>OX336392.1:430907516-431596245 GCA_946902985.2 Meconema thalassinum | reverse complement strand
TTTGAGGGGCCTAACATCTAGGTTATCGGCCCCTAATGGTTTGGGTGGTAGTGAATATGAAAGACGATCAAATGAAACCTGCAACTAAAACTAACTAATCTACTCTTACAAACTAGAAGATGAAGTGGGAAACAAACAGGAGAAGAATGTAAATAAAAGACAGCAGGAAAGGAAATGCCCTCAACCCTCGAAGAATGAGAATTGAGGGACTTGGAAGGAAGGAGAACCAAGAAAGTCGGAGAGGAAAGAGGCAATGGCAATGGAATAAGGAGAAGAAAACAAACTCAGCTCAGGAAGCCCCACGGGGCTGCCAACGCCCGAACTCACCAGACGTGAGCCCTAGAGGGTGTAGCAATATCCAGGGTGCACCAAAAGTGGTGGGGATACACACACCCTGCCTCCTTGAGGGCCTTGAGCAGAAGGCATGAGATAAAATGAAAAGAAAACAAGAGGTCTGATCCCTCGAAGAATGAGGGATCGGGCTCGGTAAAGAACAAGAGTTGACCAAGGGAGGTCGATAGGAAAGATGACAGAGAGGAGCCAAGCACAAGTAAGCGGAAGTAATGCTGGGGCCCCGTGGTCACCAACCCAGTCGTGAGCCCCTGGGGGGATCGTCAATGGAGAGCTTCCACAGGTGCTGCTGTATGTAGGCTACGTCATTTCCTCTCTGCGTGCGGTCCGTTTACATCAGCTTCCGGAACTGCAGAACAATATATCGCCTTCTTATCTGCCAAATGGGGAACTAATGGCCCGGGCTGGTTAAAATACGATCCAGAGTTTGGTGGTTCCTCAAGACAGCAGTAATGAATGAACAGGAAGAGCCATAAAGTTAATCTTAATGCATCAGCTAGCAATTGGAGGAAGGAATTTTAACAAGAGAAACAATTCTAAATACGAGCAGAACCATTTTATGTTTGTGGACGGCGCACATTTCCTTACAGCTATTCTAAAGAGAGTTTTAAAATGTGTTTTTATTTTTGTTTTCTGTGTCATATCTCTTATTAAATATAATTCTCATTTTATAATTTCATTAGTTTAAATGTGCAATACAAGGAGGGTGGGGTATGACTAGGCAGTCGGAAACCTACCATTCCTCAGGTCAGAAAGCAGTGGCGTAATTATGGGTTGTTTCTAAAGGGGGATGGTAATTATATTGGGAGTAGGGGGGAGGAGGGGCTCAGACATAATGATAAATCAATGGAAGCTAATATACGGTCCCAAAGTTTCAAACACCCCTATGTATATTAGTTTTGAGTTTTGAATTCATTAGCATGTGGCTGCCTACATAGTATTTGCACTTATCAATGCGCAAATGCTCAATAATTGACAATTTTGTAGATATTAAATAGTTAAGTCCAGTCCCTTTCTATTCTTCGACTTTGTATAAATACTAATAAACAGTTCTTGACTTTCATTGAGAGAGCAAGGTTCAGAATCCTTATGATGAGCCTGTCATTGTTCATTCTGAGAATGTGGCCGTGGAACTTCAATCGCCTTTTCCTGAAGGTGTCAGTGATGTTTTCAGCATGCCGATAAAGCTGATGAGTTTTCCGTTTCAACCAGGACTGCAGACGATCAATTTCAAGTACAGTAGTTCCTTCTTTTGCTACCAAATGTTCTCGTCAACGACACCTAGCTGCGAACTTGACTACTAGATGGCACCGCAACCGGCACCTGGCGACGAACGTTGGAACTTAATAGAGCGTTAATCAAATCTAACATACAAATTTAACTTCACACAATTAGTGGAAGGTTATTTTACATGTCATAAATCTATGACATGGGCCCGCCGGCTTTATTTCCCCTCCGAAGGTAGGCATAGGCTACTGAGAGATTTTTAACGCTCTTAAAAAATCCGATGGCTTCGCCCGGGTTTGTACCCTCGATCTTGGGCATAGAAGATCAGCATGCTACCAACTACGCCACCGAAGCCGCTCGCTCCACAGATGTGCATAACGATGTAAATTATAATAATAATAATATAATAATAATAATAATATAATAATAATAATATCGTATGGCCTCGGGTGCTGGGTGCAAGCTTTGTTATTTGACACCCAGAGGGTAGCTTGCATGTCGAATTTTGTTGTTCCTTGAATCACTATGAAAGTCAAGGAGGTTAGATATCTAAGCTCCTTGAACACTATAGCGCTTTCTAGTAGAGAAATGAGGAACTTTGTGTTGGCGGAAACTCCCGAGATTAATTTTGCCATTATGAACACGGCCTACTGAATTCAAATGGGTTCTTTGATATGCCAACATCGTATGACATGCGTGTCGTATTTTTGCCGCCTTTCAAAAATCACTTACCACGGCCAGGAGCGAACCTGCTATCTTGGGGTTAGTAGACCGACACTCTATCCACTCACCCACCGTGGCAAGCTATAATAATAATAATAATAATAATAATAATAATAATAATAATAACAATAATAATCTTAAGGTCAAGCGTAGAATTGTTGAAGTGGAACCTTTCAGGCATTCTGCTATGTAAGTACGAAATTTCGTTTATTTAATCTAGATATGATTATTACAATATATTTTTATCAGTCCATAAAATTGTTAAAGTGACGTGAACAGTCGGCATTGTTTTATTGTATTGTATCAATCTATAATCTATCCTATGCAGAGTAACTTCAGGATGTGTGGATTGCAATCAATACTCTACATCTTATTTTCGATTGAAGGAAGAGACTGCCATGATTATTTTTACTGTAAATTTGATATAGGGATGAAAATTTCCGAAGACATTTGGTTGGTTGGTTCCTCAGTTTAGGGGCTGCGACAACGCGGTCATGTAGCCCCGTGTACTTTGGGTGTGTGTAGAATCTGTCTGATAACCGGTGTTAATTGTGATGACTGTATTAGTGTGTGTTATCTGTTTTAATTCAAGTAAGGACTGCAGGCATTGAATTTTTCAAGTAGATGCTACTTTTGCCGCCAAACGCCACCGTCAACGACCAATTAGCCAGAACTTAGTTACCAGATGCCACCGCAGTCGGCTCTTGACGACGAACGTAGGAACTTAAGAAAGTTAGTCAAATGTTTAACCTATATTAATTTAGCTTCACACAGGTGTAATTATTGGAAGGTTCTTTAACATGCCATAAATCTATGACATGGGACCGCCGCCGACTTTACTTCCCCTCCGAAGGCATTTGTCAGAACTGTTTATGCTAGTTAGTATGTAAATACAGGAAAGTGGCTAACGGTTACGTAAAACTACAAGCGTCCTTTCTTTTATTTTTCCAGTATACTGTATTTCCAGTCGGTTCCTCAATCACAAGTTGAAGACACGTGGAGTATTTAAACGAGGGTAAATTGAACATGGCGCTGTGTGTCCGTCACCTCGCACGAACATCGGTACCGTAATTAGGCTGTGGTAATTACCCTGGATTATAACATGTAACAGAACATTGTTCTGTGATCATCCTAATGGCGACCAAATATGCTTTTGGGACTTGTCCACTATCTCTCTCTTGTGTGCTACACCTCTATGTGCGGACAGCCATGCTTCATTCTTCTCTCTGATACTGCAGGTGTCATCACCTCGTGGTGTAGTGGCTAGCATTCTGGACTGTTCGACTGCTGACTCCGGCAATAAATTTAATTCTGATCTGAGAGCTGGAACGTGTTGCAGAACTGTGAGGAGGTAGGTTCGATTCCTACCTCAGCCATCTCAGAAGTGGTTTTCCGTGGTTCCCATCTCTACTCCAAGGGAACTCCGGGATGGTTCTTAACTTAAGGCCACGGCCACCTCCTACCCCATCCTAGCCCCAGTAACAAATGCGTACACTAGTACAATCATCACAGACAAATTCCAGACACACCCAAGCATACGGGACTACATGATCGCGATGTCCCACACCTTTTAATTGAATCATAAACAACATCAGTAGACGTCGGGTCTTTTAGATTTTATCTGAGCATCTGCCTTCAATTCATATTTATGTTTGTTCATTGTTCGCTTTTGCGAATATATTTTGCAGTTATGGTAATAATTTCCTATTCTTCAGAACATTTTCCTGTGATTTTAAATGTATTTTATTTCATTGGAAGTGGATTTTGAGGTCATGAACATCCGGCCCTCTGTCATCAGTATTGTGAACAATTTCCATATTTGTGATCAGAATTCTCTGAAAACTCGGCAGCTAACTTAAAGCTTAGAAATGAACACGTCTACCAAATTTCGTTATATTGTTTAATTAATTCTATAGATATTCATTTTTAGCCTATTTTCAATTTTGAAAAAATAGGCTTATGAGATCACCTTTTGTCCGTGTGTGTGTGTGTGCGTGTGTGTGTGTGTGTGTGTGTGTGTGATTCGTGTGTGTGTCCCCCCCTAATAAAATCTAAACGGCTGGAGCGATTTCAATGAAACTCAGTAAGTTCATAGCACTATTCCGGGCGACCTCGACCGTGCCCTTCAAATTTTGTTACGACTCACCAATCCAACATGGCGGCTGTGCGAAATATTTCACCAGCATTCAATATCTCCGAAACGATTACCGATATTACCCTGACATCATGTATGGTGATAAAGGGAACTACTATAAGTTCACTTATGTGATCTTTGAAAACCTGGTAACTACAAAACCAACATGGCGGCCAAGCGAAGTTGCGACTTTCAAATAGACGTTTCTCGCGATTTATCCAACCAAACGCAATAAAACTTGGTACAGTATATGTTTATATACTTTGTAATGCACCGACAACTAACTTCGTTCATTTGTTTACATAACCACAAGATGGCGGATGTGCGAAATATTTCACCGGCATTTTGTATCTCTGAAACTATTAGCGGTATCTTCCTGAAGTTTTGTACGGAGATAAAGGGCACTACTGGAAGTCCATTTATATGACTTTAAAAAACCGGTTATATACAAAACAAACATGGCGGCCAAGCGAATTAGAAAATTTGAAATAGACCTTTCTCGCGATTTAATGCTCCAAACGCACTGAAATCTGGTACAGGAAATATTTATACACATAGTAATGCACTGGTATCTAATTTAGTTCAATTGTTTTCATAACCTCAAGATGGCGGCTGTGCGAATTTTAAAATTAAGTTTTTATTTCTTGTGATGTAGTCATGCGATCCAAGTGAAAGTTTGAATAATGAACCTTCCCAATAATTTTCCTATAATGGTACATGACTCTATGGCCTATACATTTAACAATCCAACATTGCGACCATCCGAAATATTTAGACGGCTCTCAATATCTACGAATCTATTGTAGCAATCAAACTGAATTTTTTATTGTTCATAGGGGCTATGAACTCAAGTTCACTTATAGGACTTTAAATAACCTGGTGATCACAAATCCAACATGGCGGCGACGCGAATTATAAATATTCTCATGGACGTTTATCGCAATTTAACCATCCGAGAGCAGTGAAACTTGGTACAGTAAATCCTTATACGAATGGTAAGCCACTAGCATCTAATTTATTTCAATTGTTTCCATAACCTAAAGATGGCAGCTGTGCGAAATTTTAAAATCTCCTTGTAACTTCTAGTGTCCTAATTATGCGATTGAAGTTTGAATACTACACGTACACAATAATCTGCATGTAACAGTACATAACTCTAGGACCTACATATATAAAATCCAACATGGCGACTATCCGAATTATTTAGTCGGTTCTCAATATCTACGAATCTATTACGGCAATCAAACTGAAATTGTGTATGTTGATAGTTGCAATAAGTGGGCTATATGAAAATAGGCTGTATAGTTCTTCACGGAACTACTTGTTATTAACTAAATGTGCAGAAAACGCAAAAATCAAAACCTTCCACACTGCAACTAAAATTCAGTATTTGATATTGCAAACCCTCAAGCATTTTATCAGCTATACAGAAATATATCTCAAGTTGCTTCAGAGATTTAACAGTCTGTAATCTAACCCTTATTAATCCCGTTTCCAATGGGGTCGGGGATGAGATCCAATGAAATTCCACGTGGCTGATGGTTTCTACGGCCGGATGCCCTTCCTGACGCCAACCTCACAAGAGGAGTTAATGAGAGATGAAATAAATGAAGATGAATGAAAGTTAAATTTCAAGTAGTTCCAATGATGGCTACCATACGTCACTGTCACCTAGCGGTGAAAGTTGGAACTTGATAGAGCGTTTCTCATCAAATAACCTACACATTTAGCTGCATCCTACTATTTGTATTGGTAGGTTCTTTTTCATGCCAAAATCTATGACATAGTCCCGCCGGCTTTACTTCCCCTCCGAAGGAAGGCATACAGAAGGTTTTTAACGCTCTGAAAATCCGATGACTTTGGTCGGGTTTGAATCCGCGATCTTGGGCATAGCAGTTCAGCATGCTACCAACTACGCTATCGATAGTAACAATAACAATAATAATAATAATAATAATAATAATAATAATAATAATAATAATAATAATAATAATATCGTATGGCCTTGGGTGCCAAGTGCAAGCTTCGTAATTTGACACCCAGAGGGTAGCTTGCATGTAGAATTTCGTTGTTCCTTGAATCACTATGAAAGTCAAGGGTGTTAGATATCTAATCTAATGTCCTTGAACACTATAGCTCTTTCTAGTAGAGAAATGAGATTAATTTTGCCATTATGAACCCGGCCTACTGAATTCAAATGGGTTCTTTGACAAACCAACATCGTATGACATGCGTGTCGTAATTTTGCCGCCTTTCAAAAATCACTTACCACGGCCAGGAGCGAATCTGCAATCTTGGGGTTAGTAGACCGACACGCTATCCATTCACCCACCATGGCAAGCCATCGATGATTTAACTCTAATATTTTTTAATAATACACATGCCAGTTTAAAAAGGAAGCTTGCAGTTTTACGTGACCGTTAGTGCATAAAACTTCGTTTGACTACCTACAATTTAAGAAGAATAGTTGCGCAGACCATTAGAAACGGGAGGGGGTCTAATAAGGTCGACTGGCACCTCCTTTTAACTGTTCAACAAATGTTTTCTTTTCCCAAAATCATATTCAGGATTTTTGATAGATGCTTGACAAAAACTCAGTACCAATGTCCCTTCAGGCAAAATATAGCCTACAGTAATTGTAATAACTAATAAGTAATTCTTTGAGCTTGCATCCCTAAGCTTCGTTGTTCTAATCCCTCACAACACTTCATAACTCTATCTGAAGATAAGAACTCTGGAATAAAATAAAGTTTGGCTGAAGATGTCTTTGGTATTAAACAAAAAAACGTTCTCCCTCTGGACTGTAGCTTCAGATGAGAACAACAAAGTACGGCCATGTTTTTCCCTTCGCCCCTGCGTTGGCTGAAGTACAGCGACGCGTGAAAACACTTATTAGATTCTCCGCACTCAGGCGGTAAAAAACAAAAATAAAAAGTTCCATTGTATTTTTAATTCAGAGCCAACCGCCAAATTCCTAGCGCTTTCGCGACCATCGTTGTTGGTTGGTAATAATATTAGCATTCACGTTCGATTTCACACGACAGATTAGTAATGTTTAAATCATCCATGTTGAAGCTTCAATATTGACTCACCACATACAAGTGGAAATTGGTCTCTCGAAACTGGGAGTATTTGCGATAGATGAGCAATATGTTATAAACTCATCATGTCCTGTGAGTCTACCTTCGCGATGTCTGTCTGTTAGGTAGTCAATATGGAGGCTAGTTGGATCCTCAAAAATCACCACCATGGGTTATAATTAAGGTTCGGATGTTAAGGAAAAGTCATATATTTTTTCCGAGCTCATTTTACCCGGAATCTGGAAAATAAGTTTGAATGACGGGTCCCTGACCACGTTTAAAGCAAATGGATGTTGCCTATAAATGCATAGTTCGGCCATTTTTATTGTTTTGGTCATATTTGGTCGTATTTTAGTGATATAAGGTCATATTTGGTTATAATTTCAGCATTGTTTGTTTAAATTGAGACGTCGTTAACAAGGTATGTGTTATCTACGTCGAGTTTCAAACACAGGATTTCCGAATAGTGCAGTGGATATATTTTTCTTTCTTTTCCCTGAAAAGGCAGATAGCAGGTTTAGAAGACCTGATTCCAAGAAGGCGCTCCTCTACGGACGTCATTTAGCATTTACTGTATGTTAGTGATACTCGACCTATCCCAAAAATTCATGTCATATTTCATAGTTTTTAGGTCATATTTGCTTGCATATTTTGTACTTGTTTAGGTCGTAAACTTCCGAACCCTAGTTATAATTATGGTAAAAACCCACAAAACCGAGGCAGCACTATAATGAGGCGTACTAGGCAAGGTGATGAGTGAGGTAGTTTGCCTTCGCGATAAGATGGGAAAATACAGAAAATATAGCCTATCGTAATTTTCTTTCAACAGCCTAGCCTTGCTCATTAACGATTGTTTCATATGAGAAACCAGTGGTTTCGGTGGCGTAGTCGTTAGCATGCTGAGCTTATAGGCCCAAGAACGCGGGTTCAAACCCGGCCTAAGTCATAGGATTTTTAAGAGCGTTAAAATCCTTCAGTATGCCTTCCATCGTAGTAAAGCCGGCGGTCCCATGTCATAGATTTATGGCATGTAAAAGAACCTTCCACTAATTAAACTTGTGTGAAGCTAAATTGTTGGTTAGATTTTGTTGAAACGCTCTATCAAAGTTACAATGTTTACCACTAGGTGTCAGTGATTTCTGGTAGCGATAGTTGGAACTACTTGAAATTGAACGGAACTTATAGCTCACCCCATGGGTGTCCGCATTCAACCAGTTACAGCCTTTGGTGAGCCGAACTTGTCCTCGGACACTCCCGGCATTAAAAGCCATACGCGAAATAAAATATGAGAAACCCATGTACATAGGTGTTAAAAGGCCAAAATTAGCTCAGGGGGGGAGGTTGATACCAATGAACCCTCTAACAACAACAACAACAATATTATCATAATTACTGTTAAGAAGGGGATATTTATCGTACCAGTAAATCTACCAAGAAGAATCCATCGTAATTAAGCCTCATCAAATACCAACTAACTGCGCCGGGATTCCATCTCGCAACCTTGCTTACAGTAGAGAGTATCTCAGTGGCCAGCATTCTGGGCTGTCACCATGGAGGCCCGGGTTCGATTCCCGGCTCTGCCATGACATTTTATTCTGGTGTGAGGGCTCGAACGGGGTGCACTCAACCTCGTGAGGCAAAACTAATAAGAGGCGGGTTTATTCCCTTTCCATCTTGGAAGTGGTTTTCCGTGGTTTCCCCACTTATAGCCTACTCTAGGCCAATGCTGGGATGGTACCTATCTTAAGGTCACCGTCGCTTTCTACCCAAATCCTAGCTCAATTACAAACACGCACCCTAGTACAGACATCACAGTGACACATGTTATCAGACATGTAAGCCTGCTCGGGACTACATAACCTCAGTTTAGGGGCTGCGACAATGCCGTCATGTAGACCCATGTACTTTGGGTGTGTGCAGAATCTGTCTGATAACCGGGGTTAATTGTGATGGCTGTATTAGTGTGTGTCATCTGTAATTCAGGTAAGGACTGCAGACGATCAATTTCAAGTAGTTCCTACTTTGCTACCAAATGCTACCGTCAATGACATCTAGCCACGAACTAGATGCCACCGCAACCGGCGAACGTTGGAACTTAAGAGCGTTAATCAAATCTAACCTACAAATTTTAGCTGAACACAATTGCAGTAAATGGAATGTTCTTTTATATGCCATAAATCTATGACATGGGCTCGCCAGCTTTACATCCCCTCCGGCTGGGTTTGAACCCGCGATCTTGGACATATAAGCTCAACATGCTACCAACTATGTCACCGAAGCCGCTTGTTGTGCTACACAGAGCTGTACATAAATATCCACATATTGCTTGGGGCGTAACCGGTTTGAGAATTGAAGAGATGATATTTCAAAATAATATAGGCTAGTGATTAATTTTCATTCAAGGATAGTTATTTTAGAATAAAAATGTTACCAAGAATAATCATAGGTATCAAACATATCAAGTGCTTTCCACAAACTACATACGACTAATACAGAATTTATAACTACACATCTCCCATGAACTCCCCCAAAATACATAAAATACATTGATGTTGCTTGCTCGTAATTTCTGCAATCGTATATTAACCGCTCATATTTTTCTAGGTAGTGCTTTAGACTAATCTTATGAAGGCATTTTGAATTTCAAATAATTTCATTAAGGTGTAAAACTTGAGAAAGAAAAGTATACGGGGCTACATGACCAAGATGTCACAGACTCCTGAAGAACTTGTAGACTTTATGAGCCAAGAAAAAATCTTTGGGGCTAATTTTTCCAATATTTGAGGTTCGAAATAGTTACAACTCTCACGCATCTTTGGGGGTCATAGCAAAACTTTAACTTGATATTTTAAGGACTAAAAGTGAAAAACCTTCGTGCATTGGCCGCTTTAGAAGAACCAGTCGGCCTATTGTGAACGTGTCCTACAGTAGGCCTAATACTGGTAGTGATCTCAACTTATTTTATCAATAATCTTGTTAAATCCATGGAAGATGAATCTGTTGTTTTTGTAAACACTTTTCTTTCGCTAATGTTACCCACTCTTGGGGGATTTCAATTTTAATCTCAGAGATGGACAACATCTTCAATATAGGTTCTTTCTTTCCTAACATGATCTAACAATGGCGAGGTTGGGACTCTTGACCCTCTCCTACTCTCAACCCAGAAATCATGTTGCTTCTTATTCGTAATCAAACGTAGAGCTATGAATGTTAGAAATGTTTCATTCAGCAGATACTCTCTTATGTTTTAGAATTTTTTCATATCATAGAAACCTTCAACCCTTCCTTACATGCACTCTTTGAGCGTCCTGCTTATTCAGCAGAAAATTGCATTTTTCCCCCCACAGCCTAGCTTGGCTTATTAGCGATTGTTTCATTGAGAAGTCCATAGACAAACATCATCCATCGCTTGCGGTTTAGATTCTGGGTTGAATTTGTGGCTTATCAACACACGCATGGCTAATGTGGTTTATGCTGTTAGACCAAACATTTCACCGTGAAAGATTAGGAAACAATCTTTGAAAGCCTTTGTCTGGAGCGTTGCGCTCTATGGAAGTGAAACTTGTACTATTGGTGCAGCAGAAAAGAGGAGAATTGAAGCGTTTGACATGTGATGTTACAGGAGAATGATGAAGATTAGATGGGTAGATAGGGTTACATACGAAGAGGTATTAAGACGAGTGGGAGAGGGGAGATGTTTCTGGCGACTGCTAAAGAAGAGAAGAGATAGTTTTGTAGGTCACATACTAAGACACCCAGGAATAGCAAGCTTAGTTATGCATGGAAGGGTAGAGGATAAGAACTGGGTAGACCATGGTTAGAATATGTTAAACAGATTGCCTCGGATGTAGGGCGTGGTAGCTACGTAGAGATGAAACGATTAGCTCAGGACAGGGAGGCGTTGAGAGATGCATCAATCCAGTCAAAAGACTGAAGACTCAAACAACAACAACAACAACAGATGATACATACATGTGCTTGTTTTATCAACAACCAATACCAACTAGAATATATTTTGCATTAGTAATTGCTCGCTAATGGTACAATACTCATACTAAATAGACTTATCACATTTCCGTTGCTTTGATAGCATTATAGCAATAAGAAATTAATACTAAGTAACATTTAAGTGGGCTATTTCTCGTTTAATTGATAATTGTGTTTGTAAATTGTCCCTTGATGATCCAACGCTCAGGCTCAATAAGCTTATATCCATCACGCTATTATAAACATGCTTATCGAAATACAGTTGATCTCGACTAAAAGTCGATATATTTACAGAAACTAAATTAAAAAGGAATATTTATATATTTTGAAGGTTTAGAAAAGCAAGTGACGTGATTGATTAAGATAGCGGAATGCATCAGAAGAATGGAAACACATGTTCAAATTTCTTCTTAATTTGATTTTTAGCCATCGCTAAGTCATTCTGCTGTCATAGTTGAGTAGAGAGGTGTTTTATTTCTTTTTTGATAGACACAATTATTTTGTTTGCCGGAACCAACCTGGCTCATATTTGACTTTGGCTGGGGATTTAGGACTGAATGTCCTGCCTAATCTCATGTGACTTATTAAGGTGAACATTTCACCTCGCTGTCACCTCGAGTCGAAACCCAACCATCCGGGTAAAAGGGAAACGGATGTCCCAAGTTTACGAGTCAGAAAGTATTTAAAAAATCAAATTCATGGGGCTCCATTAGGGAGAAAACAAGATTTTTAGCCTATTCTCATTTATGAAAAAATAGGCTTATGAGATCACCTTTTATCCGTGTGTGTGTGTGTGTGTGTGTGTGTGCGCGCGCGCGCGTATGTGTGTCTGTCTGTCAATCTGTATGTGTGCCCCCCTCCCTAATAACGTATAAATGGCTGGAGCAATTTCAATGAAACTCAGTAAAGCCATAGCACCATTTTGGCCGACCCTGATCAAGCCTTTCAAATTTTATTACGTCTCACCAATCTAACATGGCGGCTGTGCGAAATATTTAACCGGCATACTATATCTCCGAAACTATTATCGATATCACGCTGAAATTTTGTACGGTGATAAAGAGCTCTACTAGACGTTCAGCTATGTGACTTTCAAGAACCTGTTAACTACAAAATCAACATGGCGACCAAGCGAAGTTGAAACTGTTAAATAGACTTTTCTCGCGATTTATCCAGCCAATCGCAACCAAACATGGTAAAGCAAATGATTATACACATTGTAATGCACTGGCATCTAATTTAGTTTAATTGTTTACTTTACCTCAAGATGGCGGCTGTGCGAAATATTTCACCTGCATTCTATATCTCCGAAACTATTACTGATATCACCCTCAAATTGTGTAGGGTGAAAAAGGCCACTACTGAAACTTCATTTATGTAACTTTCCAAAACCTCTAAAGTACAAAACGAACATGGCAGCCAAGCGAATTTGAAACATTTCCATAGTCTTCTCTCGCGATTTAACCATCCGAGCGCAGTGAAATATGGTACAGTAAATGTTTATACACATTTTAATGCACTGGCATCTAATTTAGTTCAATTGTTTACATAACCTCAAGATGGCGGCTGTGCGAAATTTCTAAATCTCGATCTTATTTCATGTGTCCTAATCATGCGATTGAAATTTAAATATTACAACTGCACAATAATTTTAATATAAGAGTACATTAGCCTATTCTAAGACGTACATTTATAAAAAAAGCAACATGGCGACCATCCGATATATTTAGACGGTTCTCAATATCTACGAATCTATTACAGCAAACAAATTGAATTTGGTATGTTGATAGTGGCAATTAACATAAGTAGGATATATATGAAAATAGGCTTTAGTTCTTCACGGAACTACCTGTTTTTAATCAACTTGGAAGTTTAATCTACGTTTTACTTAAAAAATATAGTGATCACTTAACTTCTAATGCTTATTTTGTTTGATAGAATATTATCGTTTGTTTAAAGCTCTTGGTTTATTTAGTATAGCTGAAGATGAGTACAAGATAACCGAAACTGGTATTGTAATATATTCAATATATTATTGACTATAAAGTGGATCATTCATTTTACCCATTCATAGGTATAAACTTTAATTTATTCGTCAATTCGGACAAATACATGAAAATGATGAATTTCATTTCAATACAACTTTAACCAGAAGGGAGGAAATTTATGTTTAAACGGCGTTTAGTGACCACGCCATATATTTTAATACGCGCAACGATACTTCATTCTACATCCGAGAAATGTTGGAGAAACTTCTAGTTAAAAAACAAAATATCTCCTTTCTATCTAGATTGCGTTCTGAATTTTGTTTCGTTATGGGAATTACATTGCTGTCTCCATCGTGGTTGATAACGTTCAATGTCGTGACGTAGGCTATATTTTCTTGGCTTCATTGTCTCTACTCAATAGGTGTTGTCCAATCCCCCGGAGAGCTAGCCCTGCAGCTCGTTATCTATTTAGAGGTCACATTACGCCACCTGATTCACTGACATTAATAATGAATACCACTTTACGGAGCAATCAGTGGGATGCACACTCGATACAGGCTCCGAGAATCAAGCACCCACTTGAAATACTCATCAACCTAAACAACTCTTATAGTTATCAATTTCTACATTAATTATGCCAGAGCTTCATAGCGAGGAATTAATCTGAAATTTCCCTACAGTCGTGTTGTAAAGGGGATAGCGGGTGGGTTACAGACAGCGAAAGAGAAAACATCTATTAGGACATCATTTCCACAATTATTATTCATCATTACACAAGGTATTTTGGCTAATTTAAGTATTCTACTTGGTTCATCACTCCTGATACTTCTGTTAGTTTCTGATCGTACAACACCGTCAGTAATTTTTACACGCTTACAGTTTCTATTGTTGAATCAATAAAGTCCCTTCGATTGCGACCGTTGGAGAGATCACAGCGAGTTCGTGTTTAATAAATACAATCTCAAAAAGAATCGAGAATTTAAAATGACTAGCGGACCCGTGTGAGAAATCTCGCATAGTCATAAACAACACTTCCCTCAATAGGTTTATAATGAGAGACTTAAGGAGAAAGGTTGTATTGCTGTTATTTCAACCAAACGATAGAACACTATTTACATATCATTTAGAATTCCAAGTTCTTCGTTCTTTAACTTAAGAAGGCAATCACTGAAAATTGGATCATCATAACACTCACCGGTTATTCGATATTTATGAAATTACCGGTATGCGATTTGAGTAGGCTACTCATTCCTCTGATTTACTGTTTCTGAAATCCATATAGTTTTAACAACAAATTGTGTATCCGCCTTAGTCAATACATAAACGAAAATAAATTATAATTACACTTGCTCCTGGTACATGTTTCGGGGATTAATTGCTACCATATATATGAGTGTTGGAATTGGCTACACCCATAAATTATTTACAATAATTTTCAAACATAAGACAATCTCTTCATAATTGATACCTTGACTTAACCTGAAGTAAGTTCTTCGAATATTATTAAGTTAGCATTCGTTCTATATCATTATAAATTAATTTTTATAGTTTTTCATAATTATTTCAGTCTATAAATTTCCCCTTGGTCTCTTTTATTATGGTGTTTGTTTTTCCTTTGCTTCTTTCAGGTTATGCATTGAGCTAACCTCATTGCTATTTGAAGTTGTTCCTTCCACGGTCGTCTATTTCGTATACAGGCATTTGATTTTGGACCTGTTGAGCATAAGGCATCTTCATTGGTTGTGTTCATATGGTGAAGTATTGTGATTTTTGCCAATTCAAGCTTCGACCAGTGTTTTTGGAGTGGATTTACGAGTTAACTGTCCACTGATTCTCTGTGTTTTGATGGCTGAATATCATCGCTGTTACATATATGTTATTAGTTTTGCTCAACAATTTCCTGTGACCTACTTATATGGTGCACCATATTAAGTTAAATAGCTATTTATTTTTTGAGTACTACGCTATCTTATATCTTTCTTCGGATATTTGTCTTGGCTGATGAAGGGGATAAAAGCAATTAATCCCCGAAACATGTACCAGGAGCAAGTGTAATTATAATTTATTTTCGTTTATGTATTGACTAAGGCGGATATACAATTTGTTGTTATAACTATTTAGTACGTCAATACGGAACCATCATGGAAACTAGTTTAAATAATAGAATCTGAAATCCATGCAAAATGATGAAGGAAAGCCCTCAGAATGTGAAAATGACATGAAACAGGCGTCACAGTGGACAAAATGTGAATTGGACGGCAATTATGGAGCGTTCTTTCCTACAGCAACAGTATCTGCAAATCGCACACTTCGTACATTTTTTAAAAGTCCATGTTTTAATGTTTTAAAGAAATTATAGATATTTATGAAATTGGAGTGCAATTCGCCACTGCTAATCTCTATTCTCTTTCATTTTATTGCTCATTTGTCACGATCGGTCGCTTGTGAGCGCCGCAGGAGGATACTGAAATAATATATATGATTACCTTAGAATTATATAGTCTATTGACTTGAACATATAGTGTCATAGTGTCCAGTAAGCTGAATCTTGGGATAAAATTAGCAACCTCTTATTTTGAAGCGACACCAGCTGCCCTGAGTCTACATATTCTTTTTATGGCGTACTGAACAGTGCAAAAGTCGGTATTCCAACTAGAATTCAACTGGACATTTTCAACAACCCTTAGAGATGTACCTTGGAAATTGCATGGTGTTGGTCACTTTTATGCAGTGGTTAGTTAGAATCCCGGGGTTCTCGATTATTTTCAGACAAAGTGTTAAGTCAGTTTTCACTGCTTTTTAGGAGACAGATAAAACGTTATTGACAGAACAGAACTTACCAAACACACTATATTTGTCATCCATGTTGTGGAGCAGGTTATATGTGCGTTAGCAAAATATCGATTTTAATTTAATAAACTTATTTCTTTTTTAAAATCAATTTTGGAAACGTGACTTAATGCCTTTCAGCTCCGTGGTCAGTTTGTGCGGCATAAAGCCATCCAGAATAAATATTTCACATGATATTTTATTTTAAAATGCATTTGTAACATATAAACCAAACCTCCGTGGCTTAGGCGGCAGCACGCCGGCCTCTCACCGCTGGGTCCGTGGTTCAAATCCCGGTCACTCCATGTGAGATTTGTGCTGGCCAAAACGGAGGCAGACAGGTTTTTCTCCGGGTACTCCGGTTTTCCCTGTCAAAATTTCATTCCAGCAACACTCTCCACTATCATTTCATTTCATCTGTCATTCATTTAATCATTGCCCCAGAGGAGTGCGTCAGGCCTCGGCAGCCGGCACAATTCATATCCTCGCCGCTAGATGGGGGCTTCATTCATTCCATTCCTGACCCGGTCGGAGACTGGAAGCAGGCTGTGGATTTTCATTTTCATTTGTAACATATAAACCACCTAAACCCGTACAAATGTAATTTACAATAGCATTGTAACACGCGGGAATCTTGCAGTGCGGCCAACATTAAGTACGAAATACGGCACTGAAAGGCAGCAAGTCGTTGACTTAATACTTTTCTCCTATGATCGCACTACATGAAGCAGTGGTTTCTGCCTTAAACCCCAAAACAAATTGCTTTGTGATGGATTTTGCCTAGCCAGTGAGCTTCCGTGCTTTTTCTCTTGCTGGTAAGATGAAGGCTGACTTAATTATTTCTTATACCGTTCTAAGGCCCTTGGGTCAATAATTCCGAATACTGTTCAAAAAATGACCATTTGTGACTTAATGCTTTTCAGCTCCGACCGATTCAATTGTATTTGGAATCAAATATCCGTTGATATAGCCTACAGTATAAACTTATGTTCCTGCTGAACACGACGAGGACAGGGCAGAGTTCTCAAGTGCATATCGCCATAAACCTACACTGACCGGGAAAGAAAACCGACCATTTGAAAAATTCAACATTTCTTTCACGCGTTACTGTTTAGAAGCGTTATGGGAAACTTGGTTTTGTAATCAAATCATTGAGTAATGGATCCTTGCCATCTACATACCAAAGAAAATGTTTTGCTGTCAAGTAGATATAGTACATTGAGAATAACAGTTCCTGCTGAACACGACGAGGACAGGGCAGAGTTCTCAAGTGCATATCGCCATAAACCTACACTGACCGGGAAAGAAAAGCGACCATTTGAAAAATTCAACATTTCTTTCACGCGTTACTGTTTAGAAGCGTTATGGGAAACTTGGTTTTGTAATCAAATCATTGAGTAATGGATCCTTGCCATCTACATACCAAAGAAAATGTTTTGCTGTCAAGTAGATATAGTACATTGAGAATAACAGTTCCTGCTGAACACGACGAGGACAGGGCAGAGTTCTCAAGTGCATATCGCCATAAACCTACACTGACCGGGAAAAAAAAGCGACCATTTGAAAAATTCAACATTTCTTTCACGCGTTACTGTTTAGAAGCGTTATGGGAAACTTGGTTTTGTAATCAAATCATTGAGTAATGGATCCTTGCCATCTACATACCAAAGAAAATGTTTTGCTGTCAAGTAGATATAGTACATTGAGAATAACAGTTCCTGCTGAACACGACGAGGACAGGGCAGAGTTCTCAAGTGCATATCGCCATAAACCTACACTGACCGGGAAAGAAAACCGACCATTTGAAAAATTCAACATTTCTTTCACGCGTTACTGTTTAGAAGCGTTATGGGAAACTTGGTTTTGTAATCAAATCATTGAGTAATGGATCCTTGCCATCTACATACCAAAGAAAATGTTTTGCTGTCAAGTAGATATAGTACATTGAGAATAACAGTTCCTGCTGAACACGACGAGGACAGGGCAGAGTTCTCAAGTGCATATCGCCATAAACCTACACTGACCGGGAAAGAAAAGCGACCATTTGAAAAATTCAACATTTCTTTCACGCGTTACTGTTTAGAAGCGTTATGGGAAACTTGGTTTTGTAATCAAATCATTGAGTAATGGATCCTTGCCATCTACATACCAAAGAAAATGTTTTGCTGTCAAGTAGATATAGTACATTGAGAATAACAGTTCCTGCTGAACACGACGAGGACAGGGCAGAGTTCTCAAGTGCATATCGCCATAAACCTACACTGACCGGGAAAGAAAAGCGACCATTTGAAAAATTCAACATTTCTTTCACGCGTTACTGTTTAGAAGCGTTATGGGAAACTTGGTTTTGTAATCAAATCATTGAGTAATGGATCCTTGCCATCTACATACCAAAGAAAATGTTTTGCTGTCAAGTAGATATAGTACATTGAGAATAACAGTTCCTGCTGAACACGACGAGGACAGGGCAGAGTTCGCAAGTGCATATCGCCATTAACCTACACTGACCGGGAAAGAAAACCGACCGTTTGAAAAATTCAACATTTCTTTCACGCGTTACTGTTTAGAAGCGTTATGGGAAACTTGGTTTTGTAATCAAATCATTGAGTAATGGATCCTTGCCATCTACATACCAAAGAAAATGTTTTGCTGTCAAGTAGATATAGTACATTGAGAATAACAGTTCCTGCTGAACACGACGAGGACAGGGCAGAGTTCTCAAGTGCATATCGCCATAAACCTACACTGACCGGGAAAGAAAACCGACAATTTGAAAAATTCAACATTTCTTTCATTTAAACATAAATATGAACGCTCTAGCCCTAGTACATAAGTTACTGTTTTTAGCATGGAAGGAAGGTTGATTGTTTACCTGGATGTATTATCAATCTTCATGTCATTGTTTCACTTAACAACAGCGATTCATTGACATGATGGTGTTTCCCGCGGAGCGATGTGCGTGCCACCATTTGCGATCAGAGCCACTGATCTGGCAACATCTTCAGGCCTCAATTGCATATTCGTTTCTTAATTGCACTGGAACAACTGAGGATATGGCTGTATTGAGCTTTTCCTATGCCAACAAGTGGCAAAGGAAAAAAAGAATAAAACATTGCATTGTTGACGATAGCGATGGCGCGCACATCTTTCCGCGGGAAACAACATCATGTCAAAGTAAAGCTATTGTTAAGTGAAACAATGAAATGAAGAATGGTAATGCATCCAGGAAACCAATTAACCTTACTTCCATTATATAACTACTGTATCTACTGTACTAGGCGTATACCATTCATATTTATTATTTGAATCAAAGTAATGTTGAATTTTTCAAGTGATCGTTTTTTGTTGTTTGCCGTTCAGTGTATTTCTTGCCTGTTTAGTTCATACGTCAGCACACGCACAGCAATATGCTCCATGTATTAGCATCCTTAAAGAGATGGAGAATGTACTTAAACGGTAAAATATATCCTTGTCAAATGAGTAGCGTGTAATTGACAGCTGCACGGGTCTTTGATATATTTTACTTTAAGTTTGTAATTGTATAATTTTCGTGCCATGTTATTGTTATTATTTATTCCAATATGTACAATATGAGAAGGACGATTCAAATGAAAGAAGCGGTAATGAAACATTAAAACGCCCAATTTAAATGAATCTGGTATTTCAAATAATTGATTACCAAATTAGATGGAATGGACTTGATGAAAATTGAGACAAAATTCAACAATTTATGGTTTTCCTTCAAATTGGGTTTACATATGGTCCAAGGTGCAAACTATCTTACCAGAACACCCAAGACAGTTGAATAATGAATGTCATACTCATAAAACTAAGTGGTATTTGCCCTAGAAATGTAAAGATAACTTACTTAGAAATAAATTTTCTAAATAACACCTCATGTCATGAAAGCCAACAATTCCCAATCATTCCCTGGGCAGTTTTGAGTTTTAACCCTATGAGTTCTGTTGAAAATGTGGACTAGCAGCCTTCAGTGATACAAAGGGTATGAGCTCAAGAAGCATCATGCCATGCCAACTTTCAACCTATTCGTGTTATATGTGAAAACTTGTTGTGAATGCATTTAAAAGAATTCAACTGGGTATAGCCTATTACACAATGTCCATAAATTAGAATGAAAGATTTGTTTGCATTTCGAATACACATTTTACAATATCTCTGCAACTATTTGAGTGATTTTCTTGAAATTCATCCCACACGTTTTGATGTATTGTATTACTTGGGAAACAGGATTTTGAGTAATGTTATTTTGTTTTATTTTATAAAAATACCACCCAAATTTACCACAAATGGAAATTTTCCACACACTTGATGGAAGTAGAGACTTTATGAACAACCATGAGATTAACACGTTCATTCATAGAGATACCACAATAACTCAGATTTCAATTTTTGATTTTGTGGTGCTTTTTCGCTTGTAATCCATTCATTTTTATTAAATAATGTTCATCCCCGAGAATATATACGAGTAAACAATTCTGACAATTCCCAAGTGAATCATCCAATTAGGTTGTGTAATATCACGTGTTGACTACTTTCAGGAAGGCAAGTTTATCTTCTTAGACTTGACTCATTAAAACTCAAATATCTCAAAACCTATTGAGACTTTGTGCATAAAATTTAGTTCAGAACCAAAGTAAAATGTGTCCTATCTCATAAACGTACGGGCTATTTCTGAAGTTTTCCTAGTGTAAAAAGCCCTTGATTATTGCCTCTTAAATGTTGAAATTTGACTCAAGCTTTATTTTGTATTTCCATTATATTCGTTCATGTTCTATGGACAAAAAAGAAATGAAAAATTGTGTTGGATATTGAAAGGCGTTCAGTGCGTTTGTCGGGTCTTGGATTGCATCAAGAGTGGTGGTTTTGTGATGGACAATGCTGTGCTTAAATACGAGAGTTTTGACTCGAATATAATTCACGGGTGACTGTTCAGTGGAAGAATAATACCTTAAAATGAACAAGGACATTACGATATAGCATGTAAACCATAGAGTTTTATAAAACCTCCGTTATTCTGTGAGTAAATGTTTCCCACCGATGTGTAAGTGCAATCATCGTAATAGTGTTTGCTTCAGTGTGAATTGTTGCTCGTCACTGAGTTAGTCATATTTATTTGAATCTCCTGTAAAGTATTTATATTGAACGACGCTTGTACATAGCTCGTGTGTGTACATAGCGGTGCATGTTGACAACATACATATCTCCTACTTGATGTAACTAGTGTAAGTATTGAATGTAGCTGTGTAATAAATGGAACAAAAATGTTAATATATATAAAGTATTCTGTAAGTGTTTATTTCCATGTTCATGTTTATATCCCCCCCCCCCCCCCCTCTCTCCTAATTTACACTGATTCTGTGCCTCTGTTGAGATAATTCTCAGGAGACTTTCACGACCATTATTAATGTCCAGCTCCGTAACTAAGTGGTTAGTGGTTAGCATAGCATGCTAGGCTTTGAACCTACCCCTACAGATAAGCTCTACTACCTGGCTGGAATAGCACCACCTTGTGCTTGTCCCGAAAGACCTTCCTGAGGACATCTGAGATGCTTACCGTCTCACCGGAGAAGGCAAGGCTGGATATATGGAAGCAGTCGAACCCCCACCCCTGCAGTTGGATGCCAGTAGCTGAAGAACTACCACCCGGACACAACGAAAACTGGTTGGTGTGGAAATCCCTAAACAGGTTACGATCAGGAGTTGGAAGATCCCCAGACAATCTGAGGAGATGGGGCCTCAGTACATGTGACACGTCTTGCGACTGTGGACAAGAACAAACCACAAAACACATTCTTCATTGCCCTCCGTGCCCTTCGTCTTGTGCAGGGACCAGAGAGGGATCTCCTTTAGCCACTCCGAGTGCCTTGGATGCAGTGGCGGATCCAGAAGTTGACCTCGGAGGGGGCACTCTAGGATTTCAGAGTAGCTACAGAAAATATGTAATAAAATTACTAAATTTGTGTTTAATCTACACACACTACACCATAAGCTCTACTACCTGGCTGGAATAGCACCACCTTGTGCTTGTCCCGAAAGACCTTCCTGAGGACATCTGAGATGCTTACCATATTTTATAACTCTACAATAAATTCATAATATTAAAATGGTTTATTGGTTTCAATTTCAAGTCTTTGTCATTATGTAAAAACAACTTTTAATTGTACAAAATATGTAGCCTACATTTCCACATTGTAATGCACATTACACAGTCCAATATGATTAAAAACATTTGCAATCATAGTGACTATCTAAAGACAATATAGGCCTACAAGTCTACTACACAAATGTTACAAAATATGTAGCCTACATTTCCACATTGTAATGCACATTACACAGTCCAATATGATTAAAAACATTTGCAATCATAGTGACTATCTAAAGACAATATAGGCCTACAAGTCTACTACACAAATGTTACAAAATATGTAGCCTACATTTCCACATTGTAATGCACATTACACAGTCCAATATGATTAAAAACATTTGCAATCATAGTGACTATCTAAAGACAATATAGGCCTACAAGTCTACTACACAAATGTTACAAAATATGTACATAGTACCAACACTGTCAGTCATTGAGTCACTACTAGTCACATAAATATAAATTTAAAAAAAAACCAGTTGTATTGAATACTGATTGGGATTCTATTCGGTGACTATCCTAGGCAAAATACATGCCTATTGCAAAATAAAATCCAGGGCGATCATTCATTTACCCCCTTTAGAGAAACGTTCTGGAACCTTTTCAACGTCAACATTTATATCACGGTGAACAAATAACAGACAAGCCATTCAACCTTTCCCCTGTCATTCGCGTTCGTAGCCATGATTTGACAAGTTGCAGGTTGCTAAAATATCTCTCTGCACTTGCAACACTGTCGATGTAGGGATTATATTAACAATGTTGCCATTACATACTATATGATAACAAACATTGACCACATAGGCTACATGAATTCAGGCAATAGAGCAAAGATTTTACTTGCAGCGCAGTTTGGAGAAACAAATCATTTTTATCGGCAATATCAATGTAGCACACAACTGGTTTTTCGGGGAGGGCACTTGCCCCTGGTGCCCCCCTCTGGATCCGCCACTGCTTGGATGTTGCTCAGTATTGGGCACTTGTTATATAATTAGACAGTTTTACACTTATATGTATATCAACTGTACGTTTGTATGTTTCCGACACGAGAAATAAATAAATAACCTAAAGGATACCGGATTTGTTTCTCGGCAAGGTCATGGGACATTAACTTGGTAAGGTTAATATCCGAAGCTCGGGGACAATGTTTGTAACATACACATCGTGAGCACGGTGCGCTGGTCAACTACAGTCCCAAAGGTCCCGGGTCTAAGTAAAATCCTGGTCTGTGGGTTAAAACGGTGTACTGAGTCTGGTGGTTGGTTGGTTCCTTAGTTTAGGGGCTGCGACAACGCGGTCATGTAGCCCCGTGTACTTTGGGTGTGTGTAGAATCTGTCTGATAACCGGTGTTAATTGTGATGACTGTATTAGTGTGTGATATCTGTTTTTAATTCAAGTATGGACTATAGACGACACTTTTGCCACCAAATGCTACCGTCCACGACACCTAGCTGTGAACTTCGCTACTACTAGATGTCATCGCAACCAGCAGCTGGTGACGAACATTGGAACTTAGAGCATTAATCAAACCTCACCTACAAATTTTGGCTTCATACAAGTGTAGTTAGTGGAAGATTTTTTTCATGCCATAAATCTATGACATGGGACCGCCAGCTTTACTTCCCTATGAAGGAAGGCATACTGAGGGATGTTTAACGCTCTTAAAGAATCCGATGACTTCGGCCGGGTTTAAACCCACGACCTTGGGCATAGAAGCTCAGCACGCTACCAACTACGCCACCGCAGCCCCCTATATTGAGACTCCTCAACCATCCTAGAAGTAGCTATCCATCGTTCCCCACTTCTATTCAAGGCAAATGCTGCGATGGTATCTAATTTAAGACCACGGCCACCTCCTTCCCAATCTTAGCATCAATTACTAATACGCACTCTAGTACATGTTGTTCTTGCTTCATTTGAGGGGTCTGGACATCGTGGTCATTTAACCCATGTACTTGTATGAGTGTGAGGAATTCTCCTATGATGACCTGTGTTATTGTGATAACTGGATTAGTGTGTATATTTGTAATTCTGCTGAGGATTGGGAAGGAGGCACCAGCGGCCTTAAGTTAAGAATTATCTCGGCATTTGCCTGGAGAGCTGAGAATCTTTAATGTTATTTGTTTCTTACGTCTCTTTCAACTAAAACAAAAGAATGATGCTTTTCAGTCGGTCAACACGATTGTATCCAAATGAGATGGGTTATTCCCTAATCCTGAAAAAAAATACATGAGATTAATAAATACACTTGGATGACCAGTTTCGATCGTCAAGCGATCATCATCAGATCCATGACACTTACTGTAGACTATAACATCTATGTCGGAAATTATGAGTGAACATATTTACAATATATACACTTATTTAGTTGCAGTATTAGTTAAGATAATGCAACTCTTCAATATTTGATAGTTGTAGTCTATGAGCAAGATTCAACCAGATATTATTATTATTATTATTATTAATAATAATAATAATAATAATAATAATAATAATTCGAAAAAGAAGACTCTCCTGTTATGGCCATTTAACACGAATGAACTCCGGAAGATTGTCCAATCGAATCTGTGCCTACTTTGTGGGAAAGAAAACCAAAGGGATCTGGTTTACAGAGGTGGAAAAAGACCTACAAGAACTGGGGATATCACATGAGGACATCTTGGAACGTGACTCTTTGAAGAAGAAACTTGGGGAGATACAGAGTTTTCAGCCAAAACCTATATTGAAAACCGGCAAGAAGTGGACCGAAGAACGAAGGGAAGCTCACCGAAGAAGAATGCGCGAATACTGGGCCAATGTGAAAGAACGAGGGAAAAGGCAGTTGAAATAACGTGGTCCATAGACGACCGAAACGATTTAAAATAATAATAATAATAATAATAATAATAATATCGTATGGCCTCGGGTGCCGGGTGAAAGCTTTGTTATTTGACACCCAAAGGGTAGCTAGCATGTCGAATTTCGTTGATCCTTGAAGCACTATGAAAGTTAAGGAGGTTAGATATCAAAGCTCCTTAAACACTATAGCGCTTTCTAGTAGAGAAATGAGGAACTTTGTGTTGGCGGAAACTCCCGAGATTAATTTTGGCATTATGAACTCGGCCTACTGAATTCAAATGGGTTCTTTGACATGCCAACATCGTATGACATGGTGTCGTAATTTTTGCCGTCTTTCAAGAATCACTTACCATGGCCAGATAAGTAGCCTGTACAATACAGTGCAATTAGAATTGACCATTTTCAACAACGACATATTCACTACAAACAAGCAAATTCCGGAGGTCAATCACCACTTCCACTATCTCAACACAAAACATCACACAGACTGCAACCAACAAATATTGACGAGTTACATTTAACTATTACTTCCCCTTAGAAGACTCCAGTCATTGAGGAACACACGGAAGAAAATCCAAAACAATCCATCGCTGCCAGTACACTCCGTGCTCCTAGTAACTTCAGCACAGCAACTGAAGTCCAGGCAACCATCATGGAGAACAGCAACCAGCCTGCAGGACGACAACTTCAACATCCTAGATGCCTGAAATACCAAATGGCAGGAACAAACGTCCTTGACACACCATCAGTTAATCGAAACTCCTTGGGTTCGGCCTTCAGGATTTCATCTATCTCGGCGCCAATGGTGCGCACTGAATCGGATAAGAACGGGCCAAGGAAGGCGGGCAGAGATCCTGAACCAATGGGGTTGGAAGTCCTCTTCTGCATGTGACTGGCGAAGAACAGCAGACTAAAGATCACGTAGTCTTCGCATGTCCCCTCAGAGCATTCAAAGGAACATTGCAAGACTTACACAAGCTGTCCCAAGAAGCCATTGACTGGATTCAACGGTTCAATTTTGGACTCTAGTTTTTCAAACTTGAGGGGGCGTGGTGGCTCAGCGGTCTAGCTGTGTGCCTCTCACCAAGGCGGTCCGGGTTCGATTCCCGGTCAATGCATGTGAGATTTTCGAAGTGAAATGCCATGTCCTGTGGTTTCGGATTCCACGTAAAAAGGAGGTCCCGTGGCTCATAATCACAAGATTCACGGTCACGTAAAACTACAATCTTCCTTCCTTCTTTTTTTCAAACTTGAGATCAAGTAGTAGTGATGTGCGCGAGTGACGCTTGGACTCGCGAGAATCGAGTCTAGCGATTCCGAGTCTGAACGAGTAACTCGTGCAAAGGACTCGATTCTCCACGGTGACGTCACGTCCAAGACTTTAATGCAGATATCGAAAGTGTGAAAATGGCGTACGCCGAAGCCCGACATTTTATGTTTACATTCGTTGCTGCGATACAATATTAGCTTTGATTAGCTTCGTTTGATGATAGATGATCGCTCATCTGTAATATTTAGTGTCTTCAGTATGTCTGTAAAGTCCAGTTCGCGTTAATATACTGAAATCGTATGTAAATATGTGATAATACGCATATTATGGAGTGGTTCGTTTTGGTGATGATTGTTCCGTCGACCGATGGCATTGTGTCATTTACTGCAGATGTTCAAGTACCTAAGACTAAAGCATTAATACAAGTGTCTCACGAATATACATCGCAATGATTTGCACGTTAGTGGCAATATAATAATAACTTAGTAGACTTCAGTAGTGTCGATATTAAGTACGTAAAGGGAAAACGTAATAAGCATCAACGGCTATACCAAACCGTAGACGTTATCTTGAATGCTGAGCTACATGTGCCTCCTAAATCCTTACCAATCTGGCAGATGATCTACATTGCCTTGTATACAAGCCGAATAATACAGCAAGAAGTGGAGATGAGATGGAACAGCACCTATGCGATGTTGTTGCGTTTGACAGAACAAAAGGACTGCGTCGCTGCCACGCTTGCAACAATACCTTCTGCACCTGAGACTCTTACAGTCTCACAGTGGACCACAATTGAACACCTACTGCCCAACGCCAAGTCTCCATCTCGAAGATCATTGGTTTCAACAGACAAACACAGGAAATGATGGGAAAACGCATGCAAGAGGAGCAAGATGCCGCAGCGAAACAGATGTTAACTGATGTGTTGTCAGCCGTAAAAAGGAAGTTCAGCAATGTTGAAAATGTCCTACCGATTGCGCTGCCCAAAATCCTCGATCCGAGATTTCAGATTTTGCCTTTTATGAGTGGGGCTCAACGCGATCAGGCTGTGAATATACTGATTAACGAAGCGTGTAGATTATGGCCTACGACCCCATCTATTTCAGTGCAGGCCATTACACCATCGAACACAACTGGACACGACACCTCCTTTTGGGGATCATTTGATGCTCATGTCGCAGACGAAACCCTACGCCACAACGTCAGAGCAGATGCTACGGTCGAGGTACAAAGATATCTGAAAGAGCCCTACGAACCCCGCTCGGTAAATCCACTGGATTATTGGCGACACAATGCATCAAAATTTCCAACACTAGCTAAACTTGCGAGGAAATATTTATGGACTCAAGCAACGTCCGTTCCTTGTGAACGACTTTTCTCCAAGACTGGAACAATCGTAACACATAAGGGGAATCGTTTGCATGGGGACATAGTGAACATGATTGTCTTTTAAAATTCAAATTGGAAAGAAAAGTAGTTCACACCACTGGTGATATTTTGTTAGTTCAATTTATCAATTTGTAAGTTCATTTCAGTTACTTTACGTTAAGGTTGGTTGGTTCTTAAGTTTAGGGGCAGCAACAACTCGGTCATGTAGCCCAGTGTACTTTGGGTGTGTGTAGAATCCGTCTGATAACCGGTGTTAATTGTGATGACTGTATTAGTGTGTGTTATCTGTTTTTTAATTTAAGTACTGCAACTTAGAATTTTTCAAATAGTTCCTACTTTTGCCGCCAAGCGCCACCGTCAACGACTACTAGGCCAAGTTCAGAACTTTAGCTACTAGACGCCACCGCAGTCGGCTCTTGGCAACGAACGTAGAAACCTAAGAGCGTTGTTTACATTCCTAACCTATCCAATTTAGCTTCACACAGGTGTAATTAGTGGAAGGTTCTTTAACATGCCATAAATCTGTGACATGGGACCGCCGGCTTTACTTCCCCTCCGAAGGAAGGCATACTGAGGGATTTTTAACGCTCTTAAAAAATCCGATGGCTTCGGCCGGGTTTGAACCCGCTATCTTGGGCATAGAAGCTCAGCATGCTACCAACTACGCCACCCAAGCCGCCAAGGATTGTTTTTTTTTCATGTAAATATGGAATAAAATACATTTTCAGCTATATATCGTGTTGTATAGTAGTACAACGAATGCCCAAGTTGAACATCCACAGCGTTAAATATAGTATAGCACTTGGGAAATGAATGTATTATACCGGTATGCAGTTTTTATAACTGGTAATTATTGTGGGATTTCAGGCTACCATACACCACTATTCTCATACCAAATACCAAATAATAGGCAAATAATTACCGAGATACCAGTAAACCTGCCATTAGATTCACGAATGTGTATTGGATAAATTAAATAAATTAAGATATCAAGGCATGTGAACTAATTGGGTGCTGGCGTTATTGGTTTTATTACACGATGTTTTTTAAAAAATAGGCAAGTTCAGTTCCGGTAACAAACGAAACAAGGTCTAGGCTGAGGTTTGAGAATAACACGCTAAAATATGCAAATAATGGCATATCAGTCTTCTAACACCCAGGAGCAATAAATTTACGACTCAAGCCACGTAAAAAATAAATTGGGGGTAATTAGATTACAGTAATACCGTTCATTAATTGACAAGCAGAAACTATTTCCAGTAAGAAACGAAGAAATATATCCGTAATTAATTCCTAGCAATCAAAATACTTATAATGGTGGACACTTATGTCACTATTTGAACATTTAACGAATGATACTAGAACAATACCGTAGGGTGGCTACTCTAAGGATGAAAACTTAACATAATACCATGACGAATAGAACTTCAGGAGTCTTCTCACTTTCTCCTTCTATTCGTCATGATAATACATTGCAAATAAAGTGCATTTACCTGTGAAATTTCATTACTTTGGCAGGTGGAGTTCTGTTTGTGCAAACATATGCCCCACACGTCGACATTTCGACCCACACGCGAAATATCTCCACTTTTAAGTACGTACGTCACACCATTACATGCTTTTCTTATGTAACTAACGCAATGTTTTGAGCACATGTGAAGGAGTAACTTCTGGCCTCACTTCCTTGCCGTTAGGGCCTCTCCTTATTACTCCTTGGGCGTACCGACATTTATATACGTCGTGTTGTTTCCATAAATGGCTCACAGATATCGCTGACATCGTCCTCGGCCTCGAGTATTACGGTTCCAGACTCGATTCTTCGCGAGTCCACTCGCAGACCATCACTATCAAGTAGTGTATCTTAGTGTATATCATCATTGAATATATTTATGTAAATAATTGTTTTATCAATTCCTTCTACCATCATACAATACGATCATACGATCATGCGATTATGGATTATAATTCTGACTAGGCCTATGACTGCACTAAATATTTTCAGACATAGAGTTTAAAGCCCAAATGTAACCTCTTCAGACCGGCGATCAAGGAATTTGGGATAAAACTTATATCTTTGTTTTTCTAACTTAATAATGATGGCTAATAATATGCTTAGTGCTAATTAAATACTGACTTAGCAGTATGATAGATCGGTCTTGCCACCAACCTGTCAATAATGCAACTTTCATTGTCAGCAACAGAAGCTTGATCAGCCCGCTGCTGCCATCTAGCATAGGTTTCAAGAAGGCAATAGTACTCAAACGTGTATGTGAGGTCAAAGTGCAGATAAATCAAATCCCTACACTGTCAAATATTAAAAACCAAAGGTGCACATATGTGTACTCCAGGTCTGAAGAGGATAATGGATCTGATGATGGTCGCTTGACCTTCGAAATTGGTCATCTAAGTATATTTATTAACCTCATGTAAGCGGCTTCGGTGGCGTAGTTGGTAGCATGTTGAACTGCTGTGCCGAAGATAGCGGGTTCAAACCCGGCCGAAGTCGTCGGATTTTTTAAGAGCGTTAAAATCTATGCCTTCCCTCAGTGGGGAAGTAAAGCCGGCGATCCCATGTCATAGATTAATGGCATGTACAAGATCCTTCCACAGACTATACTTGTGTGAAGCTAAATTGTTAGGTTAGATTTCGTCGGAACGCTTGATCAAAGTTCCAACGTTCATCACTAGGTATCATTGATATCTGGTAGCGAAAGTTGGAACTAATTGAAATTGAACGGAACTTGTAGCTCACCCTACGGGTGTTCGCTGGAAGTAGCTACCCACTCAGGCGAGCCAAACATGTCCTCGGACACTCCCGGTATAAAAGCCATACGATATAAATAAATAAAACCTCATGTAATTTACCTTGGGTACAATCGTGTTGACCGACTGAAAAGCATTAAACTTTTGTTTAATGAGGCAAAACTGAAAAATGGCTTCAATCACCATAATAATCTCTTTCAACTACTGTGGCCGGGGTGCTGGATTGTTGTCCAGAATGGGATCTTTAACGTGCTAGAAAAATCTATTGACATGACTCTCTCTCATTTGCACTCCCTCAAATTCCAGACTGCGCTGGGATTCGTGAGGTGCGAATCGAACCCAGCTCTTCTCAGTTTTTCCTCACGAGGCAGAGTATACCCCGTTCTAGCCCTCAAACCACAATCTACAGGCCGGACGTTTGTTTTAGACGATTGTCCTTGATCTTGAAGCCTGCGGGTGAGCCTACACACAGTCACTCTCTCACCCTATCGCTTCACACTTGTCACCACCGATCTGATGTAATGGAAATCCAGACTTGAGCAGACAGTACAGTCCACGTCGAAGTATTGTGTGACGCGGAAGTACACGTTACGTAGTTACGAACAAAACGTCATTATATTTGCCACTGACGGTACTTCAGCAGTAGTGACAGACAGCTTTGTCAATCATCGGACCGCTTGGGGCAGCTGAAAACAACACAGGTACTGTAGTAACTCGCCTCCAGGCTTCCATTAAGATTTTTCACTCGTCTAAAACAAACATCCGGCCTGTACAGGGTGTTTGAAAAAGAACTCCCTAGTTTTAATGTGTCCTAGAATCTGTACAAAGAGACATATAATATTCTAGTTTGAGGTGTGTGATTCACCAACTCTCCAAGTTTGGCTCCCCTGCAGTTGGCAGGTCTGCTTGACCTTGAGACGGCCCCAGTGCTGTTTGTTTCCTCTGCTCCCTCAGTTCAGTCCAGGCGTGCAGAGCAACTCAGTAGCAATGAGTACTCCGCAACAGAAAGCGCAGTGTGTTATTTGGCTTGTGCAAACTGAGTCAGTTATAACAGTGCAACGTAATTTTAGACGTCAGTATGGTGGTGAACCACCTACAGCAAAAACTATCCGTCATTGGCTAAAGTCTTTCAAGGAAACCGGTAGTGTTTTAATAGCAAAATCACCAGTTAGACCGAGAACTTCTGAAGATGCTTTTGAACGGATCCATGTTTCGTGTGTTCGGAGCCCGAAGAAGTCATTGGTCAGACGTAGTCTACAATTAGGAGTGCCTAAAGGTACTGTGTATGATGTTGTACGTAAAAGACTTAAGTTGCGCCCCTACAAATTGCAACTCTTACATGAAATAAAACCTGCTGATAAAATCAAAACTTGGAGAGTTGATGAATCACACTCCACAAACTAGAATAGTATATGTCTCTTTGTACAGATTCTAGGACACATTAAAACTAGGGAGTTCTTTTATAAACACCCCTGTATATAATAATATGCTAACAGTAAGATGTATGTTTGACAAAACTCAGGCTCCTAAACCAGATGGAGTTAGAAGGTGTGGTTTGTACCAAAATCTTCCAAATCGTCTCAATAGTACAGGAAAAATCTTGCATTTCTTGAAAAGTCAACGGAAATGTATTTATTTGTTTATAAAGTGCTTTTAAACAAATAAACAAGACGTTAGCCCCTGGCATAGCGTACAGCCCGCATAGCACTAGTGCCAGGCGGGTAGTTTGTACACAAGAGGCACAAACAACCCCTTATGCGAGAGATCTCGCACGGGTCCGCTAGTTAAATTTAATTTATGTATTGTGTAATGCGCTTTGTCAATACTATGAAATGATGTTTATATTCGACGATGTCGAAATGAAAACATTACGTGTAGAAAACTGTATCATAATGAGGCTCATTGTAACACTATTTTTCATTATGAAACAGTTTCTTCCACCAATCAGAGCTCAAGAAAAAGTTGTGTAACCAATTAAGTAAAGATACCTTCGCGCATGCGCTCAAAATCCAACATGTCTCTATAAATTACCAACATGGAAAGTGCACCGTCCATATTGAACCCGCTGAGCTATGGTTCATGTGATATTTTTTTATGACAGATCATTTATGATGGGATGTTGTACTTTTGAACACACCCAGGAAGCCACGTGAAGCTGAGAGATCACGCGATACTTTTTGAAGTAGCGGTGAATCGCACTTTTGACTTTGGTGAAAACTGCTAATTATTTATCTGAGGTCTTATTAATTAATTTTTATCTTTCCACAAGACTCAGAATATTCCATTTCGTCATGCTGCATTATTAAAACATTTTGGGGAATGTTTATTTTTACTTTAGGTAAGGTAATACCCTTGCAGATACGCAATAAGGAACGTAAGTAGTCGCTCAACGATTTCGTTTTGACGACCTACTTTCTAGAGACACCCAGTACCTTGCACTGCGCCTTGTGTAGGCGTGGAATTGCATTTGTCCTACGAGACGTAGAAGAATATCCGCTGTTGAGCGTTGAAAGTGATTATAAGGTGCCATCGAGCCCGCTAATACTATTATTCGCTGTTGTTGAAGCCCAGTGAACTAAAGAAGAAGTTTGGGAAATAATAATTGGCAAGTATAGTGTATTGCACAACATTGCTGTAACACCACATTTTACCCACGCGTATGTGGAGGGCAGATGTCTAGTGGAAATATACAGGTAATAGTGTTACAATTATCCTGAATAAGTGTGATTATAATTGTATGAGATATCTAAGTTGCCAAAGTGAAAATTTCATTTTAAAAACGACGTATAATTCACGGATGCTGCGTGATACAAAAGTAGCGTCACTAGCACGTGCAGAATTATAAAACAGTGTTAGCTCACATGCTAATCCACATCTACGAGATTAAGGCTGTGTCGTACTTTACAATTGAAGCCTATAACATTCACGACGAACATTATAATTTTGAAAGTGAGAGGATGAATTATTACGCAACTTATTTCACTACCCACGTGATTGGACTTTTCTTCACCATGGTTGAAGCAGTCACCATGGGCTAATACCATCCCGGTATGAGGGTGACGTTTCTACAGGAACCAGCATGATGGTGGAACTTCCAGGACAACGAACGAGAAGGAAGGAGCCAAAAATGCCATTTCCAGGCATATCCACGAAGTTGTCGACAGGGACAAATCGAACCCTGGTCTTTGGAGGAGTCCAGATGGGAATCCTGATGAGGAGGATACCGTACCAGAGAGCCAGAGAGGATTTTGTACAACCCTTGTTGTGGAATAGAGAGCTGAGTGAGAGCTCCTCCATTTCGTGAGTTTTTGTCACACCCCTTCCTTGTTCTAGTTTCTGGTGGTATAGTAGATTTAATGTAGTTTGTGAACCAACCACACTCAGTATCAGCCATTTTTCTAGGTAGGGATGTAACTAGATTAGTTAGATGTCCTTTATTTCAGTTTAGAGTGAGACACCCTTGGGTCAGACATTTTGGTCAGCCCTGGTGCAGCTTGATGAACGTCGTAGAAAGTCAATGCCTACCTTTTTGCTGAACCTGATTGTAGTCATTTTGAGGCTATTTTGTTCAACCCTACTTGGGGTAATTTTCAAGTCTTTGCTGACTTTAGTTATGGCAATCAGATGCCATGGTTATTAATTAACTGCATTCTTTGCAGCCATCCTTTGTTATACCCCTGACTGTCGTTAGAACGGTCGTATCATTTAGGTAGTCGACTGTAACTACCAGTTTTGTAAATGCATTATATTTCATTTTGAATAAGCTCAGATAGCTATTCTTGGTCAAGTTTGAACCTAACAACTAGAAGGAATGTTTCGTTGCCTAGCATCGAACTCAGTTCCCAACGTATCATTAAGCAGATCTAGTGTGTGAATCTGCGCCACAATTATCATTTTTGCTTGTGTCATGTAAGACACGTTTTTATTTGATGTACTAGCAACTACTGAGTTGTATTTTTAAAGCAAAGAGCTCCAATTATTGTAAGATTACTTTCATTTAGACGTCTTTGGTAGAAAGACGGAATTATATTATTATATTCAGATTTATTGAGTGTGTTTTATACACCGCCTCTTTAGAGGTCCGTAACCTATGGTAAAGTTTTTTATGAACTGGCCAGGTGTAGGTTTATATTGATTAAATCGCCGGCCTTGAATAATGTGTGCTTTGTGTCGACCAACACAGGAATGTGGTAACCTGTTGGTGACATAAACTGGTTATCTAACCCAGTGACCTGAAAGCACGCCTGCTTCATTGTGAGACAAAACTACTATTGACAAGGACAGAGTACGATTTGTATTCGCTCTTCCTTTCATTGCTATTTTGCTTATGGAAATTAGTTTCCACTCTTGTATTTGATCACATGTTTTATAGATCGCTTTTTGTTAGTTAAACGCTCTGTTGCGTGTACTGTCTTTTGACAGGTACAGTTATGTCAGGTTTTCTATAGTATGGTGAAGGCTACCCTGTTATAGCAGGACGTTATTGTATGAAGGTATTTTGAGTATGCCTTGTCCGGGACTGATCCCGTTGACTAGATGTTATTGGAAGGTAACTGTTGTGTACAGGCCTATCCCAGAGTTATTGACCGCGAGCTTAGCGCCGCTGGTAACCCGTGTTATTGTGTGTCCGAGTTGTTGTACTCGTTGATTATATTCCGACTGCTGAGTCGAGGCTTTTTGGTGGAGAAAGATCTCAATGGAGACACTCCGTGCCCAGGCTATTGTCAATGTTATTCGCCATAAACCTACGATAAACCTATAAACCGACATCTTAATAATAAGACGCATAATTGTTGTAAAACAAAGCTAACTAACGATTCTTTCTATCTAACTTTGTTCTTTGCATTCTGGAACTGTTGACATAGCCGTGCAGTTGAAGATAATTTCCTTGTGAGGAAATGACTAGGACAGTTGACATTTTTGCAGCGACCTGAAGCATGCGCGAACCTAGAGTTCGTAGCTTGTGGAGCTCAGGCCATGCGATGTCAGACGTGGTCTCAACTACGCATTCGTCACCGTAACTACACACATTAGATGACTATGGTTTACAAAGAGTAAACCAAGGTGCAGGCAGGAATTTTTAATAAACTACTGTGTCTATTTCATTATTTATTTATGATGTCAAGTGTATAAATCCTACATGTTTCCTTTTGTGTGCTGTTAGCACATAGTTATTAAGCATAATTAAATTGTTTGTTTTTCATGGCTTTACATTTAGCTTTTGGATGTAATTGTTTTCTTTTACGGACGTCATCGCCGTAAATTTTGTTAATTGATAGGACTTAGCTAGATGAACTAACGTTAAATGTAAATGTCGAAATGGTACCATCCTAACTTAGATTTGTTTTGCTACCCTGTTAAATGTAAATTCAGATATTAGCTCAATCTTGTAACTTGAACTAGGGACTTGCGTTGTACCATATTCCTAGCGTTGTTGTTGTTGCTTTATTATTGTGAGTTAGATCTTTCGCGAGGGTTTTCCGTGACTTCTCAGGTAGGGACCTGCTCTTTATTTTTGTTTATTTATTAGTTTGCGGACTAGCCGATTATAACCCTCCGAACTAGGCTAGGGGTTTGTGAATTTTAATAAATTTTCACGGTGTTTTACATAATTCTGGATGTTTATTTTCTCAGTCTAGTTTTAAGGTGAACCTTTCCTTGGGCGGTCTATGACCATCGTCACCATGTACCACGATCCCTGTGAACTACGGACTCTCGTGCCGCTTTAGTCTTTATGGAAGGTCACCTGATCCTCACGGTAATTTTATTCGACTTATGGGATGTTAGGAAAGTCATCGTGGTTGTTGACTCAACTAAACGGTCTCGTAAAATGGCGCCCAACTCATGTGCCGACGTGAACGTGGTGACCCTCAGTACCATGTTATTTTTGAGGATCTTAATGTTGATTAATGGTAAATTGACAGGACTGGGACGAACTTAGAAAGTCGTACTGCAGATCAATTGACCGCATGGCATTCATGTTTGATAGAAGTCCATGGGGAGAGGCTTTAGTGTTAGATAAATGAAGGATAGAATTTTCTTTGATGATGCCTCATCCTAAGTAAATGTAATACTTTGCTATGCTCACCGTTGTCTTTGTAAATGTAGAAGCACTTAGTTTGCATACTCCAGCTGTACTCGTGATATTTATATAAATGAAGCAAGCTTTATACCACCAAGTAACTAATCATAGCTGTCAGTTCCAGAAGAAATTGATCCCCCACTTTCTCATATATTTCTTATCTATGGATGAGGAAACTATTCGTCGTGTGTTTGGAGAGATGTTGGCAGGTGTGAATGCCAATCTTCAACAGATTACTGCTGACTTAGGTCAGAATACTCAGGCTGTAAATACTGTAAGTGGTCATGTGGACCAGATTAGACAGGAAGTCAACAATGTTAGTGGTCATGTAGATCAAGTAAGGCTAGACTTAGAGATTAACACTCAGTCTGTAAACAATGTTAGGACTGATTTAACTCAAGTCAGGGCAGACATGGACGCATATATGGTCGAAGCGAGAAATGATCTGACGGCAGGTTTAGCAGCTGTTAGGGTTGATGTCATACGACACCATCAGGAGGCTAACCAGCGCGTAGATTGCTTAACTGACCAGATGAATAGAGCTAGGGAGGATGTGCAAAACCGATTGGAGGGGCACACAGCACAAATTCAGACAACCTTGAATAGAGTCCAGATAGACCTGAGAGCAGATCTGGAACATACTAGGGAAGAATTCGGGACTCGACTAGATCACGTCGAGGGATTTATCGGCAATGTGAAAAAGGACATGGCAACCATGAACATTGGTTTAATCTTGATGAGAGGAGCTGCCAATGCCGTTAATAACAACGTGAAGACTATCGTTGATGGCATGATGGAGGTTAAAGAAGAACTCAACACCAACAGGAGAAACATTTCTGAATTGACGGAAACCGTAGCTAGTCTACGTGAGACAGTGGATGTTCATCGTGAGGAACACAAAATTGACCTCATGTTATTGAGAGGTGACCTCAACGAACACGAGACCACAGTCGAGGCTAAGGTAGCCGAGGTTAGAGACGATGTGGGTAAAATCCAAGAAAATATGTCCAGAGTTGAAGGTGAGATCGATTCCTTACAAAAACGATTTGAGGAAGTCGCGGTGACCGAGAGGTTAGACCTCAGTTATAACCTTAGGACGGCCATACGCGAGGTAGACACAAACCTCAAGGGAAAGGTCGACAGGATCGAGCTGCAATTGAACGACTTAGGCAACAAAGTCGCAGCCAGAACCATCCCAGGACTTGAAGTAATAGAAAGACGTCTGGACAGACTCGAGACGATTCCTAGAGAGAGACACGTACACCCACAGATGGGAGAATCTCAGGAAAAGCCTATATCTCAATCAGGAGGAATGATGCCTACCCATTTACAATCCAGCGCGCCTATGGAATCGCAACCGCCACAATTCACTGGTTCAGCGCAAGGTCAGACCTTGAACTTTGACGCTCATCCGTTTCAACCAGCATCTAATCGAATTAGTCATGAGACTAACACTCCTACGCAGAGTTACATGCAAAATACGTTCAGACCCGCGCATACGCAGGGAAATGTCACCATAATTCGTTCAAGAGAGGAGCAACCAGCTCGCTTCTCAGGAACTGGAAGTGGTGTTACTCCAGTGGAATTCCTAGCCAATGTCGAAAGCTACTTACGTGATACTATGGTAACTCCAGAGAGGGAACTAAGAGTTATAGAGCGACTGCTAGAGGGACAAGCCGGTACCTGGTTCAGAGCATTCAGATACTCATCCACAGGCTACCAGGATTTTAAGGAAGCATTATTAAGAACATATTGGTCGAGCGACATCCAGCAGAGCATCCGAGCTGAGATGTACACTCGAAGGTACAGTTCCAATACACCTACTCGTTATGCGAATTACTTCGCAATACAGCTTGCGAAGCTTCGTTGTCTTCAGCCTCCGTTGTCCGAGAAAGATTTAGTGAACACAATTGTTTGGCAGTACCCTGCGGACGTACAACGTGTGTTGATCGCTGCAGGGGCATCCACTTTCCAGCAGTGTGACCAGATACTGCGAAGGTTGGATGCTAACACAGAACAGTTCCCTACACACCGTCAGCAGAAGGCTGATAGGCGCGAGGATAGACATATAAATCTGACGACTGTTGATAAAGTGAGCCAGACGCCACAACAAACGCAAACCAAAGAGGACTCTGGGCGACGTGATAACAACTACAGTTATAACAGGAGAGAATGGAACAACACTCCTTATACTCGAAATCAACAAGATGACCGGCGAAGTCATTGGAACCGGCGATTCGACCGAAGGACGGACGACAACCGACGTCATGAAAACAACCGCCGAGGGAATGAAGGAAGAAATCAACAACACGGAAGTATCCGTAGAGACTATCGATATAGCAGGGGATACGACAGAAATCGAGACCCTAGATACCAGCCAGACAGGGATTGGAAAGGAAGAGCACGGGAGAGCCGTGAGTACCTCCAACAACTGAGAGAATTGCAGATCCAAGAAGAGGGAGAACGGAACCCTACTTCGAGGGAAAATAGAAATTCGGCGCAGGAGACGGAACAGAACCAGCCCAGTACTTCTCGCCAGGACAGAAAAAAAACGCCGAAAAATCAATAGATTCTTGTTCGGTTGAGCACCGAGTAACTGTCACCATATTACTCTGGGAGCCAATCCAAGAAGACTTGTTGGACGAACGACGAACCACAATTATGAATTGACACGTCTACCCAAGATCGTAGCCACCTTGAATGAAGTCAGTGTAGTCATACTCATCGATACTGGGGCGATGATTAGTGTAATTTCCGCCGATTGCCATGCCAGACTGAAAGCAAACTCTGAGGTGACAGAGCTGCCTATCTCAGCTGTAAGAGTCAGAGGTGTCATACCTGACCGCGTTGTAACGTGCAAAATACAGATTCTGTGTACTCTGAAGATTTCGAGCCACGTGTACTTGCACGAATTTCTTGTAAAGAAGGGCCTGCATCATGATGCCATTTTAGGCGCAGACTTCATTAGAAAATATGATGGAATCATTGACATGGGACGGAATACGGTAGAGTTCAAGCCGAACGAACCCATTCAGATGAGCCTAATTGAAGAAGAACCGGAATTCCTATCCGAAGTCGACGTAGTCGAAGAATTAAATGGCAAGGAAATTGAGGAGACACTAGATGCCGACGAAGAGGCAGAATCGTTATCAGCACCCATACGTGAGGATCTTGAGGCAATATTGAACGAATACAGGGATATATTCGACACCACACCTGGTGAGATATTAGACTACGAGTATGATCTTGTGTTACTGGATGATTCCCCATTCCAGAAAAAGATCTATCCGATTGCCGAGAAACATCTCGAAGAAGCTGCAAAGAAGATCCATGAGATGGAAGCAGCAGGCACAATCAAGACATCACCGACTCCTTTCTTGAATCCCATAACGCCTGTGGTTAAAGTAGATGGAAGCTTGAGACTTTGTCTTGATGCCAGAGCCTTGAATGAACGCCTAGCTCCTGAGCACGACAGACCGCCCAAGATTAGGGACATTCTCAGGAAGTTCAAAGGAAAAAGGATATTTTCATCATTGGACTTGGTTCAGTCTTATTACCATATCAGATTATCTGAGCATACTCAGAAATATACTGGATTCCTGTTTGATCAGACTACTTATGTCTTCCGAAAACTACCATTTGGATTGAAAAATGCCGGAGCTGCATTAATCAGAGCACTTGATGCCAAGCTGACTCCTGAAGTGAAGCAGAGAGTAATATGTTATGTGGATGACATAATCATAGCTTCAGAAACAGAAGAAGAGCATTTAAAGACATTGCGCCTTGTTTTTGAGAATCTTCGACAGGCGAATTTTAAGGTCAAATTTGAAAAGTGTCGATTCTTTCAGAAAGAAGTGAAATTCGTAGGACACATAATCAATGGAGAAGGATATAGACCGAATCCGGCAAAGATTAGAACTGTTGCTGCATTTCCAACGCCAACCCGTGTGAAACACGTGAGACAATTCTTAGGAATTCTCCAATTCTTTGCTGTTTATTGTGAGGAGTATTCCGAGACTGTTGCACCACTGCAAGGATTATTGAAAAAGAACTGCAGGTGGAACTCGAATGATGAATGCGAGATAGCTTTCAGGAGAGCTAAACAGATGCTTGTGGACTCAATTCAGTTAGAATATCCAGATTATTCTCGGAATTTTATTCTAGAAACTGATGCATCTGCCATTGGTATAGGAGCCATTTTACTGCAGGAGGATGATGAGAAGAAACGTCATTACATCGCTTTCTTAAGCCGACGTTTAAGAGCACATGAATCTCACTACTTCACGACCGAGATAGAAGCACTTGCAATTGTCTACGCACTTGAATACTGGCAGAAACTTCTGTTAGGCCAGAGGATTATTGTGAGAACCGATCATCATACGTTAACCTTCATCTTAAGAACAAGACTGGCAAGCGACAGGATCACACGTTGGACGCTGTTTCTCCAACAGTTCGATTTGGAAATAGTTTATCGACCAGGCAGAGAGAATGTGTTGGCCGACATCCTCAGCCGGAATCCTGAAGCTACTGTTAATGCCATAGACATCGAGGGAGAATGCAAGGAACACCTTCGCCGACTTCGTCATCTAGCTGAAGGACAGCGACGTGAGGAGGAACTCAGACATATTATCCGTTTCCTAGAACGAAGAATGGATCCACAGGATGATCATTATGCAAGAATTGCTGCTCTTGCAGATGATTATTTGATTTATCATCGTGTCTTATACACGTTTGTAGACGAGGACCACACTCAACTGCGTGCAGTTATTCCTAGGAGATACCAAGAATCTGTTATTCTTATGGTACATTTATCCATTGGACATGGTGGAACAGACAAAACCATCGCAACCATCAAGGAGTCTTTTACATGGAAAGGGTTAGGAGCCACCGTTAGACAGTGTTTACGTGCTTGCGACGCATGCCAGCGGAACAAGTACACGTCACACTTGCTGAAGGAACAACCTAGACCAATACTACCAACTCAACCTAGAGAGTTATATGCGCAGGACATGTATGGCCCAATACCTAAGGCTCGTCGTGGGAATCGATACATCGTTGTAACTATTGATGTGTTCACGAAATATACGATGCTTCATCCGATTCAAAAAGCTACTGCACATCAGATTATTCAGAGGATTAGACGTCAAGTGATACCGGAGGCAGGAAAGCCACAATTCCTGTTGACTGATCACGGATCACAGCACACCTCAGCAGAATTTGCCAATGCCATGAATGAGCTTGAAATAGGTCATGTTTTATCATCTATTCGACATCCAGAGAGCAACCCAGCAGAATGCGTGATGTCTATTATCGCAAAATTCTGTCGATTATATTGTCAAGAAGAACACTGGCGATGGACTGAAGTCCTTGTTATTACGGCAAAATGTATTAATTCAACAATCCATGAGAGCACTGGTCAAATACCTATGGTCTTGCATTTGAACCAGATGCCGCTGAGAATATGGGATCGTGTGATTGTAAATCCACCTTGTTTACAACCATCACATGGCAGCAGACTTTTAGCTGCGAGAGAGACTATGGACAGACAAGCTGCCAAGCGCTTGAGAAGAACTAGACGCCAGAGGTTTAGAGAACCACTAGTAGAAGGAGACCTTATCCTTATAAGGAGACCCGGAATTTCTAGTCCTATAGACCGCATATATGGAAAATTTCTGTCCTTGTATTATGGCCCTAGTCGTATCCGACAGCCTTTGAACAATGGAAGTTATGTAATAGAAGTCATTAGGATAGGAGAGCGCATTGGAACCTTTAATGCAGCCAATCTAAAAAAATATCACTCTTGAATGAATTTCAAAGCAAATAAAAATGTTATCCCAACATTTTATTTGAAACGACGGAGAGGCAGATGAACCCGCTGAGCTATGGTGCATGTGATATTTTTTTATGACAGATCATTTATGATGGGATGTTGTACTTTTGAACACACCCAGGAAGCCACGTGAAGCTGAGAGATCACGCGATACTTTTTGAAGTAGCGGTGAATCGCACTTTTGACTTTGGTGAAAACTGCTAATTATTTATCTGAGGTCTTATTAATTAATTTTTATCTTTCCACAAGACTCAGAATATTCCATTTCGTCATGCTGCATTATTAAAACATTTTGGGGAATGTTTATTTTTACTTTAGGTAAGGTAATACCCTTGCAGATACGCAATAAGGAACGTAAGTAGTCGCTCAACGATTTCGTTTTGACGACCTACTTTCTAGAGACACCCAGTACCTTGCACTGCGCCTTGTGTAGGCGTGGAATTGCATTTGTCCTACGAGACGTAGAAGAATATCCGCTGTTGAGCGTTGAAAGTGATTATAAGGTGCCATCGAGCCCGCTAATACTATTATTCGCTGTTGTTGAAGCCCAGTGAACTAAAGAAGAAGTTTGGGAAATAATAATTGGCAAGTATAGTGTATTGCACAACATTGCTGTAACACCACATTTTACCCACGCGTATGTGGAGGGCAGATGCCTAGTGGAAATATACAGGTAATAGTGTTACAATTATCCTGAATAAGTGTGATTATAATTGTATGAGATATTTAAATTGCCAAAGTGAAAATTTCATTTTAAAAATGACGTATAATTCACGGATGCTGCGTGATACAAAAGTAGCGTCACTAGCACGTGCAGAATTATAAAACAGTGTTAGCTCACATGCTAATCCACATCTACGAGATTAAGGCTGTGTCGTACTTTACAATTGAAGCCTATAACATTCACGACGAACATTATAATTTTGAAAGTGAGAGGATGAATTATTACGCAACTTATTTCACTACCCACGTGATTGGACTTTTCTTCACCATGGTTGAAGCAGTCACCATGGGCTAATACCATCCCGGTATGAGGGTGACGTTTCTACAGGAACCAGCATGATGGTGGAACTTCCAGGACAACGAACGAGAAGGAAGGAGCCAAAAATGCCATTTCCAGGCATATCCACGAAGTTGTCGACAGGGACAAATCGAACCCTGGTCTTTGGAGGAGTCCAGATGGGAATCCTGATGAGGAGGATACCGTACCAGAGAGCCAGAGAGGATTTTGTACAACCCTTGTTGTGGAATAGAGAGCTGAGTGAGAGCTCCTCCATTTCGTGAGTTTTTGTCACACCCCTTCCTTGTTCTAGTTTCTGGTGGTATAGTAGATTTAATGTAGTTTGTGAACCAACCACACTCAGTATCAGCCATTTTTCTAGGTAGGGATGTAACTAGATTAGTTAGATGTCCTTTATTTCAGTTTAGAGTGAGACACCCTTGGGTCAGACATTTTGGTCAGCCCTGGTGCAGCTTGATGAACGTCGTAGAACGTCAATGCCTACCTTTTTGCTGAACCTGATTGTAGTCATTTTGAGGCTATTTTGTTCAACCCTACTTGGGGTAATTTTCAAGTCTTTGCTGACTTTAGTTATGGCAATCAGATGCCATGGTTATTAATTAACTGCATTCTTTGCAGCCATCCTTTGTTATACCCCTGACTGTCGTTAGAACGGTCGTATCATTTAGGTAGTCGACTGTAACTACCAGTTTTGTAAATGCATTATATTTCATTTTGAATAAGCTCAGATAGCTATTCTTGGTCAAGTTTGAACCTAACAACTAGAAGGAATGTTTCGTTGCCTAGCATCGAACTCAGTTCCCAACGTATCATTAAGCAGATCTAGTGTGTGAATCTGCGCCACAATTATCATTTTTGCTTGTGTCATGTAAGACACGTTTTTATTTGATGTACTAGCAACTACTGAGTTGTATTTTTAAAGCAAAGAGCTCCAATTATTGTAAGATTACTTTCATTTAGACGTCTTTGGTAGAAAGACGGAGTTTTATATTATTATATTCAGATTTATTGAGTGTGTTTTTTACACCGCCTCTTTAGATGTCCGTAACCTATGGTAAAGTTTTTTATAAACTGGCCAGGTGTAGGTTTATATTGATTAAATCGCCGGCCTTGAATAATGTGTGCTTTGTGTCGACCAACACAGGAATGTGGTAACCTGTTGGTGACATAAACTGGTTATCTAACCCAGTGACCTGAAAGCACGCCTGCTTCATTGTGAGACAAAACTACTATTGACAAGGACAGAGTACGATTTGTATTCGCTCTTCCTTTCATTGCTATTTTGCTTATGGAAATTAGTTTCCACTCTTGTATTTGATCACATGTTTTATAGATCGCGTTTTGTTAGTTAAACGCTCTGTTGCGTGTACTGTCGTTTGACAGGTACAGTTATGTCAGGTTTTCTATAGTATGGCGAAGGCTACCCTGTTATAGCAGGACGTTATTGTATGAAGGTATTTTGAGTATGCCTTGTCCGGGACTGATCCCGTTGACTAGATGTTATTGGAAGGTAACTGTTGTGTACAGGCCAATCCCAGAGTTATTGAACGCGAGCTTAGCGCCGCTGGTAACCCGTGTTATTGTGTGTCCGAGTTGTTGTACTCGTTGATTATATTCCGACTGTTGAGTCGAGGCTTTTTGGTGGAGAAAGATCTCAGTGGAGACACTCCGTGCCCAGGCTATTGTCAATGTTATTCGCCATGAACCTACGATAAACCTATAAACCGACATCTTATTAATAAGACGCATAATTGTTGTAAAACAAAGCTAACCAACGATTCTTTCTATCTAACTTTGTTCTTTGCATTCTGGAACTGTTGACATAGCCGTGCAGTTGAAGATAATTTCCTTGTGAGGAAATGACTAGGACAGTTGACATTTTTGTAGTGACCTGAAGCATGCGCGAACCTAGAGTTCGTAGCTTGTGGAGCTCAGGCCATGCGATGTCAGACGTGGTCTCAACTACGCATTCGTCACCGTAACTATACACATTAGATGACTATGGTTTACAAAGAGTAAACCAAGGTGTAGGCAGGAATTTTTAATAAACTACTGTGTCTATTTCATTATTTATTTATGATGTCAAGTGTATAAATCCTACATGTTACCTTTTGTGTGCTGTTAGCACATAGTTGAAAAAGGAAATCCACAGCCTGCTTCCAGTCTCCGACCGGGTCAGGAATGGAATGAATGAAGCCCCCATCTAGCGGCGAGGATATGAACTGTGCCGGCTGCCGAGGCCTCACGCACTCCTCTGGGGCAAGGATTAAATGAATGACAGATGAAATGAAATGATAGTGGAGAGTGTTGCTGGAATGAAATTTTGACAGGGAAAACCGGAGTACCCGGAGAAAAACCTGTCTGCCTCCGTTTTGTCCAGCACAGATCTCACATGGAGTGACCGGGATTTGAACCACGGACCCAGCGGTGAGAGGCCGGCGTGCTGCCGCCTAAGCCACGGAGGCTTATTGTTAGCACATAGTTATTAAGCATAATTAAATTGTTTGTTTTTCATGGCTGTACACTTAGCTTTTGGATGTAATTGTTTTCTTTTACGGACGTCATCGCCGTAAATTTTGTTAATTGATAGGACTTAGCTAGATGAACTAACGTTAAATGTAAATGTCGAAATGGTACCATCCTAACTTAGATTTGTTTTGCTACCCTGTTAAATGTAATTTCAGAAATTAGCTCAATCTTGTAACTTGAACTAGGGACTTGCGTTGTACCATATTCCTAGCGTTGTTGTTGTTGCTTTATTATTGTGAGTTAGATCTTTCGCGAGGGTTTTCCGTGACTTCTCAGGTAGGGACCTGCTCTTTATTTTTGTTTATTTATTAGTTTGCGGACTAGCCGATTATAACCCTCCGAACTAGGCTAGGGGTTTGTGAATTTTAATAAATTTTCACGGTGTTTTACATAAGTCTGGATGTTTATTTTCTCAGTCTAGTTTTAAGGTGAACCTTTCCTTAGGCGGTCTATGACCATCGTCACCATGTACCACGATCCCTGTGGACTACGGACTCTCGTGCCGCTTTAGCCTTTATGGAAGGTCACCTGATCCTCACGGTAATTTTATTCGACTTATGGGATGTTAGGAAAGTCATCGTGGTTGTTGACTCAACTAAACGGTCTCAATATATTCGCGTAAATAAACTGGTGAATATGAGACAAGATATAGCACTGTACCTTAATATCCCCAACCCCAATTTCTACACGGTGCATTGCTTTCAAACGACTTCGGTGACAGTTTGACTGAATTCTGGTGCACATATGGCATTGCCAAGCACACAGAGCGCATGCGTCGGTCGGTCCGAGAACTTTGAAAACAGAGATATCAAACATAGCACTTGCACTCCGATCACAAAATTTAAGTGACTGAATCTCAACAGATATTTATGAATATTTATGTTAAAACATATAATAAACTTATAATTATCGTGGAACATAAACAGTCGTATGCAACTCGCCTATAATGGTAATTAAGACACTCGTATGGAAATTTTAAAACTCGCTTACGCTCGTTTTATAAACATAATCGTGTCTTAATTATTGCCATTTTAGGCTCGTTGCATAATACCGACAGTAGTGGTTACGCTGGATAACGCGCAGCATTAGGTCATGGGGCCAAACTCTCTGCTGACTCGGTAGACGCGTGGGTTCGAGCCCCACCGTCGGCCGTCCTTGAAATGGTTTTCCGTGGTGTCCCCATTTTCAACACCAGGCAAATGCTGGGACGGTACCTTCTGACAGGCCACGGCCGCTTCCTTCCACATCCTTGCCCAGTTTCATTCACCATCATTCATTTCATCTCTCATTAACTCCTCTCGTGGGGTTGGCGTCAGGAAGGGCATCCGGCCGTAAAAACCATCGCCACAAAGACTTCCATCGCATCTTATCCCCGACCCCGTTGGAAAACGGGAATAATAAGGGGTAGACATACATACATAGGCTCGTTGCATAATGTACTATTAAACGTGCATGTTTCGACATGATAATGATATCTTCATCAGCGTTGATAGTTTAATAGTTTAACATGATAAAGTGAAGTGGATATTCTTACAAAATTTTGATTTAAAATAAAATGAAAAGTTCACATACAAATTACATTTTACACACTAGAAAGAAGTTGTTATTACTAATAATAACATTATCATATGGCATCGGGTGCCGGGTGCAACCTTGGTTATTTGACGCCGAAAGGGCACCTTGCGTGTCAAATTTTGTCATTCCTTGGAGCGCTAAGAAAGTCAAGGAGATTAGATATCTAAGCTCCTTGACACTATAGTGCTTTCTAGTAGAGAAAGGAGGAACTTTGTGTTGGCGGAAAATCCCGAGATTAAATTCGCCATCATGAACATGGCCTACTGAATTCAAATGGGTTCTTTAACATGCCAATAACGTATGACATGCGTGCCGAGATTTTTGTCACCCTTAAAAAAACCACTTACCATGGCCAGGAGCGAACCTGCAAGCTTGGGGTTGGTAGTCTGACACGATAACCAGTCACTCTTCTTCTTAAATATTCAATCCATGGATTGATCTGCGGCAGTTCTCCGGTCGGCTCTATTTATAGCCTTCCTCTTCATCTCTTCATAGTTTCTGCATCCTACATCAGACATGATTTGCTGTACATATTGTAGGCGTGGTCTTCCTCGAAATCTTTTGCCTTCAACCATTCCCTCCAATACCGTTTTCAGCAGGATATCGTGTCTCAAAATATGTCCTATCAGTCTAGTCCTCCTCCTCTTTATGCGTTTCCACGAGGTATAATTTTCCTCCACCTTTTTAAATACTTCAGCATTCGTTATTTTTTCTGTCCAGCTAAGTTTTAGCATTCTTCTATAACACCACTCACTAACCGTGGCAAAAATGAAGTTATGAATAATACTGGTGAAATGTATAGGCCTAAATGAAAATTTTTCAGAAATCTACCTTACGATTCTACCCAAATCGCACTCCTTAAATTTGGTTTATTAACATAGTAGAAGAAGACGCCACTTCCAGGTGGATAATGAGGTGAATTTGTGTGTGAACTTTTAATTTAATTTTAAATCAACATTTTATAAGGATATCCACTTTACTCTATCATGTTCAACTATTAAATTATCAACGCCGATGAAGATATCATTGAAATGTCGAAACATGCACGTTTAAAATGATTTATGTTGGATGATGTTGATATTGTTACGTGCCACCCCCTAGTGGCACTTTTGTTAACTGGATTACGGTGGGTAGGAAGCACAACACCATTTACTGCTTAAAGAAATAATCAACTTTATTGTGGCCAGAAAATTACACTAATCAGCAAATACAAGCAATTAGGAGCCTTCTCCATTTTCCTCAAGTCTCTTCCTTATGCGCTCTTGCCCCTTTCACTTGCAACAGACCACAGAAGTTAATCCGTCCTAATGAGTCCGGTGGCCTTGGCAGAAGCTACCTGCCCCTCTTCCTCAGGTACAACAAATACAGTTACTTACGAGCACTTGATGTACGCTGTTCACAAGCTGGGAGAAACAATGTCACAGGATTTCGTAACTCGCACAGCACTTCGTCACCACACTTCTGTCGCTCACGATAATCGCTCACACTAGCTCGTAAAACACAACAACAGAAAAACTCCGTCCCCTCACTGTTGAAGCCGCTTATATAGCAGGCTGGTGACTCAATGAATTCTAGAATCGTCCAGGACACACGGCTTCTCGGCATTTCCTTCGCTGGTGGTGTCACGAAGATTCTGGACCACCCCTTTCACTTCGCAGTCCGTTGCGTAACGCGCATGCAATATACTGAGGGAGAGCAGTCCAGCCCTGGGGCAGTTTTGACTCATGCGGCGAGCGATGAAACGAACTCACAGCCGTAACAACACCCCCTTCCTAAAAAGGCTGATCGTCCCGATCAATCATTGGTCCGTCTGTGTCCCTCCGTAGGCTGCCAGGCGATCTCGATGCACGATCTTCATCTTCGCCCTCGGGCTCCGCTGGATCCTGTAGACGACATCGTTGATCCGTTTCACGACTCGGTACGGGCCCTCCCAGGACTTCTGCAGTTTGGATGACAGGCCTTTCTTCCGTAATGGGTTGAAGAGCCAGACCAGGTCGTCCTCGTGGAATCCGCCGGCATCCGTCTGCTGGTCGTATCGGGTCTTCATTCGGTCGGTCTCGATCCGCAGTTTCCTCCTCGCGAACGCGTGTACGTCCTCCAGTTGGTCGGCCAGCTCTTGACAATACTGGCTTACCGGGATCGGATCATTCCCAGGTCGGCCGAAGGCAAGATCGACAGGTAGACGGAGCTCCCTCCCAAACATGGCCCGGGCTGGTGTGCACCCGGTGGCTTCATGCACGGCGGCGCGGTAGGCCAGGAGAAATAGTGGAAGATGCTTGTCCCAATCCCTCTGGTGCTCCCTGACGACTATTCGGAGATGGTTCTCGACGGTGCGATTGAATCGCTCTACCATCCCGTCGGACTGAGGGTGTAGCGGCGTTGTCCTTGTCTTCCGGATCCCCAGCAGCTGGCATAGGTTCTGGAACACCTGCGACTCGAAGTTCCTCCCTTGGTCGGAGTGCAGCTCCAGGGGTACTCCGTACCGGCTGACGAATTCCTTCACCAGGGTCTCTGCGATCGTCGCGGCTTCTTGGTTAGGGAGCGCATACGCCTCCGGCCATTTGGTAAAGTAGTCGCTGACGACTAATATGTAGCGGTTCCCTGCCTCGCTTAACGGGAATGGCCCAGCAACATCGATGGCCACTCTCTCCATGGGGCCGCCCACGTTGTAGGTCTTCAGTGGACCCCGTCGTCTTCGTCCTGGGCCCTTGCTGGCTGCGCAATCGTGGCACCTCGCGCAGTGGTTCTCCACGTCTGTTCGGCATCCGATCCAGTAGAACCGCTCTCTCAGCTTCTCCAGGGTCTTCTTTATCCCTAGGTGTCCACCAGATGATCCTCCATGAACTTCCTTCAGGACTTCCTCCGTCATAGCCTTTGGAACGACGACTTGTTCCCGAGATGTCTTCCCGTCGGTGCTCTCCCAGGTACGGAAGATGAGGCCATCCCTTGCAATCAGCGAGTCCCACTGTGCCCAGTAGGACTTAAACTTTGGGCTGCAGTCACTCACAATGTTCCACCCGGGTCTGGGGACACAGGTCCTCTTCCATTCGGCTATCAGTCCCAGGTCATCATCTTCCGCTTGCGCCCGCGTGAAAGATTCGCGGCTCCAGCTCCCTTGAAGTTCCACGGTAGCCCTTCGGCACTGTATCCCGGTGTTCTCCTCCCTTCGGGCACAGAAGGTGCAGTCTTCGGGGCACGGTCTTCGTGACAGGGCGTCGGCGTTAGAATGCAGTTGGCCTTTCCTGTGCTGAATCTCAAAGTTATACTGTTGAAGCCTCTCTAACAACCGCGCGAGTTGACCCTCGGGCTGCTTGAAGTTCAGGAGCCACCGCAGGGATGCATGGTCGGTCCTGATGAGAAATTCTTGCCCGTACAGGTACTTGTGGAAGTGTTCAATGGTCTTCACGATGGCGAGCAGCTCGTTCCTGGTGACGCAGTAGTTCCTTTCTGGCTTTGACAAGGCCTTGCTGAAGAAGGCCACTACTCTCTCCTCGCCGTCCACTACCTGCGACAGGATTCCCCCTATGCCAAAGTCACTGGCATCGGTATCGACGATGAACCTTGTTCCAGGTCTGGGGTAGGCCAGAATAGGCGCGGTGCACAGAGCCTGCTTGAGTTGTTCGAAGGCACTGTGGCATTCTGCTGTCCACGTGAAGAGTTGGTCCTTCTCAGTCAGGCGATGTAAAGGTTTGGCGATGTCGGCGAATCCCCTCACGAAGCGACGGTAATAAGTGCAGAGTCCCAGGAAGCTTCGTAGTTGGGACTTGTCCTTCTGAACTGGCCACCCCCTCGCAGCTGCGGTCTTCTCTGGGTCGGTGCGCACCCCTTCCTCGGAGACGATATGCCCAAGGTACTGGACCCGCTTCTGGAAGAGCTGACACTTCTTGGGGCTCAACTTCAGCTGGGCAGCCCGTAGCTTCAACAAGATCTCCTTCAGGTTGCTGTAGTGCTCCTCGAAGCTTCTCCCCAGAACGATGACGTCGTCTAGGTAGACCAGGCAGGTCTTCCAGTGTAGTCCCCTCAGAATGGACTCCATTAGCCTTTCGAAGGTCGCAGGGGCGTTGCACAGACCGAATGGCATGACGGTGAACTGCCAGAGCCCGCTGCCCACAGGGAACGCCGGTTTCTCGCGGTCCTTAGGGTGGACCTCCACCTGCAAGTAGCCCCATCTTCAAATCCAAGGTGGAGAACCATCTTGACCCTGATATGGTGTCCAGCGTGTCGTCGATCCGGGGTAGAGGGTAGCTGTCCTTCTTCGTGACGTCGTTCACCCGCCTGTAGTCCACGCAGAACCTGGTGGAACCGTCCTTCTTCTTTACAAGCACGACCGGAGAACTCCAAGGACTATGTGATGGCTCGATCACCCCGTGCTCCTTCATCTCTTCTACCATCCGGTCGACTTCGGCTTGCTTGGCGAGTGGGACACGTCGGAATGGGGCCCTAATCGGTGCGCTGTCCCCAACGTCGATTCTGTGCTGGACCAAGCTTGTCTTGCCGAAGTCTTTGCTCCCCACGGAGAAGACATCCTGGAATTCGCGTAGCAGGTCCTGAAGTTGGCGTGATTGTTCCTCGTCTAAATGGTCCTGGGATCCTTGGTACAGCTTCTGTAGTTCTTCTGGCAGTGTGCGTCTTCTTCGGTTGTCCGTCTGCAGGTGTCCGTCCGTCGTGTCGGTGATGCGGGCAATCCAGGTAACGGGCTCGCAGACTCCTAAGTTGGTGTCCCGGTGAACCGTAATGTAGTAGTCGTTCAGGTTGGACAAGCGGACGTACGGCCGAAACGTCGTGTTGATGAGGGTCTTGGCAACTAGCAATCCTTTTGTCAGGATGTCCTCATATTTTGGCTCGATGACAGCCGCCACTCCCTCAGCAGTTCCATCGACAATTACGGCAGCGCTGACCTCCGTCCTGGAGGGAATGATGACGTCTTCTCTCAGCCTTACTCGTCGTGCGGTGATGGACTCGTGCGCAGGTTGCAAAGCAAGTTCCTCACCTCCGAAGTGGAGAGTGTTGGTACTCAGATCCAAGATGATGTTGTTCTGGTCCAGGAAGTCCAGTCCGATGATCACTTCATTTGATACGTCAGCCACAAGCACTGGATGCTTTATCGCCCGTCGACCAATGACAAACTCCAGTGATGCTTCGCCATGTACCGGTGCGGTCTCTCCGGTCGCGGTTATTAGCTGGAGGTTCCTTTGTGTGGGTTGAACTCTCCACTTCGGGATCACGGTGGGACTGACGATGGTCCTCGATGCTCCCGTGTCGATTAGCATGGGCCAGCTCTCTCCGTTGACGACTCCGTCGACCATCAGGCTGCTATCATCCCTCCGTAACTGCGTCACACGAACTTGGACTGCCGGGGCTTGACGACTGTCACAAGCCAACCTTTGCCCCCCTAGGCTGGCTGATACTTGCTTTCCTGGGCCGCGCGGTTTCCCTACGACTGACTGTCCCGACGGAAACCCTTGGCGGCGGCGATCACCGCAGTCCTTGCTCAGGTGGCCTCTCTTACGGCAGGTCCCGCAGGTCGGTAGTCCTCTTCCGGGCCGCCTCTCCGGATGTCCTTCGGCTACGTTTTTGTTGGTGGTACTGCGATTCTTGAAGAAACGGCTTAGCGCCTCCATCAATTCGTCGGCCAGGGGCTTGGTCTCGTTGTTTTTTACTGGTTCGTCGACGTCCACTTGACGCACCCGCGCGTGCATTCTGGATGCCTGTTTTGCCGTCTCGAACTCAAGTGCGTGGCTCAGCGCATCTGCCAGGGTCTTATTGCGCGCGAGTCGCAGCGCCTGTTGAGTGTCCGAGTCCCGTAGCCCGTCGGTGAAAGTCTGTGTCGCTATCTGCTCCAGAAAGACGGCCGGCGCTGTTGGGTAGGCGAGCCTTACGAGGCGTGCGATGTCCATCTCGAACTCCTGCAGGGTTTCCGCGTTCTTCTGTACCCGGGTCCGGAGCTGCATCTGGTAGGCCTGCTGATGATGGCTATCTCCATATCGGGACTCCATATGGGCGATCAGTGAAGCGTAGTCCTGGGATCCAGTCGGGATGGCCTGAAGGACGTTAAGGGCGTCACCTCTCAGCGCTACAATGAGAGCTGTAGCCTTTTCTGTGTTGTTCCAGTTATTTATGGAACAGGCCGCCTCGAACTGACGTAAGTAGGTGCTCCACGGGACCTTTCCGTCGAAGGTTGGGGGCGTCACTCTGCTATGTCCCGTTCCTGATATTCCCGGTGTAACGGTGGGCGGGCGTTGGCGCAGCTCGGCAACTTCCTCTTGTAGGGCTTTGACTCTCTCATCCACCCCGGTCGGCGGGCGTCGGCGCAGCTCGGCGACTTCCCCTTGTAGGGCTTTGAATCTATCTTCCATCCCTGTCGGCGGGAGTCGGCGCAGCTCAGCAAATTCCTTTTGTAGAGCGTTGAATCTCTCTTCCACCCCCATCAGCGGTCGTTGGCACAGCTCGGCAACTTCCACTTGCAAGGCGTTGAATTTCTCCTCCACCCCCATCAGCGGGCGTTGGCGCAGCTCGGCAACTTCCACTTGCAAGGTGTTGAACTTCTCCTCCACTGCCGCGACTTCCTCACGTAGGCCCTGTTCTAATTTCCTTTGGCTCTCCTCTAATTTCGTCAGCAGACACTCTTCCAGATTTTTCTGGCCATCCAGAAATTTGGCGGTTAGGTCCTCTGCTAACTTATTCTGGCTGTCTTCCATCTGCTTCAGGTCCTCCGCTAACTTATTTTGGCCTTCTTCTAACTTGGAATTTAGGTCCTCTTATAACTTCTTCTGGCCATCCTCCATCTTCTTCTGGCCGTCTTCCATTTTGGCAGTTAGGTCCTTGGTTAAATTCTTCTGGCCGTCCTCCATCTTGGTTTCCATGCCATTTAACTTTTCTAGCAGTGCTGCCAATTTCTCCTCCATTTTAGTTGTTTGTCTTGTAAAGGGCATGCACTCACAGGAAAATTAGAGAAAATGACCTGCTCGGGTTTTGAAACCAGGACCGTCAGGTGTTGTGCTTGAGTTCGTAATCCCACTTCTGACACCAGTTGTTACGTGCCACCCCCTAGTGGCACTTTTGTTAACTGGATTACGGTGGGTAGGAAGCACAACACCATTTACTGCTTAAAGAAATAATCAACTTTATTGTGGCCAGAAAATTACACTAATCAGCAAATACAAGCAATTAGGAGCCTTCTCCATTTTCCTCAAGTGTCTTCCTTATGCGCTCTTGGCCCATTTCACTTGCAACAGACCACAGAAATTAATCCGTCCTAATGAGTCCGGTGGCCTTGGCAGAAGCTACCTGCCCATCTTCCTCAGGTACAACAAATACAGTTACTTACTAGCACTTGATGTACGCTGTTCACAAGCTGGGAGAAACAATGTCACAGGATTTCGTAACTCGCACAGCACTTCGTCACCACACTTCTGTCGCTCACGATAATCGCTCACACTAGCTCGTAAAACACAACAACAGAAAAACTCCGTCCCCTCACTGTTGAAGCCGCTTATATAGCAGGCTGGTGACTCAATAAATTCTAGAATCGTCCAGGACACACGGCTTCTCGGCATTTCCTTCGCTGGTGGTGTCACGAAGATTCTGGACCATCCCTTTCACTTCGCAGTCCGTTGCGTAACGCGCATGCAATACACTGAGGGAGAGCAGTCCAGCCCTGGGGCAGTTTTGACTCATGCGGCGAGCGATGAAACGAATTCACAGCCGTAACACCTTCGTAATCCGGCTTCTGACACCAGTTGTTACGTGCCACCCCCTAGTGGCACTTTTGTTAACTGGATTACGGTGGGTAGGAAGCACAACACCATTTACTGCTTAAAGAAATAATCAACTTTATTGTGGCCAGAAAATTACACTAATCAGCAAATACAAGCAATTAGGAGCCTTCTCCATTTTCCTCAAGTCTCTTCCTTATGCGCTCTTGGCCCCTTTCACTTGCAACAGACCACAGAAGTTAATCCGTCCTAATGAGTCCGGTGGCCTTGGCAGAAGCTACCTGCCCCTCTTCCTCAGGTACAACAAATACAGTTACTTACGAGCACTTGATGTACGCTGTTCACAAGCTGGGAGAAACAATGTCACAGGATTTCGTAACTCGCACAGCACTTCGTCACCACACTTCTGTCGCTCACGATAATCGCTCACACTAGCTCGTAAAACACAACAACAGAAAAACTCCGTCCCCTCACGGTTGAAGCCGCTTATATAGCAGGCTGGTGACTCAATAAATTCTAGAATCGTCCAGGACACACGGCTTCTCGGCATTTCCTTCGCTGGTGGTGTCACGAAGATTCTGGACCATCCCTTTCACTTCGCAGTCCGTTGCGTAACGCGCATGCATTACACTGAGGGAGAGCAGTCCAGCCCTGGGGCAGTTTTGACTCATGCGGCGAGCGATGAAACGAACTCACAGCCGTAACAATATGTAAATATTATATGTCAGAAAACTGGATCATGATGGGGCTCATTAAAGTACTACTTTTCATTATAACACAGTTTTTTCAACCAATTAGAGCTCAGTATTTTCATTCATTGACCAATTACGTAAGGATAGCTTCTCACATGCACTCAAAATCCAACATGTCGGACATGAATGACATGATTTGAAAGTTGACAATGTAGTCTCGATTGGATCAACCATTGTATAATAGTTACAATATATAAACAAACTAGGCAATATTGCAAAAGAAATAGCACTGTACCTTGATATCTGCAACTCCAATTTCTACACAGGGCATTAGATTTCGCTGACAATTTTAGTGATTGCTGTTGTTGACATAGACACACCAGAACATCATGGAGGAAGCAGGCTTAAGACATTAGTTCCACGGAAATTATAATCCAGCTCTGTTCAGTAAATAGATTTCTTATGCGAAACTATTCTGCCAGATGTCATAACTGTTCTATTTGGGAATCAATTGATCTGCCTTCCGTTGACATTCTGTACGCATCGAATTTGAAGAATAACCAGTTGGTAATACGATACATTTTATTTTTGAAGCGTTTGTAACAGCCTATTTTGTGTTGTTTGACCAAACTAACAAAGTGATCCAACATAGTAAATGTGCGCTATCTGTTGGTGCTACTTCAGGATAAACAATGTTTCAAAGCTTTGAAATTCGTTATTGGGTAGATATCAAATACTGAGCCCACACAACTCCCAAGCAGAAAAAGTCAACTGACAGAATCTCGACAGATATTTGTGAATATTTATGTTAGAACATATAATAAAGTTATAATAATTATCGTCGAACATAACAGTCGTATGCAACTCGCCTATAATGGGAATTAAGACACTCGTATGGAAATTATTAACATAGACTCCTCGTGTCTTAGTTATTGCCATTATATGCTCGTTACATACTATTTTATTATGGTACATTATGCAACGAGCCTATAATGGCAATAATTAAGACACGAGTATGTTTATAAAACGAGCGTATGAGAGTTTTATAATTTTCATACGAGTGTCTTAATTATCATTATAGGTGAGCTGCATACGACTGTTTATGTTCGACGATAATTATTATAACTATTTTATGTTCGAACATAAATAATCATAAATATCTGTCGAGATTTCGCCAGTTTTATGTACTGAACAGAGCGCATGAGACGCAGAGGATGCCTTATATTTGACCATGGCCTCCTCGATTACCCCACTATGACACTAGGCCACGCAGTGAAATTTAAATTAGAAGGCCTTGGAACTCAGCGCAAGTGCGATGTTATCCTTACCTAATTGGTGAAACAACTGTTTCTTGAGCTCTGATTGGTGGGAGAAACTGTCCCATAATGAAAACTTGTACTATAATGAGCCTCATTACGCTATAGTAAAGTTTTTCTGACATATAATATTTACATTTCGACATCGTCGAACATAAAATACATTTTACCATTCGTACCAATTGTTAACGTATACGCACTTTACAATTAAATTTCTTGGCAGGGCCGGGAATGGAACTCGGACCTCCGGCGCTACAGTCAAGAAATCTAGCCACTACACCACGAGCTGGTCATGAAGACACACTTAGACCTGGTTGGTTCCTCAGTGTAGGGGCTGCGACAACGGGGTCATGTAGCCCCGTGTACTTTGGGTGTGTGTAGAATCTGTCTGATAACCGGTCGGTGTTAATTGTGGTGGCTGTGTAAGTGTGTATTATCTGTATTTAATTCAAGTAAGGACTGCAGACATTCAATTTTCAAGTAGTTTCTACTTTCGCTACCAAACGCCACCGTCAACTATAACTAATTGTGAACTTGGTTACTAGATGTCACTGCAGTTGGCTCCTGGAGACGAACGTTGGAACCTAAGAGCGTTAGTCAAATCTAACCTATAAATTAGCTTCACACAAGTGTAATTATTGGAAGGTTCTTTTACACCTCATAAATCAATGACATGGGACCGCCGGCTTTACTTCCCCTCCGAAGGTAGGCAGACTGAGGGATTTTAACGCTCTTAAAAATCCAACGGCTTCGGCCAGGTTTGAACCCGCGACCTTGGGCATAGAAGCTCAGCATGCTATCAACTACGCCACCAAAGCCACCCCACAGTTAGACCTATTGCATACACATACACTCAAGTCCATGGGGTTGATGACCACAATGACGCCAGCTCATAAATGAATCAACAACACGTCGTTGAAAGCAATGCTATAAGATCCTCCCCGGATAGTAATCATGTTATTCCGTCCTATTAATGTAATAACGGTTGATTAAGTGCTCGCTCTTGGTCTCGAATTGATCCATCACGCTCCTCACCTCCCCCCCCCCTTTCCCTCCCCCACCCCTTACCGCCACCCCCCTTGACAAGAATCCTCCAAGGACCTCTGTCCAACCATGTGGGGCACCATTAAGTGCGTGCGTCCATGTGTTCATCGGCAGGATAGGCTAATGTTGTTGCATTTATAGGGGTTTGCGACATTGTGGTTATGTAGCCCGTGTACTTGAATGTATGAGTCTGTAATAATAATAAAATAATAATAATAATAATAATACCGTATGGCCTCGGGTGCCGGGTGCAAGCTTTGTTATTTGACTCCCAAAGGGTAGCTTGCATGTCGAATTTCGTTTTTCCTTGAAGCACTATGAAAGTCAAGAAGGTTAGATAGGCCTATCTAAGCTCCTTAAACACTATAGCGTTTTCTAGTAGAGAAATGAGGAACTTTCTGTGGGCGGAAAATCCCGAGATTAATTTTGCCATTATGAACACGACCTACTGAATTCAAATGGGTTCTTTAAGATGCCAACATCGTATGACGTGGTGTCGTAATTTTTGCCGCCTTTCAAAAAAATAATTAGTAACCACGGCCAGGAGCGAACCTGCAAGCTTGGGGTTAGTAGACCGACACGTTGACCACTCACCCACCGTGGCAAGTGTATGAGTCTGTAACCTGTGTCATTAGCGTGGCTGTGCCCTAATGTAATGTTAAATGATAGTGCCATTGAACAAGTAACGGAATTGTGCTATTTGGGAAGTGTGATTAATTATGTCAACAGATGCATCTCAGAAATTGAGATGAGAATAGTCTTGGCGTAGAACGCCTTTCAAAATAAGAAGAATTTGCTGCTCAATGAACACCTCAACTTGAAGATAAGAAAGTCATTTCTCAAGACCTCTGTTTGGAGTGTGTTGACGTATGGTTGTGAGACATGGACACTTGGGAAAAGAGAAGAAACAAACCTTGAGGCAGCTGAAATGTGGTTTTGGAGACGAATGACCCGAACAAGCTGAATGGAAAGAAAGACAAATGAGCATGTTCTGAACCAAATTCAGGAGAATCGATGCCTGTCGAACACCATCAAGAAAAGGAAAGCAAAATTCATGGGGCACATACTCAGACGTGACACTCTCCTCCAGGTAATTTTTGAAGGGAAAATTTTGGGGATAAAACCAAGGGGACGACCAAGACAATCGTATCTCAAGAAGATTGTCAAGGAGATGGAATGTGACTTGTATGCCAATATGAAGAGAACTGTTGAAGACCGTAAGAAATGGCTGCAACGACAAGGTTTTTAGCCTTTAAAGCTGATAATGATGATGTGCCCTAGATAATGAACAATGTAACCAGAATACCACGATATCCGAGAGCGTGGTTCCTAATCCTACCGCGCCCGTCCTGAATATTCTCAATATCCCATAGATTAGGTCTTCCAAATCGCAGCAAATCTTTAGTGTTTTCTTTCCAGTGTTGAATCGTTGGAACCATAGTTGTGCCACACGCTTACTAACGGCACCTTCTCTTCCCACTTCACATATTCTTGGAGCCGCGGCAACACCTTTGTAATCTTGTTTCCAGTAGTGCTTTAAAAGGACCCTAACCTCCAACTATGTACGTTCCATTTGTGGTTGTGGGGCCGGCCACGTGGCGCGTGGAGGGTCGGACGAGCAGGCGGCAACTTGCTGAGTTTCGGGTCGAGAGAGCGCACATACAAGCACACATAGGCTAATAACACATGAGTCGTCCAGTTGCAAAACTCGCTTAATCCACTTGTGAATAAGGATCATGTCGTAAAATTACCTATTTAATTATTTTATTTTATTTTATTTTATTTTATTTTATTTTATTTTATTTTATTTTATTTTATTTTATTTTATTTTACTTTACTTTATTTTGTTTTGTTTTATTTTGATTTTGTTTTATTTTACTTCGTTTTATTTTGTTTCAAATTGTTTTATTTAATGTTTGTGTTGTTTTATTTGATTTTAATTTAGTTTTGTTTATTTTGTTTTATTTTGTTTTGTTTATATTGTTTTATTTTATTTTGTTTTTTTATTTTGATTTTCCAGAAAATAAACATAAAAACAAAAACAAAAAACACGAAGCAAGAAGAAAAAATTAAAAACAAAAGCAAAAGCAGAAAACAAAAAACAAAAAACACAGAGCAAAAAGCAAAATTCCAAAAAAGCAAAAGCAGAAAACAAACACAAAACAAAAACCAAGAAAGAAAAGCAAAAAGTAAAATTCAAAAGCAAAAGAACAAAGCAAACACAAAACCAAAAACACAAAGCAAAAAGAAAAGAGTAGAAAACAACAAACACAAACGATACGCGGGGCAAAGTCCAGAGAAACGTTTCTCATGAAAATAATTCTTATTCACAAGTGATTAAACGAGTTTTGCAACTGGACGACTCATCATATTGTTACGTGCCACCCCCTAGTGGCACCTTTGTTAACTGGATTACGGTGGGTATAAAGCACAACACCAATTACTGCTTAAAGAAATAATTAATTTTATTGCAGCCAGAAAAATACACTACTCAACAGCAATTATTACCTTACTCCAGTTTCCTCACGTCGAGAATACTTTCCCTTTCACTTGTCCACAGGCCACAGTTAATCCTCTTCGCTAATGAGTCCGGTCCCGTACGCTAGCTGGAAATAGCTGCACTAGGTCTGTCACTGTACTATACACTGTTTCACAAGCACCACAATCACTTCCTCGCTGTCAATAGAATCAGCTTCACTAGGGATTTCGCAAGTCACCACACTACTGTCGCCCGGGATAAACACTCGCACTAGCTCATAAAACACAACAACAACCACTGCTTAACAGGTCGCACTTATATAGCAGGCCGGTGACTCAATAAATGCTTCTAGATCCATCCAGGGTTCACGGCTTCTCGAGGTTTCCATCGCTGGTCCAGTCACGAATATTCTGGACTATCCCTTTGTCCTAGTAGCCCTGTTGCATAAGGCGCACGCAATACAGGAGGCAGGGCACAGCCCAGCCCTGGGGCAGTTGTGACTCATGCGGCGAGCGATGACACAAACTCACAGCCGTAACACCACCCCCTTCCTAAAAAGGCTGATCGTCCCGATCAATCATTGGTCCATCTGTGTCCCTCCGTAGGCTGCCAGGCGATCTCGATGCACGATCTTCATCTTCGCCCTCGGGCTCCGCTGGATCCTGTAGACGACATCGTTGATCCGTTTCACGACTCGGTACGGGCCCTCCCAGGACTTCTGCTGTTTGGGTGACAGGCCTTTCTTCCGTAATGGGTTGAAGAGCCATACCAGGGCGTCCTCGTGGAATCCTCCGGCATCCGTCTGCTGGTCGTGTCGGGTCTTCATTCGGTCGGTCTCGATCCGCAGTTTCCTCCTCGCGAACGCGTGCACGTCCTCCAGTTTGTCGACCAGTTCTTGACAATACTGGCTTACCGGGATCGGATCATTCCCAGGTCGGCCGAAGGCAAGATCGACAGGTAGACGGAGCTCCCTCCCAAACATGGCCCGGGCTGGTGTGCACCCGGTGGCTTCAAGCACGGCGGCGCGGTAGGCCAGGAGAAATAGTGGAAGATGTTTGTCCCAATCCCTCTGGTGCTCGCTGACGACTATTCGGAGATGGTTCTCGATGGTGCGATTGAATCGCTCTACCATCCCGTCGGACTGAGGGTGTAGCGGCGTTGTCCTTGTCTTCCGGATTCCCAGCAGCTGGCATAGGTTCTGGAACACCTGCGACTCGAAGTTCCTCCCTTGGTCGGAGTGCAGCTCCAGGGGTACTCCGTACCGGCTGACGAATTCCTTCACCAGGGTCTCTGCAATCGTCGCGGCTTCTTGGTTAGGGAGCGCATACGCCTCCGGCCATTTGGTAAAGTAGTCGCTGACGACTAATATGTAGCGGTTGCCTGCCTCGCTTAACGGGAATGGCCCAGCAACATCGATGGCCACTCTCTCCATGGGGCCGCCCTCGTTGTAGGTCTTCAGTGGACCCCGTCGTCTTCGTCCTGGGCCCTTGCTGGCTGCGCAATCGTGGCACCTCGCGCAGTGGTTCTCCACGTCTGTTCGGCATCCGATCCAGTAGAACCGCTCTCTCAGCTTCTCCAGGGTCTTCTTTATCCCTAGGTGTCCACCAGATGATCCTCCATGAACTTCCTTCAGGACTTCCTCCGTCATAGCCTTTGGAACGACAATTTGTTCCCGAGATGTCTTCCCGTCGGTGCTCTCCCAGGTACGGCAGATGAGGCCATCCCTTACAATCAGCGAGTCCCACTGCACCCAGTAGGACTTAAACTTTGGGCTGCAGTCACTCACAATGTTCCACCCGGGTCTGGGGACACAGGCCCTCTTCCATTCGGCTATCAGTCCCAAGTCATCATCTTCTGCTTGTGCCCGCGTGAAAGATTCGCGGCTCCAGCTCCCCTGAAGTTCCACGGTAGTCCTTCGGCACTGTATCCCGGCGTTCTTCTCTCTTCTGTTACAGAAGGTGCAGTCTTCGGGGTACGGTCTTCGTGACAGGGCGTCGGCGTTAGAATGCAGTTGGCCTTTCCTGTGCTGAATCTCAAAGTTGTACTGTTGAAGCCCCTCTAACCACCGCGCGAGTTGACCCTCGGGCTGTTTGAAGTTCAGGAGCCACCGCAAGGATGCATGGTCGGTCCTGATGAGAAATTCTTGTCCGTACAGGTACTTGTGGAAGTGTTCAATGGTCTTCACGATGGCGATCAGCTCCTTCCTGGTGACGCAGCAGTTCCTTTCTGGCTTTGACAAGGCCTTGCTGACGTAGGCCACTACTCTCTCCTCGCCGTCCACTACTTGCGACAGAATTCCCCCTATGCCAAAGTCGCTGGCATCGGTATCGACGATGAACCTTGTTCCAGGTCTGGGATAGGCCAGAATAGGCGCGGTGAACAGAGCCTGCTTGAGTTGTTCGAAGGCACAGTGGCATTCTGCTGTCCACGTGAAGAGTTGGTCCTTCTCAGTCAGTCGATGTAAAGGTTTGGCGATGTCGGCGAATCCTTTCACGAAGCGACGGTAATAAGTGCAGAGTCGCAGGAAGCTTCGTAGTTGGGACTTGTCCTTCGGAACTGGCCACTCCCTCACAGCTGCGGTCTTCTCTGGGTCGGTGCGCACCCCTTCTTCGGAGACGATATGCCCAAGGTACTGGACCCGCTTCTGGAAGAGCTGACACTTCTTGGGGCTCAACTTCAGCTGGGCAGCCCGTAGCTTCAACAAGATTTCCTTCAGGTTGCTGTAGTGCTCCTCGAAGCTTCTCCCCAGAACGATGACGTCGTCTAGGTAGACCAGGCAGGTCTTCCAGTGTAGTCCCCTCAGAATGGACTCCATTAGCCTTTCGAAAGTCCCAGGGGCGTTGCACAGGCCGAATGGCATGACGGTGAACTGCCAGAGCCCGCTGCCCACAGAGAACGCAGTTTTCTCGCGGTCCTTAGGGTGGACCTCCACCTGACAGTAGCCACTCTTCAAATCCAAGGTGGAGAACCATCTCGACCCTGATATGGTGTCCAGCGTGTCGTCGATCCAGGGTAGAGGGTATCTGTCCTTCTTCGTGACGTCGTTCACCCGCCTGTAGTCCACGCAGAACCTGGTGGAACCGTTCTTCTTCTTCACAAGCACGACCGGAGAACTCCAAGGACTATGTGATGGCTTGATCACCCCTTGCTCCTTCATCTCTTCTACCATCCGGTAGACTTCGGCTTGCTTGGCGAGCGGAACACGTCGGATTGGGGCCCTAATCGGTGCGCTGTTCCCAACGTCGATTCTGTGCTGGACCAAGCTTGTCCTGCCGAAGTCTTTGCTCCCCACGGAGAAGTCATCCTGGAATTCGCGTAGCAGGTCCTGAAGTTGGCGTGATTGCTCCTTGTCTAAATGGTCCTGGGATCCTTGGTACAGCTTCTGTAGTTCTTCTGGCAGGGCGCGTCTTCTTCGGTTGTCCGTCTGCAGGTGTCCGTCCGTCGTTTCTGTGATGCGGGCAATCCAGGTAACGGGCTCGCAGACTCCTAGGTTGGTGTCCCGGTGGACCGTAATATCGTAGTCGTTCAGGTTGGACAGGCGGACGTACGGCCGAGGCGTCGTGTTGATGAGGGTCTTGGCAACTAGCAATCCTTTTGTCAGGATGTCCTCATAATTTGGCTCGATGACAGCCGCCACTCCCTCAGCAGTTCCGTCGACAATTACGGCAGCGCTGACCTCCGTCCTGGCGGGAACGATGACGTCTTCTCTCAGCCTTACTCGTCGTGCGGTGATGGACTCGTGCGCAGGTTGCAAAGCAAGTTCCTCACCTCCGAAGTGCAGAGTGTTGGTACTTAGATCCAAGATGATGTTGTTCTGGTCCAGGAAGTCCAGTCCGATGATCACTTCATTTGATACGTCAGCCACAAGCACTGGATGCTTTATCGCCCGTCGACCAATGACGAACTCCAGTGATGCTTCGCCATGTACCGGTGCGGTCTCTCCGGTCGAGGTTATTAGCTGGAGGTTCCTTTGTGTGGGTTGCACTCTCCACTTCGGGATCACGGTGGGACTGACGATGGTCCTCGATGCTCCCGTGTCGATAAGCATGGGCCAGCTCTCTCCGTTGACGACTCCGTCGACCATCAGGCTGCTATTATCCCTCCGTAACTGCGTCACACGAACTTGGACTGCCGGGGCTCGACCACTGTCACAAGCCAACCTTTGCCCCCCTAGGCTGGCTGATACTTGCTTTCCTGGGCCACGCGGTTTCCCTACGACTGACTGTCCCGACGGAAACCCTTGGCGGCGGCGATCACCGCAGTCCTTGCTCAGGTGGCCTCTCTTACGGCAGGTCCAGCAGGTCGGTAGTCCTCTTCCGGGCCGCTTCTCCGGTTGTCTTCCGGCTGTGTCGTTGCTGGTGGTACCGCGACTATCGAAGAAACGGCTTAGCGCCTCCATTAATTTGTCGGCCAGGGGCTTGGTCTCGTTGTTTTTTACTGGTTCGTCGACGTCCACTTGACGCACCCGCGCGTGCATTCTGGATGCCTGTTTTGCCGTCTCGAACTCAAGTGCGTGGCTCAGCGCATCTGCCAGGGTCTTATTGCGCGCGAGTCGCAGCGCCTGTTGAGTGTCCGAGTCCCGTAGCCCGTCGGTGAAAGTCTGTGTCGCTATCTGCTCCAGAAAGACGGCCGGCGCTGTTGGGTAGGCGAGCCTTACGAGGCGTGCGATGTCCATCTCGAACTCCTGCAGGGTTTCCGCGTTCTTCTGTACCCGGGTCCGGAGCTGCATCTGGTAGGCCTGCTGATGATGGCTATCTCCATATCGGGACTCCATATGGGCGATCAGTGAAGCGTAGTCCTGGGATCCAGTCGGGATGGCCTGAAGGACGTTAAGGGCGTCACCTCTCAGCGCTACAATGAGAGCTGTAGCCTTTTCTGTGTTGTTCCAGTTATTTATGGAACAGGCCGCCTCGAACTGATGTAAGTAGGTGCTCCACGGGACCTTTCCGTCGAAGGTTGGGGGCGTCACTCTGCTATGTCCCGTTCCTGATATTCCCGGTGTAACGGAGGACGGGCGTTGGCGCAGCTCGGCAACTTCCTCTTGAAGAGCGTTGAATTTCTCCTCCACCCCCGTCAGTGGGCGTTGGCGCAGCTCGGCAACTTCCATTTGTAAGGCGTTGAATTTCTCCTCCACCCCCATCAGCGGGCGTTGGCGCAGCTCGGCAACTTCCACTTGTAAGGCGTCGAACTTCTTTTCCACTGCCGTGACTTCGTCACGCAGACCCAGTTCTAATTTCTTCAGGTCCTGTGTCAACTTATTCTGACTGTCTTCCATCTTCTTCCGGCCGTCCTCTATCCTCTGCAGGTCCTCCGCTAGCTTATTTTGACCGTCTTCCATCTTCTTCTGGCCGTCTTCTAGTTTGGCAGTTAGGTCCTCGGCTAACTTCTTCTGGCCGTCTTCTAGTTTGGCAGTTAGGTCCTCGGCTAACTTCTTCTGGCCGTCCTCCATCTTCTTCTTGCCGTCCTCCATCTTCTTCAGGTCCTCCGCTAACTTATTTTGACCGTCTTCCATCTTCTTCTGGCCGTCTTCTAGCTTCTTCTGGCCGTCTTCTAATTTGGCAGTTAGCTCCTTGGTGAAATTCTTCTGGCCGTCCTCCATCTTGGTTTCCATGCCATTTAACTTTTCTAGCAATGCTGCCAATTTCTCCTCCATTTTAGTTGTTTGTCTTGTAAAGGGCATGCACTCACAGGAAAATTAGAGAAAATGACCTGCTCGGGTTTTGAAACCAGGACCGTCAGGTGTTGTGCTTGAGTTCGTAATCCGGCTTCTGACACCAGTTGTTACGTGCCACCCCCTAGTGGCACCTTTGTTAACTGGATTACGGTGGGTATAAAGCACAACACCAATTACTGCTTAAAGAAATAATTAATTTTATTGCAGCCAGAAAAATACACTACTCAACAGCAATTATTACCTTACTCCAGTTTCCTCACGTCGAGAATACTTTCCCTTTCACTTGTCCACAGACCACAGTTAATCCTCTTCGCTAATTAGTCCGGTCCCGTACGCTAGCTGGAAATAGCTGCACTAGGTCTGTCACTGTACTATACACTGTTTCACAAGCACCACAATCACTTCCTCGCTGTCAATAGAATCAGCTTCACTAGGGATTTCGCAAGTCACCACACTTCTGTCGCCCGGGATAAACACTCGCACTAGCTCATAAAACACAACAACAACCACTGATTGACAGGTCGCACATATATAGAAGGCCGGTGACTCAATAAATGCTTCTAGATCCATCCAGGGTTCACGGCTTCTCGAGGTTTCCATCGCTGGTCCAGTCACGAATATTCTGGACTATCCCTTTGTCCTAGTAGCCCTGTTGCATAAGGCGCACGCAATACTGGAGGCAGGGCACAGCCCAGCCCTGGGGCAGTTGTGACTCATGCGGCGAGCGATGACACAAACTCACAGCCGTAACAATATTCAAAGTAAAATCATTACTCATCTTGTCATTGATGGTTCAAACTGTCCTCCACCTGCATCTACACATTTCTGGCTTCGTCTAAGGAAATTTTCATTCACACGCATTAGTTCATCTATCGAGATAGCCTCAATTTATCTCCTGATATTTTGTTTGAGTTCATCTAGAGTGCGAGGGTTTGAGGCATAATCCTTTTTTTTCTTCAATTTTTCCCTTCAATAAAAATTGAAGCAATAGGATTTAACACTTAGCAATGTTATAACATTTTGAAACATAACAACTAAACAATAACCACGAAAAACACGTTATAAACTTATAACACCTGTAACTTAAAATAGGCAAATCATGCGGCGCAACTGTCCCAGCTCCGGGTTGCCATGTGCTCGTCTGACCTTTAGCTCGTACTTCTAACTGCGGCGCTGCGCAGGCCATGTGGCCGGCCCCACTTTGAGTGAAAGTCCCTGTACATTCTCGCAATGGACACAATTCTAGTCAAGGGCTCCTGTAAACAGTGCAAGTTCGAATCCTGGCGCAGTCAGCTGGCATTTGAGGGTGCGTAAAATCGAGGGAGCCGTGTCAGCAGATTTACTGGCACGTTAAAGATCCACTTTGGAGCAAAATACCGGTACCCCGGCGTCTAAAAAAGCCAGAATATTTAAAATGGGACGTAAAACCAATAACATTCTTCTTGCTGTCGTTTCGGCCATCTACGGACCACGCTATTTCAACTGCCCTTGTCCATGTCTTTGCGCCCAATTTTCCCGCATTCGTTTCCTATGCTGTTCCTTCCTCGCTTCAGTCCATGTCTTGCGAGTTTTTAGTTATGGCTTTTCTTGGAATCCATGATGTTCTTGGAGTTTCGACTTTAGTGGAACACATTTCTGGATATCCTTCAGGGTTATTCCCACTTCACGCAGGTCTTTTTCTACTTCGGTGAACCACGCCGCCTTGTTTTTCTTGTTAAGAAGAAAACTGAAGATCCTATTGCTCAACCTTGTAGAACTCATACGAGCACTGTGGCCATAGAAAACTATCCTTCTCTTACGGATGGTCTCCGTGATCTTTTCTACATGAGAGTACAGTTCAGCAGACGAACGATACCACGCCTCATTAAGGTATATGGAGGAGCGTGGAGGTGACAACAGAAAATCGCAAGTTCATTGGGATGAAGCTATTAAAAATAGAAGGTCACCCGACATCTATAAGAATGATGACGGAGCCAAGAGTCTGGAGCTTCAACAGCACGAAGACAGCCAGAGGAACTCCACAAGAAACGGAGCTATAGAAAAAAACCACCAAAATTAAATGACCATAAAGGAGAGAGAAATACAGGTTGGAATACAGTGAATGTGGTTAACTGGATTGCTAAACCTGAGGAACTCATTGAAGACCAAGAGGAAGGGCCGGTCATTGTAAGAAGGGAACTACCCATTATAATTGTAAACATCGCAGGCATGAAGATAAGGAGTCTTCTAGACACTGGTTCGACTGTATGCTTAATTACCCAGGCGCTGTATAATTAAATTGAAAGTAAAATACACGTATTGAAAATACCTATTTCAAGCGTGAAAATAAAAGGCGTGATACCAGATAAAGTAATGTTATGCAAATACCAAGTATTCTTAGATTTGCAGATAGGGAACTCTATATTTCCACAGAGTTTTCTACTTGGAAATAAGCTACCTTTTAATATTATCGTGGGTGCGGATTTCATAAGAGAATACAAGGTTATAATATATCTCTCACAAGTCATTGTTATGTTTCGCGTGAGTGAGGAAAAGGAGAATTTAGAGATCTCATTAAAACACAGTGAAACGAGACCAGAAGAGTACGTATGGCACACATACGGAGATATGACTGGGGATGCAGTATTGACCACAGAAGATATCGAGGGAGAGTTGGCAACACTGGCCGCAGACATTGAAAAGGATCTCGAACCACAATTCGGAGAATGCCTTAAAGAAAAATTAGAAGAAGCTAAAATTGGTCCAGAACATAAGCAGATGTTAAGGGAACTGTTGTTTGAACATAAAGAAGTCTTCGATTCGAGACCTGGCCGAATCAAGAACTTCCAGTATGCGTACCAAGTAAGTGATTGGACACCATTCAGACAAAAGCCATACCCAGTAGCCGAGAAGCATTATTTAAAAGTCATGGAAGCAATACAGGAGATGCTGGAGGTGGGCGTCATTGTAAAGACAGCCACACCTTATGTCAGTCCACTGGTAGTTGTACCTAAACCTGACGGAAGTGTAAGGATATGCCTAGACCTGAGAAATTTGAATTCTAAGGTCATACCGAAATTTGACCAAGTTTCACCCATAAAGGTGATCCTCAGGAGAAAGGAAAGACTGTATTCACAAATCCTGACATTACAGCAAGTTTCCACCATATTGAACTGGAGGATAAAACAAGCTTATTAACCGGTTTCTTATTCGATCAGCATACATATTCATTTCTTCGTCTTCCATTTGGATTAAAAACAGCTGGTTCAGCGTTGATACGAGCGCTTGATCGAAACCTGTCTGAAGAAGTAAAAGCAACAACCATAAGCTATGCAGATAATATCCTGCTAACATCAGAAACAGTGGAAGAACATATCAGAGATCTAAGCAAGTTATTAGATGACCTGAGTCAGGCTAACTTTAAGGTCAATCTAAAGAAATCTAACTTTGGTCAGAGAGAAGTTAAATTCCTAGGCCATGTAATAGATGCTCAAAGAGTAAGACCGAATCTTGGAAAATTGGAGGTCATTAGAAATTTCCCTAGACCAACGAAGGTGAAGAACGACAGGCAGTACTTAGGCGTTATTGGATTCTTTTCGAGCCATTGCCCGAAATACACTGAGACCGTGGTACCACTCCAAGATTTATTGAAGAAAGGGGGAAGGTGGCGATGGACTGAAAAATGCGAGGAAGCCTTCGTGAAATCTAAACAGATGCTTTTAGATTATGTGAAATTGGGATATCAAGACTACACCCAGAAATTTATTATTCAGACTGACGCATCACTTATAGGCATTGGGGCAATGCTTTACCAGGAAAATGTTGACAGGCCAGAGGAGAAAACCTTTATCGCATTCATAAGCAGAAGATTGAAATCCAATGAAAGAAATTATACGGTCACGGAGATTGAATTACTCGCAATACTATATGCTCTTTAGTATTGGCGAAAAGTCATTTATGGGTTCCAAGTCGTGTTGAGAACAGACCATAAAGCCCTAACATTTCTGTTGAAAACTGACTTGTCAAGTCAAAGATTAACGAGATGGTCCTTGTATATACAGCAATTTCAAGTGGAAATCGAGTATTGCCCGGGGAAGGATAATATTATGCCTGACTTGCTAAGCAGATACCCGACAGCTGATGAAGAGGAAGCTCTAGCTATCGAGATAGAAGGTAGAGACCAGAAGACCATAGACGATTTGAGGAACATCACCGTCTTTCAACGTGAAGATCCCTGGATAGGTTGATGATTAATTACTTCGAGGGAAAGCTTGTCAGAGGAACCGCGATGTATATAGAGGCCAAGGCACTATCAACAGAATATCTATGGTTTAACCAGATGCTACATAAATGGAGTGATGCAGATCATACTCGACCCAGAATTGTTATTCCGCCAGCATTGCAAAGAAGATTAGTGTGGTTAGCACACAGAGCTTTTGGTCACCCGGGTGTAGACAAGTCTGTTGCCCTGTTGAAAGAAGCATTTATTTGGCCAAAACTTAGAGATACAGTCAGAAACACAATCAGGACATGCGATATTTGCCAGCGAGTAAAGCCTAACTCGTTTTTAATGAGGCAAAAACCCATACCACTCCTGCAAGAGAAGCCATGTCAGCTTATGGCACTGGATAACTTCGGTTCTCTTCCGAGAGCCAGAAGGGGAAATAAGCACATCCTAGTAGCACTAGACGTGTTTTCTAAAATGGTAGTCCTATGTCCAATTCAGAAAACCATTACGAAACAAGTACTTAAAAGACTGAAGGAAAGATTCATTCTTATACTAGGGCAGCTGGAGAACATATTGTCAGATCATGGTAGCTGTTTTACCAGCGTAGAATTTCGCAGGGAGCTGGAAAATCTGGGAATAAGACAGATTTTGTCTACAATTTTACACTCAGAAGCCTACAGCGCAGAGAGAGAGAGTAATGAGAGAACTGCAAAAATATATGAAAATATACTGCTCCACAGAGAACTGGAAGTGGATAGACGTACTGGACATCATCGAGTATTGTATCAAAAATACAGTACATGAAGCAACTGGAGAAGTGCCTGTGAGCCTACACCTTGATAGAAGACCGGAGAGGCCATGGACCAACGTCATTCAGACACCTGTAGATGCACAGCCAGGACGCAAATTAAGGATCCTGAGAAAATTCGAGTATCTCAAGAAGCAAGCGGACAGACGGCAGTGAAGAAACAGAAGGAAACGCTACCACAGACCACTACTCGTAGGAGAATATGTTTTATTGAAGAAAAACAACCCAGCTAGCTCAGACCCAGAGAGCAGGAAATACAAAAAAATTCAGCATAACTACCACGTGCCCTATGTAATTATAAGAGATTTGCAAAATAATGCTTACAGAATCAAAAATGAAGAGACGGAAAAGGAAGTTGTGGTAAATGCCGACAATCTCAAACTATATAATCCGCCGGAAGAGTATGAAACCACAGAAGAACAAGCCATGCACACCCAAGTGTACGGGGAATCATTATGTATGCACGCCGAGAGTCTACAGAGAGGTCAACACCAGTCCGAAAGGAAACGAGACAGCCAGCTTGCTGACCCAAAGGAAACGAGAAAAGAATGCAGCTGCCAATTGAGAGAGTTTTACAACCAGTTAAGGGAAGCAGCAAGCGAACTCCGAGCAATGAATGAGGCTCTGACGAAAGAGAACGATGAAATGCGAGACGGTAGGCAGACCCGAGGGGAGGGGGAGCGAAACGACCCACTGCCCGGGAGCACTGACCGCCTAGTGTAAACATTGCCTACAAGGTCGATGCAGTCAGAATGAGTCTCGAAAGAATTCACTTGTAAAATGAATTTTTCAAACTTAGCTGGGAGAAGAAGTGCCCAATTGGACACGGCTGACTGGCATCAAACTGGGGTCTTTATAAAGGAAAGATCAGGTCCATGATTTTTCTAAGAATCGAACCATTGATCTCTGAGGGGGAACAGCCATAGTGAACCCGAGGAACAATGAGATAATGACAGTATATAATAATAATAGCTTAACTCCACGTCCAGAACGGGAATTTTAGGCAATAAAAGTTGGAATATTGTGAAAAACGCAAGGCAGTATACGAACATGTTAACGAGAGCTACAGAAAAAGAGCCAACTTGACATTTTGACAAAGTGAAGTTGAAAGTGGGCGGTGCAGACGTGACGCCACTGCACTATTTCTTGGCGACACTGGAGTGAGAAGGCCGTGATTAACGACGAAGAAAATCCCCGCTGGACAAGGCAGAACAGTAGAGAAGAGAGAGTCATCAAGACAAATTAATTAATTACTGCCAAATGAAGCATTCAAATGGAATGAGACTTACACCCAGAGACTTCTATTCGAAGAGAGATAATTTAGGAGTATTTGAACACCTAAATTAAAGCCTGTATGTGTTTATGAGCATATTCACACGCGTACTGCGGAGGGGCAATGGTAAGTCTCGTAGCAAGGGGGGATTCCCTCGAGGTAGCGTCACCAAGCCATGGGTGAAAGCAATTAATTTTAATTGCCAGCACGCAAATGGATCTGGAACCTCCATGAATAGACGAGCAAGAATCACGCTTTACCTTGTCAGAAAACGCGTTATTTAAGAAAAGTGCCGCTCCTGAAATTCAAGAGGACTACTTTTCGTCAGAAACCTTTATATGGGAGATGAAGGAGAAGAGAGTCAGTTCTTCTTGACTCAAATTGTGGGACGACATGCTGCCCAACCACGCGGGAAAAGTGCGCGAAATATATAAGTAGTTACGTTCAGTATCATTGTGATGAACTATGAAAGGCGCATTATGCAGCATAATACAAGTAATTCTGCATTGATATTATAGCCAGTCTACAGCAGACGTATAAGCAGGCAGTATACGCGACTAATAATCAGTGCAGCGTAGAGATATTGCAGTATGATTTTTATAGACAATGAACTTATCCACAGGAATATAATTCATTGTTATGTCTTCTTCTGTAAGTACCATTATCATTAACAGGTCCTAATATTTTCCTTAGAATTTTCCGATCCTTAAGTTCTAATTTTCTCAATGGGCCTTTGTTTGTCATCTGTAAGCATATATAATTGTAACAAATACTACAGTTTACGGGAACCTGGAAGGCATCACAAGTATTTGTGATTTATAATTGAGCAACACTGCAAGATAGAAGATAGAAGTTGTAGGAGATGGGAGATGAGCACACATACGCGAGGTAGACTTTCGGAGAAGACAGGTGGTTGTCAGAATTTGGCTGCGTTGCATCTCTGAAGTCCGGCAATAGTGGAAAGCCAAGCAAGACTCCGTGTGTAAATTATTTGTAAAGTTATTTTAAAAGTGATCATTAAAAGTGTTTATATTTGTGTGTTAAAATAATGTATGGTGTTCCAAAGTGTAAAATGCCGGTATTGCAAGATATAGTTACCATGTGCAAACCATATTCAATGTTTCGTATGAAAAGTGTCATGATGGCTTAGAAGTAAGCAAAATGGTGGGCGAGTTGCTGTCGTGCTGGACAAACCCAGCAAAAATGAAAGTGAGTACCATCCAAATATGTTAATATGATTTAATAGCTCACCATACAACATGTCATTTCCTCAAATATTAAGAATTAGCAGTCATTTGTATACGAGCTCACATCCCTCTTATTTTTATAAATATATGGCTTTGAGGATGATAAAATTACGACCATTTAGGCGTAAGACGATGATGAAAGTAACGGTAACGTTAAATAATAATAATAATAAAAAATTTTTTTTTTTGTCGTTTCGGCCATCAATGGACCACGATGTTCTTCACTCATATGATCACTGTAAAGCTTGTTTTCTTGTCTGCCAGTAGATCTTCATTCTTGACGAATGTTCAGCTCTCCTTTCTTCCGTCCACTTGCAGTGAGGGCGAGGCATCACAGATGTTAAAGGGTGTAGATTACTGGTTGATTTAACCGCCTTTCTGAACAGGTTCCTATCCCAAACCACAGCTTGATTGATTCGAGCTTCTGTTAGGTCCTTTTTAACTTGCATCGACAATTTACAATAGGATTTTTTTTTAGAGATTGATGAGTGGATTCGATATGAAAGTCGATGATTCTCCATCCGCTCCAAATGTCCAAAGAAAGACATTCTCCTTTTTCTCATCACACTCACCAAATCTTCTATATGTTCAAATAATTCATTGTTATGTCTTCTTCTGTAAGTACCATTATCATTAACAGGTCCTAATATTTTCCTTAGAATTTTCCGATCCTTAAGTTCTAATTTTCTCAATGGGCCTTTGTTTGTCATCTGTAAGCATTCTGCAGCATACAGTGCTGACGGCCTAGTTACTGTATTATAATGACAAAGTTTGACATTCCGGGACAAGCTTTTACTTTTGTAAATGTTTTTGCAGGTTTGAAAGGCACCTTCCAATTTGTTACACCTGCTCTCAATGGCAGCTATTTCTGAATTATTAGGGGTAATCCATTCGCCTAGGTATTTAAATTTTCGGACTTTTTTGAATTTTTGCAGACCAATCGTGATGAATTTTGAGGCATCTTTGACATTTGTGATAAAATTAGTTTCATGGAAGGCCACTTTAAGTCCAGTTTTAGCAGCTATGATTTGTAGTTTATTAAGTTGGTCAGTGGCCTCTTCCATTGAATTAGCGAACAAAGCAATGTCATCTGCAAAAGCGAGACAGTTTATATTCAGGTCTTCTTTTTTATAACCAATTCGAATACCATAATTATTTGGTAAGATTGTTAACCATTCTCTTATAATTTTTTCCAAGACACAGTTGAACAGCATCGGTGATCCCAGATCACCTTGTCTACAGCCAGTCTTGATTGCAAAGGCTTCGGACAATTCACCACGAAATTTGACCTTAGAAATGGTGTTTTCTAAGCTTGCTTTGAACAAATTAATTGATTTATTGTCTAGGCCAAACTCACGTAAGGTGTTAATTATTGTGTCTCTATGAATGCAATCATAAGCCTTTTGAAAGTCCACAAAAATCACAACATAAGGTTTTGATCGTACCGTACAGTAGGAAATTATGGTCTTAATGTTATGAATTTGTTCAGGACAGGATCTTGATTTCCTGAACCCAGCTTGATATTCCCCTAACTGACGGTCTAATATCGGCTCTGCTCTGTTCAGAAGAGCCCTTGCAAATATTTTGTACGTTACCGATACCAGTGAAATACCTCTATAATTATTTGGGTCGGATTTATCCCCTTTCTTATGTATAGGATGAATGATGGCAGAAGTCCAATCCTCCGGCAACTTTTCACTATGCCATATTTCTTCAATGGTTTTCTGGAGACAAATGATGGAGTCATTATCTGCATATTTCCATAATTCAGCCACAATACTATCCTCCCCAGAGGCTTTATTATTTTTTAGCGCCTTGATGATTTGTGTTATTTCTTCGACGGAGGGTGGTGAACTGTCGTGGTATGCAACGCTAGGATAGAAAGCAAGTTGTTCAGTAGGTATGTCCGTGTTCAAAAGGGTTTCAAAATATTCTCCTAAAGCTTTAGCACAGTCTTTATTATTGAGATTAAGTTTACCATCAGATCCTTGGATGTGAAGAGTAGGGGCGACGTATTTGGACAGTTGGTGTTTAAAAGTTTGATAGAAATCCCTTGTTTTGTGCCTTTGAAAATCATCTTCAATTTGAATAATTTGAGATTTGTGGAAATTTCTTTTTGCCAATTTTAAAATTTTACAAGTTTCTTTCCTGATGCAGAGAAAGTTCTCAAGGTTCACATCGTCTTTCTTGTTATTCCACTTGATCCAAGTTTTTCTTCTTTCCTTTATTGCGTGATCACATTGACCGTTCCACCATGGATGCTTGCGCGTTCTATCAAGAGGAATGGATTCCGAAGCCGCAGTAACAATGGCGTTCCTTAAAGTAAACCATGTTCCATCTTTTGGTTTGTTGTGGAGTGTTTCCGCAAAAGTGTTGTTATTTGACTTCAGACCTCCGATGTTGTACTTTTGCGTTTTCATTCCCTTTTCAACATTCACTCTATTGTTCCTAAACGGAATACCTTTCATTTTAATAAGGGACAGATAATGATCTGAGTCTATATTCGCATTACGCAGGACCTTCACATTTTGGATTTCACGATCTGATTTTTTTGATATTGCCACATGATCCAGTTGAAATTCACCCATAAGTGGATTTGGATGTCTCCATGTCTTTGCTTTCCGAGGAAGATGTTTAAACGCAGTAGATTTCAAAACTAGGTTGTTATTTTTGCAGGTGTCAATCAGCCGTTCGCCATTTTTGTTTGTTCGTTTATGTGCAGGATAGTTTCCAACTATATTCCTAAACTTTTTCTCTCTTCCTACTTGGGCGTTAAAATCACCGAGAAGGATGGTGGTGTGATGCGCTGGAATATTGCCAATCACGTCTTCTAATTGTTCCCATATTTTATTAGTTTGCTCTCGGTCTTTCTTGTTTGACACGTTCGTCGGTGCATGAAAATTGACCACGGTGTAGGCTTTATTAAGTGATCTAAATGACAATGTGGATAGTCTTCCATTGAATGATGTAAAATCCAGCACTGAATCAACAGCTATCTTGTGGACTATAAAACCTGTACCAAGATGAGGGATGTTCGGTGTAACTCTTGTGCCAGGTATTCCTTTATAAATTCTGAATCCTTGAGACTCAAAAGCTTAATAATAATAATAATAATAATAATAATAATCTGAGGTCGGTGTCAATAATAAATATATAAATCGGCATATTGATGCCTATAGAACGTGCAAATTGTGTCATATCCATTGAAAGAGTACTGTGTTATTGTGAAAAGTGAGAAAGAGAGATATACTGTAATAGCGAGATAAAGAGAGATTTTCAGTGTCATTGAAATGTTAAATAAGTGTTAAATAATGTTAAATGCTACATGGTTGTATTTGAGAGCCATTAAGGTAGTTAATGTAAGTGCCAGTAAATTAATACATATTTTGGAGCTACGTAAAACCTTGGTTTATAAGTAAATGTATGGAGGACACGAGTGCTTTATGAATTGAGTCATCTGAAAGAAATGTGGTTTAGCCGCTACCAGCGAGCATGTAACGTAGAATCAAGAAATTTGCGTCAATAATTGCAGGGACCATCCAGAATAGTTCGCGCGTTGATGAATCTAGTAGGCCAATCTTCGAATCTACGATATAGTATCGCCTCAGAGCATACATGTGTATTCGCAACAGAGTTGGGGCAGAGGCTGTCTGTATCCCACTGTTTGCAGAGTCTTCGCTGCCAGGGAAAACAATTAGACACCCTAGGTGCGCCAGTATAATAATTGATCTACCCATAGAGGTAAGACAAAATTCTTCGTGTAGGAAACAGTTGATTTCCTCTATATATATTCGTGCCCGTACAGCGAGATAACAGTTTGAAACTCGGCTGGTACGCGTACAGAGCCACTGATTACGTCCATAGAACGGCGAAACTATTTGTGATCCATCCCTCGCTATGAATACTAATTAGGAGCCGAAATGAGCCCATTAAATACCCTAAGTGTAGGTGTTAAATACTTAGATCGACTCAATTCGTAATTACACAATCCAATCAGGTACCTATGGGAGAGCTGCACCACTGGGTGAGCACATGGCCAAGTTTATTTACTTGCAGAAAGTCGGTCAGGAAGTCATATGGAGGCCACAGACCGGGTAGCCATCTTGAGGAGGGAGGTCCGTGACGAATCTTTTGTTCACACCAAGGAGAGTCAATTGACCAGATCCCTTTTTCTTTTTCTTTTAAGGTTGTACTGGTACACTGAAGAATCTCGTTATTTCTAAAAGTAATTGAAATATGCTTGATATTATTGTATCAAATGAATTATATGCACTGTATCCATGTGTATAGAATGTTGGATCGAAGTAATCGGATAAGATTTGGCCAAGTTATTGTCTGAGGACAACTTAACTGCACCAAATAAATAGATGAATTTTTGTAAAGAGTAAGTACCCAGTTTATGCTAATTTATTCAAATGGATAGCATAATTTAACGATATGACACGTTTGTAATAATAATAATGACATGACCAGACCCAGAAGATTGTTGTATGGTGAAGCTAAAAATTCAATAACTATGTGTATTTTGGAGGGAAAGGTATATCACTTCAGCGTTTGAAATTTATGGGAAAGGAAAACGATGTGCGCGGAAAAGCAACGCTTGTTAAGCAAGGAATAAGCTAATAAAATCAATGTTATTCAAGGTAAATGTTCCGTTTCAAAACGGATAAATATTTTATAATTGCACATAATGATTATTCTATTGTAATTTTGTGTTTATTGTTGTGTTGTGATAAGCAAATTTAAATATAAATTGTGCCACGTGAAAGACACTATGAACACTCGTCAATGTCGAAGAGTACCAACGTTAGGATATCTAGGATAGATATGGGTGCGGTGGAGCACCAAATTTTATGAGAAGAGACTCACATATAATTTTGATTTTTGTTGTGGGAAGTAATTGTAATAATTTTGTGTTTTGTGTTGTGTTTTGCCATGAGTTAATACCATTAAATGATATAGTTAGGAATTTGTTGATTTCTTTCAAGTAGAGTAGTTACCTGACAGACTCAAATCCTGAACATGTGATCGTATAGTGGGAAGAACGCCCCATGCCTCGAAAGACCGTGGACTAGCTGGGATACGAACACATGTTCCATATGATGACGCAAGGGTACAATAGCAAGGCATTTGGCACCATATAAAGCCTCCGGTCGTATTACTGTGCAGTAATGTCGTAACATGGCGTTAATGGATATTGATTATTATTATTATTATTATTATTATTAATAATAATAATAATAATAATAGATATTTTTACAAAATGTGAAAAGTAGGCTAAAATAATGGAATGCGGTCTAAATAAATCAGAAACCCCCATGGTCGTCACATTGGCAGGTGAAAAGCTTAGGGAAGTAGGTGACTTCAGCTACTTGGAAGGAAAATAACCAGTGATGGACGAAAGGTATGAATAGATATGAAAAGTAGGTTGGCATAGGAAAAGTAGGCAGAAAAGAAATCTCTTGACAGAAAATATATATTTAGGTAAGTTATTAGAAAGTCTGGAGCGTGGAACTGTATGGAAGTGAAACTTGGACCGTTGGCGCAGCAGAAAAGAGAAGAATAGAAGCATTTGAAATGTGGTGTTACCGAAGAATGATGAAGATCAGATGGGTAGATAAGAGTAACAAATGAAGAGGTATTAAGACGAGTAGGAGAGGAGAGATGTTTCTGCCGACTGCCAATGAAGCTAAGACACCTGGGAATAGCAAACTTAATTATGGCAAGAAAGGTCAAGGACACGAACTTTAGGAGTAGACCGAGGTTAGAACAGATGAAACGATGAGCTAAGGACAGGGAGGCTTGGAGGGCTGCATAAGACTAGTCAAAAGACTAAAGAATCAAACACGCAGCCCCTGCCGGAAATGTGTCGCGTGGACCCCACATTACAATAAAACAGGGCGGGTAGTTTATACATATGATGACGGAAAGAACGGGGTAAGTCCATTTTCTTCGAAAACGAGTGTATGGCGCATTCTGGTGGCCAGCCATCGTCACTACAGATCAGTTGAAATTAATTTCAAATAAAGCGGAATGTCACAGAGATACAGAGGTTTTTATTTTTAATGGAACGGAAAGAACGTCCCGTATCCTCTCACTTTTTTCATAATTTGTTTTTAGTTGTCATTTGTTTTACAAGTAGGCCTACTTCCTTTATAAGAAATACATTTGGCAAAGAGCCTATATTGATTACCCTCAATTGGTTTTTTAAGTACAGGGTCTTCATTTTTGCTTGGCAAGGCGATTCCGCTTGACCTTGGTCGCCGGTCTCCGGCCAATATCCGGCTGTTACTGGTTGGCACGCACGTCGCGTAGCAGTCCAGCATCCTACCAACTACCCCACCGAAGCCGCAATAATACTATTAATAATACACATCAGCATGTTGACCGACAGAAAACAAATTATTTTGCCTTATGCGATGGGGATTCGAATCCAGCTGTTCACAGTTTAGTCTGAGTGTATCACGTTCCAAACATCGGTTTCGAGTAAGGTTATGATCCCAGGACATTTGGGACAGAAGACTCACTACGTAAACTACCCCAAAACCACAAAGGTACTGTAGAGGACTTCAAATATGACTTCTTTGAATTGGTTATCAGGAGGCAGTGAAAGTAAAAAAAAAAAAAAAAAAGAGAAGTGAACACGAATACTTCTATCAGCAAATGATATTTGTAAGTTAAATGTTTGCTCTAAATTGTTATAAATAAACCAAAATAAGTGAAGAGCACCAGTACCAAGGTACAATGGGAGAAGCGTAAAATCCTAACGACAGGAAGGAGGAAGTAATTCCTATGGATGTGTGCACCAGTGGGAGTACAGTAAGCTCTGGTACACCTGCTCGTCTGGACACCTTCCACCTGGCATGTGAAGGGTGTCTGCAATTCCCGACTCCAACCGAGCTCCTAGTTCCAGTCCTCAGTCCGGCCACGATACAGTTTATTCTCACTGTCGATCATCAGTTAACTTTGGATCCTAGAACTACGGTCGGTTATTATCGAATAAAATTCATAAATATATTCGAGTGATATATTATTAATAATAGGCTAGTAATATTGTTTGGTTAGTTCCTTAGTTTAGAGGCTGCGACAACGCGGTCATGCAGACCCGTGTACTTTGGGTGTGTAGAATCTGTCTGATAACCGGTGTTAATTATGATGACTGTATTAGTGTGTGTATCTGTTTTAATTCAAGTAAGGACTGCAGACAATCATTTCTTCCAAGTAGTTGTTACTTTTGCCGCCAAACGCCACCGTCAACTACCAACCAGTTCAGAACTTAGTTACCAGATGCCACCGCAGTCAGCTCTTGACAACGAACGTAGGAACCTAAGAACGTTAGTTAAATGTTTAACCTATATATACTTTAGCTTTACTCAGGTGTAATTAGAGGAAGGTTCTTTAACATGCCATAAATCTATGACATGGGACCACCGACTTTACTTCCCCTCCGAAGGAAGGCATACTGAGGGATTTTTAACGTTCCTAAAAAATCCGACGACTTCAGCCGGGTTTGAACCCGCGATATTGGGCATAGAAGCTCAGCATGCTACCAACTACGCTAGTAATATTAAAGTAATAATAATAATAATAATTATAATAATAATAATAACAATAGAAGCTAATGCAAAAAGGGAAGAAACATAAATAATAAAAGATAATATTTAAGAGCGTTAAAATTCTTCAGTATGTCTTCATTCGGAGGGCCCATGTCATAGATTTATGGCATGTAAAAGAAACTTGCACTAACTAAACTTGTGTGAAGCAAAATTTGTAGGTTAGCTTTGATAAATGCTCTTAAGTGCCAACGTTCTTTACCAGGTGCTGGTTGCAATGGCATCTAGTAGTAGCCAAGTTCACAGCTAGGTGTCGTGGACGGTAGCATTTGGTAGTGAAAGTAGGATCTAGGATCTACTTGAAATTATCGTCTGCAGTCCTTACGTGAATTAAAAACAGATAACACACACTAATACAGTCATCACAATTAACACCGGTTATCAGACAGTTTTTACACACACCCAAAATACACGGGGCTGCATGGCCGCGTTGTCGCAGCCCCTAAACTAAGGAACCAACCAACCAGAGTTACTGAGAAATGCAAGCCATTTTTGTTTCACGAAGTACAGTATTTACCATCAGCTGATAAAAATAAGCAGGATTCTTTTAAGAAAACCTACTCACCCCTACAATTTTCTCTTTACTTGAGCGATGATAACCACTGACTTGTGATTCTTGCAACATACCAGCAGTATTCGGGCGCCATGGCAATTAGGCGTCTGATAGCGACCAGACGCGATGCGACGGTCAGTGCCTTGCCTTGTGATTGGAGGCGAGTGAGAGGTTCTGAATTATTTATCGCGCACGTGTTAGCAGGGGTTGTATGGGGGGAGGGGGGGGGGGGGGGTGTTAATGTGGCCATCGGGGTGTGAAATAGCCCTGGGGAGGCCATTCTGATTATATGACCGCAGTCATTGGTTAAACCAAGCGTGTAATAGGGTTTTATTTGCTTTACTCCATAAAGTCTTATGACAGCATTGCACTCCATCTCGTGATCATCAGCATTTAAACCGGAATTTGATTCGCTGGGGGCTAACTCCTGTTGCATCGTAAATTAGCAATAAAGCTATCCCCGATAATGCTGATGACAGTAGAGGGTCTCTTCGATTAAATGAACACTAACAATTTGCGAAAAGCGGGAAATGGCGAACAATAATAACAGCTGATTGACTGATGAATGCAGAGAAGAGACAGGGGCTGGTTGATGTGACAGGATTTGAGTAGGATTGCCAAATGTACCACAATGATATTCAGTATGTGACGCCGGAACGTAATAAATATTCTGGTTTTTTTTTCATTTTTATGTGAAACGACTTCTATTTCGGCCAGTATCTGTCGCTGCTAAACCACGTGGAACGAAAATATTTTTAGCCTATTTTCATTTATGACAAAAATAGGCTTATGAGATCACCTTTTGTCCATGTAGGCCTATGTGAGTCCCAAATCTAATATATAAAAGTGAAAGTCTGTACGTATATATGTATGTATGTATGTAAGTGGGTTGGTTCCGTATACAAATCTACACCGATCCACCAATCTCAACCATATTTTGCATACACATAGTTTAGGACCCAGAAGGAACCACTGGCTACATGAATTTTCGATAGTCTTTCTCATTCTTCTGATTTCGGCCCTTTTGCACTCAAAAACAGGCTAATCAAATCATAAAACAAGATGTTCAGTAAAGAACATATAGCCTACTTTCTCCTAAATGCATGGGTATTGTTATAACTCTTTGTCCTTTTCAGGGAGTATGATTGAATGTTGGTTGTTGAAATACAACGTGCTATAGGTATACTAAACATGAATATGAGGTGCCCTTTGCTAGTGCTACCTCTGTACCAAATTTCGTTCAATTCGGTTTCACCGTGTTTGAATTGATAGGGGGAATCGATTTGCACACATACTTGGCCACCATCTGCAAACTATTGGGCTGATGTTCTTGCAGTTTGGTCAGAATATGTTTCCCACATAAAGATATGGTGTTGCAAAATTTGGTAGAGACTAGATAATTAGGTTGGTCGTAATTACATTTTTGCTTTTAACGATTGGGTGGCCGCGATTACGTTTCCGTCAAGATAGCAGTCATATAAAACATGACACTGAGGAGCCCTTTGCTAGTGCTACCTCTGTACCAAATTTCGTTCATTCGGTTCCACCGTGTTCGAATTAATAGGGGGAATCAATTTTGACATAAAGATGGCCGCCATCCGCAAACTATTAGGCTAATGACCTATTAGATTGGTCAAAGGATGCTCCCTCCATAAAGGTATGTTGTTGCAAGGTTTGGTAGAGATCGGATGGTTATGTTAGTCGTAATTTGATTTAAGCTTTAAACATTTGTGTGGCCGCCATTATGTTTCTGTCAATATGGCGGCGATATTAATCATGACACTGAGATGCCCTTTGCTAGTGCTATCTCTGTACCAAATTTCGTTCCATTCGGTTGCACCGTGTTCGAATTAATAGGGGGAATCGATTTTCACACAAAGATGGCCGCAATCCGCAAACTATTACGCTGATAACCTATTAGATTGGTCAAAGGATGCTCCCTCCATAAAGGTATGTAGTTGCAACATTTGGTAGAGATCGGATGGTTAGGTTAATCGTAATTTGATTTAAGCTTTGAACATTCGTGTGGCCGCCATTACGTTTCAGTCAAGATGGCGGCGATATAAACCATGACACTATGGTGCCCTTTGCTAGTGCTACCTCTGTACCAAATTTCGTTCCATTCGGTTCCACCGTGTTCGAATTAATAGGGGGAATCCATTTTGACACAAAGATGGCCGCCATCTGCAAACTATTAGGCTAATGACCTATTAGATTGGTCAAAGGATGCTCCCTCCATAAAGGTATGTTGTTGCAAAGTTTGGTAGAGATCGGATGGTTATGTTAGTCGTAATTTAACTTAAGCTTTGAACATTTGTGTGGCCGTCATTACGTTTCTGTCAATATGGCGGCGATATGAAACATGACACTGAGATGCCCTTTGCTTGTGCAACCTCTGTACCAAATTTCGTTCCATTCGGTTTCACCGTGTTTGAATTAATAGGGGAATTGATTTTCACACAAAGATGGCCGCCATCCGCAAACTATTAGGCTAATGACCTATTCATTTGGTCAAAGGATGCTTCCTCTATAAGGGTATGTTGTTGCAAAATTTGGTAGAGATCGGATGATTAGGTTAATCGTAATTTGATTTAAGTTTTGAACATTTGTGTGGCCGCCATTACGTTTCCGTCAAGATGGCGGCGATATAAAACATGGCACTGAGGTGCCTTTTGTTAGTACTACCTCTGTACCAAATTTCGTTCCATTCGGTTGCACCGTGTTCGAATTAATAGGGGGAATCGATTTTCACACAAAGATGGCCGCCATCCGCAAACTATAACGCTGATGACCTAATAGTTTGGTCAAAGGATGCTCCCCCCATAAAGGTATGTTGTTGCAAAATTTGGTAAAGATCGGATGATTAGGTTAGTCGTAATTTGATTTAAGATATGAACATTTGTGTGGCCGCCATTACGTTTCAGTCAAGATGGCGGCGATATAAAACATGACACTGAGGTGCCTTTTGTTAGTACTACCTCTGTACAAAATTTCGTTCCATTCGGTTGCACCGTGTTCGAATTAATAGGGGGAATCGATTTTCACACAAAGTTGGCCGCCATCCGCAAACTATTACGCTGATGACCTATTGGTTTGGTCAAAGGATGCTCCCCCCATAAACGTATGTTGTTGCAAAATTTGGTAGAGATCGGATGATTAGGTTAGTCGTAATTTGATTTAAGCTTTGAACATTTGTGTGGCCGCCATTACGTTTCCGTCAAGATGGCGGCGATATAATACATGACACTGAGGTGTCCTTTGCTAGTGCTACCTTTGTACCAAATTTCGTTCAATTCGCATTCACCGTGTTCGAATTGATAGGGGGGGGGGGGGGGGGTGGACAGACATTCAGAGTACACACACTCCACACACACAGACACACACACAGACTCACACACACACACATACACACACACAGACTCTCTCACACACACATACACACACACAGACAGACACACTTTTTTCGCCCTGTGTTGATCTCATAAGTCTACTTTCATTTTTTGCAAAAATCGAAAGTAGGCTAAACAAGAAGTTCCGTAACGAACTAAAGAGCCTACTTTTCTTAAAATTTAAGATCTATGCCAATGATTAATCTATATGGATCTATCTAGAATAATGACGAAATTAAGTTGGTAATATCGAAATTTCTAATTAGTTCGAAATACTGTATACCTGGCATACTGTAGCATAATAGAGAACTACAGTTGGCAGCCCTGGTGACTGAATATAATCTTAGTTCCATCTCTTAAGGTACAGAATACAATATTTGGTTGAAGTCCAATGGATAGCATGGATGTTACATGCAGTTAAACATTGGATCTAACAGCGCGCGTAAAATCATGTTGGAAACAATGGCATACATATATTGGTCAGAAATAATCTGAAATAATATGAGCTGTTGTTGTGCCAATTTTGAATAAAATCCATTAGTTAGTATAGAAGTTACATGCATTTTAAAATTGGATCTATCAGCAGGCTTAGAATCATGTTGGCAGCACTGACGTATATTAGTTACTCCAAATTAATCTAGAATGCCAGGTACTATACGTGTGCAAAGTTTAGAGCTATTGGCTTGCATACTTTCTGATATATTGATATTAGGGTAACAAAAATAGAGACTGTATTTACTAACAGTTGGCATCCCTGGTTACTCTTAAGAACCGGCATATACATATATGTTATGGTACACGTAGCACACACGAAATTTGGGTGAAATCCAATTGATAGTATAGAAGTTACATGTATTTAAAGTTGGACCTCTCAGCAGGCTTAGAATCATGTTGGTAGCACTGACGTATATAAGTTTCTCCAAATTAATACAGAATGTCAGGTACTATACGTGTGCATAGTTTAAAGCTGTCGGCTGGCATACTTTCTGATATATTGGTATTTGGATCAAATAAATTGAGAGCATTTATTAACAGTTGGCAGCCCTGGTGGATCTTAATAATACGTTCAGTCATGTCGGTTTATGTACACATAGCATATACGAAATTTGGTTGAAATCCAATTGATAGTGTAGAAGTTATATGCATTTAAAATTTGGACCTATCAGAAGGCGTATATTCATTTTGGCAACACTGCGATGTATGGCCTCCTGGAAATTAAACGGCAATATTATTATCTATACGTGTGCCAATTTTGAAAGAGCTCCTATTCATACCTTCCAAGATATCCAACATGGAGCTCAAATTTCATTTGTGATTTTTCAGCAGTTGGTAGCACTGACATCATTTTCAAATATGGGCGTGAGATATTCAGGTATAGGTCTTTACTGCTACCAAATTTTGTTTCGATTGCTGCAGCCATTTAGGAGTTGATAGGGGGGGGGGGGGGGCACACACAGCCAGACAGACAGAAGGACAGACAGACAGACAGACACACATTTTCCCGGATCGATCTCATAAGTCTACTTTTTCCTCATTTTTGCAAAATGTGAAAAGTAGGCTAAAAAATACTCATGAAGGAATGGCAAGGCAGATAGTTTCCATGGCCACATAGCTCAAGTCGAGACACGGCCGACTGGATGCCAGTTGCGCTCTGCACTACCGTTATAGAAAATGAGGATCTTTACTTGAAATCCCGTTAGTTACTCAACTGCTCACGCAGCACTGTCAACCTAGTTTAGCATAACAACGACTTGACACTATCTTCTTTCTACTACAGCATATATTTGCCAAATACCACTCACTCACTCACTCACTCACTCATTCATCACGAAATCTCAGAAACCACCGAACGGATTGGAATGAAATCTGGTATGCAGCTTCCTCAAGGGCCGGAAATGCCCACTAAGAGAGAAATTTTGGATATTCAGGTTCTAAAGGGGTGTTAAGGGGGTAGACCTGCATTTAATTGAATAGCAATATCTCCCGATTGGTTTCATTGGGGGATGTGATACTCGGCATATAAACTCATCATTAAAAACAAGTAGTTCCGTGAAGAACTATACAGCCTATTTTCATATATCCTACTTATGTTATTTGCCACTATTTAACATACACAATTTCAGTTTGATTGCTGTAATAGATTCGTAGATATTGAGAACCGAATAAATATTTCGGATGGTCGCCATGTTGGATTTTATATATGTAGGTCCTAGAGTTATGTACTGTTACATGCAGATTATTGTGAACGTGTAGTATTCAAACTTCAATCGCATAATTAGGACACAAGAAAAAACAAGGAGATTTCAAATAAATTCACAGCTGCCATCTTGAGGTTATGGAAACAATTGAAATAAATTAGATGCCAGTGGATTAACATTCGGATAAAGATTTACTGTACCAAGTTTCACTGCACGCGGATGGTTAAATTGCGAGAAACGTCCATGTGAATATTTATAATTTGCGTTACCGCCATGTTGGATTTGTGATCACCAGGTTATTTAAATTCCTATAGGTGAACTTAAGTTCATAGCCCCTATGAACATTAAAAAATGCAGTTTCATTGCTAAAATAGATTCGTAGATATTCAGTATCGTCTAAATATTTCGGATGGTCGCCATGTTGGATTGTTAAATGTATAGGCCATAGAGTCATGTACCATTAAAGGAAAATTATTGCGTAGGTTCATTATTCAAACTTTCACTTCGATCGCATGACTACATCACAAGAAATAAAAACTTAATTTTAAAATTCGCACTACCGCCATCTTGAGGTTATGTAAACAATTGAACTAAATTAGATACCAGTGGATTACAATGTGTATAAATATTTCCTGTACCAGGTTTCAGTGCGCTTGGAACATTAAATCGCGAGAAAGGTCTATTTAAAATGTTCAAATTCGCATGGCCGCCATGTTCGTTTTGTAGTTAACAGGTTTTTGAAAATCTTATAGATGGACTTCCAGTAGTGCCCTTTATCTCAGTACAAAATTTTATGGAGATACCGCTAATAGTTTCAGAGATATAGAATGCCGGTGAAATATTTCGCACATCCGCCATCTTGTGGTTATGTAAACAATTGAACGAAGTTAGATGTCGGTGCATTACAATGTATATAAACATATACTGTACCAAGTTTCATTGCGTTTGGTTGGTCAAATCGCGAGAAACGTCTATTTAAAAGTTGAAAATTCGCTTGGCCGCCATGTTCGTTTTGTAGTTACCAGGTTTTCAAAAGTCACATAAGTGAACTTATAGTAGTTCCCTCTATCACCATAGAAAATGTCAGGGTAATATCGGTAATAGTTTCGGAGATATTGAATGCTTGTGAAATATTTCGCACAGCCGCCATGTTGGATTGGTGAGTCGTAACAAAATTTGAAGGGCACGGTCGAGGTCGCCGGGAATAGTGCTATGAACTTTCTGAGTTTCATTGAAATCGCTCCTGCCGTTTAGATTTTATTAGGGGGGGGGACACACACACGAATCACACACACACACGCACACACACACGGCCAAAAGGTGATCTCATAAGCCTATTTTTTCAAAATTGAAAATAGGCTAATAAGAAGACATGTGTCTGAGGGTTTTTCGATGTGGTGTATATTATGAGGTGAAAGGGGTGAAAAGTGGGGATAAAAAATTCCTAACGGAGCGTGTGTCTCTTAAACGACATAGGCGAGGAGTTTGAAACTCAGCGGAAAAGAAATCAACATAAAAAAGAAGTAAATATGTGTTTGACAGTTTTTTCATAAATCCAATTTAAGGGGCCCATGGGGAGAGATGAAATTCTGGTGGGGGGGGGGGGGAGGAAAGAAAGTGTCCTAACTGATTGACTGACTGACTCACTCATCAAACTCAGGGGAAATAAACTGCTTTAAAGTAAGTAAATAGCTGTTCGACAGTTTTTTTCAGAAATCAAATTTAAGGGGTTCATGGGGAGGGGTGAAATTCTGAAAAAAGAAAATTGAAAGAAAATGTCCTGACTCACTCACTCATCATCGCCTAGCCAAAATTATTGAAGTTAGAAACATGACAGTTTGGGGATATGTTCATTGTATGTCAAAACCGTCTACTAAGGGAGGATTTTCGGATATTCAGGTTCTAAAGGGGTCTTAAGGGGGTTAAACCTGCATTTCATTGAATAACAATATCTCCCGATTGGTTTCATTGGGGGATGTGATACACGGCATATAAACTTTTCATTAAAAAGTAACAGGACACGTGTCTGAGGGTTTTTCGATGTGTTTATGAGGTGAAAGGGGTGAAAAGTGGGGATTGAAAGATTCCTAACGGAGCGTGTATCTCTTAAACGACATAGGCGAGGAATTTGAAACTCAGCGGAAAAATATCAGCATAAAAAATAAGTAAATATGTTTGACAGTTTTTCCATAAATCCAATTTAAGGCGCCCATGGTGAGGGGTGAAATTCGGGGGAGGGGGGGACAGGAAAGAAAGTGTCCTAACTGATTGACTGACTGACTCACTCATCAAACTCGGGGGAAAAATTGCTTTAAAGTAAGTAAATAGCTTTTCGACAGTTTGTTTTTCAATCAAATTGAAGGGGTTCATCGGGAGGGGTGAAATTCTTATGAAAAAAAAAATGAAAAAAAATGTCCTGACTCATTCACTCACTCACTCATCATCGCCCAGCCAAAAATATTGAAGTTGGAAACATGACATTTCGGGGATATGTTCGTTGTATGCCAAAACCGTACACTAAGGGAGTTTTTTTGGATATTCGGGTTCGAAAGGTGTCTTAAGGGGGCTAAACCTGCATTTCATTGAATAACAATATCTCACGAGTGGTTTCATTTGTGGATGTGATACTCGGCATATAAACTAATCATTTAAATACGCAGACATGTGTCTAAGGGTTTTTCGATGTGGTGTATTATTATGAGGTGAAAGGGGTGAAAAATGGGGGTTGAAGGATTCCTAACGGAGCGTGTAGGCCTATCTCTTAAACGACATAGGCGAGAAATTTGAAACTCAGCGAAAAAAAATCAGCTTAAAAAGTAAGTAAATCGGTGTTCGACTCTTTTTTCATAAATTAATTTAAGGGGCCACTGGGGTGGGGTGAAATTCTGGGGGGAAAAGGAGAGAAAGTGTCCTAACCGACTGACTAACTCATTCACTCATCAAACTCAGGGGAAAAAGACAGCTTAAAAATAAGTTAATAGGTGTTCAAGCGTTTTTTCATCAATCCAATTTAAGGGGCCCATGGGGAGGGGTGAAATTCTGGTAAAAATAATTGAAAGAAAATGTCCTGTCTTACTCACTCACTCATCACGCCCAGCGAAAACTATTAAAGTTGGAAACATGAAATTTTGGGAATATGTTCGCTGTATGTCGAAAACGTTAACTAAGGAATGATTTTTGTTTATTCGAGTTTTAGAGAGGTGTCAAGGGGGTAAACGTGCATTTCATTGAATAACGATATCTCATGAGTTGTTTCTTTGGGGATGTGATATTCGGTATATAAACTAATCATTAAAAATAATCAGACATATGTCTAAGGGTTTATCGATGTGGTGTATATTATGAGGTGAAAGGGGTGAAAATTGGGGGTTGAGGGATTCTTGACGGAGCGTGAATCTCTAAAACGACATAGGCATGAAGTTTGAAATTCGGTGAAAAAAAAAACAGCTTAAAATACAAGTAAATAGGTGTTCGACCGTTTTTTCATAAATACAATTTAATGGGCCCTTGGAGAGGGGTGAAATTATCAAAAACAAATGAAAGAAAATGTACTGACTGACTCACTCACTCATCATCGCCCAGCCAAAATTATTGAAGTTAGAAACATGAAATTTTGGGGATATGTTCGTCCACTAAGGAAAAAGTTTTGGATATTCAGGTTCTAAAGAGGTGTTAAGGGGGTAAACGTGCATTTCATTGAATAACAATATCTCACGAGTGGTTTCATTTGGGGATGTGATACTTGGCACATATACTAATCATTAAAAATAAGCTGACACATGTTTAATGGTTTTTCGATGTAGTGTATATTATGAGGTGAAAGGGATGAAAAGTGGGGGTTGAAAGATTCCTAACTGAGCGTGTATCTCTTAAACGACATAGGGAACAGTTTGAAACTCGGAGGAAATCAATCAGCTTAAATATAAATAAATAAATAAATAAATAAATAAATAAATAAATGAAAAATTACATGAAATAGCTGAGAAGACTGGACTCAGGATCTCATACGAAAAAACAGAGTACATGGAGTACAAACACAATAAAGAAAAGCATCTGGAAAAGAGATATGGGAAAATCAAGAGTGCTGATAAATTTAAATATCTTGGAGAATGGATCCAGCCGAATGGACTTGATAAAGAAGCAAATAGATGAAGAGCTAGAAAGATGGAGCTAGCCTATAAATTAGTACAAAATAGATACAAAAAGAGAACTATATCCTTCAGGGCAAAGATAAGACACTGTCAAGCCAATAGCTCAGAATGCTTGATATTGAATAAGAAAGGGGAAATCAAGGATTTAGAGAAGAAGGAAAGGAAAATCTTGAGAAAGATCCTAGGACCTGAAAAACAAAAGGATGGTACATGGAGGAAGAGGAGACATGAAGATCTCTACAGACAGGCAGAGAAAATCACAGATACCATCCGTAAGAGGAGATTGAAGTTTTATGGACACCTCATGAGAAAGAGGGAGTGTCGACTAACGAAGAGAATCTTTAACTACATCACCAAGATCAAGGCAACTACATTATGGATAGAGGAAACGAGAAAAGACATGGAGGAAGTGGGGATAAATCCAGAAGACATTTGGAATAGAGATGTGTTTCGAGCTAAGATTAGTAAATTCAAGGGGTTCCAGGAAAAGCAATGTAAAAGGGCCAAAAACACCTGGTCAGATGAGAGGAGGAGGAACCACAGCGAAAGGATGAAGAAATTTTGGGAGAAGAAAAAAAGACTAACCAACAAATCAGTTGTTTTCCGTGGTCCACAGTAGGCCAAAATCGAAGGAAGAAGAAGAAGAAATAAATAAATAAAATAAATAGGTGTTCGACCGTTTTTTCATAAATGCAATTTAAGGGGCATATGGGGAGGGGTGAAATTCTGCAATTCTTCCACTAAGGAAGGATTTTTGGATGTTCGCTCTCATCGACCAACCAAAACTATTATAGTTAGAAGAATTATATTTTGGGGATATGTTTGTTGTGTGTCGAAAACGTCTACTAAGGAGGTATTTTTGGGTATTCAGGTTCTAAAGGGGTGTTAACGGGGTTAATCCCGCATTTCATTGAATAACAATATGATACGACTATGACGCGAGCGAAGCGAGGCTAAAAATGAGATGGTGTGTGTCTGTGTATTACTCAATCACGCAAGTACCACTGGTCCGATTTACGTGAATTTTACATGGAAGTAGCTGATTTACCTGGTTAATATATAGGTTACTTTTGATTTCATTACTTTGCACTATTTAAAGATGGCGACCATTTTAGTGACGTCACTACACCCTTTGGTTTCAAACTTTCATATTTCCATTTCAAATAAAAAGAGAACGCTAAGAAATAGCAATCTTTTGATGGCATATGCGAGGTTTAAATTTACATTGTCTATCCGAAAGGTATCTGCAACTGTTAGCGAGTAAAACCTAATTTGTGCTATAAAACACGGTCAACGCCGAGCGGTGTTGTTGGACAAAATGTTCCATCCTTAATCTCCCTCTGCGCAGCACCTCGCCTATCCCCTGTTTTAACTGTCACCTTCACATTTTAATTTATTTATGACGCGTAGCGAAGCACGGGTACTTCAGCTAGTAAAATCTAAACGGCAGATGTGATTTCAATGAAACTCGGTTAAGTGAATACTACTAGACCTATCTCGTCCAAACTCGACCGTGCCTTTCAAAGTTTATCACGTTTCACTAATCCAACATGGCGGTCGCGCGAAATATGTCACTGTTTTTCTATATATCCACAACAGTAACAGATATCACCCTGAAATTTTGTAAGATGTTAAAGGGCACTACTAGAAGTTCATCTATGGGACTGCTTGCCACGGTGGGTGAGTGGTCAACGTGTTGGTCTATTAACCCCAAGCTTACAGGTTCGCTCCTGGCCTTGGTAAGTGATTTTTGAAAGGTGGAAAAAATTAGGACACCATGTCATAGGATGTTGGCATGTCAAAGAATCCATTTGAATTCAGTTGGCCGTGTTCATGAAAATCCACAGCCTGCTCCCAGTCTCCGACCAGGTCAGGAATGTAATGAATGAAGCCCCGGCAGCCGGCACAGTTCATATCCTCGCCGCAAGATGGGAGCTTCATTCATTACATTCCTGACCCGGTCGGAGACTGGAAGCAGGCTGTGGATTTTCATTTTTCAGGTCGTGTTCATAATGGCAAAATTAATCTCGGGAGTTTCCGCCATCACAAAGTTCCTCATTTCTCTACTAGAAAGCGCTACAGTGTTCGAGCTTAGATATCTAACCTCCTTGTCATTCATAGTGCTTCAAGGAACAACGAAATTCGACATGCAATCTACCCTTTGGGTGAAATAACAAAGCTTGCATCGGGCACCCGAGGCCATACGATATTATTATTATTATCTATGTAACTTTTAAAAAACTTTTAAGTAGGCCTACAAAACGAACATGGCGTTTCATGCGATTTAACCACCCGAGCGCAGTGAAACTTGGTACAACAAATGTCACTAGGAAATCTACCGGGTGAGTTAGCCGTGGTCGTTATGGCATGACTGCTGGCAGACGCTCACATCCGGGGGGCGAGGAGGTTCGAATCCCCCCGCCGGCAACTTTGAAGATGGTATTTTATGGTTTCCCACCTTCCTTCCAGGCAAATGCCGGGGTTGGCCCCTAACTATAAGCCACAGCCGCTACCTTCCAACTCCTCGTCCTTACATTCCTCCCCAGACAACACTACACACGCGACGGTACTTGTAGCTCACCCATTGTGTGTCCGCCTCGAAGCAGCTACAGCCTCTGGCGAGCCGAACATGTCCTCTGACTCTCCCTGCACTAAAACCCATACGCTAAATAAATTAACTAGGAAATCTGCCCAAAAGAACACGTACTGTACACTCACTGGAGATGCAACAGAAAATGATGGGATGACGGCGTGCATCATTTGTGGAGAGAGCGTCTTTCAGTGTACTGTAGTGTGTGTAGAGGCTGAACTCGTGAAAACTGAGCAAATCTTCAGACGGAAGCTTTTCATTATACTCTCGATTTAGCGGACTAACTGGGACGGAGGTTCGTTCGTTAAATCGAAAGCCTGTGAAATCACGAATTTAGATATTTAGAACTTTAATTAATTAGACGTCGTCGCCTCCGTAGCGTAACGGTCGGCACGGTTAGCTGCCGCCCCGGAGGTCCTGGGTTCGATTCCCGGCTCTGCCACGAAATTCGAAAAGTGGTATGAGGACTGAAACGGGGTCTACTCAGCCTCGAGTGGCCCAAACGAGTACAGGGGGTTCGATTCCCACCTCAGCCATCCTCGAAGTCGTTTTCCGTGGTTTCCCACTTCGTCTTCAGGCAAATGCCGGGTTGGTTCCGACTGTAAGGCCACGGCTGCCTCCTTCCCGCTTCCTTGACTATCCATCCCAATCTTCACCTCCCTTCCCATCCCTCATAAGGCCCCTGTTCGCTTTGCAGGCGAGGCCGCCTGGGCGAGCTGCTGATCACACCTCCTCAGTTGTATCCACTCCACTCCCAGCTCAAGGACACTGCCCGTAGCGGCGGTAGTGGTGAGTTCCCTCGCTGAGTCCGTGGGTTCCACCAACCTTGAGGGTAAAATCGATTTTAAAAAATCGACATATTCTTAAAACATTGTTAAAATCAACGCGATTCATGTTACAAAATTCGAGCGATACAAATATCGACGTTGTAGTCCTATTAGCGAATAGTCGATATTTATGAATTATCGAACTATTGTATTGTCTGCAGAACGATCGATTAGATGTGTTCTATTTCAAAAACGGTAAATAAAACGATGTTTTGGGAAAACTATTTCGTAGTTTCGTTTGGTTGCGCTAATAAGCCGGAATGTTCTACTCAGTTTAATTTATTCCTTTTACAATAAGAGCAGTGTCGCCACTAATTAACGAGGTTTCACCGTGATTAGTATTTACTGTACTTTTTAAATAATAAGAATTCGGGACGCATGCGCTGTAACACTCCCGTTTCGTTGTGAACGTTCGTATGTGGGCGAAATTTTACTGAAAAAATATCTCGGTTGGTTTAGCTTAATTCTGTACGTTAAATCCGAAGTCCATTGAATTGAGTTCCACTAAATCGAGGGTTTATAAGTGTAATATTTTCGGAATAGCTCAACATTAATGCATTTGTTGACTACCGGTACTTAGAATATAGGAACACCTACATTTTGCTTAAAACAAACCCTGTCCTATACCACCCTCTATTTTTCAGACGATCAAAAATGTAATGACCTCTTAATATGTTAATACTGTTCATCGTTTTAATTATGCTTTAATCTATAAAGTGCATCACATAATTTTCTTTCTATTCCATAAAATGTTATGACTGAAGAATTTAACTTGTCCAATACCTCCCGACCTTTCCCTGTAGACTTATGTGAATTGTATAATTTCTACAAACAACTGTCCTTAGGTAAATACAACAACCACTGAACTTCTCTACCTAAACATTACTTACCTGCTTCAAGCATCAGTAGATCTTATTCTCTTAACAACTGTAAATTTATTCCATGACCAAACATTCATTTATAGCCTTTCTAGCTTTTTGACAAACTCTTATCACTGTAAATATTGCAAGTTTCCAATGAGTTGTGATTTATACATATACATTTTTTTGATTTATTTATGTTTATTTTTTCTCACCTCAACGGATAATGTACAATAAGACCTTTTATTACAACGTAAGCACGAGTTTCACAATGAATCCCAACCTCTAAATTTTTCAATTGAACAACAATACATCAGTTCCATGTAAGTGTTTAAAGTTCGTTTTTAGCCTACTTTCGATTTATTAAAAAATGAAAGTAGACTTATGAGATCTACACAGGGCTAAAAATTGTGTGTCAGTCTGTCTGTGTGTATTGAACCCTTATTCTTTATGTCATAGAATAATTGTTCATATTTTATGTACTGCATTGAGGCCGCAGTCAGTTGAAGCAACTTGGGAGCTGTGTGTTGCAATAGGTAGGGCAGTTGAGCGCGCGTGATATATTTTAACATTTTCCTGGAAGAGGGGTCGACGATCGCTGACCTCGCGTCCCCAGTCTTTGTTAGCCAGAGCAAGCAGTGATGAAAGTAAGAGACAGAGATATGTTTGATGATGACAAGTGGGGGAAACGACCTACTTTACTGAACGATTTTACGTTTGGATGGACGAATCAGGAGCACCCAAGCCAAGCTCGGCATCATCGTGGCGTACCGTATGAAAAGCCCGCGAATGCAGTATCTAATAAATCACCGATGCGATTCGATTCCTCGAGGCATCGTTTTGACGTTCAGAAGAAATGATGAAGTTTGACACCACCCGCAAGTTTCTACGATGACTGCTTCGAATTATAAAAATATTAACGTCCCCACTACTACGCATTTGACCAGATTGTATAAATTAGTTGTCTGTGCTAGCGACCACGTTCTTATTTCCGATGTAGCCGAGGCTACTACCCGTCGCTACTGTTCTTATTTTGATGTACCTGGGAGGTACTACACGTATTTGTTCAAGTTCATATTTTGGTATAGCCAAGCGCTACTAACATTGAAAGAACTTTTGGTCTTCGATACCAAGTGAGATGTTTAAAGTTGTGTGGACTCTGTTGAGAGCCGAGTGTAAATATTTGTAAATTTTATAATATGTTTGCGTGTGAATTCCGCCAAGTGCTTATTTTAGGGAAAGTGTCGACGTTTTATTATTTGCCTAGGACAAAGATTGATTGTGTAGCTCTGTTGCAATTATAGCAGAAATAGGAAAGATTATTAATTTTGAACTGTATTTTTTTTCATCGCCGAAGCCAGCAGCACGATGATGAACTTTGGATCGACCGTTGGAGTGATGTACCTGCAACCAACTAAGATGTTTGAGATGGCTGAGTAGATCCGTAGTGGGTCATGGCGCAGGATGTTCGCTGACGTGACAAGTGATTTGGATGAGTACTAATACTGAATTATTCATATTCTAGATATTTTGGCATGGGAACAAATTTTTGTAAATAATTTTGTGTGTAAAAATGTAGACTTTCACGACCAGCGTTGAAATAGGAATCTCTGTTTCGCGGGCTTATAGGTCGTGTTCCAAGGACATTTTGTCGTCCTGACGTTTCGCTGAATACTGCGTTTACTTGTTTTACCTCGCTTTATGTAACCTGTGAACATGCTGAACGCAGTATTCAGCGAAACGTCAGGACGACAAAATGTCCTTGGAACACGACCTATAAGCCCGCGAAACAGAGATTCCTAATTTTGTGTGTATTTTTTCTTGTTTTTTTTAAAACTTAGATTAACGTAGTGTACCGACACTTAATTATGTAAATGCGTGAGGATGAGTGACCATTAGTTTGATTCAGAGTATTTGTGTATTTTAATTGTGTACTCGTGTACGCATATATTTGATTTGGCGTAAACATGGATGCGGCACCGGTGACAAGTGGCGCTGCCGTAATTATAGTTAAAATAGCAAAGGGGGGAAAACTTGTGTTGTTAGGACTTTGAACAAGTCTTTATTTTGTAGTTGCCGTGTTGCATCTTGATTTTGTAAAGAACCGTCCGTTCTTTTATTTTCATTAATGTTTGCTTTTTGAGTAATTAATTCTGTGGTCAGGATACCAGATCAGGCGCGCGTTGTGTGTGGAAAATTATATTTGTGTACTTTTATTTCAGGTGTTTGTCAAAACCCTAGCGCGTGATTTTGTGTGTGTCTGTGTGTCTACGTGTATCACATGGTGTGATTTTATCTGCGCGGGAGGTTAGCTTTGGGCTAGTCCTCTGACTGCTGCAATGTTTTTAGGATGGAAAGTATTACCCGCAGGGACCTCTACCAATCCAATGTTGGTCTTGTAATTCCAAGGGGAATTGATGAGATATTGATTTTGATGACACACACATTTGAGCTGCGGTGACAGCTATCTTTCTTCGTGGGTCTTGGGGACCAAGCAATTAGTGCCGGCCCGGGACATGTTCACGCAGGGGTGATTTTGACATTTGATAATATGTTCCTCACTGAGCGCTGATCTGAGGTGTATTTCAGTACACCTGTGCGTGTGAGGAATGGGGAACGGCCTTGCCGTGACCTACTTATTAAAGAGATAGCTTGCTTGTTCATTTAAAGAGCGATATGATATTCAGGGATTGAGATCGCAACGCCTGAGCGGTATTACCATGTTTGACGTCCAAATGAAATGTTTGTCTTGTATGTTAATTGTCGTGCTTTTGAGCAAGTGTTTTATTTGATAATGTAATTTTCTTGTTGTGTATTTCAGTGTAAGATGACATGCGGTCATTCTTTTTTGTTGTTGTTTTATGGTCACGTTACTTACTCCTGTGTTTAATTGGCAAGTCCTGTGATGAGGCAGTAATGTTGTGCTGTAGCACGTTGGTCCAGATTTCAACTGAAATCTTTGTTTATTGTAAATAATTAAAGTTAGCGAGTGTCGGCTTAGTGTATTGATGTATTTAGTTGTGTTTAGTTCCCATCGCTAAGGTATCACAGATGCGGATTTGTAGCCTGACGGCAGTCGCAGGATGGCAACAAATCGCGCATCAAGTACTCTTCCATATCGCATGCTTGTCACATCACAAGCACACACGATTTTTAGGATGAACAGGTCGTATTTCGGGACCTATCTTTTCATTTGACATCTCTGGTGAGATATGTTATTTTTGCATTTCATACTGTAAATATGGGTGTAACGTAAGAGGGTGTTCCCTCGTGTTGTTTGTTGTGTTTTATGTTTATTCCTTATTCTGATATTAAATTTGTTTTTGTTTAAGTTTTGGCTTCACTTTGTTCTTTCTGTCATACATTTGGACTATGTTACCTTGCACCTTGTAGAAGCGTATTTAGCAACGGCGTTATGGACCATACACTCCCCGAAGAAAAGAGTCCCATAAAAAGCTTCTCGCAAGGGTCCAGTATGTGTGTGTGTGGGATTTGGCATGTCTGTGTCCCCCCACCCCCATCCTAACAATTCAAACACGACGAAACATAATTGAACGAAATTTGGTACAGAGGTAGTACTAGCAAAGGGGACATCAGTGTCATATTTTATATTGCCGCCATCGTTACCAAAACGTAGTGGCGGCCAATCAAATGGTCAAAACTTAAAATTAAATTACGACCAAACTAATCATCGGATCTTTACCAAATTTAGTAAAATCATGCGTTCATATGGGACGCGTCTTGTGCCCAAACTACAAGGTCATCAACCAAAACATTTCAGTATGGCGGCCGTGTGAATTATACTTACTTACTTACTCCTTGGCACTACAGCCCTTGTAGGGCCTTGCCTCCCGGACAATCTCCACCCATTCTTCCCTGTTGACTGCTTTGGTTCTCCATCTTCTTACTCCCATCCTTCTCAGATCCATCCATCTGGTCCTTGCACGGTCACTTGCATCTCATTCCTGTCCTAACACCGTCAATACTGTCTGGCTCCAAGGCTAAATGGTTAGCACGCTATGCTTTGAACCGAAGTGCCCAGGGTTCGATTTCCGGCCGAGCTACCAGGGGCTTAAATCTTACTTACTTACTTACTTACTTATTTACTCCTTGGTGCTACAGCCCTTGTAGGACCTTGGCGGGGTTCGTTTTCCGGCCGAGCAATCAGGAATTTTAATCTTACTTACTTACTTTCTTACTTATCCTTGGCACTACAGCCCTTGTAGGGCCTTGGCCTCCTGGAAAATATCCACCCATTCTTCCCTGTTGACTGCTTTGTTTCTCCATCTTCTGACTCCCATCTTTCTCAGATCCTCCTCCACGTTGTCCATCCATCTGGTCCTAGGTCTTCCCCTCACACGCCCTCCTCCTGGCTTCCCATGAAGACCTTCCTTACTACCCTGTTCTCTGTCATTCTTTCTACATGTCCCAACCTCCGCAGTCTACTACTCTTTATTTCCACTACTATATCTGGCTTACCATACAACTCTCTTATCTCCATAATATTTCTGATTTTCCAGAATTCACCCTCTTTTACTGGTCCAAATACTTTCCTGAGTATACATTACATGTCCAAAAATACGAATTCATGTACCGTTTCCGTTGCCAAGGTCGTTTATCCATTTCATCCGTCCGGTTTCATTTGTCCTTTGGTTTCATAACAAGTATTTTTTCCGGTGGAGGGTTGTTAGCCCCACGCACTCCCCCAACCTGGAGGATCTGGGTACCACTCTTCGTCTGGCCCATCACCTTAGGCCTGCCGAGCTTGGGTGGCCCTACCAGAAGCCAAAGCTCCCGCTGGCATAGCCCCAAAGATCATTTGCGCTCGCAAGCCTCCAAACACCCGGCAATACCTGATTGCCTTCTGCAAGGCGACGGTACCGGTGGGAGGCGTGTGAATTATGCAAACTTTATAATCCATAACATGGCACCAACCAGTTCCGATTATCGAACCGAGAATCGTTTAAACTGTTCTAAAGGACGTGGCCGCTCGAAATTGAAAGTCTATACTGTAATATTATAGTGCATAAGTGACATTAAAACGCTAGGCCGTCTCGGTTATAAGACAAGATGGAACCTGATATCTCGTTCTGACCTATATTTCACTAATTTGAGTATGTTGCTTGCAATATAGCCTACTGATAGAAATAATATGAACTTTGTATGAAATGAACTTTGTTTGAGATATAGCCTACTCCAGTGAAGAAATAATTTAGTCAAAGTCATTAATTGCTAAGTCGTTGTATCTAAAGCAATTGATAATCTTCAATTTGGCAGGTCATATATTTCTCCGTGGATGGAGCTTTGGTCTTTTACCCAACTGGCTAGGGTTCTTAGTCCTAACAAAGTTGAATTTTTTGCTTGATTTGTTTATATTTATTGTGTTTTGTGTACTTAGACGTTATACAATTAAGATTTATATGGTACAGTTGCAATGGAAAATATATATTTAATTAAAACAAAGTTGCTAGGGTACCACATCTGCACGCGTGACATCTACTAGCAACCAGTTGAACTATGCGTGGGCTAACCACAGCCTACTAGATGTGAGCTGCGCTCTATACCGGTCAGTTAGTGAACCCATGCCTACGGTGTAATTGAAAATGTCCTCTTGGTGCCGATAGAGCACACTCCCAAGGATAGGCGCGATTATAAATTAGGTGTGCAGTTCGTATATTAAATGTGTTTCTCCCAGTGATACGTTTTGACCAACGAAGTTTCAATTATTGTAAATAGTCGGTGTTAAAATACTGAATTCCTACGTTGTTTGGAGTGTTTGCTTATGAAATTTCAAAATGTTGGGGTAAATTATAAACTATGGTTTGAACGCCGCTGCTCAAATCCAGTGTGTCAATTTGCAATTCGAATAGGAAGAAAATAGGAGGTGATGAGGACAGTGAGTTATAACTATACCCATACTTTGCCCGTCAGAGGAGCTATCAGGGTTGCCAACAGCCGAAACGACATCCCTAACACCTCACCTGTCGGACCCATGTGCCATGAGGATCAGGTGAATTTCTTATAGGCCATAGCGGCACGAGAATCCATGATCCAGGGGATCCGTGGCAACATGGTTGCTAAAAAGGTCATAGACAGCCCAAGAAAATACACCTCCTAAAGCTAGACTGAGAAATAAACTTACAGGCTTAAGTAAAACATGTAGAAATATTTATTCAAAATATTCAGACACCTAGCCTAGTTCGGAGGATTTCTATCGGCTAATCCGCAAACTAATAAATAAACAAAAATAAAAGATCAGTACCCTACCTGTAAACTACTGTAAACCCTCGCGAAAGATCTATCTGACAAAGTAAAGCAACAACAGCAACGCCGGGAAAATGGTACGGCAATAATCTTTAAGTCAGGTTACAAAATAAGCTAATAACGGAATTTACATTTAACGGGGTAGCAATCGCAAGTCTAAGTTAGGATAATACCATTTCCTCATTTACATTTATTTTTAAATAATCTAGCTAATTCCTAACAATTAATACAAAATTTATGGCGATGACATCCGTAAAGCAAAACAGTTAGTACAAATCTACATGACAAGCCGTCAAAAAAAAAAAAACAACATTAAATGCCCTCTTACAATCTAAAAAAGGGTAAACATGGGGTTATCATACACTTGAATAAATAATAACAAGACCATAAACAATATTATTCCTGCCTTCGCCCTGGGTTACTCTTTGTAAACCAGTGTTATCTACGTACATGTTAATTACGCTGGCGATTGCGTAGTAAAAACTACGTCTACCGTCGCATGAGGCTCACGCTCCACCAGCTACTGACTAAAGGTTGAGCAAGCACTCCGTCGATAAAAATTAGTGTCATCTGTCCTAGATTACTTCCACAAAAGAAGCGTGCACAAAGCAAGTGTCAGCCAGCAGGTCCAAAATGCAAGAAAATCAAGGTTAAATGCTATAAATAGTTAATTATCATCAGTTTATAATAATGACGTTTTTGATGATTAGAATCGTTGGTTTAGATTATCATTGGTTTATGGCGAATAGGCAGACAATCCTGAATACCTTGGACTCGGCAGTAGCAGTCTCGTGCGAGATCAATCTCTGCTATAAAACACCATCAACGAGCTCTCCCGCTCGGACATAACAATAACACAGGTTATTAGTAGCTCTCGGCTCACTTAATTTACCTCTGGGTAAGGCCTGGCATGAACATCAGTTACCTCCCTACAATAGCACAGTCAACAGAATCGAAGTCTGGACACACATAAATATAGCCTCTATACAGGTGCCTCATCTAGCCCCTTAATTTCAACAAATAAACCTTCACATAACGTGTAATCATTCTCAGATGGACAAGAAAGATAGTCGCTTCAATAGCGATGCAAACACATGGCTCTCGCCATTCATCTCAAAGTAGCAAAACATCTGATTATTACAAAATGGTGGCTTGGACAGTGACCTACATATGAGACACATCATTTAAATGTTAGTAATGCTATAAGCATTGTCAAAGAGTCTGAAAAAGTATGTCTCACTGAATATGTAGTGCTCTAGTACATTGCATGCTGGGAACTGTTACCACCTGTCCATGATTCGAGCTAGCCTCGCTACTCACAATCATCCTCACGGACAGTTTAGAAAATGAACAACACTGAAAGCAGGCAGCTTTCTCGCAGAAAGTCCTATCAGAAAACTGGCCTTGTTATCATGTCCCAGATATAATACAAAATAACACAAGCATTAGGCTTAAAATCACGCCTCAAAACTATGCACAAAGACGTGGCATGTTTGTAAAAGTCAAAGAAATGAAAAATTCAGATATTCCACTTAGTCTGAACCTCTTTGAAATGTGCAGATATGTCAGTTCATTACTGCTCTGTCTAATCATAACCAAAATAATAACTGTGTCGAAACACTTGACACGAAATAAACATCATAAAGGCGCAAATCTTACAATTGCTAAGTTTGGCAATGGTACGACATTCATTGCAGGGTTCGATGCTAGATTGCATACAAAATGTAACACCCTGAATGTGTTTATAACTTGAACTAAATGGCTTCATAGCACATCAAAATGAAAATGACATTGAATTACAAAACTGATAGCTTCAGTCGGCTATCTAATGATACGGACTGTTCTGACTAAATCAGTGGCGTGACAACATTTACTAGAAAGGGGTGTTATAAAAATAACACTGGCCATGACGTCTGATCGTCATCCCAAATAACTGTACATAAAATCACCCACCTAGGGTTGAACAAAACGTAGTAACAAAGACCACAGTCACGCTTAGCAGGGGTAGAAATAACATCTTAGCGATGTTCATCAGAATGCACAGTGATCGAAAAGAAATTCAATCACAACGGGTGACTAACAAATCACTGAAAGTGAACTACAAGGATTAATTCTAACAGTACAAAACCTACCTATGGCTTGTCAAGGAGTTCGGCTGATTCTACAATAAACTACAACAAACTACACTAAGCTATACCACAAAAGAACCTCACAAGGAATGAATTATTCGGACTCACAAGAAAGGATGTCTACATCTCATTCGTTCCAACGACCTGAGGGATACAATAAGGCTTTGGTCTCCGGACAAGGGTTGTCCAATCTGGGCCTCCACATAGGCTCTATCCATCTCCACGGCCTTTATTCGTCCTCGTCGTTGTCGTGATGATATGACCAGACTCCACCCCAAAGTCGTCATTTTCTTTGGCTTAGCGGATGCTAAAGTCATGGTTCTCCCGTCATCGGCTGTAGTTCTCCGGTCCTCTCCTTCACATGATGAAGCTTAACAGCTCATCTCCACAGGTGATGCGTAACAAAGATCGTCGTACACGTGGTCATCAAGAAATGATATTTTGAAGTACGAATTTAGCACTTGAAAATACGAAAAATGAGCGTAGCACAGTTGCACTGAAGCTAGGTTTAATATGGTACTAAATTCACTGCTACTACACGGCGCAGATGGTTTGTAAATTGGCCATGCACTATTATCTGCTTCACTAATACAGATTTTACTTGCCCACAAATCACGTGGCATCGACGTTGTGTTTCACAGAAAAGAATCGCACTTGCGATTAAAGCAATATTTGTAGTTATGAGTGTTGAAATGATTCACTCGGTTAATGATAATCTCACAGTGAATGATATATTTTATCGCCACTTGACGATATCGAAATACGATGTTCAAACACGTGGTTGAAAATATGGTGTTCCACAATTATAATCACTTTTCCAAAAATTCACAGTGTTCGTGGCACAAGCCTTCTCCGGCTGTAATATTTACTAATATTATGTACTGTTCGTAGTTAAATGATGTGCGATGCACTGAGATTGCTTTCCTCGCCTCCAGGCGGACTATTACATCGTCTTTTAGACGGACCAGACAAGAACAACATCCAACTTGGATGGTAAACCAAACATATGTGATAAGAGCTCAGTCCTGCGCTGCGTGAACTTGTGAATACACTAGTCGTGCAGCGACTGTCTGGTTCCGGTTCGCGTATCTGCGATGTTACTACCTTACCAAAAGCAGAAATAACATTCTAAAGAATGTTTCGGTGATACAGAATTACAACATGAGAATATCTGAGCTTCGTAGAAAATAGAAGTGTCATAATTTAGCATCAGATTATTTAATAATGGTTTTCTCCATAGTCAAAAGATCAACCATTTATAACCCCAAAGAATGTTAGCATGTGGCGACAGCATGGTCGGTCAGTGGGTACGTTCTAAAGTGATGCATCAAAAATTTGTTGCGATGAAAAATATCACATGAACCAGTGTTTAGCGGGTTCAATACATATAGAAGAAAGTAGGCTATATGTTCTTTCCTGAACATCTTGTTTTTCTCTCTTCCCTCTAATCTCTACTGAGTATAAAACAAAGTCTCCTATTCTTGGATGTAACGGGTAATCTCAAGAACCACTGTATGGATTTTGATACGGTTTTCACCATTCTGTAAAGGATATCTCGAGGAAGGTTCCTGTAGAAAATTATTTATTTATGATCAAAAAAAAGCCAAGCAGTAACGATTTCAGTGAAAAAGAAAAAAAAAGAACCTTACGTCCGTGCGCTTTTTAAGCTTACGCTGGGCAAACCGTTAAGAATGTCAATATACTATGCGTGTAAGAATTGTTCAGCATGAATAGTTCTACAAAAACGTGCGCGAGCGCATATCTCTATCTTCAATACATCGCCCGCTATAAGTGTGTTTACGTTTTCATTTGTTCCAACAATCTCCATTCAATTATGGAGGCGACAGTTTTCAACCTAGCTAGGGGTGAGCCTATCACTCCAGTTACAGTATAGTTAGCGGACGAGCCTATTACCCCAGATACAGCCAGCAGGAAACTGTCGAGTTGTGTTGAGTTAAGACTTCGGAGAAGAGTGGTTGTGTTTGGAGTTTCCCTGGAAGTGCAACTCAGCTTTTTATTTCGTCTGTGAACTTTTCGTTCCGCAAAATACACAGTCAAGTTAAGATTGGACGGAAGGGGTATTTGTGTTTCATGCACCTCGCCATTCTTAAATTAGGCCTACGTCTGACAAGAATTCGTTGCACATGCATCTCCATGATAATATAATTAATAGTCCAGTCAGTGATTTGAAACCATCATGCCGAGACGTAAAACGGATATAGGTCGTAGTTCATTGACATTGAAAAAAAAAAAAAAACGCTTATCACGTAATGCATTCATAACTGTTCCCGGGTGAAGCCGGGGCGGGTTGCTAGTTTAATATAAACACACTTCTCATTTCAATATTATTCTTTCGTTTTAGATCTTTGACTTCTCCACTACGGGCTGTCTTTTTTTGAAGAATTTGTTCATTCGTTATTAACTTAAAGCAATTTCTAACAGTTCTGATTTTAAATTATTTTAGAGTATTTTTAAGCATTAGATACCATAGTTAACGTTCTTGGAAATATTTCTGAACTCGAACTTTTTATAAATTATACGTATTCTTGCAACTTCATTCATATCGTATCTGCTGAATAATCGTATAATATAACCGAAACCGGTACAGTGTACCCAAATATTGGATTTTATTGACTTAGCTATCTTTAATCTCAAATTATAAAAGCCGCTTTGTCAAACACTAGAAAGTAGGTTAATAATTAATTAACACGAGTAGTGTGGTAATGGGGGAGCTGTCTCACTTAGCAAGTTGTGAGCCCCTGCGACCTTGGAATGGAAGGAGTCATGCTAGGAGGGCGTGCTTGGATTCGTTATTTTCATTTCGTTATGCTCTTTACGGGAATGTCGGTGTCGAAAAGGTGAACTTAGGGTTTTGGGTCTAAATATGCGTTTTTCACATTTTTGCCGATTTTTGGAAAACGGGTCATGCTAGGAGGGCGTGTTTGGATTCGTTTTTTTCGTCTCGTTGTGCTCTTTACGGGAATGTAGGTGTCGAAAAGGTGAACTTAGGGTTTTGGGTCAAAACATGCGTTTTTCACATTTTTGCCGATTTTTGGAAAACGGGTCATGCTAGGAGGGCGTGCTTGGATTCGTTTTTTTCGTCTCGTTGTGCTCTTTACGGGAATGTAGGTGTCGAAAAGGTGAACTTAGGGTTTTGGGTCAAAACATGCGTTTTTCACATTTTTGCCGATTTTTGGAAAACGGGTTATGCTAGGAGGGCGTGCTTGGATTCGTTTTTTTCGTCTCGTTGTGCTCTTTACGGGAATGTAGGTGTCGAAAAGGTGAAGTTAGGGTTTTGGGTCAAAACATGCGTTTTTCACATTTTTGCCGATTTTTGGAAAACGGGTTATGCTAGGAGGGCGTGCTTGGATTCGTTTATTTCGTTTCGTTCTGCACTTTACGGGAATGTCGGTGTCGAAAAGGTGAACTTAGGGTTTTGGGTCAAAACATGCGTTTTTCACATTTTTGCCGATTTTTGGAAAACGGGTCATGCTAGGAGGGCGTGCTTGGATTCGTTTATTTCGTTTCGTTGTGCTCTTTACGGGAATGTAGGTGTCGAAAAGGTAAACTTAGGGTTTTGGGTCTAAATATGCGTTTTTCACATTTTTGCCGATTTTTGGAAAACGGGTCATGCTAGGAGGGCGTGTTTGGATTCGTTTTTTTCGTCTCGTTGTGCTCTTTACGGGAATGCGGTGTCGAAAAGGTAAACTTAGGGTTTTGGGTCAAAAACATGCGTTTTTCACATTTTTGCCGATTTTTGGAAAACGGGTCATGCTAGGAGGGCGTGCTTGGATTCGTTTTTTTTCGTCTCGTTGTGCTCTTTACGGGAATGTCGGTGTCGAAAAGGTGAACTTAGGGTTTTGGGTCAAAACATGCGTTTTTCACATTTTTGTCGATTTTTGGAAAACGGGTCATGCTAGGAGGGCGTGCTTGGATTCGTTTATTTCGTTTCGTTGTGCTCTTTACGGGAATGTCGGTGTCGAAAAGGTAAACTTAGGGTTTTGGGTCAAAACATGCGTTTTTCACATTTTTGCCGATTTTTGGAAAACGGATCATGCTAGGAGGGCGTGCTTGGATTCGTTTTTTTCGTCTCGTTGTGCTCTTTACGGGAATGTCGGTGTCGAAAAGGTAAACTTAGGGGTTTTGGGTCTAAATATGCGTTTTTCACATTTTTGCCGATTTTTGGAAAACGGGTCATGCTGGGAGAGCGTGCTTGGATTCGTTTTTTTCGTCTCGTTGTGCTCTTTACGGGAATGTAGGTGTCGAAAAGGTGAACTTAGGGTTTTGGGTCGAAAATGCGTTTTTCACATTTTGCCGATTTTTGGAAAACGGATAACGTGATGATGACGTGCGTGATAGTATGTTTTCGTCTCGTTGTGCTCTTTACGGGGATATAGATATGGAATAGGTTAAAAGCTGGAAACATGTTTTTTTAGTCACAAATGGGTTTTGTGATTTTCCCTCATATTGTGAAAACCGAAAACGTGAGAATGACGTGTGTGATAGTATTTATTTCGTTTCATTGTCCTCTTTACGGGATATAGATATGAAAAAAGGCAAAAAGCTGGAAACATGGTTTCTTATGGAAAAGGTGTTTTTTGTTCATTTTCGCGTTATTTGGAAAACGAATGAGGCGATTTTTATGATGGTCATGTCGATGTATTTATGTCGTTCTGTTTACGGGAATGTAGGTATGGAAACCTAAAATGATGGTTTCCGTTATTTTTTTTCGAGATCGTTGAGGAAAACGGGGAAAAATGTAAGAAACCAGATTTGAAGTCACGTTAGGTTATGCGCTATGATGTTAGTAAAACATTTATGCATTATTATTATTATTATTATTTGTCTTGACTGGTCAGGGCTCACACGCAGAGAGAGAACATGTTTAATGCAATGAGAATTGAAAGCATTGAAGCTAGCCCACGGCGATCCAGACAGGACACAGGTCTTATCATCGTACGTGCCTCGCAGCAGAGAGAGATAACAGCCTGTTGTTCGCATTGCAGGTGGCCGTTATCTGACCCAGACGTGTTACTCGATATCTCGATGAAGGACATACAGCTCTGTCGAAAAGCTGATCATTGCATTCCCACGCATACTCATGCAGAGATTGCAAAAGCTTGTGAGAATCGCTCTGACTTGTGCGCTCCATGACATCCTACTCGTAGGAACAAAAAAAAAAGTAAAGTGTTAACTTTGCATCTTGTTGAGGAGACATATATGTTCTGAGGGTAAGAGAGACTCATCATTCTCGTGTTCATCTTTGAAGGTGACGATGCAAGTGCCTTATGCTCTTTGTAAAATATTACGTGAACCGCGCCCCATACTTGTACTAAGGTAGGTTCATTATTGTTAATTATGGCATGATTGGTTTTATTGTTATTTTGTGTATGCATGAAAAGTAAGTTAGTGACTGATGGTATTTTGGGGGGATTTCGTTTGTTGCAGATTTTTAAAAACAACATCATTAAGTCTGGGAAAGCAGACAGAGAGAGACAGTGACAGTGACAGTGGCGGCAAAGAGCACATTTGCTGAAGTATTATAATTCATTATATGGTGAGTACATGTTGTTCCATTACTTTTATTGTTGTTGTTGTTGTTAAATGCGTGTCATTTATTTCACGGAAATTTATATACTTATGGCGTGTATTTATTATTGTTTTAGAATGAAGATATATATGGATGTGAATAGGTTTTAACTACCTTGACGCTTTCGATATTAAAAAAAGAGGTGAGTCTTTGTAAATGACTTTGTTATTTTCGAGTGAGTGTCTTATTTATGTGTGCACACTTGAAACCTTTTGTTTTTAGCAAGTCTTATGAATGAATGAATGAATGAATGAATGAATGAATGAATGCACATGTTTAATGTATATAACCATGACTAATAACGGATTGTATTGGTTTGTTTTTCAGATAAATCATTGGAAACCAAAAAAAACAAGATAAACCTTGTCGTTGATATTAAAACTATAACAACTTTGTTGGTGATCATTTCCTGCTGGGGGCCCAAATTACTACAACCATTGTCTACCTGTGAACGAGATTTGTGTGTGCCAGTCAGTAAAAATCGATAAGTGTGGTCGTTTGGAATTGGAGATTTTGGATTAACCTATTTTAAGGTAAGGGTTGCACGTTTATTAGTCCATTTTATAATCATGTCTATATCAGAGAGTGAAGTGTTAGTGTGGCAGCCTTTGGCCAAATGTTTCAAAACGCGAGTATGCTCAGGCCGAATTTACAATGCGAATCACTGTCTGTCGCCTAAAGATTTTGTGGAATTATGTTTTCCCATTTTTTGAGTGAATGTGAACAAGGCTTAAGATTGCATCAGGCTTTAAAAATAAACTTCGAACTACTATGTGAATTTACATTGATAAAAAATAATGTTGAAGAGAAACACACCTTCAACCTTTGTACAAAAATGGAGAAAGTACTGATAGCCGATAATTTGGAAACGTGGTTTCAGGAGAAAGCTATTCAAGCGCTTATCACTAAATTTGATAAGTTGCAAGAGGGTCCCAGTGGCTTGGCCCTCAATAGCATTGCCTATTTGCAAATCAATATTTGTAAATACAATCCATTGAATGCAGGAAGTAGCTATATTGCCACACCGAGCTTTATCGCTTCCAGAAAGGCTAGTGATCAACATACGCAACAAAGACGATTACTGCTTTTTGTGGAGTATAGTGAGCTGCCTGCAACCTGTCAGGGCAGTAATTGTGATAGACCAGGGAAGTACAAAGAATTGTTTTAACCGCATGAAACAAACTCTCAATCTCGAGCGTGTTTCATTTCCCATGCCTCTAGATAAAATTCATTTATTTGAGAAAGATAATCCAAATTTCTCATTCATGGTGTATGGCATCGAAGGATCCAATATTGTGGGCCCCTTGTATGCCACCAAACAGGTAAAGCAACATCACATTCACCTGCTTTTCCTGTCTGATGGGGATAAAAGCCATTACTGTTGGATAAAGAATTTAAGTAAATTGGTGAGCAGCCAAGTGTCTAATCATGATGGTAAGAAACATATTTGTGAGCGCTGCCTTCAGTATTTTTACAACTGATGAACTTTTGAAACGACATACGGAAGACTGTGAAGGGCAGACGGCAGTAAAGCTAGTCTTGCCCGAAGGGAATGACGCAGTCTTAAAATTTAAGGCCACTAATAAACAAGAGATGGTACCATTTACTGTTACGCTGATTTTGAGGCCCTTACTGTTCCCATTCAGGGATGTGAACCAAGCCCCCATACAAGCTCAACCTATCCAGTGCAGAAACCATGAGCCTTTTGCTGTAGCCTATATGTTGTCTGTCACTATGATAATTCACAATGTGAGTATGTAAGTCATAAAGGTCAGGATTGTGCGCGGTGGTTTGTTGATCAAATGGCGGCTTTAGCAGGCAAAGTAGAAAACTATTTTGAACAACCCTGTACCAATTCAGATGAATGACGTACAGCAAAGAGAATATGATCAAGCCACCACCTGCACATATGTGAAAAGCCAATCTTAGGCGGAGAAAAAAAAGTAAGAGACCACTGCCATAGGACAGGGCATTTTTAGAGGTGCTGCCCATAACGAATGCAATTTGAAGTACTCTACACCTCGCTTCCTCCCTGTCTTCTTACACAATTTCTCCGGTATGACCTTCACTTCATTGTAAAACAATTTGCTCATGTAGATATGAGCAAATTCAGCATTTTGGCTAAGAACCATGAGAGCTTTACCTCACTTTCATGGAGAAAAGGAAGCATGAGCATTCGCTTTCTCGACTCATTCAAGTTTATGTCTAGTTCGCTGGATAGTCTTGTGAAAGGCTTAAGCCAAGATGAGTTGAAACATACCCATTCCCACTTTACGGATACAAATCAATTTAAATTGTGTGTCGTAAAGGCCATTTTCCATACGATTATGTGGAAAGTTACGAGGTGCTTGAAGAAACGACTTTGCCGCCAAGAGAAAAATTCTTTTCTCAATTGACTCAAAGCACCATCAGTGAAGAAGACTATGCCCATGCACAGCATGTTTGGCGAGTGTTTGGCATAGAAACCATGGGCCAGTATGCTATGCACTACTTAAAATTAGACGTGTTGTTGTTGACCGACGTTTTTGAAACGTTTCGTCAGCTATGTCACAGGATTTATGGCCTTGACCCCGCTCACTACTATACCAGTCCAGGGTTAAGTTGGGACGCCGCCCTCAAATTTACCCACATTGAGCTTGATTTACTGACGGATCCCGATATGGTACTCATGATGGAAAATGGGATTCGTGGGGGATTCGTATCGCTCAATCAGCGACATGCCAAGGCAAATAATCATTACATGCCTGATTATTGTCCCGAAGAACCAGAATCCTATCTAATGTATTTCGACGTAAACAATTTATACGGTCACGCTATGAGTCGACACTGCCGTACAGAAACTTTGTCTGGCTGTCTGAGGATGAAATTAAAGATTTTAATGTGCATAGCGCTAGCAAGCAACAGGACGTAGGGTATGTTCTTGATGTCGACTTAGCTTATCCCCCCCCATCTCAGACAGCGTCATGGTGATTTCCCCTTTTGCATAGAGAAAATGGTGCCGCCCGAGAGTAAGGGCAATCATAAGAAATTGATGGGTACCTTGTATGATAAAAAATCACTATTGTTTGCATATTGACATGCTGGTAGAATGTTTAGCTCAGGGCTTAACCCTGAAAAAAATCCATAGAGGTATTTCTTTTTGTCAGAAACCGTGGTTGAAACCAATACATGGATTTAAATACCAGTCACAGACAAAGTGCCACTCAGCCATTTCAAATCAATTTTTTTAAACTGATGAATAATTGTATCTATGGCAAGAGTTTGGAAAATGTACGGCAGTATAGGGACATTAAGTTGGTCAATACATGGCACATGGCATGGCAGATGGGGGGCTCAAAAATATATTGCAAAACCAAATTTCAAATCTTTAAACATTATTGATCATGATCTACTGACTATTGAACTTGCCAAAACTAAAGTGGTCATGAATAAGCCTATCTATTTAGGCCAAGTCATTTTAGATTTTTCAAATTGCACATGTATAAATTCCATTATGGTTTTGCAATACAGCGATTTGGTACCATTTCCTTGTTATATACAGACACGGATAGTTTTATTTACCATATCCGTGACTGTGATCCGTATGTCGTTATGAAACAAAACCCAAAATGGTTTGACACGTTCTCGTTTAGTGAGAAGAACGTGTTCGATATCCCCCGTCTGAACAAAAAAGAAATTGTTTAATGAAAGATGAGTGTTCAGACACCATGATGACTGAGTTTGTAGGTCTCGCTCCGAAAATGTATAGTTTTCGACAGGTGGATCGATGCGAATCTATGCGAGCCAAAGGGATTAGCCAGCATGTGGTTAAACGTCTCTGTGTGGATGATTATTTACATGTCCTTCAGACCCACACAGCCATGGCACATAGTCAGTTTAGGATTCTCTCAAAAAATCATGATTTATTTTTAATGAAGCAGCGAAAACAAACACTCGCTTTGTTGGACGACAAGAGACAGTGGTGTCAGGATATGATGACAAGCGTCCCATTTGGTTACAACCAGTAGTGGTTGTAGCTATTGTTGTTGTACAACACGGCAAGTGTTTGGTTTGGTTGCTATCAAATGCGAGATGCCATCTTGAGCCTCGGAATAAAAATAAAAAATTGTAGTGTATCATATAATTTTTGTTTTTTAACCTGCGTGCATGGGTGTATGCATGGATGTGTGAATGCCTGTAAATAGTTGTACATAAACTGTATGTCTTGTGCTATTTGCCTGTCAACGCATAAAGAGAGCATGCATCAACGTTTCCATGGTTCACTGTGCACAGGCTAGATTAAAAACATGTTGACTTATTTAGGTTAGGTTAGGAAAAAAACAAACAAGTAGCCACCCTCACTATTGTTGTCGCTTAGTAGGCCTCATGTTTCGGCAAGGTGACCATTCACCCTCAGTAGGCATGCGGCTTAATAGGCCACACTAGGGTGTGGCTTAGTAGGTCTCATGCAAGAACAAAAGAATAATAATCTGCTGCTTTTACGGAGGACAAAACTCTCACTTTATGGCTAGAGTTATGAGTGGTGATATATTTGAAATATCTGAACAGAAATTGTTTCTTTAACCTGTTACATGTTTTTTCCTAACCTAACCTAAAGAAGTCAACAGACAGATGGTTATTTATTTGTGTTTTGCTTATTTTTTATTTTATTTTTGCCATTGACTTAGGGGACAGACAGTGTATATAGTACATAGTATTTTTATTTATTCACTTAGTAAACGGCAACGACTACTTTTCAGATTCAATCATGAGCCATGATGAAGATCGTTTTATCGTCACAAAACACACCACGTTCAATGAATATGCCACGATGATGTCTCATAATCCTCAACGTGTGGCCTATCCTTCAGAATATAGAAACACGAAAGTACGCATTGATACCATGTTTTATGACATCATTATGGATGATGACATAGTTTATGATCCAGGGCATCACTTTTGTAAATCCTGTATGCTAAATTTTGGCTTTGAAAATAATGTATCCACGCAAGTGATTCATAAAGCATGGTACGGTTTAACCATGAATCAAGTGATTGTTAAATTAGCTGACGAGGATCATTTTCCAGATTTCTGGTGTACAATATGTACAAAACCCCTGTTTAATGTTTATTTTCCAATAACCTCTCAAATGTTTTGTTTTCATTTTTATAATTTCCTGCTGAGGAATCAATCACTTCGTATCGACAACAAGCATTTCGCCAACTTTGTCTTGGCTTACCTATCAATCAATATTCGCCTCATAGAATGAGATTTGTTAGAAACTAACAACATGATGTCATGATTATGGCTTTTTTTTTGTTTGCATTCGGCTTTCAGGTGCATACTTGACGTTTAGAATACATTTGGCTATTTTGTTTGTTTGTTTGTTTTAGTTTATCGTGTATTCACGTTGATAAACACATACACACTGGTTTAAATTTGTAGTTTGAATTTTGTTTTGTTGGATGTAGACATGGTTATTAAATGCATAGCGTGTTAACTTTGCCTTTTTATAGGTTACCAAAAGCATTCCATGTTTGCTCTTAGTATTTGTTGATACTATTTATTTAACAGAATGTTGTGTGAATTTGCACAACAACAGAGCAAACGAATACAAGTCATTTGACAAGGGAATGATAGGCTAATTCCCATTTACAACAGAGACATGCATTTACCTCCAAGAGAGAAATCTTGAAAATAATTCACACACTTAATTTTGATAAAACATTTCCTATTAAATAATTTCCAAATGTATGTTTTGACTGAAAAAAATGATACAAACATTATTATTATATTTTTATCCAATACTATCTATCTACAACTTCAGGTCATAAACACTCAGGATTTAAAAAAAAAAACAATATACTTTAATGTACAAAGTTATTGCTATTGTAATATAAGAACAAGAGTGTTAGAATGTAACACTCTTTTCTTTGGTTATAGACAACCATGGACGCCTTGAACGCCATTGGTCAAGATTGTGGCTTTGCACGCAAGAAAATGAGTGAATTGCCTACGCAAACACCCTTTCGCATACATAAAATTCAAAAACTGAAAACCAAATTTGGTGAACGAGCTCTTTGCATTTGTCAAGACTTTGAGACATTTCTTCCCACACGATTTAATAACCTACCTGATAATGTTATGGAAGATGTCAATTCCAGTATTCACCCTGTCTATTTAATTTATGAGGGTGAAAAAAATAATCGATGCATGGTTCGTTTTGTAAAAATTGAAAACGAATAATCATTGTACGCTAGCCGTAACTTTTTTGTTTATTCATGCCCTACTCTTTAATGACTATAATAAAATAAAATTATTTTTTGGGTTCAACAGTTTGACGTTTATTAATTGTTGCTCAACGTTTACCATGATAAATAATAATAAAAATAAATTTTCAAAACTTATGCTTAATGGTAGATTTTTTTGTTTGTTTATAGGTTTAGTACAATTACTATGTATATATAATTTTTTATAATAATAATGATGAAACTATTAGTTAAAATAATGGACTTTTGTCCTTTTTTATTGTTTGTGATTTAAAATAGCATTTATAGCAATTTTTATGCAATTTTTATTATAATTTATAATGATCAAATTCTAGTAACATGTTATTTTATTCAATAATAAGCGTTTAACAAAAAAAACTGGTTCTAGAGTAGATAAAGATTTCATGCTGACATTCGTTCTGCTAGACTGCTATTTGAAGCTGATGAATAATGATGGACTTTTGTCCTTTCTTTTGATTGTTTGTGATTTAAAAAAATAGGTTTAGTACAATTACCATGTATATATAATTTTTTATAATAATAATAATAATGAAACTATTAGTTAAAATAATGGACTTTTGTCCTTTTTTATTGTTTGTGATTGAAAAAATAGATTTACTACAATTAGTAATAATTTTTAATGATGCACTGCTGTCCCTTTTTTATTGTTTGTCATTTATAATTATAATAATGAAACTATGAGTGAATAATAATAATGGAAAAAAACACAACATGGACTCTTGTCTTTTTATTTATTTTTTTGTCATGATAACAGTGATACTATACATTTTTTTAAATAAATTCATTACGTTAAAGTCCATATCTAGATAAAAGTAATTTGCTCTTCATAGCACCAATCACTATAAATGCTGCCATTCGTTCTGCTAGACTGGCATCTGAAGCTGTTAATCGTTGCTTGGCAATGCTTAACAAGACTTTGTCGGCAATGCGTCTTAGTGTGGGATCACTGTTTTCATAGGCTTTATCGTGATTAAGGCATGCATGATCCAAAGCATTGATTCCCATATCCCCTCTCCTCAAACGATCTTGAAGACGAGTACCAGGGCCGCAAAAGCTGTAAGCAGGTAAGTGAGCTTCGAATGGTAAGTTTTTAATAATGTTATCAATAATTCCACGGCCAGTACACCTGGGACATAGAGGTTTCAATCGGTGAAAAACACTTTTTTTGTTGTTCTTCTTCTTCTTCTTCTTGTTCTTGTTCTTGCTGTTGTTGTTTGTCGGCAGCTCCTGACGAGCATGGTAGGTGGTGGTTGTTTTCCGCATGACAGCCATGGAATGATGAAACAATGTCTTTACACTGAGTTTTATGACCATGATATAATTTCATTAATTGGCATGTGGCACACTGTCGAATGGAAGGTATTTTTGCCATGGTTAATTGCTTGTGATGGGAAAAATGACTGCATGGTTGTAGTTCACTCAATACAGAGTCGTTAGTCCACTCGGCAGGCGCCTTTTCCCAAATTTCTTTGACAGCGTTGGCAGCAACATAAAAAAGAAATGATTTAGGTAGTGCTAATAATTCATGTTGTGTAAAGCTAATCAGTTTTTTCTTGCACACAAAGAACTTTCCAATAGCCTTGTCGATTGTAGTGGCGTCCATGTCTATAACGTTGATGTTATCACCTCACGTGTACACGTCTCACTGCTATCATTGGACGATACACTTTCAGTTTTCATTTTATTGAACAACTCCCAACATGCACTCGTGGTGAGCCAATGAAACAATTGCCATGCATGCGCTAAGGCTTTATTCTGAATATTGTCGCAAGGACAAGTGTCCATAAGCGTTTGCAGGGATGGACAACCCAGATCTAAAAGGTCAATACATTGACAGTGAGAGGGTAGAAATGGTTGAAGCCACTGGCGTTTTTCACTCCCTTTAACAAATAAGACATTGGCCGAGGACAAATGGGCTTTCATGACAATGTCAAGATACTTGTAAGAAATATCACCCTTGTTCCATGCTAACTGCAAATGATTTTCAATCCATTGGCTCTGTTTTTTATCTTTTTCACTAAGCAACTCGAAAGCATAGGGAGGTTTAAACACCAAATGAATAGGGTTAGACACCCAAAACGTACTACAATCGATAAAAGCAACTTCCTTAAATATAAATTTGTTGTCTGCAATTTTAAACCCCTGACAATCCACGATGAGTGTACGCATCATGCTTTTTTATTTTTACTTGTTACCTCATTGACGTCTAATCAACAACTAACCCATGCCATGGTTTAACATGGCAAAATCAAAGGACTTTAGGGGAAAAAAAGGAAAAAATGAATTGAACAACAGCGAAATATTTGTTGAGGTTTTATTCATAACAAAAAAAAACTTACACTTTTATTACAAACAAGTGTGTTGGCTTAATTTGGAACAGCATTCAAATGAATAGTTTGCACATACGGTCCACAGGTATCTCCTAGTTTTGTAGGGTCTGGTACAATAACCGGATAATTCAAACTCCATGGAATATTGCCCACATCATAGCGATTGAGGTAAGGGCAGGATGGACTCCATCGCTGATGATCGCTAAAGGCTCGATCCCCTATTTCCCAGTTTCCAATTTCAATGTTGCAAAAAATACACTTGACCACATCCCCACGTTTTAAGTAATAAAATCCGCTCGCAGCCAATTCTCCACAATCCATAAAGGGAACTGTCCATGCTTCAAAAGTTTTCAAACGATTAAATTCACATTTTAAATTCCATGGTTTGTCTGTCACGTTGTTGTTGCTGTTGCTTATTGAGGGACACATGATGTTTGTTGTTGTCGTATGTGCGCACAGTGCCAGAGCGCAACAGATACTGTGCATGCAGACGCTTATCATCAATCCTATGAATGATGATCTTTTTTTTGTTTTCATTCGACCACAGATGGCTTACATGCTGGTGACATAATTGGACAAAGGATGATATTTCACTTGTCTAGCATGAATAATCAAACAGTAGGCACTGGTATGGTCTGGGACATTTTCTTGTGTTTCAAAATCTACCCTTAAATCAATGGTGGTGATTTTCATAGATTCTTCTAGATACGAACAGTCGAAAACAATCAGTGGTGCTTTTGCTTTAAACCCTTGTGGCGACAACATAGGACAATCCTGTTTTTCATAATAAGACGATTGAAATTTAGCGAACATGTCATAAAGGGGACCAAACTTATTTTTTGAAAAATTGAGTTCCAACCCCTCATAGGGAAAGCAAACATTATTTAAAAATAGTCGTATATTTCTCAAGTGAATGTGATCAAACAAGGTGACATCTTTGCTTTGTTGGTATTTTCTATTGGTTTGAAAACCAATAATAACATAGAGGGGTCTCTCGGTAGAGCGAGCCGATTTGACACTCCAACTATGAGTGTCAGTGGTAGGTAGCAAGGGGTATTCATGCAGACACCAACTTCGAAAGGCGATAGGCAAGGCTTTATCTTTTTGCACCAAATTTAACATGCTTAGCTTTTTACGATCCGATAGCGTCACATGGGGCACTTTCCATAGTAATCGAAGCAGTTGAATTTTTGAGTCTATCACTTGGTCAGAGGCTCCTTTCAGTGCATTATAATCACTGCGGTCTCTCACCAGATACAAACTTTGTCTTGCGTTTAAAATAATACGCTTGTGATCTTCGGCAAAGCCAAGGAGTAATTTTAAGGGTAGGAAGCCTGTAAAAGTGCCATCGGTATGAACTAGCCAGTTATTGCTACTGTTGGGACACCATCCTGCCATAGAAAGCGTTTTACTTTCCTCCTCGCTATAGGATGGATATAATTTCATAAGACTAGTCATGCCCACATTTCGAGTCATATCTATGACAATATCATTTATCACATAACGTACTTCAGAAAACAGAAAAGCCAAACCATGATTCGCCAACGCAGACGTTGTGGGCGTACTGCCATCTGCTTTCATTAATTTACCCTCAATTTGAAGGACACTTTCATGAGGTAGAGTAAAAATATCTTGATTGTTAATTATGAATTGAATCTCGTCATTGTTATTCAGACCTGTTGCTTGAGGTTGATAGGAATGCATATCAATGCGCACGACGCCATCTTCCACTTGTATGGGATTTAACACTTGCAACAGCTCTTTGTTCATGATTGGGGTGTAGCGTATAACCAAGGCGTTGTAAGCGTTGTCGGTTTACCCGTGTCAACCGTTTCATACACGGCGGGCAACTAACCGAGCTCGTAGACGTTGTTGTTGCTTTATAGATAAATTTCATAGCGTCTTTAAAACCAACTTGTAGGTCACGGGGGTGTTGGCGTCCAAAGCAATCAGTTGTTGGTTTCTATTCACTAAGCGTAAGGTAATATTACTAATATCACTGACACACACAGGATGATAGAGAACCACTGAAGGGTTTTCACGAATAATATAGCCGCAAGGAGAGGTGACAATAAAATCATACAGGGAATGGCTTTGTTCTTGATTCGTAAATACGTCTCTAATAATATTGCAAGTTACAGAAATGTGATGGTCCTCGATGAATTTCACTGGATAATCTGATTCATGGGGTTGCTGAGCTGCCAACACTCTTGGTTTAAATCCTAATAAAGGACCAATAGAATGAACTCGTGTTTCAAAGTCAATGTTAAACGTAGAGAAAATACGACAGCGATGAGTTATTGTATTGGCTGTAAGTTCAAATTTGTGTGTCCCATCCGCAAATGGTTTGACACCAAATTGTTTTATCATCGACACGCTAATGGCCTCATGCACATCGTCTATAGTATAACCTCCAGGGGGTAGTGTCAACATATAATCATCATAATAAAATTTGTCATTAATATCCACTTGAATATTGTAAATTCTGTTGTAACTTTCCAAAGAAATTAATCCTAGCACATAGGATTGTTCGGGATGCAATTCAATGGGAGGGAAAAAATCCAGGGACACTTCAGGCCCGCGACTGTGCACGGTAAAGGTCTTGGCGTTGACATTCATAATGATGAAACTGATGGCTTAACGCGACCTCTTATATAAAAAATGTAAACTCAAACGGCCACACTCTTGACTGTCAAAGGTTTGTTGACGATTCACATTATAGAATATCTTTACCCGGTTTCCCAAATAACGTATCAACTCGATCGGGGGTGGTAAATTTCCATAACTGTCAAAGTACCATACTGTGGAACCTTGTTTCACATAGGCTACAAAATGGGTTCCTGGGCCTGCATCATCATCTAAATTCATCATGGCTCGTTCTTCTTTCCACGGTGCTTTAGGTAATTCATTTCGCATAAATACACCTCGAAAATGAGAAATCTTTAGTTGTTTGGCATAGCTTTCCACTTCTTCATGGGTCATGGCATGACGAGGCAGTTGGCTTAAGCGCTTATCGATGAAGATGGACATTTTTTTTTTCCTTAGACGGTAGGCCATTACCTTGTGGATAAAAGACTGGCTTTAAAGGGTTGCCATTTCTAGCTCCCATCGCAATGGCTTCTAACGTTTTATTGTGTCGCTCGCTTTCTTTGAATTGTTGCTTGCCTTGCTCGACGGCTTTTATGGTTTTCGCTACAGCGCTGGCACCACCCAAAAGGGACCCCAAAGCTGCCAACCCTGCAAATAAAGCCGGCAAAAAACCCCCACGCTTAGCAACAGGAATGACTCGCCCACGTTTTTGCTTTCTTTCTTTTCTTTTTATCGATACATAATGCTGCGATTTCGGAGCTGTAGACAATCGCACCGCTTGTAAAGCTTTTTCGATAGCCACTCTTTTTAGATTTTTTTTAGTTTTTTTACGTTTTAACACTGGGTGTGAGGCTGATCGACTTGGTTCCCGACCTGGCTTTTTTCTCTTTTTGAGATTTGATTTTTTCATGTTCATAGCATATCTTTTTTTCACCATGCTGCTACTTGGTGAACCTTTCACAGCAAACATTCGATAACAACTAACGTAGAGAACCTTATTTCATAGCACTATATTCCAATTCTATATAAAGCGGGAAATCATTCACCGTTTTCCCAGCTTCCTTTTCCTCAAACGTAAGCATAAGATGAAAGGATAATTCATCTCCCACATTTACTCTTTGATGGTTGTGGGCCAACACTCTATCACCGTTTAGTTGTATTTTTAAATGTTTCTCATCAGGCATGGCATATTTAATATGAATGACACCATCATAATGCAGTCGATAACGACTTAAACCGGAAGCAAGCATATAGGTAAGATCATCATTCACCAGTGGTAGTGGTGGTGGGGAATGGTTTTCGTCATTGTCCAGTTTTTGATTTGACAGGTACACTAAAAATACAGATGGGACAAATTTATAAAGCCTTTTCATTTGATAGGTCACATAACGTTTCGTGCAGACATCATTTTCGTCTCGAGGCTCTTGCACATCAATAATACGATGATGATTGGCTGAATAGCCCTCAGCGGTTAGTCTCGGGGCCATGTGATAGACACTTTGCACTTTGCGATCGACATAGCTTTTTGTTGCCACCTCTCGTGACTGTTTTGACAAAGAGGCGGCCGTGGCCATGGTTACACGAGCTCTCCCAAACACGTCCATGGTGATAGACGTTAACTAACCTATCTTACTCACCGTTTGCCTATATATATAAACCTTATACACACATGAAAAAAACTCAGTCATCGACACAATGGAATTAATGAAACAACCCCATGCTTTGCCCGTCTCTGATTTGGTTTCAGAGCTATCACTGTCCGTGTGCGAACCTAAACGTCATGGCACCCTATTCCCATCTACCGTTCGATGTATTATGGTAGGGCCTTCGGGTTGTGGAAAGACCAATGTTTTGCTGAACATTATTACCGCACCTCATGGCCTACGATTTCAAAATATTTATATTTTTGCCAAATCCTTGTACCAGCCTCTGTACGTGTATCTGGAACAAATTATGTCTTCGTTAAATAAAGAAGCCATGGGCTATTTTACATTCACCTCACCTCAAGATGTCATTCAACCAGACCGCATTCAACCAGATTCCATTATAATTTTTGATGATATTGCCACTCAACGACAGGCCATTATTCAAGAGTATTTTAGTATGGGACGCCATAAACAAGTGGATTGTTTTTATCTAGCTCAGACCTATTCCAAAATCCCCAAACAGTTGATTCGTGACAATGCCAATCTCATCGTTCTCTTCCGCCAAGACTCTAGAAATCTCTATCATATTTTTCAAGATCATGTGAATCCAGATATGTCCTTTACAGCTTTCACGCAATTGTGTGCTTCGTGTTGGAACCATCATCCCCATGCCTGTTTGGTCATAAATAAACAGAGTGAACGATGTGAGGGACGTTATCGCTTGGGTTTTGATCATTTTATTTCTGTTTAAAAAGACCTAGGGTTGGACATTTCCTGTTAGTGTGTCTTTACCTTTACCATGGCGAACGCCATAGGGTACAAGAAACATGTTCAAATCATGCAGCGTATTATTGAGGCACGAAATACGATTCGACATAAATTTCGTGAATTGCAACGTTTAAAAAACGTCAATCCTTTACCCATGATAAAACATGCTCCATCATCGGTTGATCCCATGAGATTTAAACCTAATGCTTCTGCTGCTACTGCTGCTGCTGCTACCTCTCAAACCAAACCCATAACAAGTTCAAAATTTACTCAAACAGAATCCACACGACAGGTAAAATCCTCCTCTTCCTCCTCCTCTAATGTTAGTGAACAAGAACATCAAGAACATGAAAAGAAGGAAGAAGAAAAAGAGCATGAACAAAGTGAAAGTGACAGCGAAAGCGTATTTAGTCCTGAAAGAAAAAAGAAATCGTCACCCCTTCAACAGTTTCTAAAAACAAAACAAAAATCTTCCGTCATAGCGGCAACACCGTCTTCCTCCACATCGTCTCCGTTTTCACAAGTCTTGGCAACCCCTCAAAATAAAGCTCAACTCAAAAACATTTTAATCAAACATTATGGGGCAACCCTGGAACCGTATTTGACCCTTCTATTTATTGGAAAGACAGATACCACGTATGGTGTTCGCTATGAGAATGATAGTTTTAAAATTGGGGATTCATCCATTAAATTTGCTCGTACGAAAGCTGTCATTAAAAAGATCAACTATAAATTAACACCGGGTCTGTTAAAGCTGCTATTTTCTCGCACCCCCTCGACACAAGATTTTACGTCCGAGGACCTTGCTAAATATAAATCCATTTTATTAGACACCAACGCTCACAAAAGAAACTATAAATCCTCTCAGCAGGTCAATGCCAATATATCCCAAAAATATAAAACCATCATTGCAAACATCTTTGGTAAGCAAAAACATCACTCTGCCTCTGGTGTAAGGTTTAAGAAATTAAAACCCTACCTAGATATAACCTTTTGGAATAATCCCAATCAGTTAGTAGAGCGCTTATACTTGCTTCATGCATCAAAACAAGCTGGTCACACTGGACATGAGGCGGAAATCGCCCTCATTGAACAACAACTCCGAGATGCTAAAATTATCTTATAAGCCATCCCCCATCAAAGTGGGCATTGCTCATGAATTGCATAAACCAGCCCGACGCATTTATGAACGTCGTCGTGTCATTTCCAAAGGAATCGATGAACTTTGGCAGGCAGACCTGGTTGAAATGATACCTTATTCTAACGTTAACGACGGTGTACGCTATATGTTGACCGTCATTGATGTCTATTCCAAAATGGCTTTTGTTCAACCAGTAAAAAATAAAACTGGTATCTTAGTCACAAAGGCCTTTCAACATATTATTGAACAATCAAAACGTCAACCTCACTTGTTACAAACCGACCAGGGGAAAGAATTTTTCAACAAGGATTTCTCCAGTTTTCTCAAATCTAAGGATATTCACCATTATGCCACCTATAGCAATCTCAAAGCCAGTGTGGTCGAGCGGTTCAATCGAACATTAAAAAGTTATATGTGGAAAGAGTTTACAATACATGGTTCCTATCGATGGATAGACTGGTTACCTCAACTTGTGTCTCGCTACAACAACACCATTCATTCCACCATCGGCATGAAACCTCGCCTCGTCACCAAGAACCTACCCAGACTCAATAGACTGTTTAACCCTATAAAAAGGCTAGATCCAAGGCGACATCGCCTTAAAATTGGAGATTTTGTTCGCATTAGTAAACATAGAAGTGTGTTTTCAAAATCGTATACTCCACAATGGTCGACAGAAATTTTTAAAATTCGCCAAGTCAAGCTAGGTCAACCAGTGACGTATCTCTTAGAAGATCAGAGCGGTCAACCCATTCAGGGACGATTCTATTATGAAGAAGTGCAAAAAACATTATATCCCAACGATTATCTCATTGAACGAGTAATTAAAGTCAAAGGTGCAAAATATTTTGTAAAGTGGTTAGGTTTTCCTTCCACGTATAATTCATGGGTCAATAAACATAATTTTTTGTAATAAAACCCTATTTAATTATTTTGAAAAAAATAAAAAATAAAAAAAATGTATCATATGACCTTTCATTATTCCCACCCTTTTGTTTATTACATGTCCAATAACCGCTTTGTTCGAGCCCATGCCAATCTGTTATCATGATGTTATACACTCACTCATTGTTTCAAACTTTGCATTGCATGATGAGTCCATAATGAACCTAGGCTATGACATACACATTATAAATCCGCACACTGTATAATGACACCAGCCTCTTATCTCTCTCTGCTGCGAGGCACGTACGATGATAAGACCTGTGTCTGTCTGGATCGCCGTGGGCTAGCTTCAATGCTTTCAATTCTCATTGCATTAAACATGTTCTCTCTCTGCGTGTGAGCCCTGACCAGTCAAGACAAATAATAATAATAATAATAATGCATAAATGTTTTACTAACATCATAGCGCATAACCTAACGTGACTTCAAATCTGGTTTCTTACATTTTTCCCCGTTTTCCTCAACGATCTCGAAAAAAAATAACGGAAACCATCATTTTAGGTTTTCCATACCTACATTCCCGTAAACAGAACGACATAAATACATCGACATGACCATCATAAAAATCGCCTCATTCGTTTTCCAAATAACGCGAAAATGAACAAAAAACACCTTTTCCATAAGAAAACCATGTTTCCAGCTTTTTGCCTTTTTCATATCTATATCCCCGTAAAGAGGACAATGAAACGAAATAAATACTATCACACACGTCATTCTCACGTTTTCGGTTTTCACAATATGAGGGAAAATCACAAAACCCATTTGTGACTAAAAAAAACATGTTTCCAGCTTTTAACCTATTCCATATCTATATCCCCGTAAAGAGCACAACGAGACGAAAACATACTATCACGCACGTCATCATCACGTTATCCGTTTTCCAAAAATCGGCAAAAATGTGAAAAACGCATTTTTCGACCCAAAACCCTAAGTTCACCTTTTCGACACCTACATTCCCGTAAAGAGCACAACGAGACGAAAAAAACGAATCCAAGCACGCTCTCCCAGCATGACCCGTTTTCCAAAAATCGGCAAAAATGTGAAAAACGCATATTTAGACCCAAAACCCTAAGTTTACCTTTTCGACACCGACATTCCCGTAAAGAGCACAACGAGACGAAAAAAACGAATCCAAGCACGCCCTCCTAGCATGATCCGTTTTCCAAAAATCGGCAAAAATGTGAAAAACGCATGTTTTGACCCAAAACCCTAAGTTTACCTTTTCGACACCGACATTCCCGTAAAGAGCACAACGAAACGAAATAAACGAATCCAAGCACGCCCTCCTAGCATGACCCGTTTTCCAAAAATCGACAAAAATGTGAAAAACGCATGTTTTGACCCAAAACCCTAAGTTCACCTTTTCGACACCGACATTCCCGTAAAGAGCACAACGAGACGAAAAAAACGAATCCAAGCACGCCCTCCTAGCATGACCCGTTTTCCAAAAATCGGCAAAAATGTGAAAAACGCATGTTTTGACCCAAAACCCTAAGTTTACCTTTTCGACACCGACATTCCCGTAAAGAGCACAACGAAACGAAATAAACGAATCCAAGCACTCCCTCCTAGCATGACCCGTTTTCCAAAAATCGACAAAAATGTGAAAAACGCATGTTTTGACCCAAAACCCTAAGTTCACCTTTTCGACACCGACATTCCCGTAAAGTGCACAACGAAACGAAATAAACGAATCCAAGCACGCCCTCCTAGCATGGCCCGTTTTCCAAAAATCGACAAAAATGTGAAAAACGCATTTTTTGACCCAAAACCCTAACTTCACCTTTTCGACACCGACATTCCCGTAAAGTGCACAACGAAACGAAATAAACGAATCCAAGCACGCCCTCCTAGCATGGCCCGTTTTCCGAAAATCGACAAAAATGTGAAAAACGCATTTTTTGACCCAAAACCCTAAGTTCACCTTTTCAATACCTACATTCGCGTAAATAGCACCATGAGACGAAAAAAACCAATCCAAGCACGCCCTCCTAGCATGGCCCGTTTTCCGAAAATCGACAAAAATGTGAAAAACGCATTTTTTTACCCAAAACCCTAAGTTCACCTTTTCGATACCTACATTCCCGTAAAGAGCATGACGAGACGAAAAAAACGAATCCAAGCACGCCCTCCTAGCATGGCTCTTTCCATTCCAAGGTCGCAGGGGCTCACCACTTGCTAAGTGAGACAGCTCTGTCACTACCACACTACTCAAAATGTACGGTGATTCCAACGACTCATGTGGATTGACAATACTTACAAAAAGCAATTTAGATTGAAAATACTTGACAAAATGTAATTTAGATTCAAAATACCCACAAAATGCAATTGAGAATCAAAATATGTGCAAAATGCCCCCAAACAAAATGCAATTTAGATTCAAAATTCGTGCGAAATGCGGTTTTGGTTGAAAATACTTACAAAATGCAATTGAAATTCAAAATACTCACTAAAAGGCCCCGCAACCTGCATTGAAAGACTTACTAAAAAGCAATTTAGATTGTCAATCTTTACAAAATGCAATTGAGGTTGAAAACAATCGCGAGATGTAATTTAGATCGAAAAAACTTACAAAATGCAACATAGATCAAAAATGCCTTAAAAATCGATAAAAGGGAATTTAGATACACGGTGATTCGAGTAACAAAAACAGTGCGGGAATCTTAAAGAGAAAAGGAAATAGAAGGAAAAGAGGAGAGGGGAGAGAGGAGAAGGTCCGCCCCAAAGGGAAGGGACAAAAGGGGAAAACGGACCCAGCTCAGGAATCCCTCGGGGTCGCCAACGCCCGAACTCACCAGCCGTGAGCCCCTGAGGGTGTAGCATTATCGACGGTGCACCAGAAGTGGTGGGGCTACATACACCCTGCCTCCTTAAGGGCCTTGAGCACAAGGCAGGAGGTAAAAGGAAAAGAACAAGAAGGCTGACCCCTCACAGAAGGAGGGTATCAGGAAAGATGAGACAAGGGCCAATTAAGGCGGGAAAGGAAGAGACTCCCTAGGCCTCGGATACCCTAATACCGTCGGGGTCGGAAGAGAACAAGAGTTGACCAAGGAAGGTCGACAGGAAAGAAGAGAGAGAGGAGCCCGGCACAAGTAAGTGGAAGCAATGCCGGACTCAGCTGGGGCCCCGTGGTCGCCAACCCACAACCCACTAGATGTGAGCCCCTGGGGGGGACTCTTTAATCCTTCTAAATCAAAGTCACTCATCTTGTACACTTATTAAAATGTAGAAACTTTCTCTTAAACACAGCTCATCAACATACGGCACATGAAACAGCCAAGAGGTTACTGGCGGGAAACAGGCGCGTTAGACTTAGCAGAGTTTGGAAGACATCTCGGCCTGGCGGGAAACAGGAGCTTACTCGTACGCATGCGCATTAGACTTAGCAGAGTTTGGAAGACATCACGGCCTCCCCCCAGGGGCTCACATCTAGTGGGTTGTGGGTTGGCGACCACGGGGCCCCAGCTGAGTCCAGCATTGCTTCCACTTACTTGTGCCGGGCTCCTCTCTTTCTTCTTTCCTGTCGACCTTCCTTGGACAACTCTTGTTCTCTTCCGACCCCGACGGTATTAGATTATCCGAGGCCTAGGGAGTCTTTCACTTTCCCGCCTTAATTGGCCCTTGTCTCATCTTTCCTGATACCCTCCTTCTGTGAGGGGTCAGCCTTCTTGTTCTTTTCCTTTTACCTCCTGCCTTGTGCTCAAGGCCCTTAAGGAGGCAGGGTGTATGTAGCCCCACCACTTCTGGTGCACCGTCGATAATGCTACACCCTCAGGGGCTCACGGCTGGTGAGTTCGGGCGTTGGCGACCCCGAGGGATTCCTGAGCTGGCTCCGTTTTCCCCTTTTGTCCCTTCCCTTTGGGGCGGACCTTCTCCTCTCTCCCCTCTCCTCTTTTCCTTCTATTTCCTTTTCTCTTTAAGATTCCCGCACTGCTTTTGTTACTCGAATCACCGTGTATCTAAATTCCCTTTTAGCGTTTTTTAAGGCATTTTTGATCTATGTTGCATTTTGTAAGTTTTTTCGATCTAAATTACATCTCGCGATTGTTTTCAACCTCAATTGCATTTTGTAAAGATTGACAATCTAAATTGCTTTTTAGTAAGTCTTTCAATGCAGGTTGCCGGGCCTTTTAGAGAGTATTTTGAATTTCAATTGCATTTTGTAAGTATTTTCAACCAAAACCGCATTTCGCACGAATTTTGAATCTAAATTGCATTTTGTTTGGTGGGCATTTTGCACATATTTTGATTCTCAATTGCATTTTGTGGGTATTTTGAATCTAAATTACATTTGTCAAGTATTTTCAATCTAAATTGCTTTTTGTAAGTATTGTCAATCCACATGAGTCGTTTGAATCTACCGTACATTTTGTAAGCATTTTCAATTTCAATTGCATTTTGTAAGGATTTTGAATTTCAATTGCACTTTGTGAATAATTTGGATTGGAACTGGGATATTTCAATCTGAATTGCATTGTGTATTTTCAATTTCAATTGCATTTTGTAAGTATTTTGAACCTCAATTGCATTTTGTACGTAATTTCGATCCCATTTGCATTTTGTAAGTATTTTGAATTTCAGTTGCATTTTGTAAGCATTTCGGCGCTACTTTGCATTTTGTACGTATTTTGAATCTAGCCTACGTTTTGTGGGTCTTTTTCAATCTATTCTTTTTGTGCAACTTTTCGTTCTAAATTCCCTTTTGTATGACCATATTGTGAGTTGTTGCCATGTGAGTTCCTTTTTGTACGTATTTTCCGTCTTCGATAATTTTGTTCTGGTTTCCATTTCATTATCATTTTCGCTATCACCCAGATCATTAGGGGCCGATAACCTCGATGTTAGGCCCCTTAAAACAACAATTATCATCATCATCACATCACGGCCTGACTTAGTACAGTTTTGGAAAAAATGCAATATCCTACTGTAGCGTGCACCGGGTCTGCAAGATTCGTGCAATTGCCCAGAATTCGCCATGTGTCTCGCAGTGGCAAGTGGGCGGGGTGTATGGAGAACGCTGGACAGCCAATTAGGCCAAGGCTAATTAGGGTAGCCCCTCCCCAAGGCCACCACCAATACAATAGCGCTACGAATCAGGTAGACTATTGACGCAAGGCTTCCAGCATATTCTGCTTCCGGAGACTACTGGGTGTGACAAGAAGGTCCCGAACCTCGCTGGGAGTGGCTAGATATTTCTGGAAGCCAACCACGAGGACATACTCGACGCTACTGGAAGGAGCAAGAACTAAAACTTTCGAGGCCAGATGGCTGACTGCATATATACGAGCAAGCTGAGGTGAGCAGGCAGTTCTGCGTGGGAGCGAGCGAGAGTGAGATCGGAGTCAGTGTTAGTTGAAGCAGTTTGCCGTGCCTAGCGCGATGAGTGGAAATAAATAATGGAGGACTGTAAATAGTGAAGGCGGGTTGTGAAGATAAATGTGGAAATAAATAATGTAAATAGTGACTGTGGAAGATAAATAGTGACTGCAAGAGAAACTGACTAGTAGAGATCAGTGTACATAAATAGTGACTGGTAGCTGTATAAAGTGAGATTCTGTGTATGTGTGTGTGGAAGTAAGTAGGCTTAATTTTAATTAGTGTAAATAACATTAGTGTAAATAAAGTATTAGTGCATTATAGCCTGACCTATTTTTACGAACCCTAAAAACGTTACACTACGTTACAATTTACGATGACATAGTGAGTTCTGGAATAAAATATTAGTAACATACTGTCCCCGTTTACCCAGATAGTAGGCTGTCAGATATCCGCCCCCTCAATCGGATTGCCAATAATCAACCGCACCGGCTCAGCTACACCAATGAAAATGGCACTGACAGAAACTACCAAGATTTGAGTACAGAAGTTAACAAGAAATTATTGTGGAACACACCAAAATAGACGGGGGTTCATACTTACCTTTACTTACCTCTTAAAAATTATCTCGGGGATTGGGTTGTCAACTGGATCTCTAAAGTATGCTCCCACAATAACCTCCACCATGACATTTAAAAATGAACCAGAACGAAGGCAAGAACTTTGAACTGTACAAAAATTTTATTTCAAATAAAGGGTATGATTTTAACAAACTCAACTAAATAAATGTGGCTATCAGTAGCCCATGTCAATCTGACTATGTCCTCCTGTAGGACTTGCAAATTAATCATACAACATGTTAGCTCCCACGAGCTCAAAATAACGTGATATTCATAACACAATTGGATTGGATAAGGAAGTCAGGACGAGACACATATACAGAGCATTTAGTTTCTTTTAATAAACATGACACTTGTATTTATAGGCGCAAGGCCACAATGTAGACGACCTTGCCCGCTGATAACCAGTTGTCTGGCCAGCTGCGGTCTACACTTCAACCTGACGCACACCTGTCAAATGGGCTGACTTGTCATGCCACATTGCGTAAGAATTCAGCTCCCTCTCAAAAGCTTTAAATGTCCGCAAGACAACACAAATATTGTTACGCAAATCTTTCAAATGCTTTACTCACATACCACTGGATTATTCTGACAATCCCTAAGCTTGTTAAATTATCATCCAAATGTTTAATAAGCATTGTTTAGAGTATATAACAAACTCTTAAATGTTTATAACAAAAACTCATAAATTATTTATAACCATTAGAAATTGTTATAATATTGTCGAAGACAATTACAAAAATTTAAACACGCCTCTAACATTACTTTCGTTCCACATTATTGTCAAAGATATTTACATTATTATTTACAATATTAACATTTAAATTATTCAAATTATTAATTTAAGAAATACATTTAACCACATGTTCATCCGGTTGGTAATTTCATAATCGTGTCAATATAATCGACCAATGAAGGTTAGTTATACATGTTAATGTCACAACCTGGTTTAATAAAGGTTTAATAATTATTATTATTATTTGTGACGGTAATCTTCATCCAAAATCTTATCTCAAATTCTTTCAATACTCTTGTTAATTATAACAGTAAATTCACTTGATTAATTTTCAAAGGACTAAGACAATACACTCCAGCGGTAAATACTTCGCTTACAAAAAAAATGCACAAAACTGCAATAAAATAGGCCCAAAATTCATCATATATTAATATATACGGCATCAAAATCTTCCACAGAATTTACAAAAACCTCCACTAACAAATTCTTCAACATCATTAATTACTGTGGGAACCTCCTTCATTTACTCAAGGGCATTATACATCAGCGACTTTCAACACGTCCGCTGCACTAGCGATTATACATTCATAGTTCCACTTCAAAAAATTTTATAATCATTAATAGTTTCAAAACCGTTGTCATTTAACCTTCGTGGATTTCATTCATGAATCGAAATGAAGTAAAAATTTGCCAATCACAAACAAATTTAATAGTGAATACGCTTATATACGCCTCTCTGGTCTATCAAAATTTAAGATTAACATCTTCAAAGTATTGTAGTATAAAAATACTATCATCAAACAAAGTGCGACTAAACTGCAAAATAGTCGAATAGAATCCAATTAGACTGTGGAATGCAAACATTATTATTCAAATCTCTAATTGAGAAAATACTCCTAACAAAGTTCATGACTTTAATGCATTCAATAATTCATAATTAAAGTTCATCTTTCACAAAATTGTCTATGATGCAATGGTCGTTCATAACTGACGATACATGTCTGTGTTGCAATCAATTTCAAATAACGACTAGTATTTCCAAGATCGTCGACAACGTTATGGATTTTAACGCTCTAAAATCATTTAAATGTTCTTCCTTCTTGATGATGACAGAAAATTGGTCAACGTAATTAAACTGGGGTAGAAATTACTTTAATAAAGTGACACGCTGTCTGAATTTAAATCTGCCATGAAAATCATTAACTTATAGTCAAATCGTGACTACAAAAATAAGCAAATTACTGAAATATCCAAATATCAGTCTCAACTGATCCAAAATCATTTAACTATGCCCATGACATAACAATGTCTTAATAAGTCGTCGAAAAAGGCATAACTCATCAAGGTGTACTGAGTACAGGAATCTCAAACAAGAAAATAGGGCAAAATACATGAGGACAGAAAATATGGGAAAATGGTTGCTCAGATATCGCTAAAAAGCTCAAATAAAACAATAAACGTTCACGACTACCTTATCTGCCGATTGAAGTTCCAGAGGAAAATTCCCTAAAGAAGACTGCTGATGGCTCCATTTCACCAACTTAAAGATGAGCTCCATCCTCGAAACAGGAAACAGCACCCTCGGAGAATCGAACTGCTTCCTCCTCCGGAAATTGCACTGCTCCGTGAAGACGAAAGACATCCTTCCGGCAAAATTCTTCTTTGTGAGTCGGGACTACCCTGACCTCTCTTGAAAAATCCCTGAAGATCTAGTAGAAAATCGCCATGAAGTTTTTGTAGTAATTTCCAAAGAAATATTCATATTCAGTGAGTATGAAATCGTTTCCATTGCTGTTTGATAGTATTCAGCGTTGAGCCACGAAACATGGGTGTAGATGGTTGTTCACCACATGTTCGCTTGTATGGAATGGCAATTAGCGAAGTTCCATGTTGCTATCTTACTCCAACGATGTATGTCCCAATTGCATTAAAGTCCTTTAGCCTTCCATCTTCTCTTCGGTTATGGTAATAGTAGAACAAACTGCCGTATTAAACTGCTCCATAATACTGTAGCGTTGTGTCACAATTCAATCTTAAGTCTCCCTGTTGCACTGGCAGTGTCAGCCGTGTCGTAGAATCTGACGATATAAAGTGCTTCTCAGGTGGCGAGAAAGTCACTTTTGTCAGACGTCTAAAAATGCTAATATCTTCTAAAATAACTCCTTGAAATTGTTCAAATTTCCTACACTCCTTAATGTAGCACTGCACAATAGGATTAGCTTATAGGCAACCGCTAACTGTTCATAGCTAATCTTGTAGACGCGTTATAATGTGCGTTTTAACTTCGCCTAGTTTTCACTCACTGTAAACTTGCACTGCTTGTCTGCTCGAATCTCGTTTAATGCGGTGGCTTCACCACGCGTTATAATGACGACTCTTTCTACTAATTTCACTCGACGTCTCACCAAAACGACTATATAAGAACTGATACTGAAGATCTGAGGTTCTGAGACCTGACGATTGAATATCAGAGGTATCAGCTATGACGATTTGAGACTCCTCTCTTCTGCGCAAGGCCTTTTATAAACTTCATAAGGGGCGTATCCATCCCTTCCATAGCGTGTTACTGCGTCATCGCTAGAAGTTCCAACTTCGTCAATACTTGACGGATTTTCAAAATTCAAAGACTGAAAATAAATTTCACCAAAATTCCAGATCAATGCCTCTACTGCAAATGGATTTCCACAATTCTGCATTCCAAAAAGCATTAAAAATATCATAGTTTCAGCAATCTCCGTCTTCCTTCAAACAATCGTTCATTGGTTCGAGCCTCCCCTCCAATAGCATAATTTCTTCCTCAGCATAATTCCACGTTTCCTGCGACTGCGTCGTAAATCTCGAATCTTTCTCGAATAAATGCTGACGTCATAAGGAATCTCAGCTCATGTAGCCTGCTCGCATAACGTCTGCGTCATCCGTGCTTACGTCATGACTACCCACGTCATAACTATGACAGCCATAACTTTCTTTATATTTTCCAATATAGCCACCGTGGTCTCAACATAATTCAATTTACGGGGGCAATACATAGGTCCTACACCTTACGAACAAGATCCAACGGATTTCTCAATTTCGTACAAAACTGACTTGGTGAGTTTTGGAAACGAGCTCTTCAATTGATGACAGCCCTGTTCGTGGAAGGGAAAGGCGTCAAAACTATTATAAAGTCAATCAGTTAGAAATGGAGCAGCAGAGGGTAGAGGCTCTGCAGCAATTAGGAAAGGCAATGGAGGAGTCAAACCGGATTCAAAGGGAAAGAAATCAATCAATCAATCTATAAATTGAAATGTTAAAATAAATAATTCCTCTTGAATTTAAGTTACCTTATCTATTTTGTCATTCGATGTTTTTTTTCCTGTTTTAAGTATTAAGTTAACTGTACCGGTTTTCGTCACTGTGACAGTCGTCGTCACTCTCATAAATAAGTACAAAAAATAAGCATGTCAACGGGTCTTTCCCGACGTACGAAGTCTTACAAGATTCGTCATACCTTCGTTGCCGATAAGGAGAAACTTTGCGAAAACATGCGTGCGATGTAATAGGTGATTCCCAGCGTCAAACATCTCGTGTGAGTTGAGCATGTGCTAAGCAGGCACGCGAGTTAATTATGTGCATACGTGTTATGTTCCAACATTTCAAAATGTTACAAGTGTGTGATATAGTTGGTAATGGTTTCTGTAACATATGCGATTTGCTATTTCGTGCTCACGTTTCTAGTTTGGTTAGAAATGCTGGTGACAAACACTGGATTTAAAAACACGCACTTTACCAATGGTCGACATTTGTGACGAAAACTGGAACATTGTCATATCTCCTTGTAAGATGATGATGATGATGATAATTGTTGTTTTAAGGGGCCTAACATCTAGGCTATCGGCCCCTGATGGTTTGGGTGATCGTGAAGATGAAAATGAAATGCAACCTTAAAACTAAAACTAACTACCAACCTACATACTAGAAGAAAAAATGGAGAACTAAGGGAGAATAAGGAAAATAAAGGACAGGAGGAAAAGAAATGCCCTCAACCCTCGAAGAGTGCGGATTGAGGGACTTGGAAGGAAGGAGAGCCATGAAAGGCAGATAGGAAAGTAAAAGAGGAGAGGGTCCGCCCCGAAGGTAAGGGACAAAAGGGGAAAACGGACCCAGCTCAGGAATCCCTCGGGGTCGCCAACTCCCGAACTCACCAGCCGTGAGCCCCTGAGGGTGTAGCATTATCTAGGGTGCACCAAAAGTGGTGGGGCTACATACACCCTGCCTCCTTAAGGGCCTAGAGCACAAGGCAGGAGGTAAAAGGAAGAGAAAAAGAAGGCTGACCCCTCGCAGAAGGAGGGTATCAGAAAAGATGAGACAAGGGCCAAATAAGGCGGGAAAGGAAGAGACTCCCTAGGCCTCGGATACCCTAATACCGTCGGGGTCAGAAGAGAACAAGAGTTGACCAAGTGAGGTCGACAGGAAAGAAGACAGAGAGGAGCCCGGCACAAGTAAGTGGAAGCAATGCCGGACTCAGCTGGGGCCCCGTGGTCGCCAACCCACGCCCACAAGATGTGAGCCCCTGGGGGGGTCTCCTTGTAAGACCTAACTAACAGCGGCAATATACCGTATAAACTCGGCTATAAGACCCCCTCGCCTATAGTACCCCCCTTAATTTTCGAGAGCCAAAATAAAAAATGCTTGGAAATCGCTTATATTACCCTCCCTCCTTAAGTATTGAGAGTCAAAATACAACATTCTTGGAAATTGACGAATTCTTAATATATATATATATATATATATATATAATTACAACAGAAATTCATTCTCTTTTATGACAAAAATATTTTTGTTGTTACGGTATATTAGTTTGTTATTGAGACGATATGACCGCCATTTTGCGTACCGCGTAAGCGATTGGGCAGGATATCGAATTGTGTAGCCAATAGGCTTCACCCGATACCCAATAGAAGATGCCACACTATTGGCAGAGTAGAAGCGCCAATGAAAGTTATGGTTTCATATCTTGCCTGCATTCTTTTGTTTAGTATTATTGATGTTGCGATTCGATTGTGTTTAAAATAAAACTAAGGAGACTGTTCTAAACACATTTAATTTGTTGCAATAACCGTCGGCGTTTGTGCGAAACGTTATTGGTACATTAATGTGAATAGTACGTGCTCGGTTGTGTTTACAAATGTTAGTGAGAAGTGATCCTGCATTCCCTAATTGATTCATTCTCCATCCCTATGTTCAAATAAAAATAAAGTTTCCCCCCAGGGGCCCACATCTAGTGGGCGTGGGTTGGCGACCACGGGGCCCCAGCTGAGTCCGGCATTGCTTCCACTTACTTGTGCCGGGCTCCTCTCCGTATTCTTTCCTGTCGACCTCCCTTGGTCAACTCTTGTTCCCTTCCGACCCCGACGGTATTAGGGTATCCGAGGCCTAGGGAGTCTCTTCCTTTCCCGCCTTAATTGGCCCTTGTCTCATCTTTCCTGACACCCTCCTTCTGTGAGGGGTCAGCCTTCTTTTTCTTTTCCTTTTACCTCCTGCCTTGTGCTCAAGGCCCTTAAGGAGGCCGGGTGTATGTAGCCCCACCACTTCTGGTGCACCCTAGATAATGCTACACCCTCAGGGGCTCACGGCTGGTGAGTTCGGGAGTTGGCGACCCCGAGGGATTCCTGAGCTGGGTCCGTTTTCCCCTTTTGTCCCTTACCTTCGGGGCGGACCCTCTCCTCTTTCACTATCCTATCTGCCTTTCATGGCGCTCCTTCCTTCCAAGTCCCTCAATCCGCATTCTTCGAGGGTTGAGGGCATTTCTTTTCCTCCTGTCCTTTATTTGCCTTATTCTCCTTTAGTTTTCCATTTCTTCTTCTAGTATGTAGGTTGGTAGTTAGTTTTAGTTTTAAGTTTACATTTCATTTTCATCTTCACGATCACCCAAACCATCAGGGGCCGATAGCCTAGATGTTAGGCCCCTTAAAACAACAATTATCATCATCATCATCAAAAATAAAGTTTGCATTTCCATGTCTGATACTTTGTCCATTCCATTGTATTTCTTTGAAACTAAGAATTTTGGTTAGCAAGGGATAGTAGTGTAAGTCATTGGGGGATAGCCGGGAAAGTGAGGTTATGGCAGTCTCATAATGGGCTGATTAAAGATGTACAGTAAACTTGGTTTATTTTGATTAAATATATCGGACTATGTAGCATCAAAATAAAATAGCTTATTTTTACACTCTCCCTTTCCCAGAATAATGGATTTTTGCGAAGTTCGCGTCTGTAGTACCCCCCCTCCCCCCAATTTCGGAACTAAAAATTTAGAAGATAAGGGGTCTTATAGCAGAGTAAATACGGTACTTATAAAGTTGTTCTGAAGCACCCTGCATTAATTAAATTGTCGTTTGATCATCGTGTACAATAGTCGTCATACCTGACGATTTTTAGAGCATATGCGTGACAAACACTAGTGCACGATAATGTTAAAGCTTGCGTTAACGTTTCTGGACCAATAAACATTTACAGGGTGCTGTTATTATGTACATCTGTCTCTTTGACGGCCGTCGTCGGCGTAAAAGCATGTTGCCAACAATACCATGCGTGTGCTGGTCAGAAAAAATCTGAATTATTATGATATCTTGTTGTGCCAATTTTGGATGAAATCCATTTGTTAGTATAGAAGTTACATGTATTTTAAAATTGGACATATCAGCAGGCATAGAATCATGTTGGCAGCACCGCCTTGTATTAATTACTCCAAATTAATCTAGAATGTCAGGTGCTATACGTGTGCAAAGTATAGAGCTGTTGGCTTGCATACTTTCTGATATATTGATATTAGGGTAAAAAGAATATAGACAGCATTTATTAACAGTTGGCAGCCCTGATTGCTCTTAACAATACTTATAGTCATATCTGTTCTGGTACACATTGCACATACGAAATTTGGTTGAAATCCAACTGATAGTATAGAAGTTACATGTATTTAAAAATTGGTACTATCAGCAGGCTTATAATCATGTTGGTAGAACTGACGTATATAAGTTATTCCAAATTAATCTAAAATGTCAGAATATACGTGTGCATAGTTTAAAGCTGTTGGCTTGCATACTTTCTGATATATTGGTATTTGGATTTTAAAAAATAGAGAGCGCAATTATTAACAGTTGGCAGCCCTGGTGGCTCTTAAGAATATGCTCAGTCATATCTGTTTATGTACAGATATTACATACAAAATTTGGTTGAAATTCAGTTGATAGTGTAGAAGTTATATGCATTTAAACATTGGACCTATCAGAAGGCTTAGAATTATTTTGGCAACACTGTCATGGTTGGCCTCCTGGAAATTAATCTGAAATAGTATTATCTACATGTGTGCCAATTTTGGAATAGCTCCCATGCATACCTTGCAAGATATCCAACATGGAGCTCAAATTTCTAGTGCGTTTTTTCAGCAGTTAGTAGCACTGACATCATTTTCAAATATGGACGTGAGCTATTCCGGTGCACATCTTTACTCATACTAAATTTTGTTTTGATTGCTGCAGCCGTTTAGGAGTTGATAGGGGGGGGGGACACACACACAGCCAGCCAGACAGACAGACATTTTCCCGGATCGATCTCATAAGACTACTTTTTCCTCATTTTTGCAAAATGTGAAAAGTAGGCTAAAAACGCCAAGCGTCGATTTTGTTATCCGCTGCTGCGTTGGCATTGCGTGCTTACAATCCTATATGAAATATTACCTTATAAATGCTGGAAGTGTCGTTCTTCCTGGGTTATACAGGCATTGCATCTCGTAACCACATTCTGGCTGACGAGAGTGAGTTCCGTCACTGTAATGTTTCCGATCTTTTATTTTATGTTTTTTATTGACCACGGTACAATCTTTGTGGTGGTGAGGGCACCGATTGCACCTGGCCTCGTACTGTGATCACTTTTCGTGATATTTTCAATGTTTAGCATGGCCCATTTGTCGGCCAAAATCTGTTTCTTGTTACCGAGATCCGCGAATGATAATTATTTCTTTGGAAATGTATTAATTGTTTAATCAATATGCATAACCTTGTTATTAACCACCCCCCCCCCCCCCAGGGGCTCACTTCTAGTGGGCGTGGGTTGGCGACCACGGGGCCCCAGCTGAGTCCGGCATTGCTTCCACTTACTTGTGCCGGGCTCCTCTCCGTCTTCTTTCCTGTCGACCTCACTTGGTCAACTCTTGTTCTCTTCCGACCCCGACGGTATTAGGGTATCCGAGGCCTAGGGAGTCTCTTCCTTTCCCGCCTTAATTGGCCCTTGTCTCATCTTTCCTGACACCCTCCTTTTGTGAGGGGTCAGCCTTCTTTTTCTTTTCCTTTTACCTCCTGCCTTGTGCTCAAGGCCCTTAAGGAGGCAGGGTGTATGTAGCCCCACCACTTCTGGTGCACCCTAGATAATGCTACACCCTCAGGGGCTCACGGCTGGTGAGTTCGGGAGTTGGCGACCCCGAGGGATTCCTGAGCTGGGTCCGTTTTCCCCCTTTTGTCCCTTTCCTTTGGGGCGGACCCTCTCCTCTCTCCCCTCCCCTCTCTCCCCTCCCCTCTCCTCTCCAATCCTCTCCTCTTTTCCTTATTAGTTGGTTTTAGTTTTAAGTTTGAATTTCATTTTCATCTTCACGATCACCCACACCATCAGGGGCCGATAGCCTAGATGTTAGGCCCCTTAAAACAACAATTATCATCATCATCATATTAACCACCCATTTATAAGATATTAAAGTTACTCACCGCAGCACATCACTGCATTATCTACACTGGGCTTGTCTGCTCCGTGCTTGCTGTCGCCTCGAGTTTGTGACGTCACTTTTCTTGGACAGCCAATTAACAGCGGTGTTCCTGGTCACCTGTCGACTCGGCGGGATCCCAGCCCTATATAACACCGACTCATCTTCTTGGTGGGTAGGCCGTGGCCTGTCCCCCAGGCAGGGCCCCCGCGCAGTCGCGGGCTGTGGGAATGATGTATTGCTGGTGAGATGTGCTGTTTATAATGTGGTTGAAGCTAATTGCGAGAGTATCTGAAGGATGTGAGTAACGGCTGTGTTCTGAGATTACCCTCGCAATTACAGCACTTAGCACTGTTAATTGGAGTCGTGCAGGCATTGTGGTGATGTGAATCGCCACACCTGCTACAACGTGTCTCGTGGGGGCAATCAGAAGCGTTGGGGCCCAGCCTTTGGCAGTTGAAACATTGGTAGATGAGTGTGGAGTGTTGTTTGGAGACTGGGCGACGTTTCGCCCGTGTTTTTGTTTTAGGGGATGAATCTACTGTGTTAGGGGGAGGGGAGGGGGGGGGGGAGATTCAGTGGCGTGCGTGCTGAAGGCAGGTTGGGGAGAGTCTGTTTGAGTATTTGTTTCAACGAGGCTTGGTGTATCTGTTTTAGTGTCTTGTGTATTGTTTTTTCTTTTGCCCGTTTGGGTCCAGACTTGAGTCCATTGTTCTCCTGTCTCCGTGTGAGTTTGTGTTTGTTCGTAAAGATCTTCAATCGTGTCTGTTTGTGCGTGTTTCTTGTTGGTGAATGTGGGCATTGGAGGTGGAATAGGTATGGTTTGGGATGCTTTAGGGCGGGTTTCGACTTTGATTACGGTTGGAAGAGGGGCCGGATCTGTTTGTGTTTGTGCTGGGAAAGTTTCTGCAAGTTTGTAGGGGATGAGGATGTGTTGTGGAATGTAGGGATGGCTCTGTAGCGCGTTGATGACTGCGTTGATGCGGTAGTCCCTGGTGAGAGTAATTACGATTTGTTGCGAGTAGCTGGCAATTGTTTGTAGCCCGGTGGGCGAACTACTATCAGCGTGCTTTTGGGAGAATGGTGTGTAGGTGACTCGTACCATAGCCTCTCCCCGTAGTCAAATTGCGGAAAGATGCCATGGCACGGAGTAGGCGGTGGAGAAGAGTCCCTGAGGTTCTCAGAGTGATGATGATGATGATAATTGTTGTTTTAAGGGGCCTAACATCTAGGTTATCGGCCCCTAATGATCTGGGTGATAGCGAAGATGATAATGAAACGGAAACCAGAACGAAAATTAAGTGAGACGGAAAATACTTACAAAAAGGAACTCGGATTGAAACGACTCACAAAATGTTCTTACAAAAGGGAATTTAGAACGAAAAGATTCACAAAAGGAATAGATTGAAAAATACCCACAAAATGAAGGCTAGGTTCAAAATACGTACAAAATGCAATGTAGCGTCGAAATACTTACAAAATGCAACTGAAATTCAAAATACTTACAAAATGCAAATGAGATCGAAAATACGTACAAAATGCAATTGAGGTTCAAAATACTTACAAAATGCAATTGAAATTGAAAATACACAATGCAATTCAGATTGAAATAGGCCTTATCCCAGTTCCAATCCAAATTATTCACAAAGTGCAATCGAAATTCAAAATACTTACAAAATGCAATTGAAATTGAAAATGCTTACAAAATGTACGATGATTCCAACGACTCATGTGGATTGACAATACTTACAAAAAGCAATTTAGATTGAAAATACTTGACAAAATGTAATTTAGATTCAAAATACCCACAAAATGCAATTGAGAATCAAAATATGTGCAAAATGCCCCCAAACAAAATGCAATTTAGATTCAAAATTCGTGCGAAATGCGGTTTTGGTTGAAAATACTTACAAAATGCAATTGAAATTCAAAATACTCACTAAAAGGCCCCGCAACCTGCATTGAAAGACTTACTAAAAAGCAATTTAGATTGTCAATCTTTACAAAATGCAATTGAGGTTGAAAACAATCGCGAGATGTAATATAGATCGAAAAAACTTACAAAATGCAACATAGATCAAAAATGCCTTAAAAATCGATAAAAGGGAATTTAGATACACGGTGATTCGAGTAACAAAAACAGTGCGGGAATCTTAAAGAGAAAAGGAAATAGAAGGAAAAGAGGAGAGGGGAGAGAGGAGAAGGTCCGCCCCAAAGGGAAGGGACAAAAGGGGAAAACGGACCCAGCTCAGGAATCCCTCGGGGTCGCCAACGCCCGAACTCACCAGCCGTGAGCCCCTGAGGGTGTAGCATTATCGACGGTGCACCAGAAGTGGTGGGGCTACATACACCCTGCCTCCTTAAGGGCCTTGAGCACAAGGCAGGAGGTAAAAGGAAAAGAACAAGAAGGCTGACCCCTCACAGAAGGAGGGTATCAGGAAAGATGAGACAAGGGCCAATTAAGGCGGGAAAGGAAGAGACTCCCTAGGCCTCGGATACCCTAATACCGTCGGGGTCGGAAGAGAACAAGAGTTGACCAAGGAAGGTCGACAGGAAAGAAGAAAGAGAGGAGCCCGGCACAAGTAAGTGGAAGCAATGCCAGACTCAGCTGGGGCCCCGTGGTCGCCAACCCACGCCCACAAGATGTGAGCCCCTGGGGGGTCTCAGAGTGAGGTAAAGAGGATCATGACTGATTACTTTCTTCGGAAAGTGATGCTGCCAAATCGGCCAATGCAGTCGTGTAATCCATGTGTGAGGGTCTGTGAGTATGTATGTGTGTGAGAGTGAGAGAATTTGTTTGGTTAGGAAGGGGGTCAAATACCGTGGTAGACCCTCGAATTAATTTATGCCTCGTCCAATGATGATAATTGTTGTTTTAAGGGGCCTAACATCTAGGTTATCGGCCCCTGATGGTTTGGGTGATCGCGAAGATGAAAATGAAATGCGAACTTAAAACTAATACTAACTACTAACCTACATACTAGAAGAAGAAATGGAAAACTAAAGGAGAATAAGGCAAATAAAGGACAGGAGGAAAAGAAATGCCCTCAACCCTCGAAGAATGCGGATTGAGGGACTTGGAAGGAAGGAGAGCCATGAAAGGCATATACGAAAGTAAAAGAGGAGATGATGATGATGATGATGATAATTGTTGTTTTAAGGGGCCTAACATCTAGGTTATCAGCCCTTGATGGTTTGGGTGATCGTGAAGACGTAAATGAAATGCAAACTTAAAACTAACTACTAACCTACATACTAGAAGAAGAAATGGAAAACCAAAGGAGAATAAGGCAAATAAAGGACAGGAGGAAAAGAAATGAGTGTTTTTAGGTGGTCGGACCGCGTAGGAGACCGCAGTTTATTATTATTAATTTGTAATTTTGCCACGTTAGTTTGGGTGTGAGTTTGTTTTGTATTATTGTAGTAGTCTAGTGGGATGTGGGTTGGCGACCACGGGGCCCCAGCTGAGTCCGGCATTGCTTCCACTTACTTGTGCCGGGCTCCTCTCTGTCTTCTTTCCTGTCGACCTCACTTGGTCAACTCTTGTTCTCTTCCGACCCCGACGGTACTAGGGCATCCGAGGCCTAGGGAGTCACTTACTTTCCCGCCTTAATTGACCCTTGTCTCATCTTTTCTGATTCCCTCCTTCTGCGAGGGGTCAGCCTTCTTTTTCTTTCCATGTTATCTCCTGCCTTCTGCTTACGGCCCTCAAGGAGGCCGGGTGTATGTAGCCCCACCACTTTTGGTGCACCCTAGATAATGCTACACCCTCAGGGGCTCACGGCTGGTGAGTTCGGGAGTTGGCGACCCCGAGGGATTCCCGAGCTGGGACCGTTTTCCCTTTTTGTCCCTTACCTTTGGGGCGGACCCTCTCCTCTTTCACTTTCCTATATGCCTTTCATGGCTCTCCTTCCTTCCAAGTCCCTCAATCCGCCTTCTTCGAGGGTTGAGGGCATTTCTTATCCTCCTGTCCTTTATTTGCCTTATTCTCCTTTAGTTTTCCATTTCTTCTTCTAGTATGTAGGTTATTAGTTAGTTTTAGTTTTAAGTTCGCTTTTCATTTTCATCTTCACGATCACCCAAACCATCAGGGGCCGATAACCTAGATGTTAGGCCCCTTAAAACAACAATTATCATCATCATCATTATCTATTTATGTAGTTGTTTTTTCATCATTGAGCGTGATGGCGCAGTGGCTTAGCTTCTCGCCTTTCACCCGGACGGCCGGGGTTCGAATCCCGGTGACAGCGGGGTGGAATTTTCACCTGGAAAATCACGTGGTGTCAGGAAGGGCATCCGGCCTTAAATCCCCGGCCAAAACCAAAATGAGCCTGGTTGGCTCCGGTGACCCCAATGAATTGGGAAAAGCCGAAGGGGAAGAAGAATTATTATCCTGTTTCTAGTAACAGTGATAATAATAATACTAATGTTATTTACTATTTGTGATGTGGTTTCTGATAATAATAATGATGATGATAATTGTTGTTTTAAGGGGCCTAACATCGAGGTTATCGGCCCCTAATGAAATGATGATGATGATGATAATTGTAGTTTTAAGGGGCCTAACATCGAGGTTATCGGCCCCTAATGAAATGAAATGACGTGAAATGAAAGGATGTAGATAAAATCAACTCACTGCCATGGATGAAGCGAAAATGGTGTTAATAAAACAGACAGTGAGCCCCAAAAAATTATGCCTTATTTGAATAAAAAGAATAAAAGGCGGATGGTAAAAAAAAGGATAAAACAAATAAGGCATAGTGAACAATACAATACATAACACAATAAAAAACATAAAACAGATTTAACCAGAATTAAAAGTCGTAACTACACATTAAAAGTTAAAAAAAGTAACCACTCTCCCTCATGAACCGGATGACGAGGTCAGCTGACGATTCGTCATCACGGAGAATAAGGGAGAGGGTATTAGGCAGTTTAAGAGTCCCTCGCAGATCGGCCAGATCCACACACTCCAAGAGAAGGTGTGCCACGGTTAGGTGGGCGCCGCAAGTACACACAGGAGGATCTTCTCTCTTTAGCAAGTGAGAGTGCGTAGCAATCCCATGGCCGATCCGGAGTCGACAGAGTACCACAGCTTCCTTCCGGAGAGATCGGGAGGAAGATTTCCACACCTTCGTTGTCTCCTTGATGCCTCTCCGTTTGTTGGGTGGAGGCGTGGCACGCCATGCCTCCTCCCAATGCGACAGGATCGAATGCCGCAACTGAGAGCGCTCATCACTAGCAGGCACCTTATACGGTAGCGAGGGCAGTGCGACTGCCTCTCTCGCCGCCTGATCAGCAAGCTCGTTTCCCGCAATACCCATGTGACTAGGAAGCCACACAAAGGTCACCCCGGTTCCAGCGTTACGCGAACTGACGAGCTGGTCATGCACACGCTGGACCAACAGGTGCTTCGGTAAACACACATTGATCGCCTGCAGCGCACTCAGAGAGTCAGTACACACAAGAAAGTGCTGGTGATCGTCTGATAACGTGTACCGCAGAGCCTCTAAGATGGCATAGAGCTCCGCAGTGTACACGCCACAGGCCTCGGGAAGTGAAAAGAGAAACCGACGATCCTCAACCACAAATGCACAGCCTACTTTCCCGCTTAACCTCGAACCGTCCGTGAATAGAAGCCCTGATCCCGGATTCCGGCTCACCACGGACTGGAACAGCTTCCGATGAACGGAGGAGTCCGTGTCCGACTTGGGGCCGGTGTGCAGATCCAGGATGATATCAGGGCGAGAGACCATCCACGGAGGGGCCTTGCTAGGTACTCGGACGATACAGGACACAGAAGGAAATCGGAACTGACGGTATAAGTCATCCAAGCGAATCCCCGCCGGCCGTGTGGCTCGGGCGAGCGCATCATACAGCCGGCGATTCGGATTGGAAAACAAACATGGATAGCTTGGATGAAGTGGCATCTGTCGAATAGTTGCAGCATAGGTCAGCAGTACTTGTTGGCGCCTCAGGTGTAAAGGAGGTACGCCAGCCTCGGCGAGCAAGCTGACGACTGGGCTTGTCCGAAAGGCACCCGTCGCCAGCCTCACACCGCCGTGGTGGACACTATCCAGTTTAACAAGCACTGACTTACGGGCCGAACCATATGCTACACTGCCATAATCTAATCTAGATAAAATCAGTGCCTTATTAAAAACGTAGGAGCACCGTGCGGTCCACCCCATGATGTGCCGCTAAGAAACCGCAACATGTTGAGTTTCTTAGCACAGGCAGTTTTCAAACACCGCACGTGTGGTTCCCACGTCAATTTCTGATCGAAAAGGAGCCCAAGGAACCGGTACGCAGCAACAACAGGCAAAGCTACATTGCCCAGATAAAGCTCAGGATCTGGATGGAGGGTGCGCTTTCGGCAGAAATGGACAACCGAGGACTTAGCGGTAGAGAATCGAATCCCATGCTCTAGTGTCCAGCGTTCCATTCTCCGAATAGCTTGTTGTAGCTGTCGTTCAGCGACCGCCATATTTTGCGCACTATAATGTAGAGCGAAGTCGTCTACATATAGCGACGGTACCACTGCTGGACCAGCAGCAGCGACTATACCGTTTATGGCAATCGCAAATAATGTTACGCTAAGCACCGATCCCTGTGGGACTCCGTTTTCCTGCACATGATATTGCGAATATATCCCCCCTATTCGGACACGGAACAGGCGAAGGGACAGAAAATTCGCAATAAAAACCGGCAAATTCCCCCAGGGGCTCACATCTTGTGGGCGTGGGTTGGCGACCACGGGGCCCCAGCTGAGTCCGGCATTGCTTCCACTTACTTGTGCCGGGCTCCTCTCTGTCTTCTTTCCTGTCGACCTCACTTGGTCAACTCTTGTTCTCTTCTGACCCCGACGGTATTAAGGTATCCGAGGCCTAGGGAGTCTCTTCCTTTCCCGCCTTAATTGGCCCTTGTCTCATCTTTTCTGATACCCTCCTTCTGCGCGGGGTCAGCCTTATTTTTCTCTTCCTTTTACCTCCTGCCTCGTGCTCTAGGCCCTTAAGGAGGCAGGGTGTATGTAGCCCCACCACTTCTGGTGCACCCTAGATAATGCTACACCCTCAGGGGCTCACGGCTGGTGAGTTCGGGAGTTGGCGACCCCGAGGGATTCCTGAGCTGGGTCCGTTTTCCCCTTTTGTCCCTTACCTTTGGGGCGGACCCTCTCCTCTTTCACTTTCCTATATGCCTTTCATGGCTCTCCTTCCTTCCAAGTCCCTCAATCCGCCTTCTCCGAGGGTTGAGGGCATTTCTTTTCCTTCTGTCCTTTTATTTGCCTTATTCTCCTTTAATTTTCCATTTCTTCTTCTAGTATGTAGGTTAGTAGTTAGTTTTAGTTTTACGTTCGCTTTTCATTTTCATCTTCACGATCACCCAAACCATCAGGGGCCGATAACCTAGATGTTAGGCCCCTGAAAACAACAATTATCATCATCATCATCATCACGATCACCCAAACCATCAGGGGCCGATAGCCTAGATGTTAGGCCCCTTAGAACAACAATTATCATCATCATCATCAAAAACCGGCAAGTTACCTCGGAATTTCCATTGATGCAGGGTAGAGAGGATGCCGTAACGCCAAGTGGTGTCATAGGCCTTCTCGAGGTCAAAGAAAACAGCGACTAGGTGCTGTCTCCGGAGAAAAGCGACCTGTATGGCGGTCTCCAGGCGTACCAGATGGTCGTTGGTACACCGAGATGCCCTGAAACCACACTGGTATTCAGACAGGAGTCCCCGTTTCTCCAGGACCCACACCAGGCGCCGATTGACCATCCTCTCAAAGAGCTTGCACACACCGTTAGTGAGACAAATAGGTCTGTAACTCCCTGTCAATTTGGGATCCTTATCGGGCTTCAGGATAGGTATAATGATACCTTCCTGCCATTGCGCTGGAAACACACCTTCCAACCAGATACGATTAAACACCCTGAGCATATAACGAATGTTCTCATCATTAAGGTGTTTAAGCATCTGGTTGTGAATATTATCCGGGCCAGGAGACGTGTCCCTGCAGAGCGCCAGCGCTCCGCGAAGTTCCCACTCCGTAAAGGGCACGTTGTACTCCTCCGAAGCGCGGGAAGCAAAACTAAGCTGGAAACGTTCCGCTACGCGCTTCAGGGCCACGAAGGCAGGGTCATAGTTATCGGAACCGGATATATCCGCAAAATACGAGGCGAGATGGTTTGCAACGCGATAAGGATCTGTAACCAGTTCATGAGCAATGGAAATTCCCGGTACGGTAGAAGATGTCGGAATTCCCGAAATGCGTCGTAGTTTAGTCCACACTTGAGAGGAGGGGGTATGTGCCGTAATAGAAGACACATACCGTTCCCAGGATTGTTTCTTACTCTGGCGAATAAGAATCCGTGCCTTGGCACGAAATTTCTTAAACGCCACCAAATTGGCCATGGTTGGACGCCGACGGTAGTGCTTGTGAGCTCGACGACGGTCTCTTATTGCCGCTGCAATATTCTCTGTCCACCAAGGGACGAGTTTGCGACGAGGAGTCCCAGAAAAGGATGGAATGGACTCTTCGGCGGCAGCAAGAAGCACATCGGTGATGTGCTGTACCTCGTCATCGACGCTCCGGCATCCAAGATCAACGAACACAGCTCGTTCTTTAAACGAGGGCCAATTTGTCCGCTTAAGAACCCAACGACTGGGGAACTCCACGGGCGTCTGGTTCAGAAGGGTAAGGACGATCGGGAAATGGTCACTGTCACAGAGGTCGTCGTGTACATACCAACCAAATAGGGGGACCAACGCACGGCTACACACACTCAAGTCAATGTGTGAGTACGTGCCGTGCGCTAAGCTTAAATGTGTAGCTTCCCCTGTATTTAATAGAGATAAATCCAACCCTTGAATTAAGCCCTCCACGTCCCTTCCTCTGGGGCAGGAAGATGGTGATCCCCATGCGGGGTGATGAGAGTTGAAATCACCCACGAGTAGGAAAGGGACTGGAAGTTGATCAACAAGATCAAAGACGTCATTAATATCAAGGGGCTGGTTCGGTGGAAGGTACACGTTACAAACAGTTGTCATAGCAGGCAAGGACACGCGAACTGCAATAGCTTCCAGAGGAGTGTCGAGTGGAAACTCCTCACTATAGCAGTCAGAGCGAACGAAGGTACAAACGCCCCGCGGAAGCCCAGGCGGGGTCTTGTCGCTCTTTAGAGTATAGTCGGAAACCTCTCAGACCAGTCTCGTGATCAGGTCTGAGGTTTGTTTCCTGCAGGCAGATTATACTCGCTGCGTATTGGGCAATAACCTGACGGAGCTCTGTTAAATGCCTGTCATAACTGTTACAATTCCAATGTAACAGTGCCATTGTGTGAACCGTATAGACTAGGGAATAAGTTGGAGCAGCAAGCTACAACTTAGCACCTGGAGGATCATCAGCCTCTACGTCGACTATAATCTCCATGTCCTCAGGCGAGGTCATGGAGGGAATAGACTCGGTGGAAGATTTCCTAGACGCAGATCGGCGACGGGGGGATCTCCGTGGGGAGCGCGCAGATCTGGGGACCGAAACGTCCCCAGGTGCAGAAGCATCCGCAGGTGGTGGGGCGGACGGCATCCCCTTTTTTGGAGAAAGGGAATGCGTAGTGCGGTGTCCCTTCTTACCCGCCTCTTTAAGATATATAGACGGGTCAGGAGCCGAATTCTTGACCCTGGTCGACGATGCCGCCCCCGCCGGCTCCGGCGCGGCTTTCGCCGACCGTTTGGGTGGGGAGGAAGACTTCGACTTCCTCCCGAGTGGGGAGTAAGTCTTCAACTTCCTCCCCTGCTGTGCGGGCGGAGCAGCCTTCGCTCGCACAGCCTTCGTGCTGGCCGAAGGTGGAGTTGAAGTCACCTTCGGGCTTTCCGTTATAATCAATGGTGCTGGTTTTGGAACAGGAAACGCAGTTGCAGGTTTCACAGCTGGTACAAAGATGAGGTTGCCGGGACCAAATTTGGTATTATGGCTCTATAATCAATCGTTGGAAAAGGAGAAATTGTGGTATGGTACTTCTTGCGGGCCTCCTGGTAGGTGAGACCATCCAGGGTTTTGATCTCCTGGATTTTCTTCTCACTCAGGAAGACAGGGCAGTTCCTGTCCCGAGGAGAATGAAATCCAGGGCAATTAGTGCACTGATAAGGTGTTGTGCACTCTTCCGCTTCGTGTGGTACCTTACCGCATGTGCCGCAGATTGCGGGGCTCGAGCATCGGGATAACATGTGCCCGAACTTCTGACACTTATAACACCTCATTGGTGGAGGGATATAAGGCCGTACGTCACAACGGTAACTTGTAACCTTGACTTTCTCCGGGAGCACCGAAAGCTCAAAGGAAATGATGAAAGCACCAGTATCCTCGATTTGACCATTGACCTTGCGCGTAATGCGCCGGACATCAGTCACGTGACGGTGCTGCATATCCTCCTTGAGCTCCTCGTCAGTGTTCAGAATCAGGTCCCGGTGGAAAATAACTCCTCGGACCAGATTCAGGGACGTGTGTTTTTCCACTTTGACGGGAATTTCGCCAAAGTGGTCAAATTGCAAAAGTTGTTCAACTTGCTCACCAGTCCTAGTCTTGAGCAACAAGCTACCGTTTCTCATCTTTTGTACTTTCTCAAGCTCACCATAGACACCTTCTATGTGGCGAGAAAACAATACTCTTTACCAACTTGAAATCACCCCCATCTGTTCTGGTAGCTACCAGAAACGTGGGGGTGTTAGCACCCAGATTTTCACGCACAGATTGTTCCCAGGGGGTTGATCCCCGTAGGGAATCAAATCTTAAAGACTTGGGTGTAGGACCACCCTGTTTGGGTGTAGGACCACCCTGTTTGGGGATTTTTCTTTTAGAACCCATGGCCAGATCATCCTCCCCGAATGCCACCGACATCCGATCACGGGCTGTCACAGTAGGCGCTACCCAGCCAGGGCAAGGCCCGCCTAGCTTGGAAGGCATTGCCCGGGGGTCCGATGTTTTACAATGCCGTATCGGCATGTACCCCTTGGCATATACTGGATTTTACAGCTCAGACATTCGGCTGTGCGGGGACCTGCGTAGTCAGGCGGATACTACTGCACGGGTACATGGCACACCCACCTGTCGGCGCGGCCAAGACCGGAACAGGCTTTCGAGCGTAGTCGCAAGCGTAAGTGGCCCATCCCCTAACAGCACGCGCACATATAGAAATTTTGGTTGCCAGACCCTGAAAGCAGTAACGGAAAGAAGTGCGATATAGCCTAATGAGAGTTATACCGCACGGGTGTATGTCTTTTAGAGCTGACTGTCAAACCCTCGAAAGGGGACCATTCCGAGAAGCCCTTTTAGTCGCCTTTTACGACTGGCAGGGATTTCCGTGGATGTATTCGCTCCCTCCCACCCACTGGGGGTCCAATTCACAAAACAACGCGGAGTCCTGAAAGTATATCCAAGGTCGCCCCTTTTAGTTGCCTCTTACGACAGGCAGGGGGTACCGTGGGTGTATTCTAAAGCCCCAACCCACAGGGGGGGATGTGGTTTCTGTTTTAGTCTTGGTTGCTAAGTATATCTCTGAGTATGAGTATGAACTTTGGTCGTCTTTCCTGGTATTTCGGCTCTTATGTATGGATTTATGTTGTTTTGTGCTTTTGTGTATAAGTTGTTTGTGAGTTTGACTGCATAGTCCAATAAGTACGGTGTTTTCGTCATCTTGTGTAATCGTACTACTGGAACTGAGTATTTTTTTACTGCCAGATGCAGTAGCCAATTTTGAATGTATTGCAGATGCTGTATGTGGGTTTTGGCTATGAATCCAATCGCTGGGATGGCGTATGTTAGTATTGGTCTGATGAGTGTTGTGTATATGAGTTTGACATTGGTTTGTGACATTGCACTCTTCCAGTGAATGAGTGGGTATAGTGCTAGTATGTGTTTCTTGGCTCGTGCTATTGTGTTTTTATGTTGTTTTAATGTGAGCCGTGTGTCCCGAGTGACGCCCAGGTACTTGTGTTGCGTTACCCACTCTATGTTCCTGTGTTGAATAGTGTCAATAGTTGTTGCGGTTGTTTATGTTTCCATGTGAAGTGTATAGCTTTAGTTTTATCTGTGTTGACCTGGATTTTCCATTTAATAAGCCATTGTTGAAGTTCATTTAGGTGTTCTTGAAGTTGATGATGATGATGATAATTGTTGTTTTAAGGGGCCTAACATCTAGGCTATCGGCCCCTGATGGTTTGGGTGATCAGGAAGATGAGAATGAAATGTAAACTTAAAACTAAAACTAACTACCAACCTACATACTAGAAGAAGAAATGGAAAACTAAAGGAGAATAAGGCAAATAAAGGACAGGAGGAAAAGAAATGCCCTCAACCCTCGAAGAATACGGATTGAGGGACTTGGAAGGGAGCCATGAAAGGCAGATAGGAAAGTGAAAGAGGAGATGGTCCGCCCCGAAGGTAAGGGACAAAAGGGGAAAACAGACCCAGCTCAGGAATCCCTCGGGGTCGCCAACTCCCGAACTCACCAGCCGTGAGCCCCTGAGGGTGTAGCATTATCTAGGGTGCACCAGAAGTGGTGGGGCTACATACACCCTGCCTCCTTAAGGGCCTTGAGCACAAGGCAGGAGGTAAAAGGAAAAGAAAAAGAAGGCTGACCCCTCACAGAAGGAGGGTGTCAGGAAAGATGAGACAAGGGCCAATTAAGGCGGGAAAGGAAGAGACTCCCTAGGCCTCGGATACCCTAATACCGTCGGGGTCGGAAGAGAACAAGAGTTGACCAAGTGAGGTCGACAGGAAAGAAGACGGAGAGGAGCCCGGCACAAGTAAGTGGAAGCAATGCCGGAGTCAGCTGGGGCCCCGTGGTCGCCAACCCACGCCCACTAGAAGTGAGCCCCTGGGGGCTGTTCTTGAAGTCTAGTGTAGGCTGTGTCAGGGTAAAGTAATTAATTTCTTGGTATTGGTATCATGTACACGGTATTGTTTTATGTGTTGTTATGTTGTCTTGGTGACGGTGGAAAAATAAAGTATGGAACCTGTACCGGTATATGACTGCACGGTGTTTATATTTTCAACAAGGTTAGTGTTTGAACATTGTATCTTGCTCACTTCAAGTTTAGCAAGTCCTCACCAGATGTCAGATTAGGACAGTGCTCATCGTAGCTCCACTGCCCTCTGTAGGGGGCAGTATGCCTGCTAGCTACTTCCCTGGCGGGAAGAGAGCGTACAGTGTGTCTATGAGTAAGAACGGTAACGGTCGGTTGCGTGATGTACGGCAATGGCGTGGTCGATATAACGAATACCTAGGCTACATTCAGTGTTTCTTGTGTGTGTAAATATGTGTAGGGAGTGTTTTCTTATCGTGTATGACGTGTTTATTTAAGTTGTGTAAATATAATGTAGTAATAATTCCACAGGGATCCAGTGATATGAATCAGCTACCTACCTCGTGTTCTATACATACAGTCCATTTCTATCCTCGTACTATCCTTAGCCAAACCTTGTATATATCTCCTCACCTCATTCAACTCTTTTCATGGTCCTCGACGGGCCGGATGTCTGTGGAATCTTCGTTAATGTGATATTAGCACGTGTATTTTGGCGGGACTGAAGCATCATAGCAGCCATGTTGGCAATGAATAATACTGTTCCCGATAGCAGTCGTCTTGGCAAGGAATAAACGGCTTCCGATAGCAACCATCTCGGCAAGGAATACTACAGCTTCCGATGGCAGCCATGTTTGCCCCATCCACTTCGTATGTCGTCATCTTGGTTCCAGTCTACAGCATCCAGTGATCTCCTGTCAGCGCTGGAGGTTATACGACAGCCACGCAGACCAACTTCGATATTCTACACCGCAGCTTCAGTAAGTACATACTCAGTTTCTGATTCCTATAATTTCCCACCATGGATTCCAAAGTAAAACAACTCCTTGTTAAGACTAGAGGCCTTGCGAAAGCCAGCATCACACGCGTGCATTACTTTGTGGTTAACTTCAAATCAGGATCAAGTATAAATGCAATTAAGATGATGATGATGATAATTGTTGTTTTAAGGGACCTAACATCGAGGTTATCGGCCCCTAATGATCTGGGTGATAGCGAAAATGATAATGAAATGGAAACCAGAACAAAATTATCGAAGACGGAAAATACGTACAAAAAGGTAATCACATGGAAACAACTCACAATATGGTCTTACAAAAGGGAATTTAGAACGAAAAGTTAGTAGTGGAGTAGTGGGTGTTCTGCTTCACTTGACGCCGCTGTGCCCAACAAACCAACATGGCCGCCGCGCGAAGTTGAAACATTTAAATAGACTTTTCTCTCGAACCCATGGTCGGAGTTTCACGAATGAGGTGTCATAGGACTCGGGCTGACGTCTTTTTTGCTATGGACCACTCGTTATATTTTTGAAATTTTTTTGATTTTTCTTTCGAAAATAGGCGATAGTTTGAAAACCAAACAGGATAGAACGTTGTGCCATGGCTCAAACGAATGGTCTTTATGACCTTTATTTTCTATAATAAAACTTTTTTACTTTTTATGTTTTTTTGAAAACACTCGAATTTTGAAAATCCTATATTTTGGAAACTAGGAACTCTACAAAAACGTTTATTTGACATAAATGAAAGGTCCCTATGCCCTCTACCCCCAGAATAAATTTCAAGTCGCTAGAACAAAAATTTGTGTTTTGTAAGTAGTGGGATGATGAGAGAGCTGCTTACAAAAGCAAGTGGTGAGCCCCTGCGACCTTGGAATGGAAGGAGTCATGCTAGGAAGGCGTGCTTGGATTCGTTTTTTTCGTTTCGTTGCGCTCTTTACGGAAATGTAGATGTCGAAAAGGTGAAATGCTGGAAACACGTTTTTTTGGGGGGGGAAAACCATGATTTTGAACTTTTTGCTATATCTCGCGAACCAATCATGCTAGAGGTGTGTTCGACAGGTCCAAGTACTCGGGGTGATGTCCTCTTTGCTATGGACCACTCATTGTAATTTTAAAAAATTTGGGAAACGCGATTTTGGGGTAAACACGTGTTTTTTGTGATTTTTGCCGATATCTCACGAACCAATAACGCTAGAGACGTGTACGAGGTGTCCTAGGACTCGGGCTAACGCCCCCCTTTCAAATGTGGTAGATATTTTTTTTTCCAAAAAATAATTCACAAAGGGCCTAACGCCGTACATGTTGAAACAACGTTTTCTTTTTCTTTACTTGTTTATAATGTTTATAAAGCGTGGTGGTTGAGAGAGACGATACGGCTGGGTGTGTGTTTCAACGAACCTGTCGCTTAACACAAGGACCATGCTTAATAGAACAATCGCTATTTCGGCGGGTCGGTGTATGACAGAGCGAGCGTGCGTTTTTCTGATATTTTACCTTTGACGTGTAAACGGTAATGAGAACTTGGTTCTATGTTGGTCGAAGCGAGTACAGAAAACAAACTTACAGGAGGTGAATGTCAATTGAGCTTATTGGAAGGCATTGATCTGACTTGACAACAAGTGCAATGGAAAATGACCATGACGCTTGAAGGTGAAATAATCTGACCATTGTGGTGGCAGGGAAGATCGAAATGCATGTGAACACATGTGTGAAACCACATGCACGCTAAACCAGTGACATCCTGTCTCGCTTCGTACGTGACAAAATGCAAGTCCATGTGAAATTTGATCTACCACAGGTGTTCGCCTGGGACGTTAGCTGTCCACGTGCATGATAACTGTTAACAAGTCACATCCTGTTTTGCTTCGTACGTGACAAAATGCAAGTTCATGTGAAATTTGATCCGGCACAGGTGTTCGCCTGGGACGTTAGCTGTCCACGTGCACGATAAGAGAATGTTCAAAGCGTGGGAATCGCTGAATCAGTAAAAAGTATGATGCAACTTGTGGGAATGATGTCACAACCAATAGATAGGCAAGAGCTGCGAACAGCAGGGGTGGGAGGTGAAGGGAGGGAGAGGGGGAGGGGTAATGTATGAGAGAACACACGTGGAAAGAGAAAGAAATATGTGGAGCTGAAGACTGTACACATAGAGCTATAGGTGGTGTACAACATGTGTGAATAAATAAATAAATTAAAAATTGCACAGGTTCACACAACATAGACTGTATTATTGCCATGGCCAAGCACTCACATTAAGATCATTTACAAAATCATAAAATGAAAAATAAAAAATCTTGTTTTGGAAATATCGTTTTTCAACATACACAAAATAAATATATAAAAAATTTGTAAACAACAAAATGGAAAATCCATGGTCAAGCACTCACATTAATATTATTTACAAAAACATAAAATGAAAAATAGAAAATCTTGTTTTGGAAATATCGATTTTTTTCAACATACACAAAATAAATATATAAAAAATTTGTAAACAGCAAAATGGAAAATCCATGTTTCCATATAGACAAAATTTTAAAAACCTTAAACGGACATTTAAGAAAATATATGCAAATGGGAAATTGACAAATGTGTAAATATGAAAATGGAAAAATCCATGTTTCCATATCATGAAATTGAAAACATCAAACTGTCATTTAAAAAAATGCAAATGGAAAATTGACAAATTGCAATGTGTGAAATTGAACAAATGGCTATCATTATTTAAAAAAAAAGAAAAGAACATAGTGCTCTATGGTTGAGGTGTGAATCAAACCCTCTCTACTTATTTGGACCACCCGAGACGGAGTAGACTAGTTTTAGTTATCCTACCACTTTTAAAAGTTTGTGTTAAATCTAGGAATTGAACCCAAGAGCTTGTAGGGGAGATCCAAGGTTATAATATGTTAAACAGATAGCCTTGAATGTAGTGTGTGGTAGCTATATAGAAATGAGACGTTTCGCTCGGGGCAGGGAGGCATAGAGATCTGCATCAAACCAGTCAAAAGACTGACGACTCAAACAACAACATGTAGAGCTCACCAAAATAATGTTGTGTAACGGTAAATGTTAGTCAACGAACAGTAATGCATTACTAAAACCCATGACACGATACCTAAGAGCTTTTCTAAAATTATTTTAAAATGCCTTTAACCCTATATTAAACACCCAGTTCACAAGACTCATAACTGCAATGTTATGGTCAAACAAAGCAAAATCTATATTTCAAAACAAACAAGTGGTTTAGTCAATGTATACTGGAAAAAGTTTTATAAACACTCAAGTCCACAAAAATAATTAAATTAGTAACAGTCAGGTTGACCGAGTGGTTATGGTGTTTGACTTAAGTTCAAATTTTCTGTACAAGAAAGCAAGGGTTCGAATCCCTTACCTGATATAACTATTGCCTCAACATGGCTTGACCACACTGTATTATTGTGTACTCGGTACACAAACCATAAATAGAGTGTATTGTTTAAGGTCGCTCTCTTTGCGAACATAGTCAGAGAATGTTAATGGTTAACAATTGCATTAATAGTGGGACATAGGGATAGCAATTAAGAAAAACAGACAATACCCATACACTATTTTTATTTATTTAATGTAAGTACTTGTACAATAGTTATATACAAACTACAACTCTCTTTTGTCTATTACTATCTAGTCCTTTTCGATCCACTTGCATATCAAGGGCAGATGACTTTGTAGTTCAGCCCCTTAAAACAACAACAACACTACTTCTTGCATAGTCTGTGATGTTGATGACTCTTGATGCGTGGAAGATGGATACAACATAACTTTTACAACAGGGGTTAAACGTTGCTCAACAAACAATGCACTATTTTGAGTAGCAACATCTTTCTCTTGTACTAACTTTTTAGCATTCTGATGATTTTTTGTCAATACCATCAGTGTTTTGTCTGGAGCACTACATTGATGATCACTCACACTTAAAACCACACCATTTCTACTTTTCATATTGCCTCGACATGTTGTTGACCTCTGTTTCGAGCATTGCCAGAATATTATTCCTTTTACATTTTGTCGTCTATAGTTATAAGAGTAGCCTTTATAGAGTACACGTTGTTTACCTCGGTTAGTTGGAGTAAGTTCCATAGTAGTAACTAACCTGTTAGTATGATTTTCACACTACAAAGGTTATCTCGGTTCTGGTAATAGAATTATTTAGCTTTGGCTTTTATATTTAATATGTCCAGTTTAAAGTGATAGAAAAGTGGTAGAAACGTGGTAGCAAAGTGGTAGACAATTGGTAACATAGTGGTAGCAAAGTGGTAGAAAAGTGGCAGAAAAGTAGTAGAAAAGTGGTAGAAAAGTGGTAGAAAACTGGCAGAAAAGTAGTAGAAAAGTGGTAGCAAAGTGGTAGAAAAGTGGTAGCAAGCCAACAACATATCCATTAATATATTTAAAGGAAACAGTTTTTTGTTGGCTTTCTCAAATTGTTGTTGTTGTTGTTTTCTGCCAACAGATGCTTACTGCGTATGACAAGGCTGTACACTCGTGGGTTAGACAGCCTGTCTTGCTAAGGGTCTCCTATATACCCTAAACATGGCTATACATGTTAGTTCTGAACATTTAGTGGTTAATTGTATATTGAGTTTAAATAGAGAACTTATACAAGCACGTCTTGCATGTGGTTAACCTTCACAAGTGTCACATGCAACATGCAAAGTATGTTTCCGCTACCTAGCGGTAAATATGAGCACTACCTGTACTACTAGCATGCTACCTAGCAAAGGATATGAACACTTACTAGTAATATGCAAAGTGAGCTGAGGTTAGGTTAGGTAAAGTTAGGTTAGCCATTAAAATAAGTTACCAAAATAAGCCGTCAAAAATAATTGTTTTTTTTACCCCTGAGGTCTTGGGTTCCAACTCGACTATGCACACAATTTAATTAAGCTCTGAGAGTTAAGAGGTTAGGTTAGGTTAGGTAAAGTTAGGTTAGGTTAGTGAGCTGAGGTTAAGTCTTTAAATATTCCCTCTCTTTCAACTACCTTACAACACCAAGAAAAAAATCCACTAAATACATTGACACAAATAACTTGTCAAATAAGCCAATACAAAAGCCAATACTAAAGCCAACACAAAAAGCCCACACAAAAAGCCAACACGAAAAGCCAATACAAAAAGCCAACATGAAAGGCCAATAAAAAAAAGCCAACACGAAAAGCCAACACGAAATGCCAACACGAAAAGCCAACACAAAAAGCCAACACGAAAAGCCAACACAAAAAGCCAACACGAAAAGCCAACACAAAAAGCCAACACATAAGCCAACACAAAAGCCAACACGAAAAGCCAACACAAAAAGCCAACACATAAGCCAATATATAAGCTTATGGTAGGTCACTCCATCAACAAAACAGTTGTAACCTTTGTAGTGTGATCATCGTACTGACAGGTCAGTTACTACTATGGAACTTATTACAACCAACAAAGGTAGGCTTCGTGCACTCTATCAAGGCTACTCCTATAACTATAATCGCCAGAATGTGAATGGAATAATATTCTGGCGATGCTCAAAAGAGAGGTCAACAAAATGTCGAGGCAATCTGAAAAGTAAAAATGGAAAGGTTTTAAGTGTGAGTGTTCATCAATGTAGTGCTCGAAACGAACCACGCTTACTGTTTACAAACAATTATCAAAATGCTAAAAAGCAAGTTCAAGAAAACGATATTGCGGCTAAAGATAGTGCAGTGTTTGTTCAAAAGGACTTATCATGTCCTCAAAACGTCATGTTAGGACAGTTGTCAACGTCCAAGAAACCTTCAACACTATCAAAATCAACTCAGACTATAAATAAAGTGGTATTGCTAGAGGATCAAAAAGGACTATATAGTAACAGTGATGATGGTCATGATGATAATGGTGATCATGATGATGATAATGATGATGATGATAATGATCATGATAATGGTAATGCTTTGTTTACACCTAAAAATCCATTTGTTAAATTTGTATACTGGAACAAACCCAGTAAGCTAATTCAACGGCTTCGACAATTGCATGCTTTACGACAAGCTGGGCATATCGGTCACGATTGGGAAATCAAAGAAATTGAACAAGAGCTTCGTCATGCTGAAATTATTGTGTAATGGGTCTACCACTTTGCGACCACTTTTACCCCAACTCTTGGTTCTAATATTTGCTTATTTGCTTCCACTTTTACCTGAACTCTTTGGATCCATATTTGCTCTCACATTAAACTAGTATTCTTGTTACCAAGTTGACTTTACTAGAGCTTAGTCTATGCTTGACAGTTGATATGGAAGTATCAGTGACTAGGTATGGTAAGCCTTACGCATACTATAAAGGATATTCATATATTGTGAAACGAACCAATAAAAATGGAACTGTTATTTGGTGCTGTTCGAAACAACGATCTAAAAAGTGTCGAGGAATGATTAAGACAAAAGGCTCCAACATACTTATTTCAATCGATCATCATTGTAAATCTCAAAATAATACTCATTTAAATGGACAAAATACTCTAACCAAGGTAAAAAAGCAAGACCAAGAAAAAAATCGTGTGGCTCAAGATAGTGCTTTGTTTGTTAAAGAGCATTTATTATCTCCCGAAAAAGACATGTTAGGACAGTCGTTAACGTCTAAGAAACCTCTAACACTATCAAAGACAACACAAACTATGCCAAAGGTTTTGCATTGCAAGATGAACAAAAAGGATTAGATAGTAATAGTGATGATGATTATATTGATGATAATTATATTGATGATGATAACCATGATGATGATGATGATGATGATGATGATGATGATGATGATAATGGTTTACACCCAAAAAAATCATTTGTTAAATTTGTTTACTGGAACAATCCCAGTAAGCTAATCCAGCGGCTTCAGTACTTGCATACCTGTAAACAGGCTGGTCATACTAAATATGAGGAAGAACATTTGGATATAGAAAATGAGCTTCGTGATGCTAAAATTATAGTGTAATGAATCCATGTAACCGCTTAAACTATTTCTTAACAATACATGTAATATTTTCTACCACTTTGATACCACTTTGCTACCACTTTTCTAGTTTGCTACCACTTTTCTACCACTTTGCTACTACTTTTCTGCCAGTTTTCTACCACTTTTCTACCACTTTGCTACCACTTTTCTACTACTTTTCTGCCACTTTTCTACCACTTTGCTACCACTATGTTACCAATTGTCTACCACTTTGCTACCACGTTTCTACCACTTTTCTATCACTTTAAACTGGACATATTAAATATAAAAGCCAAAGCTAAATAATTCTATTACCAGAACCGAGATAACCTTTGTAGTGTGAAAATCATACTAACAGGTTAGTTACTACTATGGAACTTACTCCAACTAACCGAGGTAAACAACGTGTACTCTATAAAGGCTACTCTTATAACTATAGACGACAAAATGTAAAAGGAATAATATTCTGGCAATGCTCGAAACAGAGGTCAACAACATGTCGAGGCAATATGAAAAGTAGAAATGGTGTGGTTTTAAGTGTGAGTGATCATCAATGTAGTGCTCCAGACAAAACACTGATGGTATTGACAAAAAATCATCAGAATGCTAAAAAGTTAGTACAAGAGAAAGATGTTGCTACTCAAAATAGTGCATTGTTTGTTGAGCAACGTTTAACCCCTGTTGTAAAAGTTATGTTGTATCCATCTTCCACGCATCAAGAGTCATCAACATCACAGACTATGCAAGAAGTAGTGTTGTTGTTGTTTTAAGGGGCTGAACTACAAAGTCATCTGCCCTTGATATGCAAGTGGATCGAAAAGGACTAGATAGTAATAGACAAAAGAGAGTTGTAGTTTGTATATAACTATTGTACAAGTACTTACATTAAATAAATAAAAATAGTGTATGGGTATTGTCTGTTTTTCTTAATTGCTATCCCTATGTCCCACTATTAATGCAATTGTTAACCATTAACATTCTCTGACTATGTTCGCAAAGAGAGCGACCTTAAACAATACACTCTATTTATGGTTTGTGTACCGAGTACACAATAATACAGTGTGGTCAAGCCATGTTGAGGCAATAGTTATATCAGGTAAGGGATTCGAACCCTTGCTTTCTTGTACAGAAAATTTGAACTTAAGTCAAACACCATAACCACTCGGTCAACCTGACTGTTACTAATTTAATTATTTTTGTGGACTTGAGTGTTTATAAAACTTTTTCCAGTATACATTGACTAAACCACTTGTTTGTTTTGAAATATAGATTTTGCTTTGTTTGACCATAACATTGCAGTTATGAGTCTTGTGAACTGGGTGTTTAATATAGGGTTAAAGGCATTTTAAAATAATTTTAGAAAAGCTCTTAGGTATCGTGTCATGGGTTTTAGTAATGCATTACTGTTCGTTGACTAACATTTACCGTTACACAACATTATTTTGGTGAGCTCTACATGTTGTTGTTTGAGTCGTCAGTCTTTTGACTGGTTTGATGCAGATCTCTATGCCTCCCTGCCCCGAGCGAAACGTCTCATTTCTATATAGCTACCACACACTACATTCAAGGCTATCTGTTTAACATATTATAACCTTGGATCTCCCCTACAAGCTCTTGGGTTCAATTCCTAGATTTAACACAAACTTTTAAAAGTGGTATGATAACTAAAACTAGTCTACTCCGTCTCGGGTGGTCCAAATAAGTAGAGAGGGTTTGATTCACACCTCAACCATAGAGCACTATGTTCTTTTCTTTTTTTTTAAATAATGATAGCCATTTGTTCAATTTCACACATTGCAATTTGTCAATTTTCCATTTGCATTTTTTTAAATGACAGTTTGATGTTTTCAATTTCATGATATGGAAACATGGATTTTTCCATTTTCATATTTACACATTTGTCAATTTCCCATTTGCATATATTTTCTTAAATGTCCGTTTAAGGTTTTTAAAATTTTGTCTATATGGAAACATGGATTTTCCATTTTGCTGTTTACAAATTTTTTATATATTTATTTTGTGTATGTTGAAAAAAATCGATATTTCCAAAACAAGATTTTCTATTTTTCATTTTATGTTTTTGTAAATAATATTAATGTGAGTGCTTGACCATGGATTTTCCATTTTGTCGTTTACAAATTTTTTATATATTTATTTTGTGTATGTTGAAAAACGATATTTCCAAAACAAGATTTTTTATTTTTCATTTTATGATTTTGTAAATGATCTTAATGTGAGTGCTTGGCCATGGCAATAATACAGTCTATGTTGTGTGAACCTGTGCAATTTTTAATTTATTTATTTATTCACACATGTTGTACACCACCTATAGCTCTATGTGTACAGTCTTCAGCTCCACATATTTCTTTCTCTTTCCACGTGTGTTCTCTCATACATTACCCCTCCCCCTCTCCCTCCCTTCACCTCCCACCACCCCCAGGGGCTCACTTCTAGTGGGCGTGGGTTGGCGACCACGGGGCCCCAGCTGAGTCCGGCATTGCTTCCACTTACTTGTGCCGGGCTCCTCTCTGTCTTCTTTCCTGTCGACCTCACTTGGTCAACTCTTGTTCTCTTCCGACCCCGACGGTATTAGGGTATCCGAGGCCTAGGGAGTCACTTCCTTTCCCGCCTTAATTGGCCCTTGTCTCATCTTTTCTGATTCCCTCCTTCTGCGAGGGGTCAGCCTTCTTTTTCTTTTCATGTTATCTCCTGCCTTCTGCTTAAGGCCCTCAAGGAGGCTGGGTGTATGTAGCCCCACCTCTTTTGGTGCACCCTAGATAATGCTACACCCTCAGGGGCTCACGGCTGGTGAGTTCGGGAGTTGGCGACCCCGAGGGATTCTTGAGCTGGGTCAGTTTTCCCATTTTGTCCCTTACCTTTGGGGCGGACCCTCTCCTCTTTCACTTTCTTGTCTGCCTTTCATGGCTCTCCTTCCTTCCAAGTCCCTCAATCCGCCTTCTTCGAGGGTTGAGGGCATTTCTTTTCCTCTTGTCCTTTATTTGCCTTATTCTCCTTAATTTTCCATTTCTTCTTCTAGTATGTAGGTTAGTAGTTAGTTTTAGTTTTAAGTTCACTTTTCATTTTCATCTTCACGATCACCCAAACCATCAGGGGCCGATAACCTAGATGTTAGGCCCCTTAAAACAACAATTATCATCATCATCATCATCACCTCCCACCCCTGCTGTTCGCAGCTCTTGCCTATCTATTGGTTGTGACATCATTCCCACAAGTTGCATCATACTTTTTACTGATTCAGCGATTCCCACGCTTTGAACATTCTCTTATCGTGCACGTGGACAGCTAACGTCCCAGGCGAACACCTGTGCCGGATCAAATTTCACATGAACTTGCATTTTGTCACGTACGAAGCAAAACAGGATGTGACTTGTTAACAGTTATCATGCACGTGGACAGCTAACGTCCCAGGCGAACACCTGTGGTAGATCAAATTTCACATGGACTTGCATTTTGTCACGTACGAAGCGAGACAGGATGTCACTGGTTTAGCGTGCATGTGGTTTCACACATGTGTTCACATGCATTTCGATCTTCCCTGCCACCACAATGGTCAGATTATTTCACCTTCAAGCGTCATGGTCATTTTCCATTGCACTTGTTGTCAAGTCAGATCAATGCCTTCCAATAAGCTCAATTGACATTCACCTCCTGTAAGTTTGTTTTCTGTACTCGCTTCGACCAACATAGAACCAAGTTCTCATTACCGTTTACACGTCAAAGGTAAAATATCAGAAAAACGCACGCTCGCTCTGTCATACACCGACCCGCCGAAATAGCGATTGTTCTATTAAGCATGGTCCTTGTGTTAAGCGACAGGTTCGTTGAAACACACACCCAGCCGTATCGTCTCTCTCAACCACCACGCTTTATAAACATTATAAACAAGTAAAGAAAAAGAAAACGTTGTTTCAACATGTACGGCGTTAGGCCCTTTGTGAATTATTTTTTGGAAAAAAATATCTACCACATTTGAAAGGGGGGCGTTAGCCCGAGTCCTAGGACACCTCGTACACGTCTCTAGCGTTATTGGTTCGTGAGATATCGGCAAAAATCACAAAAAACACGTGTTTACCCCAAAATCGCGTTTCCCAAATTTTTTAAAATTACAATGAGTGGTCCATAGCAAAGAGGACATCACCCCGAGTACTTGGACCTGTCGAACACACCTCTAGCATGATTGGTTCGCGAGATATAGCAAAAAGTTCAAAATCATGGTTTTCCCCCCCCAAAAAAACGTGTTTCCAGCATTTCACCTTTTCGACATCTACATTTCCGTAAAGAGCGCAACGAAACGAAAAAAACGAATCCAAGCACGCCTTCCTAGCATGACTCCTTCCATTCCAAGGTCGCAGGGGCTCACCACTTGCTTTTGTAAGCAGCTCTCTCATCATCCCACTACTTACAAAACACAAATTTATTCTGGGGGTAGAGGGCATAGGGACCTTTCATTTATGTCAAATAAACGTTTTTGTAGAGTTCCTAGTTTCCAAAATATAGGATTTTCAAAATTCGAGTGTTTTCAAAAAAACATAAAAAGTTGATGATGATGATAATTGTTGTTTTAAGGGGCCTAACATCTAGGCTATCGGCCCCTGATGGTGTGGGTGATCGTGAAGATGAAAATGAAATTTATACTTAAAACTAAAACTAACTAATAAGGAAAAGAGGAGAGGATTGGAGAGGAGAGGGGAGGGGAGAGGAGAGGGTCCGCCCCAAAGGGAAGGGACAAAAGGGGAAAACTGACCCAGCTCAGGAATCCCTCGGGATCGCCAACTCCCGAACTCACCAGCCGTGAGCCCCTGAGGGTGTAGCATTATCTACGGTGCACCAGAAGTGGTGGGGCTACATACACCCTGCCTCCTTAAGGGCCTAGAGCACAAGGCAGGAGGTAAAAGGAAGAGAAAAAGAAGGCTGACCCCTCGCAGAAGGAGGGTATCAGAAAAGACGAGACAAGGGCCAATTAAGGCGGGAAAGGAAGAGACTCCCTAGGCCTCGGATACCCTAATACCGTCGGGGTCAGAAGAGAACAAGAGTTGACCAAGTGAGGTCGACAGGAAAGAAGACAGAGAGGAGCCCGGCACAAGTAAGTGGGAGCAATGCCGGACTCAGCTGGGGCCCCGTGGTCGCCAACCCACGCCCACAAGATGTGAGCCCCTGGGGGGAGGGACTTGGAAGGAAGGAGAGCCATGAAAGGCAGATAGGAAAGTGAAAGAGAAGAGGGTCCGCCCCGAAGGTAAGGGACAAAAGGGGAAAACGGACCCAGCTCAGGAATCCCTCGGGGTCGCCAACTCCCGAACTCACCAGCCGTGAGCCCCTGAGGGTGTAGCATTATCTAGGGTGCACCAAACGTGGTGGGGCTACATACACCCGGCCTCCTTGAGGGCCTTGAGCAGAAGGCAGGAGATAACATGAAAAGAAAAAGAAGGCTGACCCCTCGCAGAAGGAGGGAATCAGAAAAGATGAGACAAGGGCCAATTAAGGCGGGAAAGGAAGAGACTCCCTAGGCCTCGGATACCCTAATACCGTCGGGGTCAGAAGAGAACAAGAGTTGACCAAGTGAGGTCGACAGGAAAGAAGACAGAGAGGAGCCCGGCACAAGTAAGTGGAAGCAATGCCGGACTCAGCTGGGGCCCCGTGGTCGCCAACCCACGCCCACAAGATGTGAGCCCCTGGGGGGAACATAAAAAGTAAAAAAGTTTTATTATAGAAAATAAAGGTCATAAAGACCATTCGTTTGAGCCATGGCACAACGTTCTATCCTGTTTGGTTTTCAAACTATCGCCTATTTTCGAAAAAAAAAATCAAAAAAAATTCAAAAATATAACGAGTGGTCCATAGCAAAAAAGACGTCAGCCCGAGTCCTATGACACCTCATTCGTGAAACTCCGACCATGGGTTCGAGAGAAAAGTCTATTTAAATGTTTCAACTTCGCGCGGCGGCCATGTTGGTTTGTTGGGCACAGCGGCGTCAAGTGAAGCAGAACACCCACTACTCCACTACTAAAGTTGCACAAAAGAATAGATTGAAAAAGACCCACAAAACGTAGGCTAGATTCAAAATACGTACAAAATGCAAAGTAGCGCCGAAATACTTACAAAATGCAACTGAAATTCAAAATACTTACAAAATGCAAATGAGATCGAAATTACGTACAAAATGAAATTGAGGTTCAAAATACTTACAAAATGCAATTGAAATTGAAAATACACAATGCAATTCAGATTGAAATATCCCAGTTCCAATCCAAATTATTCACAAAGTGCAATTGAAATTCAAAATCCTTACAAAATGCAATTGAAATTGAAAATGCTTACAAAATGTACGGTAGATTCAAACGACTCATGTGGATTGACAATTCTTACAAAAAGCAATTTAGATTGAAAATACTTGACAAATGTAATTTAGATTCAAAATACCCACAAAATGCAATTGAGAATCAAAATATGTGCAAAATGCCCACCAAACACAATGCAATTTAGATCCAAAATTCGTGCGAAATGCGGCGTTGGTTGAAAATTCTTACAAAATGCAATTGAAATTCAAAAAACTCACTAAAAGGCCCGGGCACATGCATTAAAAGACTCTGTACTAAAAAGCAATTTAGATTGTCAATCTTGACAAAATGCAATTGAGGTTGAAAACAATCGCGAGATGTAATTTAGATCGAAAAAACTTACAAAATGCAACATAGATCAAAAATGCCTTAAAAAATCGCTAAAAGGGAATTTAGATACACGGTGATTCGAGTAACAAAAACAGTGCGGGAATCTTAAAGAGAAAAGGAAATAGAAGGAAAAGAGGAGAGGAGAGGGGAGAGAGGAGAAGGTCCGCCCCAAAGGGAAGGGACAAAAAGGGGAAAACGGACCCCGCTCAGGAATTCCTCGGGGTCGCCAACGCCCGAACTTACCAGCCGTGAGCCCCTGAGGGTGTAGCATTATCGACGGTGCACCAGAAGTGGTGGGGCTACATACACCCTGCCTCCTTAAGGGCCTTGAGCACAAGGCAGGAGGTAAAAGGAAAAGAACAAGAAGGCTGACCCCTCACAGAAGGAGGGTATCGGGAAAGATGAGACAAGGGCCAATTAAGGCGGGAAAGTGAAAGACTCCCTAGGCCTCGGATAACCTAATACCGTCGGGGTCGGAAGAGAACAAGAGTTGACCAAGGAAGGTCGACAGGAAAGAAGAAAGAGAGGAGCCCGGCACAAGTAAGTGGAAGCAATGCCGGACTCAGCTGGGGCCCCGTGGTCGCCAACCCACAACCCACTAGATGTGAGCCCCTGGGGGGATGCAATTAAGGCCAGACTAGACAATCTACCCAGAATAAGAGAAAAGTATGACAATGCGCAAGACAAGTTAGAACTGGAGGATGAAACTGAGGATCATAGTGAAGATCGTAACAGTTTTGAATCATTTTACTATGACGTAGTAGATAAAATAACAACACTGATAGAAGAAAGTGCAGAATCACGGTTGAGACAAGGCAACCTCTCCGGTGGTACCACTCATTCCCACTCTGGTCCATTCAAGAGATGATGATGATGATGATGATAATTGTTGTTTTAAGGGGCCTAACATCTAGGTTATCGGCCCCTGATGGTTTGGGTGATCGTGAGGATGAAAATGAAAAGCGAACTTAAAACTAAAACTAACTACTATCCTACATACTAGAAGAAGAAATGGAAAAATAAAGGAGAATAAGGCAAATAAAGGACAGGAGGAAAAGAAATGCCCTCAACCCTCGAAGAAGGTGGATTGAGGGACTTGGAAGGAAGGAGAGCCATGAAAGGCAGATAGGAAAGTGAAAGAGGAGAGGGTCAGCCCCAAAGGTAAGGGACAAAAAGGGAAAACGGACCCAGCTCAGGAATCCCTCGGGGTCGCCACCTCCCGAACTCACCAGCCGTGAGCCCCTGAGGGTGTAGCATTATCCAGGATGCACCAAAAGTGGTGGGGCTACATACACCCGGCCTCCTTGAGGGCCTTAAACAGAAGGCAGGAGATAACATGAAAAGAAAAAGAAGGCTGACCCCTCGCAGAAGGAGGGAATCAGAAAAGATGAGACAAGGGCCAATTAAGGCGGGAAAGGAAGTGACTCCCTAGGCCTCGGATACCCTAATACCGTCGGGGTCGGAAGAGAACAAGAGTTGACCAAGTGAGGTCGACAGGAAAGAAGACAGAAAGGAGCCCGGCACAAGTAAGTGGAAGCAATGCCGGACTCAGCTGGGGCCCCGTGGTCGCCAACCCACGCCCACTAGAAGTGAGCCCCTGGGGGAACCATTCAAGAGAGAACTCGCACTGCCAACTATTAAATTGCCATCCTTTGGGGGTAACATTACTGATTTTCGACACTTTTCTGATATGTTTACCAGTCTGTCATAAACAATGACTCACTTGAATATATCCAAAGGTATCATTATTTGTTATCTTCACTTACAGAATCTTCCCATAACAACCACAAATTTCAAGATTGCATGGCAGACAGTCTGTCAAAGGTACAACAACCCTAAGCTCATTGCAACGTCTCACATTAAGAAACTTTTAAACTTTTCGTCTGTAAGCAAAGAGTCATCCACACATATACGATCACTGTTAAATCAAGTTTCAAGTAATCTGAATGCAATTGAGACACTTGAACTTGACATTCCTTTACATGAAATGCTCGTATCACAGTTGATTCTTCAACAAGTTGATGAGGTCAGCAGAAAACAATGGGAGCTGACGTCATCAAAATTGAAATTTGCAAGACTAGACGAATTATGTCGTTTTTTAGAAGACAGATGCCATGCCCTTGAACTAACCAACTCAAATCAGACCTCCAAACCAGTGGTGTCTTCCCACCCACGACATGTTACTGACATCAAACACACTAAACCAGTAAGACAGGTTTATGTCTCTACTGGCAATAATTGTTTATTTTGTGATGGTGTTCATCCTCTCTACAAATGTTTAGGTTTTTCTAGCAGCAGTATCCAACAACGTATGGACTTTGTCAAACAACATAAATTGTGTTCAAATTGTCTTAGACCTGGACACATTGTTGGCAACTGTTCTTCGGGCTCCTGTTATTCATGCGGCCGGAAACATCACACCCTACTTCATCGAACTAATAAACCTGTCACGCGGAGGCAACAGGAAGCCACACCTACAAGACATAGCGGCGCTGATGTCAACCAGCAACAAACGGTTTCAGCCACGTATTGTTCGATAAAGGCAAAATCTCAGACCCAGATACTACTCTCCACTGCACTGGTTAAGGTACGTGATGGTTATGGAAAGCTGCAAACTTGTAGAGCGCTCCTAGACTCATGTAGCCAGGCACACTTCGTCACAAATGCCTGTGCAGAACGGCTCAGCTTACGGAAGGTTCGAAACCGAATACCAATACAAGGTATAAGCAACGCTACTACAGAATCTCGTCACAGTGCTACCGTTAATGTTCACTCCATGCACTGCGAATACCAAGTAGAAATTAACTGTGCTGTGTTGCCAAGAATCTCTGCTGATCTCCTAGGATCGTACATTGATTTCGCTGACTGGGGTATTCCTGAAGAGCTACCTCTAGCCGACTCGACGTTCAACCAACCTGGGCGAATTGACATGCTGATTGGTGCAGAGGTATTCTTTCAGCTTCTTCGACCGGAAAGACAAGTGAGACGAGGTGACCACCCTGTCCTCCAGAACACAGAATTCGGGTGGATTCTCGCAGGGCGTTTTCAGTTAGACAGAACGGCCAAAGCACCTTCGCAGACCGTACAGTCCTTCTTCACCACGAGTGACAATTCCCTTGACCATCTAGTTCAATGCTTCTGGGAACTAGAAGATATCAATCAGCCAATCAGATCGAAGGACGACCTGGAGTGTGAGAAACATTTTACTGCCAATACCAGGGGAGATGCTGACGAAGATTCACGGTACAGCTTCCACTGCGTGAGGACTCAACAGAGCTTGGTGACTCGCTCACATTGGCTCTGTCGCGGCTTCATCATCTCGAGAGACGATTGAGTAGAAACACCCAGCTCAAGAATGACTACGTGAACTTTCTGGAGGAATACGAAGCTCTGGGACACATGGAGGCTATCGACACGTCGCACCCTAATGATCATAGCTATTACATGCCCCATCACCCAGTTATTAAAGAGGCAAGCTCTACCACGAAGACGAGGGTGGTGTTTGATGCTTCTGCCGCCACTACGAGCGGGAAATCACTCAACAACATACTCCGAATCGGGCCGACCATCCAGCAAGATATCTGGTCTATCATTACAGGATTCCGCACTCACCAAGTGTGCTTCACAGCAGACATTCGCCAGATGTATCGACAAGTAAATGTTGATAGTCGTGACTGCAACCTTCAGAGAATCGTATGGCGCCGATCGCCGGAGGAACACATAAGACACTACCAGCTAAAAACTGTCACGTACGGAACAGCTTCAGCACCCTTCTTCGCTACTAGGTGCCTTCAGCAGCTCGCTATTGAGGAGTCCCGCAACTTACCCAAGGCAGCAGAAATTCTCCCGAGAGACTTCTATGTGGACGACTGCATGTCTGGAACGGAAACCCTCGAGGAAGCTCTGCAAACTCAAGAACAACTCATTGATCTCCTTCAAAGGGGTGGTTTCCAACTCGAAAATTGTGTTCCAATCATCCACGACTACTCGAAGCTGTTCCTCCAGAATACAGAGAAGCCCAGCTGCTCCTTCAACTCGATAGCGACAATAACGTTAAGACGTTAGGACTCTTGTGGCATCCTGCCAACGATCAGCTGCAGATTGTGAATGGTACCGGGATTACTAACTTCAACGGACCGGTTACAAAAAGAAAAGTACTTGCAGTCATAGCGTCAATATTCGATCCGTTGGGACTGATGGGTCCATTCATTATCTCCTGCAATTATATCCTGCAGTCGCTTAGGATGGGATGAGAACCTACCTAAGGAACTGCTTCAGCGCTGGGAGCATGTACACAATCAGCTGCCTCTTGTCAGCCGAATTCGTATCGACAGACTAGTGCTAACGAAGGGCATTGTCACTAGCGTTCAACTGCACGGTTTTTCAGATGCGTCTGAGAAAGGATACGGATGTTGCATTTACATTAGATCGGAAAACCAACAGGGTGAGCGCATCACAAGGCTACTGTGCGCTAAATAAAAGGTCGCCCCATTGAAAGGGGTCTCCATTCCTCGTCTCGAGTTACGTGGAGCACTGCTGCTAGCTCGTCTTCTCAAGAAGGTAACATCGGTCCTAAATTTGACCATTAGCAGCATCCATTTGTGGACAGATTCGACGATCGTTCTTTCATGGATTGCAGCATCACCCATACGGTGGAAAACGTTTATTGCCAACAGAGTTTCGGAGATCTAGGACAGCACATCGATTGCAGATTGGAAGCACGTCCCTTCAGGAGACAATCCTGCGGACCTGATTTCACGGGGACTCACTCCAGACGCCCTAATTGCTAAGTCACTTTGGTGGAATGGACCACCGTGGCTTGCGGAAGATACTCTACCATGGCCTAACTCAACCCCTTCTGCGGATACCCTGGACATCCCAGAACAGCGGAAACCTGTGGTCAGTCTCTTGGCGCTTCAACCTGAAGATGAGTTCATGCAGCGATTCTCTAAACTTGCACATCTGCGGAGAGTGACAGCTTACTGCCTCAGATTTGCAGCTAACGCCAAACTTCGTCATACGGAAAGGAAGACTGGTGAATTGGTCCTTCAAGAGTTACGTTCAGGACTATATGCATGCTTCAGGAACGTTCAAGCATCAGCATATGGTGTAGAGATTCATGCGCTTCGTAGTACAAGGGCACTTAGTAAGAAGAACAAGCTTATATCCCTTAATCCATTCCTCTGTGATCAAGGATTTCTTCGAGTTGGTAGCTGATTACAACAATCGGAGCTCCCTTTCAACCAGCAACATCAAATAATCTTGCCCCCCAAGTTACCATCTAACTAAATTGATCATCGAGAACGAACATCGACGAATGTTACATGCTGGGTGCCAACTGCTACTCTCCTCTCTTCGCCAGCAATACTGTATACCAAATGGAAGGAATACCATTCGGAAGATAATACACCATTGTCTCATCTGCCACAAGCTCAAGGCAAAAAATGCCCAGCAACTAATGGGTCAGTTGCCGAACTACAGAGCATCACCTGCCAATCCATTTGTTCACTGTGGGATTGATTACGCTGGCCCACTGTACATAAAATCAGGATCTCGTAAAAACAGCGCAAGAGTTAAATGTTACGTATCAATTTTTGTATGTATGGCTACTAGGGCTATTCACCTGGAAATTGTTAGCAGCATGACTACCCAGGCCTTTCTTGCTGCTCTCAAACGCACATATATTCGGGCAACGGCAGAAACTTCGTAGGTGCAGACAAGGAATGAAATGGAAACCAGAACGAAAATTATGTGAGACGGATAATACGTACAAAGAGAAACTCAGATGGAAACAACTCATAATATGGTCTTACAAAAGGGAATTTATAACGAAAAGTTGCACAAAAAGAATAGATTGAAAAAGACCCACAAAACGTAGGCTAGATTCAAAATACGTACAAAATGCAATGTAGCGTCGAAATACTTACAAAATGCAACTGAAATTCAAAATACTTACAAAATGCAAATGAGATTGAAAATACGTACAAAATGCAATTGAGGTTCAAAATACCTACTAAATGCAATTGAAATTGAAAATACACAATGCAATTCAGATTGAAATAGGCCCTATCCCAGTTCCAATCCAAATTATTCACAAAGTGAAATTGTAATTCATAATACTTACAAAATGCAAGTGAAATTGAAAATGCTTACAAAATGTACGGTAGATTCAAACGACATGTGGATTGACAATATTTACAAAAAGCAATTTAGATAGAAAATACTTGACAAAATGTAATTTAGATTCAAAATACCCACAAAATGCAATTGAGAATCAAAATATGTGCAAAATGCCCACCAAACAAAATGCAATTTAGATGCAAAATTCGTGCGAAATGCGGTTTTGGTTGAAAATACTTACAAAATGCAATTGAAATTCAAAAAACTCACTAAAAGGCCCGGCTACCTGCATTGAAAGACTTACTAAAAAGAAATTTAGATTGTCAATCTTTACAAAATGCAATTGAGGTTGAAAACAATCGCGAGATGTAGTTTACATAGAAAAACATACAAAAAGCAACGTAGATTAAAAATGCCTTAAAAATCGCTAGAAGGGAATTTAGATACACGGTGAACCAAGTAACAAAAACAGTGCGGGAATCTTAAAGAGAAAAGTAAATATAATGAGGAGAGGAGAGGAGGGGAGAGAGGAGAAGGTCCGACCCAAAGGGAAGGGACAAAAGGGGAAAACGGACCCAGCTCAGGAATCCCTCGGGGTCGCCAACTCCCGAACTCACCAGCCGTGAGCCCCTGAGGGTGTAGCATTATCGACGGTGCACCAGAAGTGGTAGGGCTACATACACCCTGCCTCCTTAAGGGCCTTGAGCACAAGGCAGGAGGTAAAAGGAAAAGAAAAAGAAGGCTGACCCCTCACAGAAGGAGGGTGTCAGGAAAGATGAGACAAGGGTCAATTAAGGCGGGAAAGGAAGAGACTCCCTAGGCCTCGGATACCCTAATACCGTCGGGGTCGGAAGAGAACAAGAGTTGACCAAGTGAGGTCGACAGGAAAGGAGACGGATAGGAGCCCGGCACAAGTAAGTGGAAGCAAGGCCGGACTCAGCTGGGGCCCCGTGGTCGCCAACCCCCGCCCACTAGAAGTGAGCCCCTGGGGGATGATCTTCCTTTACCTACCCTGGTTATATCTAAGCTTCCAGGCTTGTACCTTGCCCCTGTTCCGGCAGGTCTCAAACCGGTAGCCTGGTACAAGTGTTGCAGTTTGGGTTTAATTCTCCTTTCCTCCCTTCATGTTCCTGAAACCCACAAATCTATTAGGACTCCATCACACATGGCTTCAGGCCCCTCGTTCGGAGACGGGGGTCTCTCGCAGCCCACTGACCTTCCCTCCTCTTCCTGTTTGGCCCTGCCGCCACCTGTTAAACAGTCTAAATTGTTTCAACCTGGTCTTGTCCCAAACTATGACACTATCTTTCCGCCACTCGCCTCTTCTGGCCCTGCTACTCCTGCCTCCTACTGCGCCTCCCGCGGTAGCACGAGTAATATTAACGTAATGACACTCACACCTTCTGCCCCTGAGCTAGCTAAGGCTCTAGAGTTCATCAAGAATGCAGAAAGCAAAAATAATGATGTGTACAACCAAGAATGGAAGGCCGCTGTCAAGGGCAAGCGGAAGCCTCCCAAAGTGAGACTAATCAAAAACCCTTCCCTTAGATCCAAGGCAGCCAAGATTACCGTCACCACGCCTACTAGCAATTCTTACAATATTTTGTCCACCCTTCCAACTGAAGGTAATAACAAGCCGGAAGACTTTGCCCCCACTCCTCCTTCTACCACTCGTTCCAGGAGTCCTGCAACAGAACGGCCATTAATAGTAAATCCTAGCACTTCATCTGCCAGGCCCAGGGTAGCTGCTTCAGTCTCCCAGCCTATGGAAACTAATGCCCCTACTGTTCCGCCTGTCAAGGCCGCTAGGATCCCACCTGTAGTGGTTGCTGATAAATCCCAATACCAGCGTCAATACAGATACCTGAAGTCCGTGCGTGAAGGAGATATTAGGGTTGTTAACACACAGGAGTCACTGAAATTTTTACCGACACCACGGAGGATTATCGCCGTGTGTTTAAATATTTTGAAGAAAGCAACGAATCCTTCTATACCCATCAGCTTCCAGCTGACAGAGCGTTGAAGGTAGTTGTAAGAAATATTGCACACACGGTCGATATAGATTGCGTTCGCGAAGAGCTAGAGGCGCTTCATTACCAGCCTATGGATGTGTACCAATACACCAAACGGGATGAGACCACCGGTATTGTCACACCTTTAAGCGTAATGAGTGTCATGCTCCCGAACAATGAATTTCCAAAACTATCTACTCACTGCGCTACCTATGTGGATGCAAAGTGAATATTGCGTCATACAAGGGCCGGACTGGACCAGCCAGATGTACCAAGTGCCAGCAGCGTTTCGGGCATACAGCTAATTACTGTAAGATGCCCGTGCGTTGCGTTAAATGCGGCGAAGACCATAAACCTGATGATTGCCCTCTTACCCCCAAGGGAGATCACCCACCCTCCTTCAGAGGATGTTCCGCATTGAAGGGCATAGAGGAACGCCAGACCAAAGCTGCCAATAAAAAATAAAAAAAAGCTCAAGCGAACGTTCAATTCACGGGCTACAACCCAAGAATTCAGCTTCGCGGCAGCCATGGGCGGTTCAAACCCTAGCACTTCTGCATCAAATGCAACGTCATCTGGCGGTAACGCTGACACTGGCAACATTGGACCCCAGTCTAGCCTTTCAGGTCCAGGCGACATCTTTATGCTCTGCAGGGAGCTGAACTTTGTTAAATTAATACCTTTACTTAAAATAACTGCCACCAGGATTCGAAGTTGTTCGTCCTACTGGACGCTGTCATGCAGTACTTCAGTGAACCTTAAACTTCTCAATTATGGACACACGACTTACAATCTGTTTTTGGAATTGCGAAGGTCTGATTAGGCAGAGATATGAGTTTGAAGCTTTTATCTCTGCTTGTGACGTGGACGTCTGTCTATTAAACGAGACATGGTTGGAAGCAAATAAGCAGCTTCCTTTTTAAAAAATTATACTTCATATAGAAATGATAGGTTAAATGCAATTCGTGGCGGTGTAACCTTGCTGATTAAGTCTAGGCTTACTCATCATGTGCTGGACCCCCTCCCTATCTGAACAATAGAGTCTTTAGGCATTGAAGTCAAATTAAATAACCTGCATTACAGGCTTTTCGCTGTTTATTTGCCGCCTAGAGCTGCATTTCATCCCGATGATTTGTTAGCTCTATTGGATAATGAAAACCATGTCCCGTCAATTGTTGCAGGGGATCTCAATTCCAAAAACCCAGATTGGAACTCCAGAATAATTAATCCCAAGGGTCGATTGTTGAGAACATACATTTCAGAGCATGATGACATATCGGTATTTGCACCGACAGAGCCGACTATATATCCTCATAATGGTCAGCCTGACATCATTGATATTGCAGTCACTAAATTCCTCAGGCATGAACTGTCTTTTACAGTTCCCAATTGGTTAAATTCTGACCATCAGCCTGTTCTTTTTAACCTTGCATGGGATCGCTTATCTGAACCTAGTTTGCGTCTTCGATCAAGGAACTTAAATTGTACTAAATACAGATGGCATGTAGACAAAAATCTGCGTATTTCCACCCCTAGAACTCGTAGCGATCCCACTGCCAGCCAGTCACAGCCAATCAGGGCGCAGCGCACACTGCAGCGCGCTTTCCAAAACAAGCATATCTATAAACAAGCTCACGGCTCACGGCATTATGCATCTTATTGCTAAGATGCATAATGCTCGAATCGACTTCCGCACTAAAAAGTACGTTAATCGGCTATCAAACAGCACTCAGGAGACGACTGAAGGTGCTATCCTGTCGCAGCACGCCAGCCTTCCTCCGTCACCGGAGAGTGGAGGGGGGGGGGGGGCTCGCCTGCCGAAGCAGGGGCCTAGCTGGCGGTCCATGGGAACGAGCCACCTTCCTCTCTGCTCTTGCCATGGACCTGTAGACGGGGCAACTGCGATGGGATGACGGATGGTCACCCATGCAGTTGGCGCACACCGGCGCGTCCCGCGGCACCGTGCAGCCGGTTTGGTGGTGGCCACCTGAGCACCGGTTACAACGGACTGGAGAGCCGCAGCCTGGACCCCAGTCTATAAATATGACACGAGACTAATGCTAATATATTCCACAATTGTTGCGTTAATCGCCGAACTGAAAGGTTCTGCGCTTCTCTCTCTCGTTTTGATTTTGCGTACTTAAAAAGGCACCACTCTCTCTTAGTGTTTGTCTCGGGCACTGATTCGCTATTGCAGTAATATATAAGGAAGATTCCTCATTTTAAATAGTATTCCCACAAGTGAGTGAAAAATACATGACGGCAAGACTTGTAGATAGAGTACAGAATCTGGAAGGTTCCAGAACAGTCCTAATAGAAGAATGGGGCCAAAGTTAATCCAGCGGTGGAACGAGCTTAATATTTTATGGAGAGCGGGTATTAGACAATATCCCACGTTGTGAGAAGATCTCTCATTTAAATAGCTTAAGAAAAGCTACGTTCTAGTAAGGTTGGCTTAGACAGACAAAAGCCCAACATAGCAAATCCCGCGAAGAATGATTACCGCCCCAAATAAGTAATCTCACGCTGTCTATAAAATAATCAATAAAAGCATGTGGATAATAAAATTGATGAAGATGAGGTTAAAACCTTAAGTCTGTACTTATCTTGGTTGCATGTCGAAGGTGAAGTTCCCTTTGACGGATACTTAATGTGTCAACATGGCGTAGAACGTATAGAGTGCCTCTTGGTGTGAGGAGACTGGCTCTAGTTGAGCCTTGACTGACCGAGTCAACTGCCAACTTACAAGTGAGACCCACTCAGCGAAGCGCGGAGGGTCCAAGGAAGGGAAAGAGTGGGGGTAGGAGACAAAAGGAGAACATATAAGCATGACCAATATTGTAAACTTAAATTCTCTTGAGGAAATGGTCTTCAAAGAGTTGATAGCAGGCGATACTAGCACAGCATGGTGAGTGAAAAAGTAGACGAAGTTCTCTTGATCACGGAGATAATAGCTGGCGATGGCAACGAGATCTGATGGCCAGATGGAAAAGTAAGTCCTCTTGCACCAGGAAGAATTGAGGAGTTTCAGAGATTCGCTGCTAGATGACGCTAGGTGGGTCATGGAAGATATATTCTAGAACAGACTCACAATGACATAAGAGGCATGACCATCAAAGAGAAAATAGAAGATCACTGTTGGTGTTTAAGAAAAAGGATGAAATAAACAAGCAAAGAGCATTAAACTTTATTCTCTCGTACCGTGTATTCCAAGAATACACCAGCACCCAATGGTACGAGCGGAATAGCACACTCCACAAGGAGCATAATCTAGAACAGATCCCGGCCCGTATTAAGAAGCAGGCCACAAACTTCTATAAGAAAATAACTTCTAACCCCAACAGACTTATCAATTCGTTGGGTGATTACCAAGCCATTGGGGTCCGCCATAAGCGACCCCGGCTATTAATTGAAAATCCAGCTCTCGCTTTCTTTTAACCTATTCTACAGCCTCCCTTGGCGCTTTAAATCTCAATCAAAATTCACCCTACTAAAACTACAAAGTGCCCCTGAGCATTAGGCCACACCCTGGCCAGCTAAGCACAACAGGTAATCACCCAATCCCCTAAACAAATGCTGTCAGGTCTTACCGTATTCAGATAGAGCTCTAAAGGCCCCAGGGCTGAAAGGCTTAATATAAACGCGCGTGAAGACGGCTAGCCGTCTTCACGTCGCTGGGTTTGTCTGTCTGTCTGTCGTCGTGCTTTTGATAAAGTTTGGCACAGTGGTTTACTGTACAAAATGAAGCACAAAGGGTTCCCAGAACACTTACTTAAGGTCATCAACTCCTATCTTAGGAAAAGGCAATTCTATGTCCAAGTGGCTGACGCACAATCCTCACTGAGGAAGATCAAAGCCGGTGTACCGCAAGGTAGTGTCATAGCCCCCGCCCTCTTCAATGTTTACCTTTCTGACATCCCTAAAACAGATGCTACCAGTCTCCACTTATACGCAGATGATACTGCCATCTCCTCTACCTCCTGGAGAGTACATAGAGTTGCAACTAACCTCCAAGTCGCCTTAGACACCCTACACCCCTGGCTTAGGGATTGGAGAGTGAAAATTAATGTCGGTAAATGTGCTGCCACTCTGTTTACAAAAAAGCGCAAACATTCAGAAGTCCAGGACCTTAATTTCTTTGGCGATGTAATCAGATGGCAGCCAGTTACAAAGTATCTGGGAATCACGCTTGATCGAGGCCTTACTTTCGCACCGGAGGTCACTCAGCGCGCAAACCAAGCGAAAGCGATTCAAGTGCAACTCTGGCCCCTTATGAAGTCCCAGAGTGCACTAGATGACAGGAGCAGACTACTGACTTATATAGCACCATTGTGCGGCCTGTTATGGAATATGCCAGTCCTGCGTGGGGCTTTGCTGCCCCCTCGACCATCAATAAACTTCAGGTCGTCCAGAACAAAGCGCTGCGCACGATATCGGGCTCCCCATGGTATGTGCGCAACGCTCAACTACACAATGAATACGGTCTACCGACCATCAAAGAAAGAATCCATGCACAGGCAGTTAGACTCTATAAAACAGCTACACTAAGCACAAACCCTCTCATTAACAGATTGGGTGATTACCAAGCCAGGGGGAACCGCCATAAGCGCCCCCGCATTCTTATAGAATGATTTTCCTCTTCTCAACAAATCTGCTACTATAGCACACCTTTTCTTCTCTTAAGAACTATTATTTTCTATTTCACACTTAACTTCTGACTCTCTCAGAACTACTTATCTTTACCTTTTCTATCTTCTGTATTTCCTGAATTAGGTCATATTCTGGCCAATTAAGACACCGAGTAATCACCCAATCACCCTAACACAGTTGCAGCTGGTCGAAACAATTAGATAGAGCTCTTAAGGCCTTCGGGCTGACAGGCTACATTAGTATGTATCGAAGCCGGCTCCGCCGGCTTCGATTGCATGGGTCAGGCCAGGCCAGGCTGGCCGCCAGCATTAGGATTCGATCACAGAGCTCCAAGTACGCCACTGCTCCAAGTTCCTAGCTCCCGACTCTTCGAAATAGATGATCCACCAGCCGTGTCCGCCTTCTCAATCCACATCGAGCCTCTCCACCTCCTCGTTCGCTGCTGCTTGACCGACCGTTCTCTGCGCGGTCCGACCTCTCCAGCACTTAAGAGGGCTAAACCCGAACCTCGGTTTAGCAGCCTCCAGTCAAAACAAGCCTACCCTCCAAAAGCCACTCCCTACAGAAACACAAAATAGGTACCAGACACTATCACAAATGTCAGAAGAAGAAGACTTCCCTCCATTCGAAGCCAATAACCCCAATCCAAGGAAACGAAACACTTCAAGACGTTCACCAACCAACCGCCGAATTAGGGCTTACAATCGTTATGATTACGAAGATGAACCTCCCAGTCAATACGACCCTAGCTCTGACACCTCAGTCGATCGCGGTAACAACAGGCCCGCTACACAGAGAACCAGACGGCAAACAGAAAACTCCCAACTAAATGCTCCCTTGCTTCGCCCAGCACCTGTTAAATATGGTGACAATTTCGCTCCGGAATCTAGCGCCCCTCCGCTACAACCCTCTTATGCAAGACCTGATAGGACCCAAGCCCAACGGACAACAAACATTACCTCATCCTCAAGTCAAACAAATTCACACGCCCATAGGGCAGCAAACAATAATCCAACACCAGACCAAACTAATACAGACAGCACTTCTGCCAGTACTTCACAGCCTTCCGACCACAACCAGGGTTCAGCAGAGCGCCCTACATTCTTCAATAGAATCACAATTCCAGACAACATAGCAGAGCCCATTAAAATAATACTTAAAAGCCTTCAAATTGCACTAGCCAGCATGGTCGAATATCTATACAAAGGCATACAACATTTAAGCAATAGCCTCACTCAGCTCACAAACACCATGAGTAATCTGCAACAACAATGGGTTTAAAACATCTAAGATTATGCTCCTGGAACGCCGATGGTGCGTACTTCCGCTACAAAAAGATAGAGCTTACCCATTTTCTCAAAGAACACAACATAGATATTCTGCTAATACAAGAGACCAAACTAAACAACGCTACTCGTTTTAATATCCCAAATCACAGAATTTATAGAAATGACCGACCCGACCCGGGCGGAGGCACTCTAATTGCAATTAAACAAAACATACCACATTACGAAGATGAATTAGAACCGCTAACACACATGGAAGCCACTGCAATAATTATAACTCTCAAGAACACCACTTATCGCATTATGATGATGATGATAATTGTTGTTTTAAGGGGCCTAACATCTAGGTTATCGGCCCCTGATGGTTTGGGTGATCGTGAAGATGAAAATGAAATGCGAACTTAAAACTAAAACTAACTACTAACCTACATATTAGAAGAAGAAATGGAAAACTAAAGGAGAATAAGGCAAATAAAAGGACAGAAGGAAAAGAAATGCCCTCAACCCTCGGAGAAGGCGGATTGAGGGACTTGGAAGGAAGGAGAGCCGTGAAAGGTATATAGGAAAGTGAAAGAGGAGAGGGTCCGCCCCAAAGGTAAGGGACAAAAGGGGAAAACGGACCCAGCTCAGGAATCCCTCGGGGTCGCCAACTCCCGAACTCACAAGCCGTGAGCCCCTGAGGGTGTAGCATTATCTAGGGTGCACCAAAAGTGGTGGGGCAACATACACCCGGCCTCCTTGAGGGCCTTAAGCAGAAGGCAGGAGATAACATGAAAAGAAAAAGAAGGCTGACCCCTCGCAGAAGGAGGGAATCAGAAAAGATGAGACAAGGGCCAATTACGGCGGGAAAGGAAGTGACTCCCTAGGCCTCGGATGCCCTAATACCGTCGGGGTCGGAAGAGAACAAGAGTTGACCAAGGGAGGTCGACAGGAAAGAAGACAGAGAGGAGCCCGGCACAAGTAAGTGGAAGCAATGCCGGGTTCAGCTGGGGCCCCGTGGTCGCCAACCCACGCCCACTAGATGTGAGCCCCTGGGGGACTTATCGCATTATTTCAGCCTACAATCCTCCCCAAAAACGCATTCTTAACCAAGATTTAGACATAATATTAGCCCATCACAAAACTATTGTCTTTGGGGACCTAAATTCTAAACATACAAACTGGCATAGCATAACCACTAACGATAATGGCAAATATCTGCTAAAACATAATAACAATAAACATTATTTCATCACAGCACCCACGGAACCAACTCATTATTGCTTCAGAAATGGCAGCCTAAGTGGTGACGTATTGGACATAGCATTAATTAAAAACATCACTCACAATACGCAACTTGAAGTCATTCACGCCCTTTCTTCAGACCATCTTCCAGTCATACTAGACGTAGGTGCTAAACTACCTTACATTAACAGCCAAAAAACCATTAATCCCAAAAAAAAAAATTAACTTTGAAAAATATAAAGAGCATTTAGACTCACTACTACCAACCGAACTTCCAAATATTAACTCTACATCAGAATTGGACGAACATTTAAATTTATTCACTCAAACCTTAACTACCGCGGCCAAAACTAGCACTGTACCCTTAAAACAAACTCCCCACTCGCTCCCTGAAGATATCAAACAGTTAATACATGATAAAAACAACGCTAATAAGATATTTAAAAGAACACTCACAATACAAGCCAAAATTGAATACAATAGGCTACATGCTAAAGTCAAAAAGGAACTTCACCGCTACTCAAACGAAAAATGGAACCAAAAGCTACAAAATATAAACACAGATACCTCCAACATAAATCTCTGGAAAACCACTAAAATATTAACTAGACAAAATACCAATATTCCCCCTCTCCTCAAAAACAATAGGCAAATAGTTGCGGGCACACAAGAGAAAGCCGAACTACTTGCCGAAACATTGGAGAAACATTTCCAACCAAACCATAATCTTCATGACTACAATTATGACAACTACACAAATATTTCAGTCCAAAACTTTCTTCATACTCCAAATACCGCTGAAACCCCAAGTATCTCCAAACAATTTATTAGCCATATGATTAAAAAATTAACAAACAAGGCTCCAGGGGATGACAACATACATTCAGCCATGCTGAAAAATCTCACTGCTAAAGCCCTAAGTCATTTGGCACTCATTTTAAATTCCATCATTAGACTTGAATATTTCCCGCAACAATGGAAATTAGCCAAAATTATTGTCTTTCCAAAAGCCGGAAAAAGCAAAAAGGACCCTGAAAATTACCGACCCATTAGCCTCTTGAGCATAATTTCCAAACTTTTCGAAAAAATACTATATAAACAAATTGTAACCCAAGTTAACGAACGCCTCATTAGGCAACAATTTGGCTTTAAAGCAGGACATTCAACCACCCATCAGCTGTTGAGAGTCACTGAATACATAACGCATGGTTATAACCATAATCAGGGCACGTTAGCACTATTCCTTGACTACCAACAAGCTTTTGACAGGGTAATCCACACTACACTAAGTCACAAACTCATTAACTTCAACATCCCCTCCACCTACATTAAATTAATAAATCAATATCTCACTAACCGTAAATTCTATATAAGCATAAATAAATTTAAATCAACAATTAAACAAATTCAGGCGGGCGTCCCCCAAGGTAGCATCCTAGGCCCCATTCTCTTCTTAATATACATTAACGATATCCCTAAACCCCTTGACACACTAACTGCTATATTCGCAGATGACACTGCAATAATGGTCAAGTCACGCGACCCAGAACTAGCCAGAAGAAAACTTCAAAACCACATTAATCAACTTGAGCCATGGCTAGTCCAAAATAAAATTGCGGTAAACATAGCCAAAACACAAGCAATTAATTTTACCTGGAGGCATAGACAGCCCCAACTCCCTTTACAGCTATTCAATAGAAATATTGCCTATACAAATCACTACAAATACCTAGGTATCACTCTAGATCCAAAACTGACACTAGTCAGACATACAACTAACACCGTCCACAAGGCCAAAACACAAATTAAAACTCTCTACCCATTGGTTCACCCTTCATCGCATCTCACCAGCAAAAATGTCACATTAATATATAAAGCATTAATACGTCCAATACTCACTTACGCCTACCCTGCCATAGGCTTTCAATCCTTAACTAACCTTAAAAAATTACAAGGTATACAAAACTGGCTACTGAGAACAGCCACCAAACCAAAGAAAGGGGAATATCACAAACCCATTCATTACTATCACAAAAAAACAAAGACACCGTTCCTACTAGACTACCTCACAGATTTAACAAGAAATTTCTATCAGAAGACAGCCACACATCCAAACTACTTTATTAGACAACTTGGCACATATCAGGTGGACCCAACACAAAAAATCAAACGACAACCAAAATACATCCTAACATTACGAAGACAACTTGAATATCCAGACATCTAAAGACTATTTCACCTTATTCAGCCACATCAGCAATGGTTAAACACAAATACAAACCAATAGCACAATTACTCTCCAAACCCACAGCCCTGAACTCCGAAGGAACTCCATAAACAGTCCAGAACTACGGGGGTCCCTGCTCGGGGGACGGCCACGGCCGGCTCCGCCCGGGATGGGGCCTCGCGTGTTCTGTAAATAAAACCAATACCAAATCAGGAACTAACTCACTTTAACAACATCAATACCACGGAGTAAAGCCGTTTTTACACACCCGAGGAGCCCCCTACCCCCCCCCTTTTTTTTTTAATCATTCAGGTAACTTCATCTGCCTGACCAAAATTAAACCCTCCCTTTGCCTTGTACTCTTGGCCAATACATCTAACATCTACACAAACACATTCCTAACCCGGCGGACCCTCCCCTGGGAGGACGTCGGCCACGGCGGACCCCTTCCGGGGGGCGGACCATGGGCGGAAATCCATAAACACCAAACTGCACTGGAGCGTATTAGGAGATACGAACTCCGTACACACTAGGAGGCACAGTCCAGCTGGACCAATCCCAGTGATTTGGTCTACGCGCTGCATTGGCATCCTAGCCTCAATACATCCATAAACCAGAAAATTACTCAATTAACAAACCCAATTAAACATAATTATCCATAATACAGTATTATTTTCAATTACAAGGACTAATAAACAACTTTCAGCATCCAACCAATCACAGCACATCACCAGCCAATCACAGCTCAGTAAATCTAATTTCAAACTCCCCGCTCCAGTGACAGTCATCACCTCTCTAACACTATTTAGAAACTCTTCTCGTACAAAATTAGAGCAAAAGAGGGTAGCTGAGGCCTTCTATCAACTTGTTATTACCATAAATCAATAACATACCTACTACAGGTCTTTTCTTTCCTCTCACAATCACTACTTAATCTCAACCTACTTAAGGTCTGCACATTTCCCAATAACTTACGAAGCTGCTGCACAAATTAAAACACTTCCACACATAATACCACATACATAAATCATGGCGAGCGTAATGTAGACCACAACACCTAGAGCATCGGCAGGAGTGTGCACTGGCCAACAACTGACCAACAGGCACATCCTGACCCGAACCTAAGCTGGAACAGCTCTACTATTCTCTTCCGTATTTGCACTGCCCCAAATAATTTGATTAATTGCTTGCAATTAACCAATTAAATTTTAAACTTATCACCTTTGCACAATTAAAAACCCACTGCACTGTAAAAACTCTGGCTATCAGTTATCCATTAAGCTATAGCCAGAGGAAATTAACTAAAATCATCATAATTAAATTAATCTACAAAACTCCCACCCCCTAAAATAGAGTAAAAGGAGCCCGGTTTACGGGCACCAGACTCTTCCTCCTCCCGCATGCACCTGCCAAAGGTGACATGCTCGTCACTGCCTGAGAATAGCCTCGGTTTAGTCTTCCGAACATCGCCGTCGAGTCAACATCGAGCCTCCCTAGTAACATAACCCCCACCCCCCCTCTTTAGCCATCCAAATCAAGCAATTCCTGTTTTCCCAAGAGTTTAAGCCATTAGTTAAACTCATCCTACTCTCCCATCGAGCAGCCAATAACCAAATTTAGCAGCGCACTCATCGTCGCAGCTCCATCTCTACTTAAACTGGACAACTTTGAGTGACTGCTAAATTGGTTTTTCTCTTTCCTCTATTCAAGGGTTTACCAAGGTATTTGACCACTATCTCTTTTCCTCTATTCAAGGGTTTACCAAGGTATTTGACCACTATCTCTTTTCCCCTTCTCACTCAATACACTCACGTCTACACACACAAACATGCGGCGCTCAAGCCCGCTTGAGCCTCACACGATTCTTAACAAAGGCACCACATTCTTGGTCACCGGGACCGAATCAGACAGAATCTTCACCCCTGTGTATCCAATTACACTTACACCAACTGGACCCTCCAAAGTCGCCGATGGTAAAATTATCACGTCATCTCTAGCGTCTAATGCTGATCCACAACAACTCGCTTTCACTCCTTCAAGCCCGCTATCTCCTACAGTCACAGAAGTCTCCCCCAACTCAAAACAATGCTGCGGTAATCAGTTCACAGCTACTATTCACACCTCCATCACATGTTTAAACACGGAGGAGTACATGTACTATTCATCCTCCTCCAAAAGAAACTCTACAGGCACTACGATTATCGTCCGTCCTCCTAAGAAAGCTGTCAGAGCGGCTATTATCAGTGTGCTCTCGCCCATGGCTGACAGGGTGGCTATGATAGAGGAGCTTGCATGCGGCTTCATTTCTATCAGTCCCAAGAGGAAAGAACACTCGGACATAGTCTGTAAAGCCCTCTCCAGTCATCCAGCCATCCCCTCTCACACGACTCGTTACAAGAATGGACACAGCGGAGACACAAACAGAGGACACTGATGAAATTCCTACTCTCGTAGGTTTTGAATCAACTCAGACAGAGAACATTGAAACACTCCATGAGGCCTCTCAAACAGTCCCAGACACGGCCAATACTTGGACACAAACAAGCAAATCTCTTATTAAGCCTCCTAAGAAAACTAGGAGGAAAAATAAGAGCTCGCAAGCTTCCCTGGCATCGCCCAAACCCACACATTCATATCCGGCCGTCTCTCCCTCCGAGAACGACCCCTCACTTGCTCCCCCGCCTTCCCCTGACACAGTTAACTCAGCACCTCAACCAAATACACGGGTGACTCCTCGCCCCCCTCCCAAACCACACTCTACACTTACAATCCAGTGTTATAACTGCCAAAAATTGTACCACAATGCTGCCAGTTGCCCTCACGAGACCCGCTGTAACAGGTGTGGTGATCATCATCACCACACAGCTTGCAAGGTCGCACGTGACTGCCCTAAGTGCGTCAACTGTGGTGGGGCACACGCAGCCTCATATTTGGGGCGCAAATACATCAAAACAGCAATAAAACGTCGGCAGTTACAACTCAGACAACACGCTAATACTTCCATCCCTCCCCTCATGTCACTATCAGTTACCCCGCCCTCTCGAACCCAGAACTCAGCCCTCACTCAGGTCCTCCACATACTCCAACAATTAGCCACGATTACCCTCTAAATTAATTGCCATGCACTCCGACAGCAATCCAAGAACTCACTCCTTGCCCCGCGGGGCGTGGTGCGCCTGCTCGGGGTCCTGGCCACGGCCGGCTCCCCCGGGATGGCGCGCTGCGGGCCGCGGGCTCGGCCCCAATACTTGCCCCTCTTCGCCTCACCTCATGCCTCTCTTGGCTTTAAATTCATTGCCCCTTAGGCACCTACTCTGTTCTGATTTTCACCTTTCATAAATACTTTCGCCAATCTGGCCCTTTGATTCCTTACTCTTTGTGCTATATGCACCAGGTCACATTCTGACCAATTATGATGTACAGGATATATCCAAACCCCCTTTTCCAAACCAGTGCTGCTCAATCCTATACCGTCATCGACATAGCTCTCAAGGCCCGTACGGGCTGATAGGCTTAAAAAATGCGCGACTTTACGTCGCATGGTTTGCTTGCTGGCCGCCAGTCTCATGCTAACTCTCCTGTCGATGCAATTAAAGAGCTGATCATTATTAAAAATCGCACTCGCAAGCTTTGGCAAAGATACAGAGATCCCGCTGATCACGCTGAATACCGCGAAATAGCGAAGATCATCCACGATAGACTGTAGGAAAGTAAGATAGAAAAGTGGGAAGAGACCTGTAGTAAATTCTCTGAAAATACCTCAAATAACGACTTCTGGAAAGTTGCTCGTTCTTTGAGGCGCCCTCCTAACGTTAAACGAGCGCTTCACGGTCGTAGAGGGCTAGTATTTTCTCCCCTTGAGAAAGCAGAGGCCTTCGCAGACTCTATTGAGAGTCAATGCGATATACCAGACTTGAATGACACAAACGACGATACTAACGAGGACTTATTTAATGACATTCGAGCCCAGGCCACAAATTTTAGGCTCAACTGGAAGACGCAAGACCCTATTCTTATTAACCCCATTACCCCTGCAGAGGTAAAAAAAAAAGTCGCCAGGCAGCAAAATGATAAGAAGTCTCCAGGTGATGACAGGCTGAACAACTTTGAAATTAAAGCTCTCCCTTTCCGAGCATTCATATTACTAGCGAATATATTTAATTCTTGTCTGATACTAGGTTATTTTCCCCAGGCTTGGAAGACAGCCAAAATCTGCTTAATTCCAAAGACTGGTAAAAATCGCATATTCCCTCAGAACTATCGCCCTATCAGCCTGCTCTCGCATCTTTCTAAGATTTTTGAGAGGTTTCTTCTCAAGCGCCTAAATGTTCATTTGAACTCCAGTGGCGTGTTGAGACTGGAGCAGTTCGGCTTTCGCGCGGGTCGAAGTGCCCCCCTGGCCGTGCTGCGACTAGTACAATACGCTTCAAGATCATTCAACTTAAAACGTAATGTTCCGTCCGTCTTTTTCGATATTGAAAGGGCGTTTGACACGATATGGATAGACAATCTTATCGTTAAATTGATTAAATTGGGTACTATCCCCAATTACCTGATTAAGGTCGTCTATTCATATCTAAGGAACAGAACCTTTTATGCTACCTGCGATGGCGAGAGGTCTACGGTTCGAACCCTGAGAGCCGGTGTCCCACAGGGGGGAGTCCTCTCGCCGGTGCTGTTTAGCTTATACTTGGATGATCTTCCTAGGAAGACAGGAGTGGAATTGCAGCTATACGCGGATGACGTTGCAATCTATGCTTCTAAGCGTAGACACTGTGATGCCATTCGTGTGCTGCAAGATTGGATGAATCTTTTTTCGGAATGGTGTATTCGAAACAGGGTCCTGGTAAATAATGATAAGACTCGAGCTGTCATTTTTACCAGACGAAGGCCCCAGCTTAGTCAACTTAGAATTCATGACACTGTCTTGCCTTGGTCTAATTCCGTCAAATATCTAGGTATATTATTAGATAAGCAGCTGACTTTTCAGCAGCATATAGACCGGGTCTTGCAGCTAGCAGCAGTGCGGTGCAGGGCTATTTATCCGCTCTCGAGAAATAAATATCTCAGTGAGCAGATAAAGCGAAAGCTTTATCTTGCGCTCATACGCCCCGTGCTTTTGTATGGCTGCCAGGCCTGGTCTCATATAGCTAAGACTCATATTCTGAAGCTCCAGCGGTTTCAGAATAAAACCCTCCGTTCCTTTTTCAGGATAAGCCGCCTTCAAAAGACCAATGCACAGATAAGACATGAATTCTCTATTCCTACTATCTGTTCTCAGATAGAGAAATTATGCGAGTTGACTAAGCTAAGAATGCGCCAGTGCATCCGATCTGAACTCCGTGGTCGTCACATTTTGGATCCCATCATTCACACTTCAAAGCCCAGGACCAAATACAAGTATCGTGGTCCTTGGCTCACTTATTTAAAATAAAATTCTAAATTTTTAATTATTTATTATGCACCTCTAAATTTTTATTTCCACATCCTTTTGGCCCGTTAACTACCATCGTTGAAGCTGTCTGGTGATAGAATTTCTTCTTTCTATCGCTTGGCAGTCTTTCCCCCTTTCTAAGCTTACTTATCCTATCTATAGATAGCTAGAACTATGAGGGTTTCAGCTCTGGCTAATAGGTTACGGTCCTCCTTTCCTATTAGCCAGAACGTTTTCCCCCTCCAATATGTACGCCCTGTGCTTCCGCCTACTTATGGCAAACACATATATCGATGTGTAAAAAGCCGTACATCAGGCTGGCACACCCAATTGATGAGCATACAATTAAAAAAAAAGAGACTAATGCTGACAAGGCATCAGGATGATCACGATAATTCAGCGCCAAGGCTCGACAGAGTGAACATCGTACCTGCTCCAAGAACTTCAGACTGAGCGACGTGCTTGCATGGTCTCAGCAACGTTGGACTTCAAGCGGTCCGGACTATACAGCTCAGTTATTTGTCCCCTAGGGGACAAATAACTGTTATATGATATAGACCACCGACCAATAAACTCATGGTCTCGAGTCAAAAATCAATTTAAAAGAGAGTATTGTTCAACAGTCTAAAATATAAAATAAAGTTTTATGTATATGTTTATAAATTGATACATAAAGCGTTCTTCCCTATAAATAGGGGAATATTTAAAATTAATATAAAACAAGTGTTGACCAAACGACCCCTCCACAGGGCCACCAGCTGCAACCTGCAATCTGAAACATAACATAAGAAACACAAGAAACACAAAGCATTAGACATGAAAATATTAACCCTGATACACTATTAGTTATAATACACGTTGGCCTAGATTTCCACCAAATTTTAATTGCCTAGTGGAGTAGCGTTGGGTAGAGGTAAGTCGCATGGGAAGTTTTAAAACATTAAAACTTGAAACATATTAAAAATATTAAAAATACTAAAATATTAAATATGTGATCCTGGTGGATTAAGTCATAAGAAAACAGTAAAATAAATGTATAGTGCACCTCTACTCTACACTATTAGATTTTTAGGATGTCTGTAGGTGTAGTTCTTTGCTTCTGATATATTCGTTATCTGTTCTGTGATAAGTTTGTTATTTGAATTTATGATAGCTTCGCTATTGTAAAACTTGATGGCAGATCGTTTGATTTCATCCTTGATTAGAAGGATATTGCATTTTTGATGAACCTCCCTTGTAGGCGTGAGCCAATGGACCCGGAGGATACGTTTTAGTGCGTGATTCTGAAAGGTCTGTAGTCGACGTACATTAACGTCTGCAGCCACTCCCCAGGCAGGCGCGGCATACATGATGACCGAGGAGACCATCATCCTGTAGAGTAGGATCCTGTTCCCCAGTGTCACTTTGGAATCGTGATTGACTAATGGATTTAGCGTCGCCAGTGCAGCCCTTGCTTTGACCAGGGTTTTGTCTATGTGTGATTTAAATGTTAGCTTGGAGTCCAGGACCACCCCAAGATACTTGGCCTCCTCGGCCCATGTTATTCTGTCGTTAAACATGAATATTTCACCATGGCTCCTTCTCGAGAGGCGCCTAGTGTAGAGGACAGCGAGAGTCTTGGAAGTGTTTATCCTCACTCGCCATCTCCTACACCAGACCTCGAGCAGTACGATTGAAGCCTGCAGCCTCCCGACGGCCAGCTCGGGTTTGAATGAGTCCGCCATCAGGGCTGTATCGTCGGCATACATTGCGATGCTCACCCCTTCAGCCTTAGGGATGTCACTGGTATATAGTAGGTAAAGTAGAGGGCCTAAAATTGAACCTTGTGGTACCCCTGCGTTAATATGCCTTGGGGATGAGCGAGTATTTGACACTTTTACTATAAATTTACGATCCGAAATGTAATTTTGCAGCAATAGCCAATGGCTAGCTTTTAGGCCTAAATCATGAATTTTGTATAACACACCCTGATGCCAGACTCTATCAAAGGCCTCAGCCACATCCAAGTAGACCACTCCAGTGGCTCTTTTAAAATTATAGCCTTTAACTATAAAGTTAATTAGGCGGATCAGTTGTTGGGTAGAGGAGTGGCCAGACCTAAACCCGAACTGCTCATCGGGAATAGCTCGTGCAACAGCCTCAGAACCCAGCAATCTCTTCAGAAATAATTTTTCAAAAATTTTGCTCAATATGTCTAAAAGGCTGATCGGTCTATAGTCTGAAGGATTGCTGGAGTCCTTCCCAGGCTTAGGAACCATGGCTACTAATGCCGTTTTCCACCTGACCGGGAAGTAACCCAGCTTCATCAGTGAATTGTACAGGTTTAACAAATGTTTTAACGCATTTAAGGTCAGATGTTTTACTACTCGGTTAGTAATCCCGTCGGGCCCAGGGGCTTTGTCCCAAGGGAGGTTCTTTATGATTTTTACAAGCTCAGATAGCGGTATGACTTCCGCATTCACATTTGCACTTTCACTTTCACTAACACTTTTATTTGCCATTTCTAATTTCATATTTAGGTGAATGACAGGAACTATATCTTCCACGGTTTTAGTGAATTCTGGGTTATTTGGGAATTCATTTGGATGTAGTCTCTTTTCCAGTGTCGTTCCAAATAGTTCGGCCTTTTCAAGGTCGGTGTTAGCTTGTATGTCATCCTTCTGTAGAATTGGGATGTTTCTAGGCTTTGTTCTATGTGTTCTTAGCGTTTTCCACAGTGCGTCACTATTATCTATATTCTCATTAATTTGGGTCCTCAATTTGTTATTTCTATGAGTTAATATTTTCCTCGTTATAATATGCTTTAATTTATTAATGTGCCTTTTGATTTTAGGGTCTCTATTATGCTGCCAATGTTTTCTTAATTTATTTTTCAGTTTTAGTATCTCTAATATTTCAGATGGGAGGTCTGAGATCTTAGTGTTGGTTTTCCTGCTCCTCAGCTTATTAGTCTGTATTATAGCTGATTTAATTTTCTTTGTGATGTCGTCAGCTACAAAGTCGGCGTCATGATTGTTTTTGATATTTGTAGGGGCTTCAGCAAAAGCATCATTGATGATGCTTTCAAAGTTCCTCCAATCAATTTCTGACCATTCGTTTCTTTCCTTGTTTGATTCTAATGGTGAGAGTTCAAGGGTCAGCTTGACCGGGTTATGGTCGGAGCTAGTGGCGCATATTGTCTCCAGTGCCATTGTTTCGTTTATGTCTTGGCTGAGCACAATGTCAAGCATGTCCGGCAGTTGCTTCGAGATGTGGGGGATGTAGGTGTAGTGATCGGGAGCTGAAGGGTTTATTCCGTTGTTATTACAGTATGTGAACAGGTGAGTCCCGACATAATTAATTTTTCTGGATTTCCAGGACGGGTGCTTTGCGTTAAAGTCACCTGCTACAATGATAGAAGGAGCTGAGTTGAAAACAAGGTCCAGATCAGAATTTAAAATCCGTGTGTTAGGTCTGTTGTACAAGGAGACAAATAGTATGTTTCCTCTAGATGTTTTCACAGATACTGCCGTTGCTTCCAACTTTTGTAGTGTTGGCAAGTAGAACTCACTATGTGGAATTGAGTTTTTGATGAATATGGCAGTGCCTCCTCCTTGACCAACCCTATCGTTCCTATAACCCTTATAACCTTTAAGTTTATAGGATTTGGTTGCGTCAAGGAATGTTTCCTGCAGCATAATGATGTCAGGATTATGCTTGTCTATTTCCACTTTTAGTTCCTCCCTTCTGAGGCTCCCCACAATACCTTCTGCGTTCCAATATAGAACTATTATATTTCTACTTATATCTCTGGTTAGTTGGCGTCTATCCATGTTGGATACCAAGTAGATTTAGGACTGTTCCCTCTAAGGTCTGTCCTTTAGGGGGGAACAAAAGATCTAGCAGGATGAGGTTTATCTTATTTATCAGACCACTATTTATGATATTAGCCATTAATATGGTATATCGCTCAGCCGGGGAGTTATTATTTAACATTTTTATTGTTTCTTCTCTAGTGGCGGGTAATTTTACATAATCCGTGTTATCGGAAGATGGTGATTCCAATCTGCAAGGAGGTAATAGCAGCTGCGAAGTTGTAGTTGTAGCTGTTTCATTTGTTCTATTGGAGTTGGAACTGCCAATATTACTGTAGGTATGAACGTGATCTTCTGCTTGGTTATTTCGGGAATGGTTTGGTTCCGGAGGGAGATCCGGGAACTCTTCCGGATTTGGTCTGTAGCCACTTGTTATTGGTTGTTCAGATTGGTTATTTTTACGAATTTGGTTTGTGGGGAGTAGTGCCCTACAACCTCTAAAGTTTGCGGTATGGTTGTCACCACAGTTGCAGCACTTGAATTCGGGCCTCTTGTTTACTGGGCATTCCGGAGTGCTGTGAGAACCAGTACATTTTACACAACGTGGAGCTAAGTAGCAGTTAGCTCTAGTATGCACAGGCCTTTGGCACCTTTTACATTGTACAGGCCCTGTATAATTTCTATATGCTTCCACTTGTATCTGCATGTCTAGGAGTGTTTGTTTTTGATAAATTTTTCTAGAATATTCTGAGTTCTCGAGAGTGACGATAAACAAGGGGATCTTCCTTCTGACAAAACTTGTATCGTGGTCATTAGGACTGTCTTCGTTGCTTTTAGGTATCTTGTAGATTTTGGACATCTGGGTAACCTGTTTGATTTTAAATCCATCTGCAGTAAGTTCCTCGATTATCTCCGCTTCAGGTGTGTCGTTGTCCAGGTTGCGGATAACGACCTGGATGTCCTTAATGTCACTGCCAGTCCCCCCCAGGGGCTCACATCTAGTGGGTTGTGGGTTGGCGACCACGGGGCCCCAGCTGAGTCCGGCATTGCTTCCTCTTACTTGTGCCGGGCTCCTCTCTTTCTTCTTTCCTGTCGACCTTCCTTGGTCAACTCTTGTTCTCTTCCGACCCCGACGGTATTAGGGTATCCGAGGCCTAGGGAGTCTCTTCCTTTCCCGCCTTAATTGGCCCTTGTCTCATCTTTCCTGATACCCTCGTTCTGTGAGGGGTCAGCCTTCTTGTTCTTTTCCTTTTACCTCCTGCCTTGTGCACAAGGCCCTTAAGGAGGCAGGGTGTATGTAGCCCCACCACTTCTGGTGCACCGTCGATAATGCTACACCCTCAGGGGCTCACGGCTGGTGAGTTCGGGCGTTGGCGACCCCGAGGGATTCCTGAGCTGGGTCCGTTTTCCCCTTTTGTCCCTTCCCTTTGGGGCGGACCTTCTCCTCTCTCCCCTCCCCTCTCCTCTCCTCTTTTCCTTCTATTTCCTTTTCTCTTTAAGATTCCCGCACTGTTTTTGTTACTCGAATCACCGTGTATCTAAATTCCCTTTTAGCGATTTTTAAGGCATTTTTGATCTATGTTGCATTTTGTAAGTTTTTTCGATATAAATTACATCTCGCGATTGTTTTCAACCTCAATTGCATTTTGTAATGATTGACAATCTAAATTGCTTTTTAGTAAGTCTTTCAATGCAGGTTGCGGGGCCTTTTAGTGAGTATTTTGAATTTCAATTGCATTTTGTAAGTATTTTTAACCAAAACCGCATTTCGCACGAATTTTGAATCTAAATTGCATTTTGTTTGGTGGGCATTTTGCACATATTTTGATTCTCAATTGCATTTTGTCGGTATTTTGAATCTAAATTACATTTTGTCAAGTATTTTCAATCTAAATTGCTTTTTGTAAGTATTGTCAATCCACATGAGTCGTTAGAATCACCGTACATTTTCTAAGCTTTTTCAATTTCAATTGCATTTTGTAAGTATTTTGAATTTCGATTGCACTTTGTGAATAATTTGGATTGGAACTGGGATAAGGCCTATTTCAATCTGAATTGCATTGTGTATTTTCAATTTCAATTGCATTTTGTAAGTATTTTGAACCTCAATTGCATTTTGTACGTATTTTCGATCTCATTTGCATTTTGTAAGTATTTTGAATTTCAGTTGCATTTTGTAAGTATTTCGACGCTAGATTGCATTTTGTACGTATTTTGAACCTAGCCTTCATTTTGTGGGTATTTTTCAATCTATTCCTTTTGTGAATCTTTTCGTTCTAAATTCCCTTTTGTAAGAACATTTTTTGAGTCGTTTCAATCCGAGTTCCTTTTTGTAAGTATTTTCCGTCTCACTTAATTTTCGTTCTGGTTTCCGTTTCATTATCCTTTTCGCTATCACCCAGATCATTAGGGGCCGATAACCTAGATGTTAGGCCCCTTAAAACAACAATTACCATCATCATCATCACTGCCAGTCGAGTAGGTGAAAAATTCAACATTTTGCTTGTGTAATGAGTCTCTTACAGCAGTGTAGTCAGACAAGCTTTCGTACTGGTATTTAATGGTGCCGCGGTTTATCTGTTTGGCATTCATAGTATCTGTTATTAAGGACTTTAAGTGTGCCCTTCGGTTACTGTATGTAATCTTGTCATCCTTGATAATAATCGGCGGTGGACGGGTTTTTGGTTGTCTCTGTCTCTGCGTATGGATTGAATTTGAAGCAGGTCCTTGACCATCATTTATAGAATTCAATGAGCCATACCTGTTAGAGGTTGTAGTGGCACTAGCTTTTTGTTCTAGATTTATCGCTGGGGCATTTCTGCCATGCTCAGTAATAAACCCTTCAGCATCCACGGTCTTGTACCTTTTTCTATTTTCTGGACTGTTACCTGTAATCAGTTTATTATTACTCTTCGAAGTATTTTGTGGCGAAGGAGTTTGTTGCAAAGTTCTCTTCTTTGAGTATTCTTCGGTGTCGGTGTCAACTCCATTAGTGTTTCCACCTGCAATTCGTTAAGTCCACAAGAGCTCCCTGCAGCAGCGTCACTTTGGTTGTTCTTTTCAGTTAAGCTGCTTTCTCGTGGTTCAGCATTTGGATGGCTGACCGTGTCTTTTACGTTACTCGACTGCGAGCCTGTCATTTTGTTTGGAGCTACTTTTGTATTCGCCTTTTTTAGTGGTTTTATGATTCCGCCTGTCCGGTATTCCTAACTCCAGGCCTGGTTTTCAGTGGATTTTGCATGTGCAGTTTGTCTTCGAGGATCCCTTCCCCCATTTGACCTAACACTTTGGGCAAGGCGTGAATCTTTAGGGCCACCAACGACAGTCTTTCCGTTTGAGAGTACTACTTGATTTCGAACAGTTTTGCTATGTTGCCTTTCAAGTTGCTTGTTACCGTTCCTACTGGTCTGGTTGAAATTTATGTTTGTTTCGTTTCCGTTACTGATACTGCTAGTGGCTAAGTCCACATCGCTCCCCCGTACTATTTGGACATAGCCAATGTTTCCACTTAGTCTCTTTCCTTCCATATCCAAGGCCAAAGGCCCGAAGGCCGGCCAAACTAAAGGGAAACCGACCGCAGCACCTTCACCTCAGGCTAATCGTTTTAAGACCAGACGATACTGGGGCAAGAGGTGAAGAATACTAGCGGTGTCGCGAAACTTCTCGAACGTTCTCGAGCACAAGTGGTATGTGCGGGAAACTTACTGACACCTGTACCTAGCTCTAGAAGCAACGTTGGACTTCAAGCGGTGATACACCCGGCCGGGTCGTTCATTGCTGCTGCCTGAGTCAGACCGTTCCCTGCGCGGTCCGACCTCTTCGTATTTAGGAAGGCTTAAGACCCCTCGACTACACAAAATAACGAAGACACCGTACATATTGGACTATGCAGTTAAACTAACAAATAACCTATACAACAAAGCACAAAACAACACAAACCCGTACATAAGAGCTCTCGGAAGGTATGAGCCGGACCGTCGAAACTCAAGGAAAAGACGACCCAAGCACATACTGATTCTCCGAGAGATACTCAGTAACCCAGATTAACTATAAACTACAATTACCTACTACCACCAAGATTCACTAAACATGTTCACAACATGGGATGATAACCACCAGAACACAAACAAGCCAAACAACAAACAAGTGAGGCAGTGAGTCATGCCTGCCCGGAGAAAAACTCTTCCGGGGTGGCATGAGCACTGCCAAACCAAAGACACGCGAAAAACACACCAAACTACACGTGGCAGGGAGAGGCCCGAGGAAAGTCTGGCCTAGAACTCAAGCCGAGAAACACAACTCAATGCAAACCATTGCAAACATTAAATAAATAACCGCAACGGAGCCTCAAATCAAATACCAAACCTAACAAACAATAATTATTACAACAATGTCAACTAACAGCAAATTAAGTAAAATAAACAAAACCAACATACAGGTACAACTACAAATAATAGAAATCGGACACATTAAATCGGCACCAAGAAACGAAGCACTAAAAACTCATAACACTCACAACCAAGACAATCTGGACATGGTCACCACCTGGGTGGATGACCAAAAATAAAGACACGACAACTAACCAATAGCGAAATCAGGGACATAGTCTCGTGCGGATTACTATTGGTTAGCGACTACCACTACGAACCACGATATGACGAACCACACAGCCCTGATAAGAAGATTCCACAGAAACAATTAAGCAAAGTAACACCAGCTTACACTGTGGAATACTCATTCTGCCATAAGAACACCATTTGGCACAAGACGTTTTAAGGAGAGAACCTTCAAAAACCATGGCGAGCGGAGAGGAACAGAGGTCGATCTTGCACTCATTATATCGCAAGGAATAAAACAAATAAAAACACACTAATCAAGTAGCGAACAAAAAGCTTTCCCCCTTCCCCATCTAAACTGGAGCAGGGGCGAAACAAAAATACACAAAAGCAGAACACACAAAAGGCCAAGGAAAGGAGCCCTATATTGGGCACCGGTACTGGCATGACTTAAAGTCACTGGTCGCGCTTCGCGCTCCCAGCTCATGCTGGCGCGCCTCACGCGCCCAGTGAACATGAATGTCCTAAAGATCGACCTCGGTTTAGTCTTCCGACCATCGCCGCCGAGTCAACACCGGGCCCTCTGCCCCGGTCCTATTTCCAACGATCGTCGTCGAGGCACCATCGGGCCTCGAGCCCTGCTGGGCCACCCGGCTCTCACATAAGCTCGCTCCGCACACTACGACATTCCCTACGACCGCAAAATTTAAATTAAATTAACTTTAAATTAAATTAACTTATTAAATTAAACTTACTTCACTTGCCCGTTAAATTAACTTCTCCCGTATTGCCTCAAGAGTTATCCAGTGCTTTCAGGCCACCAGTTCGCAACTTGTCACAGCTCCAACTGTTAAAACTGGCTACCTGCTGCGACTGGCCCAGTCTGTTCTCACTGTTGCGCGATTCTGAAAATTGAAACTTTGAAAATTTTTTTTTTTTTTTTTTTTTTACCGTAGCACGGTTTAATCTTGTTTAGGGTACATATACACCTCTTCATTTAAGTAAATTCACTCAATTTCCACTCCAACAATCATATCTGCCCCTGCCACGGCAGGCAGATGCCAGCCTTCAGCTATGGTCAGAAAAGGTAAGAGACAGGAGAGTCCTCCTGGAGATCCTCTGACCAGAGAATTTTACTTAAGGACGAGCCCTTCTTATACACCCGAGGGTGCTCCCAAACCCAAACGTAACAGCAAACGTAAAAGCCGCAATAGTATGAGCCCAGCTTCCACTCCAACTGGCACTGGTAACAGACCTGGCCCCTCACTACCTAATTTACTACCATACTCATCACCCCCAGCCCTGATTGAGGGATCCCCCAAGGAATCCCCTGATAGTCCGGAACCTACGGAGTCATCTAGCTGCACCTCAGCCAGTCCCGTTCTCTCTCCGGACTCGGCACATCATGACACTCCGCTAGTCTCCTCTGCTGCAGAAGACTATACCACTTCCGACGATGACGAAAACTTCGTGACTCCAGGAAAGAAGAAGACGAGCAAAATTTCCCAAACCATCCCTTCTTCTAAGCTCATTATTACCAAGAATCCATTTGCTGCTCTATCTAATCTACCAGAAGCGCAATTCTCTGGTAACGAATCCATTCACTCTGATCAACCGGGCCCCCCCGGCACTCAGGCCGAGGGTACCACCCCCCCCCCCCTCTTCTGACCAACCGGCCCCCTCCGGCACATCAGCCGCAGGATCTGCCATTCCTAACAAACCCAAAATTAATGTACACCCAGTGTACATTAAAAATGTCACAAACTTCGACAAGCTTTACGATCTCTTAGTTGCAAACAAATTAAATTTCAAGATCAAGAACCTCAGCGACTCTGTCAGGGTGTCGGTCTCCACCCCAGATGAACACCGTCTCCTCACCTCTCTTCTCATTGAGACTAAAGGGCAATTTCACACCCGCCCATCTCAGCCCAAACTACTTCGGAAGGTCGTCATCAAAGGACTAAATCCTACGACGTCCACCGACCGCATCCATCAAGCCCTCACCTTGCGAGTTTACAACATCGAGAGAGTTGCTCAACTCACTTCAACCACTGATAGGAACAAGAAACTTCCTCTGTTCCTTATCTGCCATTCCACTGACACCACTGAAGCCAACATTTACAACCTCACTGAGCTACTCCATAACTCAGTGGTGGTCACTAAATACCGCGGCCCCTCAGGTCCAATTCAGTGTTACCAGTGCCAAGCCTACGGACACGCTTCAAATGTTTGCCACTGTGCAAGAAAGTGCGTCATATGCGCACAAAATCACGCAGCCTCCGAGTGCCCAAATCGACGCAAAGCAAATACCAAACCCACCTGTGCAAACTGTGGCAAGGAACATACCGCTAACTACAGAGGTTGTGAAACATATCGCAACCTCATCAACCTTAACAACAATCGTCTTCAGTCAACCAGAAGAGCACCTGCAGGCCCAGTTCCCCCGAGGAATCAGCTACGAAATAATGTATCCTTCGCCAACGCCATGAACCAGGAGGCTCCCACAGCACTTCCCCCCTCCCTCTCCTCCCCCCCCCCTCCCCTCACCCAAACCCACTTCCCCTCCCTCATCGGTGAACAAACTCAAACAAGCTCTACCTCAACTACTAGTGATTTCTTCGAAATCTTCAAAATGCTTACAGATCCCTCATTCCGTGACATCAACTCCCTAATTAAAGCTACTCTACTCCGAATTAAATCTGCTCCTGACACACCTTCCAAGATGCAAATCATCCTTGAAGCCGTCTCATCCTTCTTCTGCAATGGACCCTAATCCCCCTGGCTTCAACATTATGGTTTGGAATGCTGAACATCTCAAACCCCAAGAAGGCGAACTTGAAGATCTACTCCGTGAGAAGGAATTTGAAGTTGTGCTGATCGGCGAAACCGATGTCAAACCCGACACAAAACTATACTTCAACGGATACAAATTGTACAGAAATGACAGACCTGGAAATCGTCCAAGCGGAGGCACCACCATACTAGTGAAAGCTGGGCTCAAACACTGTAGAATCACTACTCCCGCCAACTTGCAATATCTTGAAGCCACTGTCATACAAATCGAACTCAGTTCAGGTATTTATAGGCTTGTCTCCTGCTACTGGCCTCCAGGGATCCCGTTTGTCCCCGAGGATCTTGCATTGGTGTTGCCGGTGGATGCCACCCCTGTCATCCTTGCAGGCGACTTCAATGCGAAGAATCGGCTCTGGGACAGCCGGCTTACCAAGCCCAGGGGCAGACAGCTGGCAAAATTCTGCGAGGATCGCGATTGTCTTGTCCACGGACCGCCTGGTTATACTTATTTTCCTCATGATGCAAATAAACTTCCGGATATCCTTGATATTGCCATCAGCAAAAACTTGGATATCCCTATCACAGTCAACAACCTTTCAGCTCTCAACTCAGATCACGACCCCATAACCCTCACACTTAACTCACAATATATTCCCTCTCATCCCACCATCCCTCTTCACGCCCGAAAAATCAATTGGGACCTCTACAAAAACACACTACAAACCACCGTTGCTGGTAACCCCAGCATTCGAAACAAGGGTGACATTGACAACCTTGTAGAGAAATTAACCTCATCCATCCTTCACGCAGCCAACACAGCCGCTACTGGCCCCACACACAGACGCAATAAACCGCCCTCCATACCAATTACACTCCAATCCCTCATTAAGAGGAAAAATATGATCAGGCGCAGGTGGCAAGTCACTCGTGACCTCCGCACAAAATACGAATGGTATAGCCTCAAAAGGCAAATTCACTCGTCCTTACTTGACATTCGAAACAAGGAATGGACTAAGAAAATCAATCAGCTCAATGATGACTAACGCAATGTATGGCATGGCTAGGAAACTCAATAGAAAACGAACTGGCATACCTCCCCTACATAGCACACGTGGAATGGTCTACACTAATTCTGATAAGGCTGAAGCTCTGGCTGATACTTACGAGAAAGCCTGCGAACCCAACCGTGAACCTAGCGATGATGCCTTCATTGCTGAAGTCTATCGAGATCTTCGCGGGGGTTTTCAGGGGGAATTACCGCCAGACTTCAGGTTTGTCACACCCAGAGAACTGCTCGGTCTTATCAAGAAACTGAAAAATCGTAAAGCGCCTGGCCCTGACGATATTTCAGCTAATTTCCTCAAAAACATCACTAAAAACGTCCTCACAGCTATAACAAAGCTTTTTAATGCAATATTCAGATTTGGTCACTTCCCCACAGCCTGGAAAATCGCCAAGGTGATAATAATAGGAAAACCTAATACCGATGGCACTTTCCCACAAAATTATAGGCCCATTAGTTTACTCTCCACCATCTCGAAGCTATTCGAGACTATACTGCTTTCCAGGCTTTCCCAATTCACAAATGGACTAATAAACGACGAGCAGTTCGGCTTTCGTAAAGGCCACTCCACGGTCCACCAACTTCTCAGACTCACTGAGATCATTACTCGCGCGTTCAACGAAAACAGGATGACAGGAGTTTGTTTTCTTGATATCAGTCGTGCTTTTGACAAGGTATGGCACCTGGTTTGCTATACAAACTCAAACACAAAGGAATCCCACATTTCTTGCTCAGAATCATCAATTCCTACCTTAGGACGCGACAATTTTATGTTCAAGTGGAAAATGCCCAATCCTCTCTGAGGGAAATTAAAGCCGGTGTACCGCAGGGCAGCGTTATCTCCCCAACTCTATTTAACTACTATGTCTCTGACATCCCCTCTACCGATAACGTCATGATGATGATGATGATGATGATAATTGTTGTTTTAAGGGGCCTAACATCTAGGTTATCGGCCCCTAATGATCTGGGTGATAGCAAAAATGGTAATGAAACGGAAACCAGAACGAAAATTAAGTGAGACGGAAAATACTTACAAAAAGGAACTCACAATATGGTCTTACAAAAGGGAATTTAGAACGAAAAGAGTCACAAAAAGAATACATGGAAAAATACCCACAAAACGTAGGCTAGATTCAAAATACGTACAAAATGCAATGTAGCGTCGAAATACCTACAAAATGCAATTGAAATTCAAAATACTTACAAAATGCAAATGAGATCGAAAAGACGTACAAAATGCAATTGAGGTTCAAAATACTTACAGAATGCAATTGAAATTGAAAATACACAATGCGAGTTGGATTGAAAAAGCCGGTTCCAATCCAAATTACTCACAAAGTGCAAATGGAATTCAAAAAACTTACAAAATGCAATTGAAATTGAAAATGCTTACAAAATGTACGGTAGATTCAAACGACTCATGGGGATTGAAAATTCTTACAAAATGCAATTGAAATTCAAAATACTCACTAAAAGGCCCGGGCACATGCATTTAAAGACTTACTAAAAGGCAATTTAGATTGTCAATCTTTACAAAATGCAATTGAGGTTGAAAACAATCGCGACATGTAATTCAGATCGAAAAAACATACAAAAAGCAACGTAGATTAAAAATGCCTTAAAAATCGCTAGAAGGGAATTTAGATACACGGTAAACCAAGGAACAAAAACAGTGCGGGAATCTTAAAGAGAAAAGTAAATATAATGAAAAGAGGAGAGGAGAGGAGAGGGGAGAGAGGAGAAGGTCCGCCCCAAAGGGAAGGGACAAAAGGGGAAAACGGACCCAGCTCAGGAATCCCTCGGGGTCGCCAACTCCCGAACTCACCAGCCGTGAGCCCCTGAGGGTGTAGCATTATCGACGGTGCACCAGAAGTGGTGGGGCTACATACACCCTGCCTCCTTAAGGGCCTTGAGCACAAGGCAGGAGGTAAAAGGAAAAGAAAAACAAGGCTGACCCCTCACAGAAGGAGGGCATCAGGAAAGATGATTCAAGGGCCAATTAAGGCGGGAAAGTGAAAGACTCCCTAGGCCTCGGATAACCTAATACCGTCGGGGTCGGAAGAGAACAAGAGTTGACCAAGGGAGGTCGACAGGAAAGAAGAAAGCGAGGAGCCCGGCACAAGTAAGTGGAAGCAATGCCGGACTCAGCTGGGGCCCCGTGGTCGCCAACCCACAACCCACTAGATGTGAGCCCCTGGGGGGCCTTATAACGTCAAACTCCACTTGTATGCAGATGACACTGCAATTTCCACAACTTCCTGGAATGCACATGTTATTGATCGCAACCCCTAAAGCGCCCTTAATGATTTAGAACTTTGGCTGAGAAAATGGCGCATCAAAATTAACGTTAATAAATGTTCTGCCACTCTTTTCACTAAAAGAGTCAAAAACACAGCCACTAACGATCTCCACTTCTTTGGCGAAGTGATTAGATGGCAGACAAAGACTAAATATCTGGGAATCTCGCTAGATCGCAAACTAACATTCGCTGAGGAAGTAACACAACGCGCAAATCAAGCGAAAGCGACTCTAGCGCAGCTTTGGCCCATCTTAAGGGCCAACAGTGGCCTGCATATCAAAAACAAACTCCTTGCGTATCGTACAATCGTACGTCCCATCATGGAATATGCCAGTTCCGTTTGGGGCTATGCTGCCCCTTCTACCATCAGGAAATTGCAAGTTGTGCAAAACAAGGCTCTACGCTCAATATCAGGAGCTGAATGGTATGAGCGTAATGCCCAACTCCATGAGAAATACAACCTCGAATCTATTCAGGCCCGTATCAGAAAACAGGCAACTAAATTCTACAGGAAAGCTACTCTAAACCCCAACCATCTAATCAACACGTTGGGTGATTACCAAGCTACTGGGGCGAAACACAAACGTCGCAGAATCATTATAGAATAAATTTTGTAACCCTCTTGTTCTAAGGTCTAATATTCACTCTCTTAAAACTCTCAGATAAGATAAGCCACCCTTGGCCTCACTTTTCTCCTATTTTTCTTCTTCTCCTGCAACTGCGCCCCTTTGGCTCTATCTGATTCTTCTCTTTCCGTGCTCTAGGCACAAGGTCAGGTCACACCCTGACCAATCAAGCTACAAATGGTAATCACCCCCCCCCCCCCCCAAACAAGTGCTGTTAAATTTTAAAATCGTTTTCTGTTATCTAAACAGCTCTAAAGGCCATTTGGGCTGAAAGGCTTTTTAAACGCACGCAAAGTCTGCTGACTTTGCGATGCGGGTTTGCTTGCTTGCTGACAAGGCACACCACATTGTTGCGATTGTCGCAGTACTGAACGGTTCTGCGTGCCTCTCGTTTCATTGAATTTTGCGCACTTTTAAAAAGGCATCACTCTTAATTAGTGTTTGTCTCGGGCTAGCTTTGCGAGCTCTGTCTCGCCGTTTAGGGCAATAAAGTTAAATCACCTGACCTTCCTACATCTCCTTACCTTCTCCTGAACTTCTAAGATTGCTCTTTGCCCCTGTTTCGGCAGGCCACAAACCGATAGCCTAGAGCAATCTTAGAAATTTGGGTCCTTCCTCTTTCCTCCCTTCCTGTACCGAAACCCTCAGCGTTCCCTGATTCCGTCCAACATGTCTTCGGGTCCCCCGGTCGGGCCGGGGGCTCAAACCAGTCCAACCTACCTTCCTCTTCCTGCCTGGCCTTGCCCAATCAAATTACTACCTCCAACACCCATCCTGACTACTGTCCCCCATCTGGTCTTTCACAAATCACGACCATATGGCCTGCCTTATCCCCGTCCAAGTCCCCTTTCCCGCCGACTCCTACATGCGATTCTCGCGGTAGTTCTTCATCCATAAATATTATGTCATCGACCCCTATTGCTCATGAGCTGTCCAGGGCTCTTGAGTTAGTTAAAAATGCGAAAGCCAAGGCTAACATGAACTATGATAGTCAGTTCCGGTACCCCAATTCGGGGAAATGATGATGATGATAATAGTTGTTTTAAGGGGCCTAACATCTAGGTTATCGGCCCCTAATGATCTGGGTGATAGCATGATAATGAAACGGAAACCAGAACGAAAATTAAGTGAGACGGAAAATACTTACAAAAAGGAACTCGGATTGAAACGACTCACAAAATGTTCTTACAAAAGGGAATTTAGAACGAAAAGATTCACAAAAGGAATAGATTGAAAAATACCCACAAAATGAAGGCTAGGTTCAAAATACGTACAAAATGCAATGTTGCGTCGAAATACTTACAAAATGCAACTGAAATTCAAAATACTTACAAAATGCAAATGAGATCGAAAAGACGTACAAAATGCAATTGAGGTTCAAAATACTTACAAAATGCAATTGAAATTGAAAATACACAATGCAATTCAGATTGAAATAGGCCCTATCCCAGTTCCAATCCAAATTATTCACAAAGTGCAATCGAAATTCAAAATACTTACAAAATGCAATTGAAATTGAAAATGCTTACAAAATGTACGGTGATTCTAACGACTCATGTGGATTGACAATACTTACAAAATGCAATTTAGATTGAAAATACTTGACAAAATGTAGTTTAGATTCAAAATACCCACAAAATGCAATTGAGAATCAAAATATGTGCAAAATGCCCACCAAACAAAATGCAATTTAGATTCAAAATTCGTGCGAAATGCGGTTTTGGTTGAAAATACTTACAAAATGCAATTGAAATTCAAAATACTCACTAAAAGGCCCGGCAACCTGCATTGAAAGACGTACTAAAAAGCAATTTAGATTGTCAATCTTTACAAAATGCAATTGAGGTTGAAAACAATCGCGAGATGTAATTTAGATCGAAAAAACATACAAAAAGCAACGTAGATTAAAAATGCCTTTAAAAAATCGCCAGAAGGGAATTTAGATACACGGTGAACCAAGTAACAAAAAACAGTGCGGGAATCTTAAAGAGAAAAAGTTAATATAATGAAGAGAGGAGAGGGGAGAGAGGAGAAGGTCCGCCCCAAAGGTAAGGGACAAAAGGGGAAAACGGACCCAGCTCAGGAATCCCTCGGGGTCGCCAACTCCCGAACTCACCAGCCGTGAGCCCTGAGGGTGTAGCATTATCTACGGTGCACCAGAATTGGTGGGGCTAAATACACCCTGCCAACTTAAGGGCCTTGAGCACAAGGCAGGAGGTAAAAGGAAAAGAAAAAGAAGGCTGATCCCTCACAGAAGGAGGGTATCAGGAAAGATGAGGCAAGGGCCAATTAAGGCGGGAAAGTGAAAGACTCCCTAGGCCTCGGATAACCTAATACCGTCGGGGTCGGAAGAGAACAAGAGTTGACCAAGGGAGGTCGACAGGAAATAAGAAAGAGAGGAGCCCGGCACAAGTAAGTGGAAGCAATGCCGGACTCAGCTGGGGCCCCGTGGTCGCCAACCCACAACCCACTAGATGTGAGCCCCTGGGGGGGATTCGGGGAAAAGAAAGCCGCCTACTCTCAAAGTAAAGAAAGTTCCCCTTAAGGCTAAGGCAGCCAAAATCTCTGTGCCCACGTCTACATCAAATAAATTTAATGTTTTATCTACCTTACCCACTGCCGGGGACATGACTCCCGAGGCCCTGATCCCTTCTACCCCTCAATCACCGGTTAGGTCTCGCAGCCCTGCTGCTTCACGACCTCCCGTCAACATTCCTACCTCTGTTTGTCAAGCTGGGACTTCTTCGTCCCCCCTGCAGAATGAAACTACTGATATGGAGACCAGTGCGACTCCTCCGCCACCTAAGGCACCGAGGATCCCACCTATAGCTGTCGCTGATAACGCCGGATTATCAGCGGCACTATAGGTACCTCAGATCAGTTTGCAAGGGGGACATCAGGGTCATTAACACCAGGGAGTCTCTGAAATTCTTTGTTGACACCGTAGAGGATTACCACCGTGTCAAAACTTATTTTGAGGATTCTAACGCCAGTTTTTATACTCACCAGCTTCCCTCAGACAAGTGCCTTAAAGTAGTTATCAGGAATATTGTCAACACGGTGGAACTAGACTGGGTTCGCGAGGAGCTAGTCGCACAAAATTATGAGCCCGGGGATGTATTTCGGTACACCAAACGTGACCAAACCACGGGCCGAAATACACCTCTGAGTGTAATTAGTGTTACGCTCCCCAACACAGAGTTTTCCAAGACAGTTTTCTCTCTTCGCTACCTTTGTGGAAACCGGGTTACCGTTGAGCTTTACAAGGGTAGGGCTGGTCCCTCCCAATGCCACAAGTGTCAGCGGTATGGTCATACTGCAAATTATTGCAGAATGCCGCTCCGTTGCGTCAAGTGTGGTGAAGCCCACCGGGCGGAAGACTGCTCGCTCACCCCTGAAACTAAGGCCAAGTGCGCAAACTGTGGTGGAGATCACGTTGCCTCCTTCAGGGGCTGCGATGTTCACGTTAACATTTTAAAACAAAAAGATACCTTGAGTTCAAAGCGAACGCTCAGGGCACCATCACGGGGTGTAACCCAGGAACTGAGCTTTGCTGCCGCCACAGCGCCTCCTTCCGCTCTAGACGCAACGGCCACTGAAAACGGTGGCATTGACCCCCAGTCCTCTTCGGGCCTAAGTGACATTTTCGACCTCGTTAGGGAGTTGAACTTGGCTAAATGGATACCTTTGATTAAACAAACTGCTACCCGTATTCGCTCTTGTGCGACTACTATAGATAAGATTATGGTCCTGGTGGATGCTGCAATGCAGTATTTCTCAGAGCCATAAACTTATTTATTTTCGACAATGGATAGAGTTCTCACTATTTGTGCTTGGAATTGCCAAGGTATTAGTAGGCAGAAATATGAGCTTGAAGCTTTTCTTTCTGACTACAATATTGGATTCAAATGCACATTTTTCGATAAAAAACTACGCAATGTATCGGAAAGACAGGCTTATCCAGAGCATACCCCCTCGTGGTGGTGTGGCCATCCTGATAAAGTCTCGACTTTGTCATCATGTGCTAGACACGAACTCTGTCTCTACTATAGAGAGCCTGGGCATTGAAGTCAAGCTGAATAACTTGCATTATAGGCTCTTTGCTGTGTATTTGCCTCCTAAAGCCCCCTTAAATCCTGATGACTTGAGGGCTCTTTTGGAAAATGACAACCATGTACCATCCATAATTGCGGGGGATCTCAATTCCAAGCACTCAGATTGGCACTCTAGAACGACTAATCCCAAGGGTCGATTGCTGAGAGACTACATCTCAGAGCATGACGACATCAAAATTGATGCACCTACTGAGCCGACCATATATCCTGCAAACGGTCAGCCTGATGTCATAGATATTGCTGTTTCACTGCACTTAGAGCCTGAACTGTCCTTTACAGTACCTAACGTGCTTAATTCAGATCATAAACCCATTTTATTTCAACTTGCTTGGGATAGAGTTTTGGAGCCCCGCTTACCTATTCGACATAAGAACCTTGATTACTTCAAATACAGATGGCATATTGACAAAAATTTAAAACTGTCCACCCCTGAAACCCGTGCTGAGGTCGATTCTGCCATTATATATCTTAATAATAAGATATATAATGCTAAAAAATACATAAATCGGCGAGTTACTAGCACTTTGAGCACGACTGATGTTGCTAGCCAATCGCAAGCCAGAAGCGCTCCCATTGGTCAACCCGCCTTGAGCCATGCAGGACACGAGCCTATAAATATTGTAATGGGTTTCGCTTACGTTGTGATGACAAATATACTGTTTTCTACTAAGATATGTTGTTTTAATGGGCGCCAAGACCTCAACGCTATGTTGAAATCTAAATTTGTATTTAGCAACACATAGCTCTGGTAGAACACCTTCAAGAATCTCTACTCTCAGATCGTGGTATGATTGGATCATTAACCCAAAAAACAATTGTATCAGGAGAAGGAATTGGTCTATATCTAATGCTACCTACTGAAAACAAAGATTGCATGGTTAAAAGAAATGAATTTATTGTATAAAAAACAAGTATAGCAAAATTAATAATAATAATAATAATAATAATAAGTTTGAATTTAAATCGGAGCGTTGCGATTTAAATATTACCGCTAGAAAATTACGTGAAAACGGAGTCGGATAAATTACTGATTTTACTCTTATTCCCAAGCTATGAATTTACTGAATTACTGAATATGAAATAAAGAAAGACGAGAGATTGCGTAGCTATGTGTCATTCGCGCTTACCACTGGAAATTGCCGTAGCATTTCCCTCGTACTGGATGTTGAAGTGAGCTTCCCACAGCCTCCTGGATGTCGCCATCTTCTTCGTTGTTGATGATATATTTGTAGATAAGAAGATTTATGGTCCGTACATCGGAACCAACACGTACAACCACAATGGTTAAGTTTCACAAAGATAGTCGCTAACTCCACTGAATCTCGGAGCCACTCCTCGTGCAACCATACTGGTTAAATTTTATAACGATAGTCCTCGTTTCCACGGCGTGCCAACCATATATGCACCCGCCGCATCCCCACTCTTCATCCGACTTCTAGCTTACGTGGTCTCCACTGATTGGCTGCACCCCACGCGCTACATCCCCACTCTGGCTCATTACACTCGGCGGTAGGGTGAAGTCGTTTTCCGTTCCATACATCCGCCTTTTCGTTAAGCTGCAACGCAGGATTGCGTCATGCTTCCCGACAAGATTAAGCCTGTATTTGAATTCCCAGTGAGTCATGTCTCTCAATATACCCTAACTGACGAAACTCCGTTAAATTCCGTAATCACATAATTTTCTATGATATTGTCGTTCGTAATAATTTGCTTGATAGTGTTTTCTAAGACATAGAAAACCTATCTGTATGCTTATAATTTTATAAAATGCTCCAAAAAATACCTTAATAATAATTATAATAAATTAATAATAATAATAAATTAACATGAAAAATTCTCTTGGCTGAACAATTTGCCGCGTAAATAAATATAGAATGGCTTCCTACTGACTTATGCCAGTGGCATGAAAACCCCTCGAAAAACACGTTACATATTCGCCTCGGATCATCGGATGATTTATCGTGACGACGGTCCATTATCCGATTATCCCAGACACGTTAATAATCCCCATCCAAAATACATATTACATAAATGAAATCACCCTAAATTACAGATATATACACTCATAATTTTTCTTTACGCACTTTGCGTCAAAGTTTGTTGTCACTATGGATTGCACTTTGCAACCAGTCCAATGTTTTTCACATAGAATAGTGTTCCACGGATATTTCCGCCTCTCAAATTTCTCTATGTTGGAAAAATAGACATAATTACTGTGTGAGCACTATGTATATGAGGTGTCACATCACACGCATCAAGGTGTTCTGATATATGTATGGGGGCGTGGTGGCTCAGCGGTCTAGCTGAATGCCTCTCACCAAGGCGGTCCGGGTTCGATTCCCGGTCAATGCATGTGAGATTTTCGAAGTGAAATGCCATGTCCTGTGGTTCGTATTCCACGTAAAATGGAGGTCCCGTGGCTCATGATCTCAAGATTAACGGTCACGTTAAACTACAAGATTCCTTCCTTCCTTTGATATATGTATATCTCCCTAGAACTTCCTAATTTCACTGGAGGTTCCTTCCTTATTGTGAAATTGATCCCACTTATCACTGAGCACACGATCACACTATTGTGGCAGCGCCTCGTGACCATAATACTTAATCTCTCTTTAAAGTAGATTAAATTAATATTGACTTCTGAAAAAAAAAACAGTAAGTGCGCATTACATATAACACCAAATATTTCTGTGCCGTAAGCGCCCTGTCTTGTTAAGTTCCCGTAGACCATATTCTACTTAATACTAGTTCTCAACACAGACCAGTTCTCCTCACACAAATAATACCTTTGTACAAATTACCTTAAATTACACACTTACAAATCTTACATCGCGAGGCCGTAAGCAGAAATCACGTGTGCTGTTATGTATGAGTTTCATGAAGGACTGTCTCGCCTTCTGATGGCCCATCTTTTGCCTCGAGGACGCCTTAAGCAAAAATACCCTGTCCAAGCGCTCACCCATCTCTTGGAGGCAAATGGGAATTCACCAGCGCTACCAAATTCTGGCCTTGGTGTATCAAGACATTTTAGTGCTCAAGAGCATCCGACAATCCCGTCATATTTCCCTGTACCTTAAAAACTCTCATTTACTTACATACTACCCCCCTGTGTGACTTCTGATACGCCTGCCTTGAAGACCAGATCTTCCACGCACCAAATACCACACTTACTCATTTGATAGGCTGGCTCGCCAGCTAAACACACTCACTTTATGACACATATTTTCGTAGACTATGTATATTATACGTTCCGTATAATCTGTTTCCCTTACTATCCTCCAGCACATATGCTGTTTTGCCAATACGTTTGGAAACTATAAATGTTTCGGCGTCACCTGCTTCCAACCTTGCAAGTGGCTCCCTTAAATGAACGTCATCACGTTGCTCGACCTACCTATTTCTCAGTATCTGTAACGATGCCCTGTTGCTACTGTCCACACATGCTAACCCTACTTTCCTATGGTGTCACACCTCTACTCGACACTCTATGACCTAAAAATGTCACTTCTGACTGACAGAATGACGACTTAGACAGCTTCAAAGTGAACCCTGCCTGATCTAACTTCTGAAAAACTATATTTAAATGACGTAGATGCTCCTCAAAACTGCGTGAACTAATTACCATATCATCAATGTAAATGGTTACAAACTCTCCTGTGTCATCCCCTAATGCGATGTTTAAAGCCCTAATTAAAGCTGCTGAACTACTCTTTAACCCATAAGGTGTTCTACAAAATTGATAAAGATTATATTTATGACTAAAAGCTGTAAATGGTCTATCTTCGTACATAAGTGGCACTTGCCAAAAACTGGAACTCAAATCTACACAAGTGAAATACTTCTTCCTCTCAAATGTTTGCATTAATTCCTCTATTGACATAGATTTCAGCTGATCTGAACTAATTCTACTGTTAACCAAACGAGCGTCTAAACAAATACGAACTGTGCCGTCGGTCTTGGGAACCGTGATCAAAGAATTAACATATGGACTGTTAGAGTGCTCAATAATCCCATCTTCAAGCATCTGATTAATTTGTGCCTCAACTGCACTCTGATAAGCGAAAGGTACAGGATATCTATGTCCTGTGAATACTGACCTATCAATAACGTTCAATGAATATGTATAGCAATTGGCCATACCAATGCGATCCTCAAAAACTCTCCTATTACACAATAACACATCATAGAGCCGAACACATTGTTCCTCCTCTATATTTCCCTGAAATGCAGCATCACGTAACGAATCCTCTAGACTTCCGTTCGTAATCACACTGCCCACTAAACATGGAGAACCCCGCTCTACGGCTGGCGATATCTCATTTAAAGTACAAATCACACCTACAATACTACTTCTCTGAATTTGGTCATTGAACGCTACTTCTACTTCAGAATCTCCCCATTTAAATTTCAAACTCCCTACATCATAAGTTACCAGACACTCTACTTAGCCACTCTGAACCCAAGATAACACTGAATACTAAATTTGGAATTACAAGGCAAATTGCTTCTCTACATGATTATTAATTTTAATGTCTACTAAAACTTGCTTAGAAATTACTTTAGACCTCTTCCCAACAGCTGTGATAACAAAAGTGCTTTTAATTGACATCTCCTCGAAATTTACTCCAGTTCCTTTCATTTTATCATAAAATGCACTACTTATGCAACTCTTCATACAACCACTATCAATTAAAACATCTGTGTACGCCTCGGACACGTTAAATTTAACTATGGGGCTCTTACTAGCCACTTCCTGAATAATGCCTTCATTATTTAGTTCACGTAATAATTCATTTCTTACATTTAGGTCATAGGGTTCCTGTATAAGTGTATGAACAGGGCATGTTATAGACTGAGATTCTGACCTTACATCGCAGCCTGGTTCGTGTTTAAAGTATTGCTACCGCTTGGTGTAGTACTACTGACTACTGCACTGGTCTGGTTGTTCTGGGTTGTATTAACGGTATCTCTCTGTCCGTAATTACCATTGGGCTGATTCCCTCCTTGACACCTGTTCTGGTTATAATTATTATTATTATTATACCGCCCTTGGTTACCCCTATAATCGTTATTTCGGCCTTGATTTCCCCTGAAATCATTATTTCTACCTTGGTAGTTCGTACCATACCCTTCGCCACTGTTCCCTTGAACTTCCTGGTTCCTATTCTCATTAGGCCTGTTATTATTGTTACCCTGGTTCCTACCGAAATTCTCCTCGTAACCGCCTCTTCCCAGAGCATCGAATGTACTCAATAAATTCTCCACTTGTGAGATAGATTTAACATTTTGAATACAGGCAGCTTCTTTGATTCTGTATGGAAAATGTCTTAGTAATAGCCTGACTACATCACTCTCCTCCTTCAAACCATCTAGATATTTGCACGTTAATACCTGTCCTAAAAAGTACTCGGTCATAGTGTAGTTGACTCTCGGGTTATATTTCCCACACACAATTCCCTCACGATGCTGAGACTGAATGACCTCATTCCAAAATTTCTCACAAAATTTAACTTTGAAATCTGTTATATTCTCAAAATTGTCTTTGTAGACAGCAAACCAGTTTCTTGTCTCCCCTACAAACGCTTGCTCTAAAATTTCAACTACCTGGCACCACTCAACACTACCATCTTCCAACCTCTCCCCGAATTTATTTTCTATAGTATTCATGAACTCCATTGGACAACCCTGCCGATTACTAAATTTGCCTAGTTCTATTTCCCTGTGTGTGCTATTCACATAAACTGGCCTACTCTGGCTATTTTCCTGCCTAATTCTAGCTTTCGACTTCTGTTCTAACTCAGCAATTTTCTCCTCAGCATTTCTTTCGATATTAGTTACAGTTAACCTAATGCTCCCTTCCGATGCTTCAACTTTACCACTTAACTGAGCTTGTTTCTCACTAATCTCATTAATGCTTTCCTTATTCCTCTCCCTTAAAGTATTAACTTTAGTGATTATTTCTGTATGTACTTTATCAATTCTTCCCCCCAGCTGTTCTTTAACCTCTTTTGTTGCTACCTGAATCTTATCAATTTCTCCCCCCAATTGCTTTTTGACCTGCTGTGTTTCAAGTTGCACTAGTTCTTTTAAATTTTCAGCCTGTGTACTGATTTTAATTTCCAACTCTTCCTGTACTTTTCCTAACTTTCTGTCTACATCTGCTACAATTTCTTTAGCCTTCTCTTCCATCACCCCTCTGATTTCTCCTCTAATCTGCTCAAATTTCTTATCTAATTTTAGATTGTTCTCTTCAAATTTCTCATTTAATTTATTGCTCACTTCCTTACTGCTCTGTTCCAATTTAGCATTTAAACTATCGCTCAATTCCCTATTACTCTCTTTATTTTCCCTACTATTTTGTTCAAGTCTAGCATTATTTTGTTCAAGTTTAGCGTTTAAAGTTTCAGTACTCTCTTTATTTTCCCTACTGTTTTGCTCAAGTTTAGCGTTTAAACTATCGCTCAATTCCCTATTACTCTCTTTATTTTCCCTACTATTTTGTTCAAGTCTAGCATTTAAAGCATCTGTGCTAATTTTATTTTGTTGCATAAACTGAAGAAGCAAACTCTCTAACCCTGCTTGACTGGTTTGATTACCCCCCTCAGTATCGGGATTTACCTCCGACATCCCTGTACTGCTTTCATTTCCAAGACTAGCCATACTGCTCGTATCTTCACTATCCAACTGGTGACCACTACGCAACTTCATCTCTTCCTCAACACTACCCATGCTGATACACACCGATAAATGAAAAACCCCCAAAATACAGGCACAGAAATATATACCCTTCTCCTTCCACAAATGTTATTAGGTTTTCAGCCCCAAGTTGGTAGCGACAAATGTAATGGGTTTCGCTTACGTTGTGATGACAAATATACTGTTTTCTACTAAAATATGTTGTTTTAATGGGCGCCAAGACCTCAACGCTATGTTGAAATCTAAATTTGTATTTAACAACACCTAGCTCTGGTAGAACACCTTCAAGAATCTTTACTCTCAGATCGTGGTATGATTGGATCATTAACCCAAAAAACAATTGTATCAGGAGAAGGAATTGGTCTATATCTAATGCTACCTACTGAAAACAAAGATTGCATGGTTAAAAGAAATGAATTTATTGTATAAAAACAAGTATAGCAAAATTAATAATAATAATAAGTTTGAATTTAAATTGGAGCGTTGCGATTTAAATATTACCGCTAGAAAATTACGTGAAAACGGAGTCGGATAAATTACTGATTTTACTCTTATTCCCAAGCTATGAATTTACTGAATTACTGAATATGAAATAAAGAAAGACGAGAGATTGCGTAGCTATGTGTCATTCGCGCTTACCACTGGAAATTGCCGTAGCATATCCCTCGTACTGGATGTTGAAGTGAGCTTCCCACAGCCTCCTGGATGTCGCCATCTTCTTCGTTGTTGATGATATATTTGTAGATAAGAAGATTTATGGTCCGTACATCGGAACCAACACGTACAACCACAATGGTTAAGTTTCACAAAGATAGTCGCTAACTCCACTGAATCTCGGAGCCACTCCTCGTGCAACCATACTGGTTAAATTTTATAACGATAGTCCTTGTTTCCACGGCGTGCCAACCATATATGCACCCGCCGCATCCCCAATCTTCATCCGACTTCTAGCTTACGTGGTCTCCACTGATTGGCTGCACCCCACGCGCTACATCCCCACTCTGGCTCATTACACTCGGCGGTAGGGTGAAGTCGTTTTCCGTTCCATACATCCGCCTTTTCGTTAAGCTGCAACGCAGGATTGCGTCATGCTTCCCGACAAGATTAAGCCTGTATTTGAATTCCCAGTGAGTCATGTCTCTCAATATACCCTAACTGACGAAACTCCGTTAAATTCCGTAATCACATAATTTTCTATGATATTGTCGTTCGTAATAATTTGCTTGATAGTGTTTTCTAAGACATAGAAAACCTATCTGTATGCTTATAATTTTATAAAATGCTCCAAAAAATACCTTAATAATAATTATAATAAATTAATAATAATAATAAATTAACATGAAAAATTCTCTTGGCTGAACAATTTGCCGCGTAAATAAATATAGAATGGCTTCCTACTGACTTATGCCAGTGGCATGAAAACCCCTCGAAAAACACGTTACATATTCGCCTCGGATCATCGGATGATTTATCGTGACGACGGTCCATTATCCGATTATCCCAGACACGTTAATAATCCCCATCCAAAATACATATTACATAAATGAAATCACCCTAAATTACAGATATATACACTCATAATTTTTCTTTACGCACTTTGCGTCAAAGTTTGTTGTCACTATGGATTGCACTTTGCAACCAGTCCAATGTTTTTCACATAGAATAGTGTTCCACGGATATTTCCGCCTCTCAAATTTCTCTATGTTGGAAAAATAGACATAATTACTGTGTGAGCACTATGTATATGAGGTGTCACATCACACGCATCAAGGTGTTCTGATATATGTATGGGGGCGTGGTGGCTCAGCGGTCTAGCTGAATGCCTCTCACCAAGGCGGTCCGGGTTCGATTCCCGGTCAATGCATGTGAGATTTTCGAAGTGAAATGCCATGTCCTGTGGTTCGGATTCCACGTAAAATGGAGGTCCCGTGGCTCATGATCTCAAGATTAACGGTCACGTTAAACTACAAGATTCCTTCCTTCCTTTGATATATGTATATCTCCCTAGAACTTCCTAATTTCACTGGAGGTTCCTTCCTTATTGTGAAATTGATCCCACTTATCACTGAGCACACGATCACACTATTGTGGCAGCGCCTCGTGACCATAATACTTAATCTCTCTTTAAAGTAGATTAAATTAATATTGACTTCTGAAAAAAAAACAGTAAGTGCGCATTACATATAACACCAAATATTTCTGTGCCGTAAGCGCCCTGTCTTGTTAAGTTCCCGTAGACCATATTCTACTTAATACTAGTTCTCAACACAGACCAGTTCTCCTCACACAAATAATACCTTTGTACAAATTACCTTAAATTACACACTTACAAATCTTACATCGCGAGGCCGTAAGCAGAAATCACGTGTGCTGTTATGTATGAGTTTCATGAAGGACTGTCTCGCCTTCTGATGGCCCATCTTTTGCCTCGAGGACGCCTTAAGCAAAAATACCCTGTCCAAGCGCTCACCCATCTCTTGGAGGCAAATGGGAATTCACCAGCGCTACCAAATTCTGGCCTTGGTGTATCAAGACATTTTAGTGCTCAAGAGCATCCGACAATCCCGTCATATTTCCCTGTACCTTAAAAACTCTCATTTACTTACATACTACCCCCCTGTGTGACTTCTGATACGCCTGCCTTGAAGACCAGATCTTCCACGCACCAAATACCACACTTACTCATTTGATAGGCTGGCTCGCCAGCTAAACACACTCACTTTATGACACATATTTTCGTAGACTATGTATATTATACGTTCCGTATAATCTGTTTCCCTTACTATCCTCCAGCACATATGCTGTTTTGCCAATACGTTTGGAAACTATAAATGTTTCGGCGTCACCTGCTTCCAACCTTGCAAGTGGCTCCCTTAAATGAACGTCATCACGTTGCTCGACCTACCTATTTCTCAGTATCTGTAACGATGCCCTGTTGCTACTGTCCACACATGCTAACCCTACTTTCCTATGGTGTCACACCTCTACTCGACACTCTATGACCTAAAAATGTCACTTCTGACTGACAGAATGACGACTTAGACAGCTTCAAAGTGAACCCTGCCTGATCTAACTTCTGAAAAACTATATTTAAATGACGTAGATGCTCCTCAAAACTGCGTGAACTAATTACCATATCATCAATGTAAATGGTTACAAACTCTCCTGTGTCATCCCCTAATGCGATGTTTAAAGCCCTAATTAAAGCTGCTGAACTACTCTTTAACCCATAAGGTGTTCTACAAAATTGATAAAGATTATATTTATGACTAAAAGCTGTAAATGGTCTATCTTCGTACATAAGTGGCACTTGCCAAAAACTGGAACTCAAATCTACACAAGTGAAATACTTCTTCCTCTCAAATGTTTGCATTAATTCCTCTATTGACATAGATTTCAGCTGATCTGAACTAATTCTACTGTTAACCAAACGAGCGTCTAAACAAATACGAACTGTGCCGTCGGTCTTGGGAACCGTGATCAAAGAATTAACATATGGACTGTTAGAGTGCTCAATAATCCCATCTTCAAGCATCTGATTAATTTGTGCCTCAACTGCACTCTGATAAGCGAAAGGTACAGGATATCTATGTCCTGTGAATACTGACCTATCAATAACGTTCAATGAATATGTATAGCAATTGGCCATACCAATGCGATCCTCAAAAACTCTCCTATTACACAATAACACATCATAGAGCCGAACACATTGTTCCTCCTCTATATTTCCCTGAAATGCAGCATCACGTAACGAATCCTCTAGACTTCCGTTCGTAATCACACTGCCCACTAAACATGGAGAACCCCGCTCTACGGCTGGCGATATCTCATTTAAAGTACAAATCACACCTACAATACTACTTCTCTGAATTTGGTCATTGAACGCTACTTCTACTTCAGAATCTCCCCATTTAAATTTCAAACTCCCTACATCATAAGTTACCAGACACTCTACTTAGCCACTCTGAACCCAAGATAACACTGAATACTAAATTTGGAATTACAAGGCAAATTGCTTCTCTACATGATTATTAATTTTAATGTCTACTAAAACTTGCTTAGAAATTACTTTAGACCTCTTCCCAACAGCTGTGATAACAAAAGTGCTTTTAATTGACATCTCCTCGAAATTTACTCCAGTTCCTTTCATTTTATCATAAAATGCACTACTTATGCAACTCTTCATACAACCACTATCAATTAAAACATCTGTGTACGCCTCGGACACGTTAAATTTAACTATGGGGCTCTTACTAGCCACTTCCTGAATAATGCCTTCATTATTTAGTTCACGTAATAATTCATTTCTTACATTTAGGTCATAGGGTTCCTGTATAAGTGTATGAACAGGGCATGTTATAGACTGAGATTCTGACCTTACATCGCAGCCTGGTTCGTGTTTAAAGTATTGCTACCGCTTGGTGTAGTACTACTGACTACTGCACTGGTCTGGTTGTTCTGGGTTGTATTAACGGTATCTCTCTGTCCGTAATTACCATTGGGCTGATTCCCTCCTTGACACCTGTTCTGGTTATAATTATTATTATTATTATACCGCCCTTGGTTACCCCTATAATCGTTATTTCGGCCTTGATTTCCCCTGAAATCATTATTTCTACCTTGGTAGTTCGTACCATACCCTTCGCCACTGTACTGGTTATGCTGAATATTATTATTACTATTTTGGTTCCCCCTATTTTGAACGCTGGCCCCTTCGCCACTGTTCCCTTGAACTTCCTGGTTCCTATTCTCATTAGGCCTGTTATTATTGTTACCCTGGTTCCTACCGAAATTCTCCTCGTAACCGCCTCTTCCCAGAGCATCGAATGTACTCAATAAATTCTCCACTTGTGAGATAGATTTAACATTTTGAATACAGGCAGCTTCTTTGATTCTGTATGGAAAATGTCTTAGTAATAGCCTGACTACATCACTCTCCTCCTTCAAACCATCTAGATATTTGCACGTTAATACCTGTCCTAAAAAGTACTCGGTCATAGTGTAGTTGACTCTCGGGTTATATTTCCCACACACAATTCCCTCACGATGCTGAGACTGAATGACCTCATTCCAAAATTTCTCACAAAATTTAACTTTGAAATCTGTTATATTCTCAAAATTGTCTTTGTAGACAGCAAACCAGTTTCTTGTCTCCCCTACAAACGCTTGCTCTAAAATTTCAACTACCTGGCACCACTCAACACTACCATCTTCCAACCTCTCCCCGAATTTATTTTCTATAGTATTCATGAACTCCATTGGACAACCCTGCCGATTACTAAATTTGCCTAGTTCTATTTCCCTGTGTGTGCTATTCACATAAACTGGCCTACTCTGGCTATTTTCCTGCCTAATTCTAGCTTTCGACTTCTGTTCTAACTCAGCAATTTTCTCCTCAGCTTTTCTTTCGATATTAGTTACAGTTAACCTAATGCTCCCTTCCGATGCTTCAACTTTACCACTTAACTGAGCTTGTTTCTCACTAATCTCATTAATGCTTTCCTTATTCCTCTCCCTTAAAGTATTAACTTTAGTGATTATTTCTGTATGTACTTTATCAATTCTTCCCCCCAGCTGTTCTTTAACCTCTTTTGTTGCTACCTGAATCTTATCAATTTCTCCCCCCAATTGCTTTTTGACCTGCTGTGTTTCAAGTTGCACTAGTTCTTTTAAATTTTCAGCCTGTGTACTGATTTTAATTTCCAACTCTTCCTGTACTTTTCCTAACTTTCTGTCTACATCTGCTACAATTTCTTTAGCCTTCTCTTCCATCACCCCTCTGATTTCTCCTCTAATCTGCTCAAATTTCTTATCTAATTTTAGATTGTTCTCTTCAAATTTCTCATTTAATTTATTGCTCACTTCCTTACTGCTCTGTTCCAATTTAGCATTTAAACTATCGCTCAATTCCCTATTACTCTCTTTATTTTCCCTACTATTTTGTTCAAGTCTAGCATTATTTTGTTCAAGTTTAGCGTTTAAAGTTTCAGTACTCTCTTTATTTTCCCTACTGTTTTGCTCAAGTTTAGCGTTTAAACTATCGCTCAATTCCCTATTACTCTCTTTATTTTCCCTACTATTTTGTTCAAGTCTAGCATTTAAAGCATCTGTGCTAATTTTATTTTGTTGCATAAACTGAAGAAGCAAACTCTCTAACCCTGCTTGACTGGTTTGATTACCCCCCTCAGTATCGGGATTTACCTCCGACATCCCTGTACTGCTTTCATTTCCAAGACTAGCCATACTGCTCGTATCTTCACTATCCAACTGGTGACCACTACGCAACTTCATCTCTTCCTCAACACTACCCATGCTGATACACACCGATAAATGAAAAACCCCCAAAATACAGGCACAGAAATATATACCCTTCTCCTTCCACAAATGTTATTAGGTTTTCAGCCCCAAGTTGGTAGCGACAAATGTAATGGGTTTCGCTTACGTTGTGATGACAAATATACTGTTTTCTACTAAAATATGTTGTTTTAATGGGCGCCAAGACCTCAACGCTATGTTGAAATCTAAATTTGTATTTAACAACACCTAGCTCTGGTAGAACACCTTCAAGAATCTTTACTCTCAGATCGTGGTATGATTGGATCATTAACCCAAAAAACAATTGTATCAGGAGAAGGAATTGGTCTATATCTAATGCTACCTACTGAAAACAAAGATTGCATGGTTAAAAGAAATGAATTTATTGTATAAAAACAAGTATAGCAAAATTAATAATAATAATAAGTTTGAATTTAAATTGGAGCGTTGCGATTTAAATATTACCGCTAGAAAATTACGTGAAAACGGAGTCGGATAAATTACTGATTTTACTCTTATTCCCAAGCTATGAATTTACTGAATTACTGAATATGAAATAAAGAAAGACGAGAGATTGCGTAGCTATGTGTCATTCGCGCTTACCACTGGAAATTGCCGTAGCATATCCCTCGTACTGGATGTTGAAGTGAGCTTCCCACAGCCTCCTGGATGTCGCCATCTTCTTCGTTGTTGATGATATATTTGTAGATAAGAAGATTTATGGTCCGTACATCGGAACCAACACGTACAACCACAATGGTTAAGTTTCACAAAGATAGTCGCTAACTCCACTGAATCTCGGAGCCACTCCTCGTGCAACCATACTGGTTAAATTTTATAACGATAGTCCTTGTTTCCACGGCGTGCCAACCATATATGCACCCGCCGCATCCCCAATCTTCATCCGACTTCTAGCTTACGTGGTCTCCACTGATTGGCTGCACCCCACGCGCTACATCCCCACTCTGGCTCATTACACTCGGCGGTAGGGTGAAGTCGTTTTCCGTTCCATACATCCGCCTTTTCGTTAAGCTGCAACGCAGGATTGCGTCATGCTTCCCGATAAGATTAAGCCTGTATTTGAATTCCCAGTGAGTCATGTCTCTCAATATACCCTAACTGACGAAACTCCGTTAAATTCCGTAATCACATAATTTTCTATGATATTGTCGTTCGTAATAATTTGCTTGATAGTGTTTTCTAAGACATAGAAAACCTATCTGTATGCTTATAATTTTATAAAATGCTCCAAAAAAATACCTTAATAATAATTATAATAAATTAATAATAATAATAAATTAACATGAAAAATTCTCTTGGCTGAACAATTTGCCGCGTAAATAAATATAGAATGGCTTCCTGCTGACTTATGCCAGTGGCATGAAAACCCCTCGAAAAACACGTTACAATATGACCCGTTTCCTGGATGGCTCACAGTCATATGCTAAACCTCCTGCGACCCGTTTCTGTATCCCTGAAGTAATAAAGGATCTTATTATTATTAAAAATCGCATACGTAAGCGTTGGCAGCAATATCGCTACCCTCCTGATTGTGCTGAATACAAGGAACTAGCACAGATCATCCACGACAGACTGTTGGAGCGTAAGATTGAACTTAAGGAAGAACCATGCAATAATCTCTCTGAGCACACTTCAGGGAGCGACTTTTGGCGATTAGCTCGCTCTCTGAAGGGTCCTAATAGGATAAATCGCGCGCTTCACGGGCGACAAGGACTTGTTTTCTCTCCCCTTGAAAAAGCTGAGGCCTTTGCTGACTCAATTGAGAGTCAATGCGACATTCATGACATTAATAACGATGATGATGATGATGATGATAATTGTTGTTTTAAGGGGCCTAACATCTAGGTTATCGGCCCCTGATGGTTAGGGTGATCGTGAAGATGAAAATGAAAAGGAAAATGAAAAGCGAACTTAAAACTAAAACTAACTACTAACCTACATACTAGAAGAAGAAATGGAAAACTAAAGGAGAATAAGGCAAATAAAGGACAGAAGGAAAAGAAATGCCCTCAACCCTCGGAGAAGGCGGATTGAGGGACTTGGAAGGAAGGAGAGCCATGAAAGGCATATAGGAAAGTGAAAGAGGAGAGGGTCCGCCCCAAAGGTAAGGGACAAAAGGGGAAAACGGACCCAGCTCAGGAATCCCTCGGGGTCGCCAGCTCCCGAACTCACCAGCCATGAGCCCCTGAGGGTGTAGCATTATCTAGGGTGCACCAGAAGTGGTAGGGCCACATACACCCTGCCTCCTTAAGGGCCTAGTGCACAAGGCAGGAGGAAAAAGGAAGAGAGAAAGAAGGCTGACCCCTCGCAGAAGGAGGGTATCAGAAAAGATGAGACAAGGGCCAATTAAGGCGGGAAAGGAAGAGACTCCCTAGGCCTCGGATACCCTAATACCGTCGGGGTCAGAAGAGAACAAGAGTTGACCAAGTGAGGTCGACAGGAAAGAAGACAGAGAGGAGCCCGGCACAAGTAAGTGGAAGCAATGCCGGACTCAGCTGGGGCCCCGTGGTCGCCAACCCACTTCTCACTAGTCGTGAGCCCCTGGGGGGAATAACGATGACTACGATACTGACGATGACAATATAGATGACGTCGCAGCCCATGCTAATCAGTTTAGGCACAACTGGAAGACCCATGATCCAGTTTTTATTAATCCTATCACTCCTGCCGAGGTCAAACGTGTTGCTTCTGTCCAGAACGAAAAGAAGTCTCCCGGCGATGACAGGATTACAAATAAAAATATCAAGTCCCTCCCTTTCAGGGCTTACATATTTTTAGCCACCATCTTTAACACCTGCTTAATTCTCGGCTATTTTCCCCAGGCTTGGAAGAATGCTAAAGTCGTTCTTATTCCCAAGCCTGGTAAAAATAGAATTTTCCCCCAGAATTACCGTCCTATAAGCCTGTTGTCGCATATATCGAAGATATTCGAGAGACTTCTTCTTGTGAGACTCAATAGATACCTGGATTCCAGTGGCGTATTGCGACTGGAGCAGTTCGGCTTTAGAGCGGGCAGAAGTGCCCCTCTGGCCGTGCTGCGGCTAGTACAGTATGTCACGAGATTATTCAACTTAAGACGTTCTGTTCCTGCTGTCTTCTTTGATATTGAACGTGCCTTCGATTCAGTTTGGATTCAAAACCTCATTGTTAAACTAATTAATTTAAATTGTCTCCCAAATTATTTAATTAAAATTATTTTTTCTTATCTCAGGAATAGAACGTTTTATGCTGTCTGCGATGGCGAGAGGTCCACTGTTCGACCCCTGAGGGCTGGCGTTCCTCAGGGGGGAGTCCTCTCGCCAGTGCTTTTCAGCTTATATTTGGATGATCTCCCAAGGAAGCCTGGAGTAGAACTGCAGCTATACGCTGATGATATTGCCATTTACGCTTCCAAGAAGAGAAATTGTGATACCATTAGCGTGCTGCAAGCTTGGATCACCCTGTTTCGGAAATGGTGCATTCGAAACAAAGTGCGGGTAAATAATGACAAGACCAAGGCTGTGTTATTTACCCAGCGCAGACCGATTTTTGGTCACTTAAAGATAGACAACTTCACGATACCATGGACTAACATTATTAGGTATCTTGGCATCACTCTTGACGCAAAACTGACTTTTGAGCAGCATGTGAACAAGGCTATGCAGATGGCAATAGCCCGGGCGAGGGCGATTTATCCCCTTACGGGGAATAAACGCCTGAGTAACCGAATAAAGCGGCAGCTTTATTTGGCTCTCCCCCCAGGGGCTCACATCTAGTGGGTTGTGGGTTGGCGACCACGGGGCCCCAGCTGAGTCCGGCATTGCTTCCACTTACTTGTGCCGGCTCCTCTCTTTCTTCTTTCCTGTCGACCTCCCTTGGTCAACTCTTGTTCTCTTCCGACCCCGACGGTATTAGGGTATCCGAGGCCTAGGGAGTCTCTTCCTTTCCCGCCTTCATTGGCCCTTGTCTCATCTTTTCTGATTCCCTCCTTCTGCGAGGGGTCAGCCTTCTTTTTCTTTTCCTTTTACCTCCTGCCTTGTGCTCAAGGCCCTTAAGGAGGCAGGGTGTATGTAGCCCCACCACTTCTGGTGCACCGTCGATAATGCTACACCCTCAGGGGCTCACGGCTGGTGAGTTCGGGCGTTGGCGACCCCGAGGGATTCCTGAGCTGGGTCCGTTTTCCCCTTTTTGTCCCTTCCCTTTGGGGCGGACCTTCTCCTCTCTCCCCTCTCCTCTCCTCTTTTCCTTCTATTTCCTTTTCTCTTTAAGATTCCCGCACTGTTTTTGTTACTCGAATCACCGTGTCTCTAAATTCCCTTTTACCATTTTTTTAAGGCATTTTTGATCTATGTTGCATTTTGTAAGTCTCTTCGATCTAAATTACATCTCGCGATTGTTTTCAACCTCAATTGCATTTTGTAAAGATTGACAATCTAAATTGCTTTTTAGTAAGTCTTTCAATGCAGGCGTCAGGGCATTTTAGTGAGTATTTTGAATTTCAATTGCATTTTGTAAATATTTTCAACCAAAACCGCATTTCGCACGAATTTTGAATCTACATTGCATTTTGTTTGGTGGGCATTTTGCACATATTTTGATTCTCAATTGCATTTTGTGGGTATTTTGAATCTAAATTACATTTGTCAAGTATTTTCAATCTAAATTGCTTTTTGTAAGTATTGTCAATCCACATGAGTCGTTTGAATCTACCGTACATTTTGTAAGCATTTTCAATTTCAATTGCATTTTGTAAGTATTTTGAATTTCAATTGCACTTTGTGAATAATTTGGATTGGAACTGGGATATTTCAATCTGAATTGCATTGTGTATTTTCAATTTCAATTGCATTTTGTAAGTATTTTGAACCTCAATTGCATTTTGTACGTACTTTCGATCTCATTTGCATTTTGTAAGTATTTTGAATTTCAGTTGCATTTTGTAAGTATTTCGGCGCTACTTTGCATTTTGTACGTATTTTGAATCTAGCCTACGTTTTGTGGGTCTTTTTCAATCTATTCTTTTTGTGCAACTTTTCGTTCTAAATTCCCTTTTGTAGGACCATATTGTGAGTTGTTTCCATGTGAGTTCCTTTTTGTACGTATTTTCAGTCTTCGGTAATTTTATTCTGGTTTCCATTTCATTATCATTTTCGCTATCACCCAGATCATTAGGGGCCGATAACCTCGATGTTAGGCCCCTTAAAACAACAATTATCATCATCATCATTTATTTGGCTCTCATTCGCCCGGTATTATTATACGGATGCGAGGCCTGGTCACATATTGCCAAATTCCATATTAAAATAAAAAATTGCAGACTTATCAGAACAAGACGTTACGACACTACTTACGAGTCAACAATTACGTTAGGACGAATCGTCAGATTCGTCATGACCTTAAAATTCCCACCATCCGACAACAAATTGACAAAGTATGCCAAATGACAAAAAATCGAATGCATCATTGCATCCAGTCTACTCACAGGGGCCTCGATATTCTGAAGCCCATCATCTTCACTTCGAAACCTAACACCAGATTCAAATATCGAGGTCCCTGGCTCACTTATCTACGGTGTCAACGCTAATTTCATTAATTTTTCTGAATAAAATTCTTCCAAATTTTTAAGTGATACTTTGCCCTGTTAAGGGCTGTTGAAGCTGGCTGGTCATTCTTCGACCTGTCGGCTTTCTTTGCCCCCTTTCCGCATTTCCCTGCCCCCAATTTCCATCTTCCACTGAGGGTTTCGGCTCTGCTCATTTGGATACGGTCTGCCCTTTCCTCTTGAGCAGATTGTTTTCCCCTCCCTACTAGTATTGCCCACTGAACACGCCTAATTAGGCAAATTTTTAATTACATCGAGAGTAAGAGGGCGTATTGTCCCTGGCACTCGCAAAGCTATCTGAACACAAAAAAAAAAAAAAAAATGACAAGGCACAGCACATCAGCTTCGAGAGTCTTCGAGATCGTCATAAAGCAACAGCAACAACAACGTTACCAGGGTACTGCCATCAATATCGCCGCTCCACACCCCGAGTTAAGCAACATTGACCGGCAGTAACTGGCGGATAACGCACTGTCACGGCCCATCCGTTAAAACTGGAAACCTTGTGCGACGGTGCCATACTTGAGACTTCTTCGGCGAAGCCACACCCCCTCATTTCGGTCTGCCAAGGCATTTGACCGATTCACACGTCATTCACATCAAATCACTATCTCCACATACAAACATTCACTTATCACCAAGAACACTCGCAGTAGACTGCCCATCCCCACATTTGACTATACAGAACCCCTCTATTACACACATCCAACACGCACATCTCCCTACACTAACATAGTAATGATCTTGCAATCCATGGACCCCGTTGCTTTTAGGATGGCGGTCATAGAGGTACTAACACCGATATGGCCTACCATCATAAGCATCGAGGAGACAATAAATGGCTTCATCATCATCACTCCTACACACAACAGGCACATAGACCTTGTCAGAAATGCCCTCTACGCACACCCTGGCATCCCCGGACACTTTCCCATAAATACAAGAAGGGTTGTTTTTGAACCACCTCCCCCAAATCCCATAACTAGAACTGACATTGACATCATCTCTATCAACCCCGAGCCACACTTTTACTTTTTCTCCACAACAACAGAAGCTCAAACACAAACACAAGCAGAAACTCAATCCAACCTAACTACTACAACCTTAGAACCAATCTCACTGTCCCCAGCTCCTGAAACCAACACACAAACCCAACCAGAACCCGCCCTAGAATCCAATGAACCCCTTCCCGAACCCAGTATCCATGAAGACTCGACTCCCTTAGATAACACCACCGTCCAATTGCCAAACACGCACAAAGTCACATCTCCCTCACGGAACGACATCTCCCCTATTCCCCCTACTCCCACACCAACAAAAACACCGACGTCGCGACGTCCAATTCAGGCGCCGCGACGCCCAATGCCCAGACCACACTCAACACTGGTCATTCAATGCTTCCATTGCCAACGCCTGCACCACACAGCGGCTGAGTGCACTCACAAGGCCAGATGCAACAGGTGCGGTGGCCCTCACCGGCACCCTGAATGCACAGTGCCAAGGGAGTCTCCTACATGTGCAAACTGTGGTGAGAAGCACGCAAGCTCGTTCCCTGGGTGCAGCTACATAAAGAACGCCATCAAACACCGGCAATGGAAGGCACGACAACGCCCTAAACACCGGCCCAGCCATAAACACATTCCCTCACTCCTATCCCTCACAGTTACACCTCCATCAAGCATCCCCCCTCCCTCAAGCATCCCCGCACACCCGCAGAACCCTAACGCCACAGCCAACACGCTTATCGTCACCCAAATATTGCAGCTACTCCAACAACTCACTGCTACACAGCTGCAATAAACATACATATCCTGCCAGGCACTGAACTCAGTACTGTGCGGCGCGCCTGTCCGGGGGTAGGCCACGGCATACCCACCTGGGATGGCGCGTCGCGCGGCTGGGAACAGGCGCCAAAAACACGACCCACTACTCATTACATCATTCCATTCTCCCCAGCGAGGCTTATTATTATCAACTTTTATATTTTTTAAACAATATACCTACTACAGGTCTTTCCAAAATATTTCATAATACCAAAACTAACCCACTAGAGGTCTTTCTTCCTTTCAAAATAACGTCTAAAACTATAAACTTCACCTCTTTATACTTATTACTACCAACTGAAGCTGCTGCTACTGGCGGACATGCGAGACGCGAATAACAGGTGTGCTGCTGTTAAGTGAACTAATATTTTGCTAGTCTCAAACACACCCAAGTAAACACGGCTAACTTAAATTCACAAATCTAACTATTTACACGCTAACACAGGCGGCGTCGTGCCAAGTACCACGGCTCGGCGCAGCCCAATTTCACACAACAAACCACACATCAATTGTTTACACCTCTAGATACAGGGTATAAGGAGCACGTATGAGCACCAGTCCCTGCACACAGGTCATCCTATGGATGACCCCTCTAGCCCGAGATTAGGCACTCGGCTTAGTGTTCCTGCCGACGCCGACGAGTCAACACCGGGCCTTGAGCCCATCCGGGCCACCCCGGCCTCCACAAGAGCCGACCAGCCGCCGTCCATACTGTGCCCGGACGAGGTGACTGCCCGATCTTCTTGGTGCCCGCTGGGCCGCTGTTCCTGTCTGATGATGATGATGATAATTGTTGTTTTAAGGGGCCTAACATCTAGGTTATCGGCCCCTAATGATCTGGGTGATAGCGAAAATGATAATGAAATGGAAACCACAACAAAATTATCTGAGACGGAAAATGCATACAAAAAGGAACTCAGATGGAAACAACTCAAAATATGGTCTTACAAAAGGGAATTTAGAACGAAAAGTTGCACAAAAAGAATACATGGAAAAGTACCCACAAAACGTAGGCTAGATTCAAAATACGTACAAAATGCAATGTAGCGTCGAAATACTTACAAAATGCAACTGAAATTCAAAATACTTACAAAATGCAAATGAGATCGAAAAGACGTACAAAATGCAATTGAGGTTCAAAATACTTACAAAATGCAATTGAAATTGAAAATACACAATGCAATTCAGATTGAAATAGGCCCTATCCCAGTTCCAATCCAAATTATTCACAAAGTGCAATCGAAATTCAAAATACTTACAAAATGCAATTGAAATTGAAAATGCTTACAAAATGTACGGTGATTCTAACGACTCATGTGGATTGACAATACTTACAAAATGCAATTTAGATTGAAAATACTTTACAAAATGTAGTTTAGATTCAAAATACCCACAAAATGCAATTGAGAATCAAAATATGTGCAAAATGCCCACCAAACAAAATGCAATTTAGATTCAAAATTCGTGCGAAATGCGGTTTTGGTTGAAAATACTTACAAAATGCAATTGAAATTCAAAATACTCACTAAAAGGCCCGGCAACCTGCATTGAAAGACGTACTAAAAAGCAATTTAGATTGTCAATCTTTACAAAATGCAATTGAGGTTGAAAACAATCGCGAGATGTAATTTAGATCGAAAAAACTTACAAAATGCAACATAGATCAAAAAATGCCTGAAAAAAATCGCTAAAAGGGAATTTAGATACACGGTGATTCGAGTAACAAAAACAGAGCGGGAATCTTAAAGAGAAAAGGAAATAGAAGGAAAAGAGGAGAGGAGAGGGGAGAGAGGAGAAGGTCCGCCCCAAAGGGAAGGGACAAAAGGGGAAAACGGATCCAGCTCAGGAATCCCTCGGGGTCGCCAACGCCCGAACTCACCAGCCGTGAGCCCCTGAGGGTGTAGCATTATCGACGGTGCACCAGAAGTGGTGGGGCTACATACACCCTGCCTCCTTAAGGGCCTTGAGCACAAGACAGGAGGTAAAAGGAAAAGAACAAGAAGGCTGACCCCTCACAGAAGGAGGGTATCAGCAAAGATGAGACAAGGGCCTATTAAGGCGGGAAAGTGAAAGACTCCCTAGGCCTCGGATAACCTAATACCGTCGGGGTCGGAAGAGAAGCTGTTCCTGTCTGCTGGGAAGCCGAACCCCGGCACTCTCTGCCGGGTTCGCCCATCTCTAGCACAGACACTCGGTTGCGTGCCGACAAGACGCCAACGGGCCCACTATTTACACTCAGTCTACTGCAGCAGCCTCAGCAGGAAGAGACCGCAGGCCCTAGTAGGCAGCGGTCGGAGGGGACGAAGCCACCGGCTTGCCATCCGGCTTGCCGGGCTGCGGATCCTCGAGAAGCGCGGTATTTCCGCCGGACCTGGAGGTCTTTCCTATGCCCTGACACCTGGCAGCCAGTGATATTTTTGAAAGAGCTAGACCTTCAAAAGAGCTTGTCAACATCACTGCTGCTGCCCAGGCTGTCCCCCCGTGATCTGTCAGACCAGCTCGCGACATTAGGCGCGATTTGATTAGAACCGACGAGCTGGCATCAGGTTTTTGTTTAGGTCCCCTTGCCGTCTTCAACGGAAATAAGTAGTTTAACCCCTTGCCTTTTTCCGCTAACCGCAAAGGATTAGCCAGAGCCCAGATCGCCGACTCGCAGCTTGTCCGGCTCCAACCGAACAACTGGTTAACCTGCTGCGACCGGCTCAATCTCGGCTTCTGTTGCGCGTTAAAATTAACTTCACCGCCCTAGGGCGTTTGACTTTCCTCCCTTCTCTCCCCCTGGCGCCTCACGCCAAACCCCCTATACCACTACAATTGTTTAGGGACACACCTGCCTGTCACTACACTCACTCTCACACACAGCCCCCTACCCCGGCAGGGTGCTGAACCCCTTCTGCAACCAAGGGGAGCAAGAAGCGAAACAAAGCTAGCCCCCAAAGTCCAAGCTATAAGTCGCAGTACAAGGATGCTCGCAGATTAGCCAAAGCGAGGACCAGATCGGAGAGTGGGACGCCCGTGACTAGGGCTAGCGCTGCTAGGGAAGGCCCCTCCCGGCCCGTGAGAGTTACTCCTAAGCCCCCTGGCCCCTTACTTGAACCCCCTTCAGACAGGGACTCTTTTTCGCCAGAAGGTTCACTCCAGCCTCAGATTGCTTCGGAGATAGCCCCGCCCATACCACAGCCTGACTCAGCTTCCCCCCATCCACCTTCGAGAGCCCCCCCCCCCCCCTCAGTCTTCAACTGATGCCTCCTCAGCTCAGGCTTCGGATTCCTCCGACTTCAGCCCAGCCTCCACTCCCCCCCTCTCGTCGTTCAGCCCCTACCAGCCCCGCTTCCTCCCTCTCTCACCCCAAACGCCGGTCATCTCTCTCCGACATTGAGACCTCTGTCGTCTCATCCAGCGACAACGAGGACTTCAGATTGCCTCGAAACCCTATCAAGGTCCGAGAGAATCCTCCCCCTCCCCCCCCTTATGTCCCTTAATGTCTTCGACAACTTGAACCAGCTCCCCCCCCCCCCCCACTCAATTCTCAGGCGCTCAGCCCATCCCTGAGCCACAACCTGGCACTTCAGGTACTTCTGCCAGGACCCCCGCTCCCCCCAAGATTAATGTTCACCCCGTTTACATCAAAAACGTGAGTGACATTAACAATCTAATTAAAGAATTGGTGAAGCTTGACCTCAACTTCACCATCAAAAATCTTCCCAATGCCGTCAGGGTAACTGTTAGGACCGCAGAACAGCATAGGATCCTCACCGACTTCTTATTGAACATTAACGGTGAATTTCATACTAGGCCCTCCGCTCCGAAGAATATTCGGAAAGTCATCATCCGAGGTCTCCACGAGTCCACCACCCCCGGACTAATTCATGAGGCTCTGTCTGAGTTGGGCTACTCCGTAGACAGAGTGATTCAACTCAGCCAGACCAGAGATCGCTCCAAGAAGCTTCCTCTCTTTTTGGTCGCTCACTCCACCACCTCACCTGAGCTGAATATTTACGAGGTAACTCACCTACTGTATAGTATTATAACAGTATCACGGTACCAGGGACAAGCCGGACCAGTGCAGTGCTACCGCTGTCAGGGTTTCGGCCATGCCTCCAGCGGCTGCCACTGTCAACCCCGCTGCGTAATTTGTGCCCAAAACCACAGGGCAAACGAATGTCCCCAATATCACGTGAAGGAAGCCACTACTAAATGTGCCAACTGTGGCAAACAGCACACCGCCAGCTATCGTGGTTGTGAGACCTATATAAAGCTCACAACCACCTTCAACACTAGGCTTCCCTCTACACGCAAAGCCCCTGTGGGACACGTGGCAGACCGCAACAAAGTCAGGACTGGCACCAGCTTTGCGGGAGCAACATCATCGCCCACTACTCCCACGCCTCCCACCCCAGCTCCTCTACTCACCCCTCCCCCTCCTCCACCCCCTGCTCTCAGCGAGAGCAATTTCCCGGGCCTCTCCCCTTCGGCCCCCGCTACTTCTGCGCCGTCCACCTCAAGCGACATGCTTGAAATTTTAAGACTGATCACCAACCCCTCACTCAAAGATCTACTTACCCTTGTTACGAATACTCTCCTCAAATTAGTCAATGCCCCAGATACCTCCTCCAGGCTACAAATTATTATTGAAGTCTGCACCCAATACCTATTCAGTAATGGGAACTAACCCGCAGGCTGGTGTCAGTATTAGGATAATGGCATGGAATGCCTTTCATCTGCATTCTCAGTCAGGAGAACTTACGGACGTCCTACAGCAGGAACAAATTCACATTGCTCTCTTCGGAGAAACATCCTTGAAACCAGATACCAATATCTACTTTCCTGGGTACAGTACATACCGCAACGACCGTGTAGGACGTCCGAGCGGAGGAACTGGCATAGACGTGCTCTCCGATCTGGCTCATCGTCGCATCCCCACTCCCGACAACCTGAGGTTTATTGAAGCCACCATCGTGCAGGTCGAACTTTCTACCGGCCCATACCGTATTGTCTCCTGCTACTTACCCCCTAGCGTGCCGTTTGTGCCGTCTGATCTGGAGGCACTGTTGCCTGACGATATCCCTGTGATATTGGCAGGTGACTTTAACTCCAAAAACCGGCTATGGCGCAGTCGGTACACGGAGGCAAAGGGCAGGCTTCTTGAGAAGTTCTGCGATGATCACGGGTGCTTAGTCCACGGCCCGCCTGGATACACGTATTTTCCGTTTGACCCAAATAAACTTCCGGATCTCTTGGACATTGCCATCAGCAAAGACCTTGACATCCCGATAGTAGTCTCAAACTACAATGCCCTAAATTCTGATCACGACCCTATAATGATACAACTTAACTCTAGCTACATTCCTTCCCGCTCCAAAATCCCACTTCATACCCGTAAGATCGACTGGGATCGCTTCCAATCCATCCTTAAAACCACCGTTGCTGGTAATCCCAGTATTCTCTGCGAGGGCGACATAGACGCCCACGTAGAGAAATTCACCCAATCCCTCCTACAGGCCGCCAAAACCGCAGCTAGCGAACCCAAACATAGAAGAAACAAACCCCTCTCCATTCCCCTTGCTCTTCAAGCTCTCATCAAGCGGAAAAACATGATCAGGTGGAGGTGGCAAGTCACCCGGGATCTCCGCCTTAAGCAAGAGTGGTATCGGTTGAAAAGACAGATCCAATCAGCCATGTCAAACATTCGAAATAAACTTTGGCAATCCAAATTAGAAAGTATGGCAGGAAATTCCAAATCCCTGTTCGGCATGGCTAAAAAGCTGCTCAAGAAGAGGACTGGCATTCCACCATTGCACGGGGTACGTGGAATGGTATTCACTAACCCCGACAAAGCTAACGCCCTGGCGGACACCTTTGAGAGAGCCTGCGAGCCGAACCTCGAACCTTGTAACGACGACTTCATAGACCTCGTTCGTCATGATCTTCGAGGTGGCTTTCAGGGCGATCTCCCCCGGGGCTTTAAATTTGTCTCCCCGTCCGAACTGCTCAAATTTATCAAGAAACTAAAGTCTCGTAAGGCCCCCGGACCTGACGAGATCTCCGCACAATATCTTAAAAACCTCAGTAAGAACGCCTTAACTTGCCTAGTCAAGATATTCAACTCTATCTACCGATTTGGATATTTTCCTTCAGCCTGGAAAGTAGCAAAAGTCATCATGATAGGGAAGCCCAATACTGATGGCACCTTCCCGCAAAACTACAGACCAATAAGTCTACTATCCAATATCTCAAAATTATTTGAAATGACACTGCTTTCCAGGCTGAACACACACATCTCCAACATTATTAACGACGAGCAGTTCGGCTTTCGACAAGGCCATTCCACTGTACATCAACTCTTGAGACTCGTTGAAGTCATTACGCGCGCCTTTAACGAAAACCGTATGACAGGAGTTTGATTTTTAGATATAAGTCGTGCTTTTGATAAAGTCTGGCACAGCGGCTTGCTGTATAAGATGAAGCACTTCGGATTCCCAGGTCATCTTCTTAAGGTCATTGAGTCCTATCTTAGGAAAAGGAAATTCTATGTCCAGGTGGTTGACGCTAAATCCTCCTTGAGAAGGATCAAGGCCGGCGTGCCTCAAGGTAGCGTCATAGCCCCTTCCCTCTTCAACATATATGTCTCTGACATTCCCAGAACTGACGCTACCAGTCTCCACCTATACGCAGATGACACTGCAGTCTCTGCCACCTCCTGGCAAGGACATAGTAGAGTTCAAGCTAATCTCCAAGCCGCATTAGAAAACTTAGAAACCTGGCTAAGGGATTGGAGAATTAAAATTAATGTTGCTAAATGTTCCGCCACCCTGTTTACCAAGAAACGCAAATATACAGAAGTCCAGGATCTCAACTTCTTTGGCGAGGTAATCAGGTGGCAACCTGCTACTAAATACCTGGGAGTCACATTGGATCGAGGCCTTACTTTCGCTCAGGAGGTTTCTCTGCGCGCTAACAAAGCGAAAGCGATCCAAGCGCAGCTCTGGCCATTAATTAAGTCCCAGAGCTCGCTAGACGAATCCAGCAAGCTCTTGTCTTATAGCACCCTTGTGCGCCCTGTGATGGAATATGCCAGCCCTGTCTGGGGTTACGCAGCTCCCTCAACTCTCAGCAAACTTCAGGTTGTCCAGAACAGAGCGTTGCGAACCATATCAGGCGCTCCCTGGTACGTTCGTAACGCTCAATTACACGCTGACTACAACCTCTCGACCATCAGTCAGAGGATACACCGACAGGCATTTAAGACCTATCGTACATCTACACGCAGCACCAACCCTCTAATAAACACCTTGGGTGATTACCGTGCGCGGGGAAATCGCCATAAGCGCCCCCGCATCATTATAGAATAAATACTTTCCAAACCATGCTACTATAGCACTATTACTTTTCTTCAAAACTGATATCTTCACTCTTTCTTCTCTTTCTGACTCTTTCTAAGATCAACTCACTTCTACTATCCCTTTAATTTCTGTATTTCTAAATGCCATTGTACATCAGGTCATATTCTGGCCAGTTTGATTCACGGAAATCACCCAAACCCCCTCATTCAATTGTAGTCGGTCGTACATACTGGATAAAGCTCTCAAGGCCCTCGGGCCGATAGGCTACAAATCACGCAACGAAACCGGCTTTGCCGGTTTCGCTTGCTTGGGCGCTGACGCTGATGCTGACAAGGCCAATGTCCTGGCGGACACTTTTGAGAAAACTTGCGAGCCAAACGACGAACCTAGCAATGAAGACTTCATAGAAGAAGTCTATCGCGATCTTCGTGGTGGCTTTCAGGGAGAGCTTCCGCCTGGCTTTCGACTTGACACACCCGCCGAACTGCTCAAATTTATTAAAAAGCTGAAAAACCGAAAGGCCCCCGGGCCTGACGGGGTAGCGGCTTCTTTTCTTAAAAATATTAGTAAAAATGTCCTCACTAGCCTCACTTTAAGCTTTTTAACGCTATTTATAGATTTGGATACTTCCCCCCCCCGCCTGGAAAGTCGCCAAGGTTATTATGATAGGTAAACCACAAGCCGATGGCACATTCCCCCAAAACTATAGGCCCATTAGTCTCCTATCATTTCGAAACTTTTCGAAATGACACTGCTTTCCAGGCTAAATGTCTACATTGAAGACACACTTAATAACGAGCAATTCGGCTTTAGGCAGGGCCACTCTACTGTACATCAATTACTCAGACTTACTGAGATTATCACGCGCGCTTTTAATGAAAACCGTTCAACAGGAGTTTGTTTTTTAGATATCAGCCGTGCTTTCGATAAGGTATGGCACAGTGGACTGCTATATAAAATGAAGCACAAGGGATTCCCAGATCACTTACTTAAGGTCATAAATTCCTACGTTAGGAACAGAAAATTTTATATCCAGGTGGAGGATACCCAATCTTCTACTAGGAAGATCAGAGCTGGTGTACCACATGATGATGATGATGATAATTGTTGTTTTAAGGGGCCTAACATCGAGGTTATCGGCCCCTAATGATCTGGGTGATAGCGAAAATGATAATGAAATGGAATACCAGAACAAAATTATCGAAGACTGAAAATACGTACAAAAAGGAACTCACATGGAAACAACTCACAATATGGTCCTACAAAAGGGAATTTAGAACGAAAAGTTGCACAAAAAGAATAGATTGAAAAAGACCCACAAAACGTAGGCTAGATTCAAAATACGTACAAAATGCAAAGTAGCGCCGAAATACTTACAAAATGCAACTGAAATTCAAAATACTTACAAAATGCAAATGAGATCGAAATGACGTACAAAATGCAATTGAGGTTCAAAATACTTACAAAATGCAATTGAAATTGAAAATACACAATGCAATTCAGATTGAAATATCCCAGTTCCAATCCAAATTATTCACAAAGTGCAATTGAAATTCAAAATACTTACAAAATGCAATTGAAATTGAAAATGCTTACAAAATGTACGGTAGATTCAAACGACTCATGTGGATTGACAATACTTACAAAAAGCAATTTAGATTGAAAATACTTGACAAATGTAATTTAGATTCAAATACCCACAAAATGCAATTGAGAATCAAAATATGTGCAAAATGCCCACCAAACAAAATGCAATTTAGATTCAAAATTCGTGCGAAATGCGGTTTTGGTTGAAAATACTTACAAAATGCAATTGAAATTCAAAATACTCACTAAAATGCCCTGACGCCTGCATTGAAAGACTTACTAAAAAGCAATTTAGATTGTCAATCTTTACAAAATGCAATTGAGTTTGAAAACAATCGCGAGATGTAATTTAGATCGAAGAGACTTACAAAATGCAACATAGATCAAAAATGCCTTAAAAAAAAGTGGTAAAAGGGAATTTAGATACACGGTGATTCGAGTAACAAAAACAGTGCGGGAATCTTAAAGAGAAAAGGAAATAGAAGGAAAAGGGGAGAGGAGAGGGGAGAGAGGAGAAGGTCCGCCCCAAAGGGAAGGGACAAAAAGGGGAAAACGGACCCAGCTCAGGAATCCCTCGGGGTCGCCAACGCCCGAACTCACCAGCTGTGAACCCCTGAGGGTGTAGCATTATCGACGGTGCACCAGAAGTGGTGGGGCTACATACACCCTGCCTCCTTAAGGGCCTTGAGCACAAGGCAGGAGGTAAAAGGAAAAGAACAAGAAGGCTGACCCCTCACAGAAGGAGGGTATCAGGAAAGATGAGACAAGGGCCAATTAAGGCGGGAAAGTGAAAGACTCCGTAGGCCTCGGAAAACCTAATACCGTCGGGGTCAATGGTGTACCACAGGGCAGTGTTATTTCACCTTCTCTGTTTAACCTATACGTCTCTGACGTCCCGAAAACAGATAACACTAACCTCCATCTGTACGCGGATGATACCGCGATTTCCACTACTTCCTGGAAAGGATATAAAATTCAAGAGAACCTACAAGACGCCCTTGAAGTCCTTGAACCCTGGATGAGGGACTGGCGTGTCAAAATTAATGTCAATAAATACTCTGTTTACTAAAAGACGTAAAATCACGGGTATCCAGGATCTCACCTTTTTCGGTGCAGTAATCAGATGGCAGCCAGCAACTAAGTACCTGGGAGTCACATTAGATAAGGGTCTTACTTTCGCCAAGGAAGTAAAACATGATGATGATGATGATGATGATAATTGTTGTTTTAAGGGGCCTAACATCTAGGTTATCGGCCCCTGATGGTTTGGGTGATCGTGAAGATGAAAATGAAGAGCGAACTTAAAACTAAAACTAACTAATAACCTACACACTAGAAGAAGAAATGGAAAACTAAACGAGAATAAGGCAAATAAAAGACAGGAGGAAAAGAAATGCCCTCAACCCTCGAAGAAGGCGGATTGAGGGACTTGGAAGGAAGGAGAGCCATGAAAGGCAGATAGGAAAGTGAAAGAGGAGAGGATCCGCCCCAAAGGTAAGGGACAAAAGGGGAAAACGGACCCAGCTCAGGAATCCCTCCGGGTCGCCAACTCCCGAACTCACCAGCCGTGAGCCCCTGAGGGCGTAGCATTATCTAGGGTGCACCTAAAGTGGTGGGGCTACATACACCCTGCCTCCTTAAGGGCCTTGAGCACAAGGCAGGAGGTAATAGGAAAAGAAAAAGAAGGCTGACCCCTCGCAGAAGGAGGGAATCAGAAAAGATGAGACAAGGGCCAATTAAGGCGGGAAAGGAAGAGACTCCCTAGGCCTCGGATACCCTAATACCGTCGGGGTCGGAAGAGAACAAGAGTTGACCAAGTGAGGTCGACAGGAAAGAAGACGGAGAGGAGCCCGGCACAAGTAAGTGGAAGCAATGCAGGATTCAGCTGGGGTCCCGTGGTCGCCAACCCACGTCCCACTAGATGTGAGCCCCTGAGGGGGGAAGTAAAACAGCGCGCAAACATGGCGAAAGCCTATCTATCGAAGCTCTGGCCCCTCATGATGTCCCAGAGCTACCTTGATACTTTTAACAAGCTCCTGGCTTACAGCACCATTGTGCGACCAGTTATGGAATATGCCTGCCCAGTATGGGGCTACGCAGCCCCCACCCTTATCAATAAATTGCAGGTTGTTCAGAACAAAGCGCTCCGCACGATATCAGGCGCCGACTGGTACGTGGGAAACGCTCAACTCCATGCCGACTACCGGCTCCCCCTAATTAAAGATAGAATTTTCAATCAAGCAACCAGCCTATACAGGAAAAGCTCCCAGAATTCCAACCCCCTAGTCAAAAGGTTGGGTGATTACCGAGCCACAGGGTCCCGCTACAAAAGGCCCAGAATAATAATAGAGTAAAACTCTCACTTCCATACAGCTACTACAGCTCTTTGATTCTTTAATTCTCTCTTCTCAACCATGCTTCTCTTAGCAACTTAACGCTTCACCTCTCACCTTCTGTAGTCCCACGTGCCCAGTGCACTAGGTCATATCCTGACCAATTAAGATAATACAGGTAATCACCCACCCCAGCCCAAATCAATACTGTTAGGTCAATAATCGTTTGTCATAGCTCTAAAGGCCCCCGGGCTGAAAGGCTAAAAGTTCACGCGTTCGCTGACTTTACGTCGCTGGGTACAGGACAGGACAGGACAGGAGATTTTCCGCCTCCTCTCTGATCCCTCCCTGCGCGACTTGTTCCAAGTCGTAAAGGCCACCCTACTGCGACTTATCGCAGCTCCCGACACCCCCACCCGGTTACAAATCTTAATGGAAGCCGCCTCCCAATTCTTGTTTAATGGGACAAATTAACCCTCAAGCTGGTGCCCACTTTAAGATATTGGCCTGGAACACCCTCAGCCTTCTTCCCGAAATACAAGAACTGTGTGAAGTACTCACCACAGAGAAAATTAACATCGCTCTGTTGGGAGAGACCCACACAAAACCTGAAGACCAAGTCTACATTCCGGGATACAGAGTTTACCGGAATGATAGGCTCGGGAGAGCTGGCGGGGGTACAGGCATTATAATTAAATCAGACCTGGTCCATCACCAAATTCCGACCCCAAATAACCTGCAGTTTATTGAAGCCACGATCGTACAAGTATAGTTAGATAGCGAGCCATACCAAATAGTCTCCACATACCTACCTCCCGGGGTGCCGTTTATTCCGACAGATTTGGAGTCGTTGATCCCTGCCAACATACCAGTTATATTGGCGGGCGATTTTAACGCCAAAAATACACTGTGGAACAGCCGGTACACAGAGGCTAGGGGCAGGATGCTGGAAAAGTTCTGTCACGATCACGATTGCCTGGCACATGGGCTGCCTGAACCCACGTTCTTTCCCTTCAATCCAAACCAACTTCCTGACACCCTAGACATTGCCATCAGCAAAAACCTAAACACCCCTATCGTGGTAGAAAATCTTAGAGTCCTGAATTCTGACCACGATCCCATCCTTATCACGCTAGGATCCGACTATATTCCTTCTCGCACAACAATCCCACTACACCTCCGTAAAATGGACTGGGACCTTTACAAATACACTTTTCAGTCTACCGTCGCTGGTAACCCCAGCATTCGAAGCGAGGGGGACATCGACCCCCTCGTTGAGAAAATTACCAACTCCCTCCTACAAGCTGCCAACACGGCCGCTATAGGCACTAAACACAAAAAGACCCAAGCGCCCACCATCCCAGCCTACCTTAAAGACCTAATAAAGAGAAAGAACGTGGTCAGGAAGCGCTGGCAAGTCACCCGTGATCTAGGACAGAAACAGAAATGATGATGATGATAATTGTTGTTTTAAGGGGCCTAACATCTAGGTTATCGGCCCCTGATGGTTTGGGTGATCGTGAAGATGAAAATGAAAAGCGAACTTAAAACTAAAACTAACTACTAACCTACATACTAGAAGAAGAAATGGAAAACTAAAGGAGAATAAGGCAAATAAAGGACAGGAGGAAAAGATGATGATGATGATGATAATTGTTGTTTTAAGGGGCCTAACATCTAGGCTATCGGCCCCTGATGGTTTGGGTGATCGTGAAAATGAAATGCTAACTTAAAACTAAAACTAACTACCAACCTACATACTAGAAGAATTAATAGAAAACTAAAGGAGAATAAGGCAAATAAAGGACAGGAGGAAAAGAAATGCCCTCAACCCTCGAAGAATGCGGATTGAGGGACTTGGAAGGAAGGAGAGCCATGAAAGGCATATAGGAAAGTGAAAGAGGAGAGGGTCCGCCCCAAAGGTAAGGGACAAAAAGGAAAAACGGACCCAGCTCAGGAATCCCTCGGGGTCGCCAACTCCCGAACTCACCAGCCGTGAGCCCCTGAGGGTGTAGCATTATCTAGGGGGCACCAAACGTGGTGGGGCTACATACACCCGGCCTCCTTGAGGGCCTTGAGCAGAAGGCAGGAGATAACAGGAAAAGAAAAAGAAGGCTGACCCCTCGCAGAAGGAGGGAATCAGAAAAGATGAGACAAGGGCCAATTAAGGCGGGAAAGGAAGAGACTCCCTAGGCCTCGGATACCCTAATACCGTCGGGGTCAGAAGAGAACAAGAGTTGACCAAGTGAGGTCGACAGGAAAGAAGACGGAGAGGAGCCCGGCACAAGTAAGTGGAAGCAATGCCGGACTCAGCTGGGGCCCCGTGGTCGCCAACCCACGCCCACAAGATGTGAGCCCCTGGGGGGAGGAGGAAAAGAAATGCCCTCAACCCTCTAAGAAGGCGGATTGAGGGACTTCGAAGGAAGGAGAGCCATGAAAGGCAGATAGGAAAGTGAAAGAGAGAGGGTCCGCCCCGAAGATAAGGGACAAAAGGGGAAAACGGACCCAGCTCAGGAAACCCTCGGGGTCGCCAACTCCCGAACTCACCAGCCGTGATGATGATGATAATTGTTGTTTTAAGGGGCCTAACATCGAGGTTATCGGCCCCTAATGATCTGGGTGATAGCGAAAATGATAATGTAATGGAAACCAGAACAAAATTATTGAAGACGGAAAATACGTACAAAAAGGAACTCACATAGAAACACCTCACAATATGGTCCTACAAAAGGGAATTTAGAACGAAAAGTTGCACAAAAGAATAGATTGAAAAAGACCCACAAAACGTAGGCTAGATTCAAAATACGTACAAAATGCAAAGTAGCGCCGAAATACTTACAAAATGCAACTGAAATTCAAAATACTTACAAAATGCAAATGAGATCGAAATTACGTACAAAATGCAATTGAGGTTCAAAATACTTACAAAATGCAATTGAAATTGAAAATACACAATGCAATTCAGATTGAAATATCCCAGTTCCAATCCAAATTATTCACAAAGAGCAATTGAAATTCAAAATACTTACAAAATGCAATTGAAATTGAAAATGCTTACAAAATGTACGGTAGATTCAAACGACTCATGTGGATTGACAATACTTACAAAAAGCAATTTAGATTGAAAATACTTGACAAATGTAATTTAGATTCAAAATACCCACAAAATGCAATTGAGAATCAAAATATGTGCAAAATGCCCACCAAACAAAATGCAATTTAGATTCAAAATTCGTGCGAAATGCGGTTGTGGATGAAAATACTTACAAAATGCAATTGAAATTCAAAATACTCACTAAAAGGCCCGGCAACCTGCATTGAAAGACTTACTAAAAAGCAATTTTGATTGTCAATCTTTACAAAATGCAATTGAGGTTGAAAACAATCGCGAGATGTAATTTAGATCGAAAAAACTTACAAAATGCAACATAGATCAAAAATGCCTTTAAAAAAAATCGCTAAAAGGGAATTTAGATACACGGTGATTCAAGTAACAAAAACAGTGCGGGAATCTTAAAGAGAAAAGGAAACAGAAGGAAAAGAGGAGAGGAGAGGGGAGAGAGGAGAAGGTCCGCCCCAAAGGGAAGGGACAAAAAGGGGAAAACGGACCCAGCTCAGGAATCCCTCGGGGTCGCCAACGCCCGAACTCACCAGCCGTGAGCCCCTGAGGGTGTAGCATTAGCCAGGGTGCACCAGAAGTGGTGGGGCTACATACACCCTGCCTCCTTAAGGGCCTTGAGCACAAGGCAGGAGGTAAAAGGAAAAGAAAAAAGAAGGCTGACCCCTCACAGAAGGAGGGTGTCAGGAAAGATGAGACAAGGGCCAATTAAGGCGGGAAAGGAAGAGACTCCCTAGGCCTCGGATACCCTAATAACGTCGGGGTCGGAAGAGAACAAGAGTTGACCAAGTGAGGTCGACAGGAAAGAAGACAGAGAGGAGCCCGGCAGTGGAAGCAATGCCGGACTCAGCTGGGGCCCCGTGGTCGCCAACCCACATCTCACTAGATGTGAGCCCCTGGGGGGTGCCATGCAACAACTCCGCAACAAAGCATGGAATGATAAATTAGGGTCCATGGCTGGTAACTCCAGCTCATTGTACGGTATGGCTAGAAAACTTCTTAGGAAACGGACAGGCATTCCGCCTTTACACGGGGAACGGGGAATGGTCTACACTGCTATAGACAAAGCGAATGCTCTGGCGGACACGTTCGAGAAAACCTGTCAGCCAAACGATGAACCTTGCGATGAAAACTTCATGGAAGAAGTCCATCGCGATCTTCACGGTGGCTTTCAGGAGGGACTGCCGCCAGACTTCAAATTTGTCACCCCAGCCGAATTGCTCAGATTAATTAAAAAGCTGAAAAATCGTAGTGCACCCGGGCCTGACGGGGTAGCAGCTTCTTTTCTTAAAAACATCCCTAAAAATGTCCTCACTTGCCTCACAAAGCTATTTAACGCTATATATAGATTTGGTTTCTTCCCCACAGCCTGGAAAATTGCCAAGGTAATTATGATAGGTAAACCTCATACCAACGGCACCTTCCCCCAAAATTAAAGGCCCATTAGTCTCCTCTCAATCATCTCGAAATTGTTCGAGATGACCTTACTTTCCAGGCTCCAAAACATTATCGATGATTCACTAAACGAAGAGCAGTTCGGCTTTCGTAAAGGCCATTCCACAGTTAATCAGTTACTCAGACTTACTGAGACCATCACGCGCGCATTTAATGAAAACCGTATGACAGGAGATTGCTTTTTAGACATCAGTCGTACCTTCGACAAAGTATGGCACAGTGGTTTACTATACAAATTGAAGCACAGAGGTCTCCCAGACTACTTACTACAAATTATAAATTCCTATCTTAGGAAAAGAAAATTCTATGTTCAGGTGGAGGAAGCCCAATCCTCTCTGAGGCAAATAAAAGCCGGAGTACCGCAGGGCAGTGTTATTTCCCCCCACCTTTTCAACGTCTTTGTCGCTGACATGCCCAAGACAAAAAACACTAGCCTCCACCTATATGCAGACGATACTGCTATTTCTACCACTTCCTGGAAAGGACATAGAATTTCAATTAACCTCCAAGAAGCTCTAGATATACTCGAATCCTGGTTCGAGAAATGGAGAATAAAAATTAATGTTGATAAATGTTCTGCCACTCTTTTTACTAAGAAACGTAAATTCACAGACGTCCAGGATCTCGCCTTTTTCGGCGAAGTAATAAGATGGCAAGAAGCTACTAAGTACCTGGGAACCACGCTAGACCGCGGTCTCACCTTTGCTAAGGAAGTTAAAAAGCGCGCCGATAGTGCAAAGGGCGTTCTAGCGCAACTCTGGCCTCTCGTTAAGGCCAGAAGTTCACTCGATGACTTTAGCAAACTCTTGGCTTATCGTACTCTTGTACGTCCAGTTATGGAGTATGCCTGTCCAGTGTGGGGCTATGCAGCTCCCACACATATCAATAAACTGCAGGTTATTCAGAATAAAGCCCTGCGCATGATATCAGGAGCCCCCTGGTACGTGCGCAACGCTCAACTACACGCGGAGTACCAACTCCCGGTCATCAGCTCCCGTATCAAACAGCAGGCAGCCACTCTCTACAGAACAAAAATACGTAACTCCAACCCTCTAGTGAACAGGTTGGGTGATTACCAAGCAACCGGGTGCCGCCACAAACGGCCCCGAATCATTATCGAATAAATCCCAATAGCTACTACAGCTCTTAAAGACTTCACTCTTCTAAAAACGGCTCACCTGAGTCCCTTCCTTTTACTTTATTTTTCTCTATAACTCTAAACTTAAGCATTCCAAGGTGCCCTGAGCACCAGGTCACATCCTGGCCAATTAAGATACATAGGTAATCACCCAACACCCCTATTCCAGTTCTGTTAGGCCCATGCCGTATAATAGATATAGCTCTAAAGGCCATCTGGCTGACAGGCTATATTAAATGCGCGCGTAGTCGGCTTCGCTGACTCCGCGTCGCTGGGTTCCAGACCAGACCAGACCCCCTCGTTGAGAAAATTACCAACTCCCTCATACACGCTGCCAACACGGCCGCTATAGGCCCTAAACACAAGAAGATCCAAGCACCCACCATCCCAGCCTGCCTTAATTAAGAGAAAGAACGTGGTCAGAAAGCGCTGGCAAGTCACTCGTGATCTAGGACAGAAACAGGAATGGTACCGCATGAAGCGACGAATCCACGCTGACATGCAACAATTACGAAATAAAGCATGGAATGATAAATTAGGGTCCATGGCTGGTAACTCCAGCTCACTGTACGGTATGGCCAGAAAACTTCTTAAGAAACGGACAGGCATTCCACCACTACACGGGGAACGGGGATTGGTCTACACAAATACAGACAAAGCGAATGCTCTGGCGGACACGTTCGAGAAAACCTGTCAGTCTAACGATGAACCTTGCGATGAAAACTTAATGGAAGAAGTTCATCGCGATCTTCATGGTGGCTTTCAGGAGGGACTGCCAGACGTCAAATTTGTCACCCCTACCGAACTGCTCAGACTAATTAAAAAGCTGAAAAACCGTAAGGCACCCGGGCCAGACGGGGTAGCGGCTTCCTTTCTTAAAAACATCCCTAAAAATGTCCTCACTTGCCTCACAAAGCTATTTAACGCTATTTATAGATTTGGTTTCTTCCCCACAGCCTGGAAAATTGCCAAGGTAATTATGATAGGTAAACCTCATACCAACGGCACCTTCCCCCAAAATTATAGGCCCATTAGTCTCCTCTCAATCATCTCGAAACTGTTCGAGATGACCCTACTTTCCAGGCTTCAAAATATTATTAATGATTCACTAAACGAAGAGCAATTCGGCTTTCGTAAAGGCCACTCCACAGTTCATCAGCTACTCAGACTTACTGAGACTATCACGCGCGCATTTAATGAAAACCGTATGACAGGAGTTTGCTTTCTAGACATCAGTCGTGCCTTCGACAAAGTATGGCATAGCGGATTGCTATACAAGTTGAAGCACAGGTCTCCCAGACTACTTATTACAAGTAATGAAAATGAAAATCCACAGCCTGCTTCCAGTCTCCGACCGGGTCAGGAATGGAATGAATGAAGCCCCCATCGAGCGACGAGGATATGAACTGTGCCGGCTGCCGAGGCCTGACGCACTCCTCTGGGGCAATGATTAAATGAATGACAGATGAAATGAAATGATAGTGGAGAGTGTTGCTGGAATGAAATTTTTGACAGGGAAAACCGGAGTACCCGGAGAAAAACCTGTCTGCCTCCGTTTTGTCCAGCACAGATCTCACATGGAGTGACCGGGATTTGAACCACGGATCCAGCGGTGAGAGGCCGGTGTGCTGCCGCCTAAGCCACGGAGGCTCACTTATTACAAGTAATAAATTCCTATATTAGGAAAAGAAAATTCTATGTTCAGGTGGAGGACGCCCAATCCTCACTGAGGAAGATAAAAGCCGGTGTACCGCAGGGCAGTGTCATTTCCCCCCACTTGTTTAACGTCTATGTCGCTGACATGCCCAAGACAGATAACACTAGCCTCCACCTATATGCAGACGATACTGCTATTTCTACCACTTCCTGGAAAGGAGATAGAATTTCAATTAACCTCCAAGAAGCTCTAGACATACTCTAATCCTGGTTCGAGAAATGGAGAATTAAAATTAATGTTAATAAATGTTCTGCCACGCTTTTTACTAAGAAACGTAAATTCACAGACGTCCAGATTCTCGCCTTCTTCGGCGAAGTAATAAGATGGCAAGAAGCTACTAAGTACCTGGGAACCACGCTAGACCGCGGCCTCACCTTTGCAAAGGAAGTTAAAAAGCGCGCCGATAGTGCAAAGGGCGTTCTAGCGCAACTCTGGCCTCTCATTAAGGCCAGAAGTTCACTCGATGACTTTAGCAAACTCTTGGCTTATCGTACTCTTGTACGTCCAGTTATGGAGTATGCCTGTCCAGTGTGGGGCCTGCAGGTTATTCAAAATAAAGCCTTGCGCATGATATCAGGAGCTCCCTGGTACATGCGCAATGCCCAACTACACGCTGAGTACCAACTCCCGGTCATCAGCACCCGCATTAAACAGCAGGCAGCCACTCTCTACAGAACAAAAACACGAAACTCCAACCCTCTAGTGAACAGGTTGGGTGATTACCAAGCCACCGGGTGCCGACACAAGCAGCCCCGTATTCTAATTGAGTAAACCTTCTTAGCTACTACAGCTCTAAACTACTTTCCAAATCTTCTAAAACCAGCTCAAATGAGCTCCTTCTTTATACTTTCTTCTCCATAACTTTAAATTTAAGAATTTCTAGGTGCCCCGTGCACCAGGTCACATCCTGACCAGATATGACACAAGGTAATCACCCAACACCCCTATATCAGTTCTGTTAGGTCCATACCGCTTTATAGACATAGCACTAAAGGCCGCAAGGCTGACAGGCTATCAAAAACGCGCGCGTAGTCGGCTACACCGATTACGCGTCGCTGGGTACCAGACCAGACCAGACTTCAACCCCAGACACCGAGACTGACGTCACCGGACACATCGAGCCAGCCAGAGTGTGAGCCAGCGCCGCTGCGTCCTGCCAAGCCCAGCGTCTTCCAAGCCCTGCCGTCTCGCCCAGCCAAGCCGCACATCAGCCAAGGAGCCAAGCCAGTCATTCATCCTTTAAATTCCTACCAGCCGCTACCCCTCTATCTAGCTACATACTCCCTCTTCTCTCCATCCAAGTCAAGAAACTCCTTATGCCCCATAGTTAAACCAAAGTATAACTCACTCCCACCCGCCCACTCCAAGCATCTAAGAATTAATTTCAACTAAAACTCTAATCAGCGCGCACATTGTCACAGCTCCATCTGTTCAATCTGGTTAACCTTGTGCGACTGATCTAGAGTTTTCCTTCTTTCCCCCTTTCTCGCGAGGTCTGCCAAGCATTTGACCCCCCCCCCCCCCCTCTCTCTCTCTCTCTCTTTTTCCACCTACACTCACTCAAACTAATTTCACATCTTCACAACAGAAACATGGACAACACGCCCCCTCCTACCCTCCAAGAACTAGACATTGAAGAACCCTTGTATTACGTCACTCCCAAGCAAATATATCCCATAGGCATCACACTCATTGTCCGTCCGCCCAGCAGAGAACTCATAACCTCCATTAGGGATGCAATTATAGGTGTCCTCTCCCCGATCGAAAAGAAAATAGCCTTAATCGAGGAACTCGATAATGGCTTCATTTCGATCACCCCCTTTGGGAAAAGATCCTGCCATCCCTTCATTACATTTCCAACCAAGCCGACACCTCTCCTGACACTCCCATAATTCAGCTACACGAATCTACTCAAACTGTTCCCGACACTAAACATACCTGGTCCCAAACCTCCCGAGCTCTTATTAGACCTCCTAGCAAGCCTAGGAGGAAAAATAAGAGTATTCAGGTCTCCACACCTCTGGCCACCATCCCAAAACCGGTCCCCCTCCTCCCCGTCAGCCATCAACCTGCCACCATCCCTCCCTCCCCTGACAACACAGCAGTCGCTTCTCATTCCGAGAGCACCGCTCCACTTGCTTCAACATCGCCCCTCTCCCCCCTCACATCTACAAATAGACAGGCGTCTCGGCGCCGACCGCCCAGACAACACTCTACTCTCATAACTCAATGTTATCGTTGCCAACGTCTCAACCACGCTGCATTTGAATGCAAGTACGAGGCCAGGTGTAATCGATGTGGCCCCGTGAAACCTCCACGTGTGTTAACTGTGTGTGTGTGTGTGGGGGGGGGGGGGGGGGGGGGGGAGCACGCGGCCTTGTACCCGGGTTGTAAGACAATCAAACATGCATTCAAACAACAGCACTGGCAACGACAACAATCATAGATACAAGCCCATCCCCTCACTTCTCTCACTAACCACTTCCCCTCCAAGCACTACTCGGCCCCATGCCCCGCCCCTCACGCCCCGCGACGCCGCCGTTTACCTGCTCGAGTAGCAAGCCACGGCCTGCCCACTCGGGATGGTACCCAGCGGTCCGCGGGTTCGAACCCACTAAACATGTCACCTGCACACATGCGCTCTGTCGTTTCACCCACTTTCCTCCTTGTCTTTCTTCTGCTTGTCTTACTTACTTCTACATGCCAGGTCACAAACTGACCAGCTATGATGCTCACACAAATTCCTCTCCCCTTCCTCCTACCCCCCTTCCTTAATCCTTCCCAAACTCCCTCTAACCCCAGGTCACATCCTGAACGATTAAGACTCCCAGTATATTCACCCATACATCCATAAACGTTCTGTCACCAAACCTTACTCCCACCTGATACGGCACTAAAGGCTCCTAGTTGAGCTGGGAGGCCAAAATTAGGCGCGCAAGCCAGCTTCGCAGGCTTGACCTCGCCGGGTCACGAGACGAGACGAGACTTCAACCCCTCTTGCCCCGCTGCTCCACTGTGCACCTGCTCGGAGGGTCGGCCTCGGCCGCCCCCTTCCGGGATGATGCCCAGTGGGCCGCGGGCCCTCTGCACGATGCCACTGGCATGTAGATAACTGCCCTACTCTTTTCTCTTCTTGTCTTCTGCAAACAAATGATTATTACTTATGAGCCTTCGGGCTCAGTTATGCTGCTACAACAAAACTTACCCCCAAACCCTTACCCACCACCTAATTCCTTACTCCTTCCCCTACCCTAAAACCTCAGGCCATATCCTGGCCAATTAGATCCACAATGTATTACCCACACATCCAAATCCATTCAGTTTTCGAAACCATTCCCACTTGATAAGGCACTAAAGGCTCAATCGAGCTGAGAGGCCAAAATTATAGCGCGCAAGCCAGCTTCGCTGGCTTGACGTCGCTGGGCAAGGAAGGAAGGAAGGAAGGACTACAGCATCGGCATACATCAGATCAGATTGTCTCCTTCGATACATACCATCATACAGATACAGCGTCACCGGACACTTCGAGCCAGCACTAGTTTGACACCGCTGTGACCAAGCCAAGCTACTTCGCTGCCTAGCCGTCTAGCACCGTATCGCCAAGCCAAGCCTGTCAAAATCCCTCCCTGATCCATTTCATAACATTCCCTACCAGCCGATACCCCTGTTTAGCCTACACCCACCTTCTTACCATCCACTTCAAGAAAACCCCCTCACCCCCGAGTTAAAATTACGCTTAACTCTTCCCTTCCACCCTACCAAGTAGCAATTTAATTCTCTTTAAACCCTACTCAGCGCGCTCATTGTCACAGCTCCATCTGTTCAATCTGGATAACCTTGAGAGACTGATTTAGGGTTTACCTTTTCTTTTCTCTCCCCCTACTCTCAAGGTCTGCCAAGCATTTGACCCCCCCCCCCCCCCCCTATTCATCTCTGTCTCAAGCACATCTCACAGACATGAACTCACTCACAAAACCTTTCCTCCCATATCTGGATCCCACTGAACCATTATACTACGTCTCCTCCCAAAATAGATACCCCTCAGCTATAGCAATCATTGTCCGTCCCCCTAATAGAGGTGAATATTGCAGCCCCCTTAGAGGTGCAATCATTGATGTGCTCTCCCCAATAGAAAGATCCGTAGCCTTAATTGAGGAGCTCACCAACAACTTCATCTCCATCACTCCCATGGGCAATGAAAACTCAGTGCACACAAACGCTGTTATGACAGCCCTTGCTAGCCACCCTGCCATTCCTTCCTTCACACTAATCACTCAATTCAGCACTGCCGAACCCCCCCCCCCAATCCTTCGCCATGAGTCGACTCAAACAGTCCCGGACACGAGCGACCGATGGACCCAATCCTCCCGTGCTCTTATTAAACCTCCTATCAAGCCCAGGAGGAAAAATAAGAGCATCCAGGCCTCTCCCCCTCAAATTTCCAAATACTCAGTCTCGGTCACTACTCTTCCTGAGTGTGACGTCAGCCCGCAACCTGCCCCCATCCTCCCCTCCACTGAGACTACAACAACTGTTCCACCTTCTGAGAACACTGCTCCAACATCGCCCCCCTCCCCTCACACACCTTCAAACAGACAGGCGCCACGGCGCCCACCGCCAAACAACGCACTACATTAATCACTCAATGTTACCATTGCCAACGCTTACATCACGCTGCATTTGAATGCAAGTACGAGGCCAGATGCAATCGTTGTGGCGGTCCACACCGTCACAAAGAATGCGTCGTGCCCCGTGAAACCCCCACGTTTGTAAACTGTGTGTGGGGGGGGGGGGGGCACGCTGCCTCGTACCCGGGTTGTAAGTACATTAAATCTGCACTAAAACAACAGCACAGACAATGGCAACAATCACCCAAGCACCAACATATTCCCTCACTCATGTCACTCTCCATCCCCCCTCCAAGCATTACACAACTCCAGGCCCCTTCCCTCACGCCCCGCGACGCCGCTGTGTATCTGCTCGAGTGGCTGGCCACGGCCGGCCCCTTCGGGATGATGCCCAGTGGTCCGCGGGCCCAAGTACACTAACACCAGCCCGCACGCACACCTCACGCACATGCCTTCAGTCGCCCACACTTACTTCCTTCATTTCTTCTTCTCTTCAGCCTTGCCTAATCTGCTAGTTCTTAAGAGCCCCCTGGCTCATTTTGGTCTTATCAAGCAAATGCTAGGTCACATGACCAGTTATGCTGATAACTCACAAACCCCCTGAAAATACTCATCCCCCTTCCTTCACTCCTATCCTAATTCCTAAACCTCAGGCCACATCCTGGCTGATTACGACTTAATTTTGCTACCAACCTAATCAAACAAAACGTTCTGTACCCGAACCTTCCCCCTATCGATACGGCTCTAAAGGCTCCATAGATGAGCTGAGAGGCCAAAATCTTGGCGCGGACAAGCCAGCTAGGCTGGCTTGCCGTCGCCTGGTACCCGACCCGACCGACTACAGCATCGGTGCACCACGGCCGGTAGGCGCGTTTAGTTTAGCGCCGTGGTTCACAAGATAGGATTAGTTTAGACTCCCTCTCTCTGTCACCCTCAGTGGCCATCATAAAGGGATTTAATTTAAATTCACCGTATCTCGGGTAATTCAGCCAGGGACGTACCTATCCGCTCACTGCTTGTCACTGCGCTACCAGTATAAACTACACCTGCTGTGAGTTGGGTAGCCTACTCTCTCTGTTGCGCGCTTGCTATTTTTATTACCTCCGCCCTCGGGCGTGAGAGGCTCCCCCCTGGCACCAGTTGCCCGCTCACCTACATCATTAGTTTAGGGACACACACTGCCTGCTTTAAACACTATTAGCGCTCCTTACGTCACAGTCCAGCAGCTCCTGCCTTGGCAGGAGTCTGTCCAGGCCCTGATATGACTAAGTTCCAATCCAAAGGTTTGGTAACTCATGGCAAGAAGTCCCCGATAGGCACCAGGTCTGCCCTAACGAGAAGATTAGATATGGAGAGCACTGCACGCGCAGGTCCCTCTACGCCAAACATCATCACTAAGTCTGGCCCCCCTGTCATACCTCCGGAAAACCCTGCTGAGCACTTCAGTGGTGAAGAAACGCCTCGTTCTCCCGAGCAACACACGGCTACGACGAGCCACGCCCCAATAATTATTCCGACCACTCCCAACCACTCGGATGATGATGGCTCCTACACCTCGACTGATGAGAACGATGGCTTCCACCTTGTGACCGGGAGGAAGATGATGATGATGATGATAATTGTTGTTTTAAGGGGCCTAACATCGAGGTTATCGGCCCCTAATGATCTGGGTGATAGCGAAAATGATAATGAAATGGAAACCAGAACAAATTATCGAAGACGGAAAATACGTACAAAAAGGAACTCACATGGAAACAACTCACAATATGGTCTTACAAAAGGGAATTTAGAACGAAAAGTTGCACAAAAAGAATAGATTGAAAAAGACCCACAAAACGTAGGCTAGATTCAAAATACGTACAAAATGCAAAGTAGCGTCGAAATACTTACAAAATGCAACTGAAATTCAAAATACTTACAAAATGCAAATGAGATCGAAATGACGTACAAAATGCAATTGAGGTTCAAAATACTTACAAAATGCAATTGAAATTGAAAATACACAATGCAATTCAGATTGAAATATCCCAGTTCCAATCCAAATTATTCACAAAGTGCAATTGAAATTCAAAATACTTACAAAATGCAATTGAAATTGGAAATGCTTACAAAATGTACGGTAGATTCAAACGACTATTGTGGATTGACAATACTTACAAAAAGCAATTTAGATTGAAAATAGTTGACAAATGTAATTTAGATTCAAAATACCCACAAAATGCAATTGAGAATCAAAATATGTGCAAAATGCCCACCAAACAAAATGCAATTTAGATTCAAAATTCGTGCGAAATGCGGTTTTGGTTGGAAATACTTACAAAATGCAATTGAAATTCAAAATACTCACTAAAAGGCCCGGCAACCTGCATTGAAAGACTTACTAAAAAGCAATTTAGATTGTCAATCTTTACAAGATGCAATTGAGGTTGAAAACAATCGCGAGATGTAATTTAGATCGAGAAAACTTACAAAATGCAACATAGATCAAAAATGCCTTAAAAAATCGCTAAAAGGGAATTTAGATACACGGTGATTCGAGTAACAAAAACAGTGCGGGAATCTTAAAGAGAAAATGAAATAGAAGGAAAAGAGGAGAGGAGAGGGGAGAGAGGAGAAGGTCCGCCCCAAAGGGAAGGGACAAAAAGGGGAAAACGGACCCAGCTCAGGAATCCCTCGGGGTCGCCAACGCCCGAACTCACCAGCCGTGAGCCCCTGAGGGTGTAGCATTATCGACGGTGCACCAGAAGTGGTGGGGCTACATACACCCTGCCTCCTTAAGGGCCTTGAGCACAAGGCAGGAGATAAAAGGAAAAGAACAAGAAGGCTGACCCCTCACAGAAGGAGGGTATCAGGAAAGATGAGACAAGGGCCAATTAAGGCGGGAAAGTGAAAGACTCCCTAGGCCTCGGATAACCTAATACCGTCGGGGTCGGAAGAGAACAAGAGTTGACCAAGGATGGTCGACAGATAAGAAGAAAGAGAGGAGCCCGGCACAAGTAAGTGGAAGCAATGCCGGACTCAGCTGGGGCCCCGTGGTCGCCAACCCACAACCCACTAGATGTGAGCCCCTGGGGGGGCCGGGAGGAAGAAAAACAACAAGATCCGACAAACCATACCAGCGGAGAAGATGGTCATCAGCCGTAACCCGTTCGGTCCCCTGAAAGAGCTCCCTAAAGATCAGTTCACGGGTGCGCAGCCCATTCCTGTGCAAACCCCAGGATCCCCAGGCACATCAGCCAGGGCTACTCCTGCCAACCCTCCCCATCAGATTGTTCATCCTGTGTACATTAAAAATGTCACAGATATCAACGAGCTCACCTACTTGCTAGTGGACAACAAGCTCCAATTCAAAATGAAGGTCATGCCTAACACCGTGAGAGTAACAGTGGCGACACCGGTACAACACAAGCTTCTGACGTCACTCCTCATCCAAGTTAACGGGGAATCTCACACCAGGCCAACTATGCCACACAATACCCGCAAGGTCGTAATCCGCGGCCTGCATGAAACTTGCTCCACTGATCGCATCCACCAAGCCCTTGAGAAACTTGGCTACCATATTGAAAAAGTATGCCAACTGACTGCTACCAATGACCGCTCCAAAAAGTTGCCCCTCTTTCTGGTAACATATTCCACCACATCTCCTGATCTGAATATATATAACCTAAACTCACTTCTGTACAATCAAGTAACCGTCACCAGATACCAAGGACCTGCAGGCCCCGTGCAGTGCTACCAATGCCAAGGCTTTGGACACGCTTCCAACGGCTGCCATTGCAAGCAAAGGTGCGTCATATGCGCAGCAAACCATTGTGCCAAAGATTGCCCCATTAATGGCAAAAACGAGACGCTGACATGCGCTAACTGTGGGAAAGCGCACACAGCCAGCTTTCGCGGGTGCGAAACCTACCGAAAACTAATTAGCACCTTTAACAACAGGCTGCCAGCTGCCAGAAAGGCTCCAGCGGGTCACATACCCAACAGGAACTCCATCCGACCAGGTACCAGCTTCGCAGGGGCCGCCACACCCCGCAACGCAACTGAGGAAGCCCCTGCTCAGACTGCAGCCCCTACCCCCCCCCCCCCCTCCTATTAACAGTACATCCATCTTTCCGGGTCTTCCTCCTGCTACTGCTCCCCTACTTCCCACACCAGTCCCTGCCCCTACTCCCACGCCCAATCCTTCTTCTAGCCACCTTCCCTCAAACGACATGTTTGAGATTTTCAAACTGTTATCCGACCCCTCCCTTCGCGACCTCATTTCAGTCGTGAAGGGCATTCTCTTGCGCCTCATCAGCGCCCCAGACCTTGCTTCCAAGATGCAAATCATCATTGAAATCGCCTCCCGATACCTATTCAACAATGGGAGCAATTAATCAGCAAGCTGGTACCAAACTGAAGATAATGGCGTGGAACGCCTACCACTTAAAATCCCAATCTGCGAGGTTCTACAAGAACAAGACATAGATGTTGTGCTCTACTTGGCGAAATATCGCATTGTGTCCTACTACAGGCCCCCTAGCACACCGGTTGTACTGACGGATTTTCAGGAGCTATTAACTGACAATATTCCTGTGATATTGGCAGGTGATATCGTGATGATGATGATAATTGTTGTTTTAAGGGGCCTAACATCGAGGTTATCGGCCCCTAATGATCTGGGTGATAGCGAAAATGATAATGAAATGGAAACCAGAACAAAATTATCGAAGACGGAAAATACGTACAAAAAGGAACTCACATGGAAACAACTCACAATATGGTCTTACAAAAGGGAATTTAGAACGAAAAGTTGCACAAAAAGAATAGATTGAAAAAGACCCACAAAACGTAGGCTAGATTCAAAATACGTACAAAATGCAAAGTAGCGTCGAAATACTTACAAAATGCAACTGAAATTCAAAATACTTACAAAATGCAAATGAGATCGAAATTACGTACAAAATGCAATTGAGGTTCAAAATACTTACAAAATGCAATTGAAATAGAAAATACACAATGCAATTCAGCTTGAAATATCCCAGTTCCAATACAAATTATTCACAAAGGGCAATTGAAATTCAAAATCCCTACAAAATGCAATTGAAATTGAAAATGCTTACAAAATGTACGATAGATTCAAACGACTCATGTGGATTGACAATACTTACAAAAAGCAATTTAGATTGAAAATACTTGACAAATGTAATTTAGATTCAAAACACCCACAAAATGCAATTGAGAATCAAAATATGTGCAAAATGCCCACCAAACAAAATGCAATTTAGATTCAAAATTCGTGCGAAATGCGGTTTTGGTTGAAAATACTTACAAAATGCAATTGAAATTCAAAATACTCTCTAAAAGGCCCGGCAACCTGCATTGAAAGACGTACTAAAAAGCAATTTAGATTGTCAATCTTTACAAAATGCAATTGAGGTTGAAAACAATCGCAAGATGTAATTTAGATCGAGAAAACTTACAAAATGCAACATAGATCAAAAATGCCTGAAAAAAAATCGCTAAAAGGGAATTTAGATACACGGTGATTCGAATAACAAAAACAGTGCGGGAATCTTAAAGAGAAAAGGAAATAGAACGAAAAGAGGAGAGGAGAGGGGAGAGAGGAGAAGGTCCGCCCCAAAGGGAAGGGACAAAAGGGGGAAAACGGACCCAGCTCAGGAATCCCTCGGGGTCGCCAACGCCCGAACTCACCAGCCGTGAGCCCCTGAGGGTGTAGCATTATCTACGGTGCACCAGAAGTGGTGGGGCTACATACACCCTGCCTCCTTAAGAGCCTAGAGCACAAGGCAGGAGGTAAAAGGAAAAGATCAAGAAGGCTGACCCCTCACAGAAGGAGGGTATCAGGAAAGATGAGACAAGGGCCAATTAAGGCGGGAAAGTGAAAGACTCCCTAGGCCTCGGATAACCTAATACCGTCGGGGTCGGAAGAGAACAAGAGTTGACCAAGGGAGGTCGACAGGAAAGAAGAAAGAGAGGGGCCCGGCACAAGTAAGTGGAAGCAATGCCGGACTCAGCTGGGGCCCCGTGGTCGCCAACCCACAACCCACTAGATGTGAGCCCCTGGGGGGGCAGGTGATATCAACTGTAAAAACACGCTATGGAACAGCCGATATACTGAGGCCAAAGGTAGAATGCCTGCTAGCTTCTGCGAAGATCACGAGTGCCTTACCCACGCTCCGCCTGGACCCACATATTATCCGTTTAATGCCAATTCACTCCCGGATGTCCTAGATATTGCAATAAGCAAAAAACCTAGACATACCGATTGCCGTTGACAATCTACGTGCCCTAAACTCTGATCACGATCCCATCCTCATTACATTAAACACAAGCTACAGACCATCCCGTACCAAAATCCCACTTCATCTCCGCAAGCTAGACTGGGACCTCTACCGGTCTACGCTCCAAGCTACCGTTGCTGGCAATCCCAGCATTCTCTGCAAAGGAGACATAGACTCCCATGTAGATAAGTTCACCTCTGAAATCCTACACGCTGCCCGCACGGCCGCCATAGGCCCCGCCCACAGAGCCATTCTCCATCCCACTCACACTAAAGGCACTTATTAAGCGTAAAAATATGACCAGGTGGCGTTGGCAGGTCACACGGGACCTTCGACTGAAGCAAGAATGGTACCGATTAAAGCGTCAAATTGACTCAGCTATGCGGAACCTCCGTAATAAAGCATGGCAAGATAAATTAGTTAATATGGCTGGCAACTCCAGCTCCCTGTACGGAATGGCTAGAAGGCTACTTAAGAAAAGGACAGCCATCCCACCATTACACGGGGAACGGGGGATGGTCTATACCAAAGAAGGCAAGGCTGACGCTCTGGCGGACACTTTCGAGAAAGCCTGCGAGCCAAATTATGAACCTAGCAATGAAGACTTTATTGAAGAAGTCTATCGTGACCTTTATAATGGCTTCCAGGGAGAGCTTCTGCCGGGCTTCCGGCTTGTTTCACCTACCGAACTGCTCAGTCTTATTAAGAAACTGAAAAACCGGAAGGCCCCAGGGCCTGACGGGGTCGCAGCTTCTTTCCTTAAAAATTTAACCAAGAACGCCCTCACCTGCCTAACAAAGATTTTTAATGCTATATATAGATTTGGTCACTTCCCCCATGCCTGGAAAATCGCCAAGGTGATTATGATTGGAAAGCCTAACACCAATGGCACATTCCCCCAGAATTACAGACCCATTAGCTTACTTTCCATCATCTCAAAGCTATTTGAGATGACCCTACTTTCCAGGCTCCTAGTGTTCATTGACAACACCATTAATGACGAGCAGTTCGGTTTCCGTAAGGGCCACTCCACGGTCCAACAACTACTCAGATTAATAGAAATTATTACGCGCTCTTTCAACGAAAACCGTATGACAGGAGTTTGCTTCTTAGACATCAGTCGTGCTTTCGATAAGGTATGGCATAGTGGTCTGCTATAAAAACTGAAACACAATGGCTTCCCAGAGCACTTACTTAAGATAATAAATTCCTACCTTAGGAACAGGAGATTCTATGTCCAGGTGGAGGACGCCCAATCCTCTATGAGGGATATTAAAGCTGGTGTACCACAGGACAATGTCATTTCCCCCTCCCTCTTCAATATATATGTCGCTGACATGCCCAAGTCTAGAGACACTGAACTCCACCTGTATGCGGATGATACCGCCATCTCAACTACCTCCTTTAGAGGACATAGAGTCAACCACAACCTCCAAGTCGCCCTAGACGCTCTAGTAGCCTGGCTAGAGAGATGGAGAATCAAAATTAATGTAAATAAATGTTCTGCCACACTGTTCACGAAAAAGAGAAAATTCACTGAAGTCCAGGATCTAAATTTCTTTGGTGAAGTGATCAGATGGCAGACAGCCACTAAGTACCTGGGAGTCACGCTAGATCGCCAACTGACATTCGCTCAGGAGGTCTCACAGCGCGCAAACCAAGCGAAGGGGATCCTAGCGCAGCTCTGGCCTTTACTTAGGTCCCACAGCTCACCAGATGTCTTTAGCAAGCAACTCGCATAGTGCGACCAGTCATGGAGTATGGCTGTCCAGCATGGGGGTTCGCAGCCCCTACTTCGATCAGGAAACTTCAGGTTATTCAGAATAGGGCTTTACGTACGATACCAGGCGCCCCTTGGTACGCACGTAACACCCAACTACACCAGGACTATCACCTCGAGACCATCAGTCAGAGGATTAGGAAGCAGGCAGTCAACCTTTACAAATCAAGTACAAGAAGCACCAACCCTCTTATAAACAGGTTGGGCGATTACCAAGCCACGGGGTGCCGCCATAAGCGCCCTCGAATCATCATAGAGTAAACCCTATTACTCATCTTTCAGCTACTATAGCTAATCAGATTTCATAAAAACTGTCTATACTATTTTTATCTTCTATATTAAGTACTTTTCAGTGTCCTAGTGCACTTAGCCATATCCTGGCTAATTAAGAATTAAAATGGTAATCACCCAACACCCCAAAACAATGCTGTCAGGTCACTCGCATTAGGGACATAGCTCTAAAGGCCCTCGGGCCGAAAGGCTAAAATTTCATGCTCGCTTTGCGCGCAGGGTTCGATTCGATTCGAGCCAAGAACCTCACACAAGCTAGCTGTTCGCCACTGCTCCAGGCTCCGTCTTCCTGCGTCAACCGATGCAATTGATGCTCCACCAGCCCAGCCTGCCGTGCCTTCGACAACTCCTTCGTGAGCGCTGCCGAGTCGTCCGCTGCTCCGCTTGATCGACCGTTCTCTTCGCGATCCGACCTCTTCAGCATTTAAGAGGGCTGATCCTGCTTCTCTGGTTAGTGGATTCGCTAGTCAGCGTCCGAGCAAGTCAGCCGTTGTCACAGCCGAGCTCCTGTCAAGATCAGCGAATACTCATCCGACTCCAGAAATTGATGCAAATTGATGGTCCTACGCCCACCGAGGCTCCGAGACATCGATCGCAAACCCTATCCAAGCTAAAATATTTCCCGCTCCCATCCTGCATTATTCAAATCAAAAATCCTTCCAACTGCCTACCCATTGTTGTCAATAGTCCAGCAATTAACCCACCCTCAGCCGCTCCAAGTCAAGCAAATCCTTTCGCCCTGAGTTGCAGTCAAGCCATACTCTTTCCTTCTCTCACCTTGCAGCCAATAATTAATTAACTAACCATTAATTAATTATTAAATTTAAATTTTTACCAGCTCATCCACTGTCACAGCCCCTCTGCTTAATAACTGGAAACCTTGGATGACTGGTAGTTTTTTACTTGGGCGAAGCCATATCTACGTTCCCTGAGGTCTGCCAAGCATTTGACCGTTTTTTCATCCGTCCACTTCATTCACACTTCTCGAAAACAGACATGCACTCTCAACGCCAACGCAAACACAATCCCGAAGAGTTTAATCCAGCAGATCCTGCCTGGGAAACCTTCAGGGAGACACCTAACACCCGCTCTCATAGCAACTGGATCAAACAAATCAACACATCCGAGCGGATTTTTGCTGCAAATCCCCATAAAGCAATTCCAGAATGGAATAAGATGATTTTGATCCACCCCTCCCGTATCATGGACCCAGTCTCCCTCCGAGAGGCCGTATGCCTAACACTTGCCCCCTTCTACCCTCCCGCACTCTTCGAGGGTTGAGGGCATTTCTTTTCCTCCTGTCCTTTATTCGCCTTATTCTCCTTTAGTTTTTTATTTCTTCTTCTAGTATGTAGGTTAGTAGTTAGTTTTAGTTTTAAGTTTACATTTCATTTTCATCTTAACGATCACACAAACCATCGGGGGCCGATAGCCTAGATGTTAGGCCCCTTAAAACAACAATTATCAGCATCATCCTTCTACCCTAACGTGGTAAGCATTGAGGAGACTGTACAACATTACATAACAGTCATCCCGACACTTACGAGGCATTTAGACCTCTTGAGCGAAGGGCTCAAGGCTCACTCAGCTATTCCCCCACTGAGATACTTAAGCCCTTACGAGTGCAACTCTTCAACTGAAGCCAAGCAGACCAGTGAAGAACAATCTCAAACCATTCCAATTCCACCTCCTATGCCTAAATATCCTTCATCCAAGCAGACCCAAACAGCCCACTCCCTATCCATAACTCCAGTGCAAACGATCTCCATCATCCCAGTTAAAAACACTACAGTGAAAGATAAACTCACTCCTCCTACGAAAACCGCCCCTCCCCCTATTCACTCCATCTCTCACGCCACTGACTCAGAGCCAGATAGCCCTACCATATCCACTAATTCAGCCCAAAACCAGCCCTCTTCCAATGAACATCAGCCCTCTACCTCAGAACAAGCGTCGCGCCAACTCAAGTCCCTCAAGATCCCTAACACATCAACTAGGGCGCCGCGACGCCGCCCATCGAGCACACAACATTCCTCACTCATATTTCAGTGCTTCAAATGTCAGCGCTTAAATCACGACGCCGCGAATTGCAGGCATGCTACCCGCTGTAATAGGTGTGGCGGAAATCATCGTCACACAGATTGCAAGGTACATAAGGACAGCCCCACGTGTATAAACTGTGGGGGCAATCACGCGGCGAGTTATGGTGGCTGTCGATACATTAAAGACGCCATCAAGCAAAGGCATAGAGCACAAACCAGACATCGAACTCGTCCCAATATACCTTCATTACTCTCACTCAAAACAGCCCCCCTCCCCCTTCAGTTCAGCCCGCCACTGCACTCTCCCAGCTACTTCAACTGATATCTCAACTCTCGCTACAGTTACACTAGCTTGGTTACAGTCGAACACAGGACTCCAAAGTACTGCGTGCCTGCCCGGGGATCGTGCCAAAGCCTGATCGCCTGGGATGTCGCGTACCGACCTGTGTATCGGCTGGACATTGGCTCTCATGACACCTCTACATGCCCAAAACAATAGATCTTCAGCCAAACAAACCAAATATACCCAAAACAATACCTTTTCAACATTTAAATACCAAAAACAATGTTAATACAGCCAGGCAGCAGCCAAGCAATTACACGGCCCGATTGGCTGTCGCAAGATCTGACTAGCCAATCAGGGAAGTTGCTCTTCAAATTCAAACTCCCCGCCATAGAGCTACATTTACATTAACAATAAATCAGTCTATTCACTCACTACATTGTTGCCACCCGTCCTGCGGCCTCGCAGGGCATCTGCCTGGGGGGTTAGCCACGGCCGGCTCACTCGGGATGGTGTCGTGTGGGCCGTGGGTTCGACCGAAAACATCGCACTTAACTCATACTACAATTCATTTTCATCCACATTTTCCCCTAATCCAAGGCGAGGCTTATTAAAAACTATTATTTTAATCAAAAAACCTACTATAGGTCTGTCTTTTCTCCTTCTCACCCAAAATCAACCCACTAGCGGTCTCTCTTATTTCCTAACGAATTAACTTCAAATCTCAACATATTGTTACGTGCCACCCCCCTAGTGGCACTTTTTGTTAACTGGATTACGGTGGGTTGAAGAGCACAAACACAGGTTGTTCCTTTAAATAATTAACTTTATTGCGGCCAGAAAGATACAGCCACTCATCAGCAAATGCAAACAATTATTACCTTACTCCAGTTTCCTCAAGTCGAGAATACTTCCCCTTTCACTTGTCAACAGACCACAGTTAATCCCTCGTAATGAGGTGGCCCCGTACGCTGGATGGAAATAGCTGCACTAGGTCTGTCATTCACTGTTTTGCAACTCACCACAATGACCTCTCTTCGCACTAAGTAAGCACACTCGCTCAAAACACAGGCAGTCCCCTGTAAGCCCCTCACTCCCTTCGCTGTCACGAGAAACGGCTTCACTAGTCGGTTTCGCAAGTCTCCACACTTCTGTCGCTCAGGATACGCGCTCGCACTCGCTCGTAAAACACAACAACCACCACAGCTTGACAGGTCGCACTTATATAGCAGGCCGGTGACTCAATAAATGCTTCTAGATCCATCCAGGGTTCACGGCTTCTCGAGGCTTCCATCGCTGGCTCAGTCACGAATATTCTGGACTATCCCTTTGTCCCAGTAGACCTGTTGCATAAGGCGCACGCAATACACTGAGGGAGAGCAGCCCAGCACTGGGGCAGTTGTGACTCATGTGGCGAGCGATGAAACAAACTCACAGCCGTAACACCACCCCCTTCCTAAAAGGCTGATCGTCCCGATCAATCATTGGTCCGTCTGTGTCCCTTCGTAGGCTGCCAGGCGATCTCGATGCACGATCTTCATCTTCGCCCTCGGGCTCCACTGGATCCTGTAGACGACATCGTTGATCCGTTACACGACTCGGTACGGACCCTCCCAGGACTTCTGCAGTTTGGGTGACAGGCCTTTCTTTCGTAATGGATTGAAGAGCCAGACCAGGTCATCCTCGTGGAATCCGCCGGCATCTGTCTGCTGGTCGTATCGGGTCTTCATTCGGTCGGTCTCGATCCGCAGTTTCCTCCTCGCGAACGCGTGCACGTCCTCCAGTTGGTCGACCAGTTGTGACAATACTGGCTTACCGGGACCGGATCATTCCCAGGTCGGCCGAAGGCAAGATCGACAGGTAGACGGAGCTCCCTCCCAAACATGGCCCGGGCTGGTGTGCACCCGGTGGCTTCATGCACGGCGGCACGGTAGGCCAGGAGAAATAGTGGAAGATGTTTGTCCCAATCCCTCTGGTGCTCGCTGATGACTATTCGGAGATGATTCTCGATGGTGCGATTGAATCGCTCTACCATCCCGTCGGACTGAGGGTGTAGCGGCGTTGTCCTTGTCTTCCGGATTCCCAGCAGCTGGCATAGGTTCTGGAACACCTGCGACTCGAAGTTCCTCCCTTGGTCGGAGTGCAGCACCAGGGGTACTCCGTACCGGCTGACGAATTCCTTCACCAGGGTCTCTGCAATCGTCGCGGCTTCCTGGTTAGGGAGCGCATACGCCTCCGGCCATTTGGTGAAGTAGTCGCTGACGACCAATATGTAGCGGTTCCCTGCCTCGCTTAATGCGAATGGCCCAGCAACATCGATGGCCACTCTCTCCATGGGGCCGCCCACGTTGTAGGTCTTCAGTGGACCCCGCCGTCTTCGTCCTGGGCCCTTGCTGGCTGCGCAATCGTGGCACCTCGCGCAGTGGTTCTCCACGTCGGTTCGGCATCCGATCCAGTAGAACCGCTCTCTCAGCTTCTCCAGGGTCTTCTTTATCCCTAGGTGTCCACCAGATGATCCTCCATGGACTTCCTTCAGGACTTCCTCCGTCATAGCCTTTGGGACGACGACTTGTTCCCGAGATGTCTTCCCGTCGGTGCTCTCCCAGGCGCGGCAGATGAGGCCATCCCTTACAATCAGCGAGTCCCACTGCGCCCAGTAGGACTTAAACTTTGGGCTGCAGTCACTCACAATGTTCCACCCGGGTCTGGGGACACAGGCCCTCTTCCATTCGGCTATCAGTCCCAGGTCATCATCTTCTGCTTGTGCCCGCGTGAAAGATTCGCGGCTCCAGTTGCCTTGAAGTTCCACAGTAGTCCGTCGGCACTGTATCCCGGTGTTCTCCTCCCTTCGGGCACAGAAGGCGCAGTCTTCGGGGCACGGTCTTCGTGACAGGGCGTCGGCGTTAGAATGCAGTTGGCCTTTCCTGTGCTGAATCTCAAAGTTGTACTGTTGAAGCCTCTCTAACCACCGCGCGAGTTGACCCTCGGGCTGCTTGAAGTTCATGATGATGATGATAATTGTTGTTTTAAGGGGCCTAACATCCAGGTTATCGGCCCCTAATGATCTGGGTGATAGCGAAAATGATAATGAAACGGAAACCAGGACGAAAATTAAGTGAGACGGAAAATACTTACAAAAAGGAACTCAGATTGAAACAACTCACAAAATGATCTTACAAAAGGGAATTTAGAACGAAAAGATTCACAATAGGAATAGATTGAAAAAAAAACACACAAAATGAAGGCTAGGTTCAAAATACGTACAAAACGCAATGTAGCGTCGAAATACCTACAAAATGCAATTGAAATTCAAAATACTTACAAAATGCAAATGAGATCGAAATTACGTAAAAAATGCAATCGAGGTTCAAAATACTTACAAAATGCAATTGAAATTGAAAATACACGATGCAATTCAGATTGAAATATCCCAGTTCCAATCCAAATTATTCACAAAGTGCAATTGCAATTCAAAATACTTACAAAATGCAATTGAAGTTGAAAATGCTTACAAAATGTACGGTAGATTCAAACGATGATGATATGATGATGATAATTGTTGTATTAAGGGGCCTAACATCTAGGTTATCGGCCCCTGATGGTTTGGGTGATCGTGAAGATGGAAATGAAATGCGAACTTAAAACTAAAACTAACTACTAACCTACCTACTAAAAGAAGAAATGGCAAACTAAAGGAGAATAAGGCAAATAAAGGACAGGAGGAAAAGAAATGCCCTCAACCCTTGAAGAAGGCGGATTGAGGGACTTGGAAGGAAGGAGAGCCATGAAAGGCAGATAGGAAAGTGAAAGAGGAAAGGGTCCGCCCCAAAGGTAAGGGACAAAAAGGGAAAACGGACCCAGCTCAGGAATCCCTCGGGGTCGCCAACTCCCGAACTCACCAGCCGTGAGCCCCTGAGGGTGTAGCATTATCTAGGGTGCACCAAAAGTGGTGGGGCTACATACACCCTGCCTCCTTAAGGGCCTTGAGCACAAGGCAGGAGGTAAAAGGAAAAGAACAAGAAGGCTGACCCCTCACAGAAGGAGGGTATCAGGAAAGATGAGACAAGGGCCAATTAAGGCGGGAAAGTGAAAGACTCCCTAGGCCTCGGATAACCTAATACCGTCAGGGTCGGAAGAGAACAAGAGTTGACCAAGGAAGGTCGACAGGAAAGAAGAAAGAGAGGAGCCCGGCACAAGTAAGTGGAAGCAATGCCGGACTCAGCTGGGGCCCCGTGGTCGCCAACCCACAACCCACTAGATGTGAGCCCCTGGGGGCAGATTCAAACGACTCATGTGGATTGACAATACTTACAAAATGCAATTTAGATTGAAAATACTTGACAAAATGTAATTTAGATTCAAAATACCCACAAAATGCAATTAAGAATCAAGATATGTGCAAAATGCCCACCAAACACAATGCAATTTAGATTCAAAATTCGTGCGAAATGCGGTTTTGGTTGAAAATACTCACAAAATGCAATTGAAATTCAAAATTCTCACTAAAAGTCCCGGCTACCTGCATTGAAAGACTTACCAAAAAGCAATTTAGATTGTCAATCTTTACAAAATGCAGTTGAAGTTGAAAACAATCGCGAGATGTAATTTAGATCGAAAAAAACTTACAAAATGCAACGTAGATTAAAAATACCTTTAAAAAAACGCTAAAAGGGAATTTAGATACACATTGAACCAAGTAACAAAAACTGTGCGGGAATCTTAAAGAGAAAGGAAATATAATGAAAAGAGGAGATGAGTGGAGAGGAGAGGAGAGGGGAGAGAGGAGAGGGTCCGCCCCAAAGGTATGGGACAAAAGGGGAAAACGGACCCAGCTCAGGAATCCCTCGGGGTCGCCAACTCCCGAACTCACCAACCGTGAGCCCCTGAGGGTGTAGCATTATCTAGGGTGCTCCAGAAGGGGTGGGGCTACATACACCCGGCCTCCTTACGGGCCTTGAGCACAAGGCAGGAGGTAAAAGGAAAAGAAAAAGAAGGCTGACCCCTCACAGAAGGAGGGTATCAGAAAAGATGAGAGAAGGGCCAAAGAAGGCGGGAAAGTGAAAGACTTCCTAGGCCTCGGATACCCTAATACCGTTGGGGTCGGAAGAGAACAAGAGTTGACCAAGTGAGGTCGACAGGAAAGAAGACGGAGAGGAGCCCGGCACAAGTAAGTGGAAGCAATGCCGGACTCAGCTGGGGTCCCGTGGTCGCCAACCCACGTCCCACTAGATGTGAGCCCCTGAGGGGGCTTGAAGTTCAGGAGCCACCGCAGGGATGCATGGTCGGTCCTGATGAGAAATTCTTGCCCGTACAGGTACTTGTGGAAGTGTTCAATGGTCTTCACGATGGCGAGCAGCTCCTTCCTGGTGACGCAGTAGTTCCTTTCTGGCTTTGTCAGGGCCTTGCTGAAGTAGGCCACTACTCTCTCCTCGCCGTTCACTACTTGCGACAGGATCCCCCCTATGCCAAAGTCGCTGGCATCGGTATCGACGATGAACCTTGTTCCAGGTCTGGGGTAGGCCCGAATAGGCGCGGTGCACAGAGCCTGCTTGAGTTGTTCGAAGGCACTGTGGCATTCTGCTGTCCACGTGAAGAGTTGGTCCTTCTCAGTCAGTCGATGTAAAGGTTTGGCGATGTCGGCGAATCCTCTCACGAAGCGACGGTAATAAGTGCAGAGTCCCAGGAAACTTCGTAGTTGGGACTTGTCCTTCGGAACTGGCTACTCCCTCACAGCTGCGGTCTTCTCTGGGTCGGTGCGCACCCCTTCCTCGGAGACGATATGCCCAAGGTACTGGACCCGCTTCTGGAAGAGCTGACACTTCTTGGGGCTCAATTTCAGCTGGGCAATCCGTAGCTTCAACAAGATCTCCTTCAGGTTGCTGTAGTGCTCCTCGAAGCTCCTCCCCAGAACGATGACGTCGTCTAGGTAGACCAGGCACGTCTTCCAGTGTAGTCCCCTCAGAATGGACTCCATTAGCCTTTCGAAGGTCGCAGGGGCGTTGCACAGACCGAATGGCATGACGGTGAACTGCCAGAGCCCGCTGCCCACAGAGAACGCAGATTTCTCGCGGTCCTTAGGGTGGACCTCCACCTGCCAGTAGCCACTCTTCAAATCCAAGGTGGAGAACCATCTCGACCCTGATATGGTGTCCAGGGTATCGTCGATCCGGGTAGAGGGTAGCTGTCCTTCTTCGTGACGTCATTCACCCGCCTGTAATCCACGCAGAACCTGGTGGAACCGTCCTTCTTCTTCACTAGCACGACCGGAGAACTCCAAGGACTATGTAATGGCTCGATCACCCCTTGCTCCTTCATCTCTTCTACCATCCGGTCGACTTCGGCTAGCTTGGCGAGCGGGACTCGTCGGAATGGGGCCCTAATCGGTGCGCTGTCCCCAACGTCGATTCTGTGCTGGACCAAGCTTGTCCTGCCGAAGTCTTTGCTCCCCACGGAGAAGACGTCCTGGAATTCGCGTAGCAGGTCCTGAAGTTGGCGTGATTGTTCCTCGTCTAAATGGTCCTGGGATCCTTGGTACAGCTTCTGTAGTTCTTCTGGCAGTGTGCGTCTTCTTCGGTTGTCCGTCTGCAGGTTTCCGTCCGTCGTGTCGGTGATGCGGGCAATCCAGGTAACGGACTCGCAGACTCCTAGGTTGGTGTCCCGGTGAACCGTAATGTCGTAGTCGTTCAGGTTGGACAGGCGGACGTACGGCCGAGACGTCGTGTTGATGAGAGTCTTGGCAACTAGCAATCCTTTTGTCTGGATGTCCTCATATTTTGGCTCGATGACAGCCGCCACTCCCTCAGCAGTTCCGTCGACAATTACGGCAGCACTGACCTCCGTCCTGGCGGGAACGATGACGTCTTCTCTCAGCCTTACTCGTCGTGCGGTGATGGACTCGTGCACAGGTTGCAAAGCAAGTTCCTCACCTCCGAAGTGCAGAGTGTTGGTACTCAGATCCAAGATGATGTTGTTCTGGTCCAGGAAGTCCAGTCCGATGATCACTTCATTTGATACGTCAGCCACAAGCACTGGATGCTTTATCGCCCGTCGACCAATGACGAACTCCAGTGATGCTTCGCCATGTACCGGTGCGGTCTCTCTGGTCGCGGTTATTAGCTGGAGGTTCCTTTGTGTGGGTTGCACTCTCCACTTCGGGATCACGGTGGAACTGACGATGGTCCTCGATGCTCCCGTGTCGATTAGCATGGGCCAGCTCTCTCCGTTGACGACTCCGTTGACCATCAGGCTGCTATTGTCCCTCCGTAACTTCGTCACACGAACCTGGACTGCCGGGGCTTGACGACTGTCACAAGCCAACCTTTGCCCCCCAAGGCTGGCTAATACTCGTTTCCCTGGGTCGCGCGGTTTTCAGACGACTGATTTCCCGTCGGATACCCTCGGCGGCGGCGATCACCGCAGTCCTTGCTCAGGTGGCCTTTCTTACCGCAGGTCCAGCAGGTCGGTAGTCCTCTTCCGGGCCGCCTCTCCGGTTGCCTTCCGGCTGTGTCGGTGCTGGTGGTGCCGCGACTATCGAAGAAACGGCTTAGCGCCTCCATTAATTCGTCAGCCAGGGGCTTGGTCTCGTTGGTTTTTACTGGTTCGTCGACGTCCACTTGACGCACCCGCGCGTGCATTCTGGATGCCTGTTTTGCCGTCTCAAACTCAAGTGCGTGGCTCAGCGCATCTGTCAGGGTCTTATTGCGCGCGAGTCGCAGCCTGTTGAGTGTCCGAGTCCCGTAGCCCGTCGGTGAAAGTCTGCGTCGCTATCTGCTCCAGAAAGTCGGCCGGCGCTGTTGGGTAGGCGAGCCTTACGAGACGTGCGATGTCCATCTCGAACTCCTGCAGGGTTTCCGCGTTCTTTTGTACCCGGGTCCGGAGCTGCATCTGGTAGGCCTGCTGAAGATGGCTATCTCCATATCGGGACTCCATATGGGCGATCAGTGAAGCGTAGTCCTGGGATCCAGTCAGGATGGCCTGAAGGACGTTAAGGGCGTCACCTCTCAGCGCTACAATGAGAGCTGTAGCCTTTTCTGTGTTGTTCCAGTCATTTACGGAACAGGCCGCCTCGAACTGACGTAAGTAGGTGCTCCACGGGACCTTTCCGTCGAAGGTTGGGGGCGTCACTCTGCTATGTCCCGTTCCTGATATTCCCGGTGTAACGGTGGGCGGGCGTTGGCGCAGCTCGGCAACTTCCTCTCGTAGAGCGTTGAATTTCTCTTCCACCCCCGTCAGTGAGCGTTGGCGCAGCTCGGCAACTTCCTTTTGTAAGGCGTTGAATTTCTCCTCCACCCCCATCAGCGGGCGTTGGCACAGCTCGGCAACTTCCACTTGTAAGGCGTTGAATTTCTCCTCCACCCCCCATCAGCGGTCGTTGGCACAGCTCGGCAACTTCCACTTGCAAGGCGTTGAATTTCTCCTCCACCCCCGTCAGCGGGCGTTGGCACAGCTCGGCAACTTCCACTTGTAAGGCGTTGAATTTCTCCTCCACCCCCCATCAGCGGTCGTTGGCACAACTCGGCAACTTCCACTTGCAAGGCGTTGAACTTCTCCTCCACCCCCATCAGCGGGCGTTGGCGCAGCTCGGCAACTTCCACTTGTAAGGCGTCGAACTTCTTTTCCACTGCTGCGACTTCCTCACGTAGGCCCTGTTCTAATTTCCTTTGGCTCTTCTCTAATTTCGTCAGCAGACACTCTTCCAGATTTTTCTGGCCATCCAGAAATTTGGCGGTTAGGTCCTCTGCTAACTTATTCTGGCCGTCCTTCAGGTCCTCTGCTAGCTTATTCTGACCTTCTTCTAATTTGGAAGTTAGGTCCTCGGCTAAACATTTCTGGCTGTCTTCCATCTTCTTCAGGTCCTCCGCTAACTTATTTCGACCGTCTTCCATCTTCTTCTGGCCGTCTTCTAATTTGGCAGTTAGCTCCTTGGTTAAATTCTTCTGGCCGTCTTCTATGCCATTTAACTTTTCTAGCAATGCTGCCAATTGCGCCTCCATTTTAGTTGTTTGCCTTGTAAAGGGCATGCACTCACAGGAAAATTAGAGAAAATGACCTGCTCGGGTTTTGAAACCAGGACCGTCAGGTGTTGTGCTTGAGTTCGTAATCCGGCTTCTGACACCAGTTGTTACGTGCCACCCCCCTAGTGGCACTTTTTGTTAACTGGATTACGGTGGGTTGAAGAGCACAAACACAGGTTGTTCCTTTAAATAATTAACTTTATTGCGGCCAGAAAGATACAGCCACTCATCAGCAAATGCAAACAATTATTACCTTACTCCAGTTTCCTCAAGTCGAGAATACTTCCCCTTTCACTTGTCAACAGACCACAGTTAATCCCTCGTAATGAGGTGGCCCCGTACGCTGGATGGAAATAGCTGCACTAGGTCTGTCATTCACTGTTTTGCAACTCACCACAATGACCTCTCTTCGCACTAAGTAAGCACACTCGCTCAAAACACAGGCAGTCCCCTGTAAGCTCCTCACTCCCTTCGCTGTCACGAGAATCGGCTTCACTAGTCGGTTTCGCAAGTCTCCACACTTCTGTCGCTCAGGATACGCGCTCGCACTCGCTCGTAAAACACAACAACCACCACAGCTTGACAGGTCGCACTTATATAGCAGGTCGGTGACTCAATAAATGCTTCTAGATCCATCCAGGGTTCACGGCTTCTCGAGGCTTCCATCGCTGGCTCAGTCACGAATATTCTGGACTATCCCTTTGTCCCAGTAGACCTGTTGCATAAGGCGCACGCAATACACTGAGGGAGAGCAGCCCATCCCTGGGGCAGTTGTGACTCATGCGGCGAGCGATGAAACAAACTCACAGCCGTAACAATATTATAATTTTTTTCTATTATTATTATTATTATTAAGCTGAAGCTGCTGCTGTACACGATTATAGAAACATCCATACATGGCGAGCGGGGATGATAAGTAGCCTTGCTCCATCAAGCATAATATGCGAACATCATCCCCATACTGCTGTAAACTAGTGAACAAGGTTTTAGCGTCTATAACTAGTCAAATCCCTAAATTATTATATCCCTTAAGTCAAATGCGGACCTTAAGTCAGATCCCACATTGTCAAACCCCTTAACTATGTCATATTTTAAATGACAACAAATTCCAAGTCTTAATCACCTCAAAAATATTAAAATCCAAACATTTATTTTAGCTCAAACATAATTCAAATCCAGGCAGAGGAGCGCTTGTCGCACCGGTACCTGGCGCATAACACAGCTGCGGTGGCTCGCTTCGCGACTATGTCAATCCAGACAGACTTCTCTGGTTAGTCCTCTGAACATCGCTGTCGAGGGAACATCGAGCCTGTCGGCCCCTCCCTCTGCCCACAACCCCTTCCTGCTCCCGCCACATCCCGTCAAGCAGCCATTTAATTAACTTTATTAACTAATTAAAAAACTGATCTGCGCGCCCAGTGTCACAGCCCCAACTGTACTTAAACTGGATAACCCTGAGCGACAGAACAGTTATTATTTTCTTTCACGATCTGCCAAGTGCATTTGATCTCCCTCCCCTCACACTCATTACTCACCTCACAACATGTCTAGGATTAACGATCACAACGAACCTGCAATTTCCCCCCACCCAGCATTCTACTGCAGTTCTGCGAATACAACACCCACTTACGACAATGCCTCTGCAGCCTCCCCGAACATTGAACATTGCTGCCCAGAGGCATTCAATACAGGCATACACAACAAATTCTCTTGCATGGACTTGGATGAACAGTTGTTCTATATAACGCCTGTAGATAAGTTCCCTGCAGGCATCGCTATTATTGTCCGCCCTCCTGGCAGAAGGCCTCGTGTCAACAAAGTCAGGGCTTAAGGTGCTTACGCCCATTGTTGACGCCGTGGCCATGATAGAGGAGATTACCAACGGGTTCATCTCTATCACTCCCATGACAAGAGAACACACTGACACTGTCTGTCAAGCACTCTCCAGCCACCCCTTTATTCCCTCTCACATTGTCCTCACACGCGAAGTCGCAACAATGATGGATTCGGAGACACAGACAGATGACACTGACGAGGCTCCTACACCTGGGTGTTCCGAGTCCTCGCAATCAGATGAAGGATCCGAGGATTCCCTCGAAAGTGATCAGGAAGAGTCCACGCAGAAAGCTCCAGTAACTAGCGACCACTGGACTCAAACCTCGAAGGCTCTTATTCGACCCCCTGCCAAGCCAAGGAGGAAGAATAAGTGCATTCAAACTTCACGAGACATAAGCCAAGTCATCAACGACACAACTGCAGTAGCCAATCCCTCAGATAGCTCTGCTACACTTTCGCCCTCAGCGCCTTCAGCGTCCCCACCACCTACACCTTCAGCAACACCGGCGTCGCGACGCCCGCCTCCCAGACAACATTCCACACTCATCACACAATGCTACCGTTACCAAAGGCTCTATCACTCAACTCACGAGTGTACACACGATGTCAGGTGTAACCGCTGCGGCGGGCCGCACCGGCATAGTGAATGTTTAGTGCCTAGGGACTCCCCTACGTGTGTATACTGTAACGGATCCCATGCCGCGTCCTATTTGGGTTGCAAATTCATCAAGGACGCGCTTAAACAACAACACTGGCAACGGCAGCGCACAAACCCGTCAAGAAACATTCCCTCCCTTCTCTCCATGCACGTCCTCCCTCCAGGCTCAGGCAAACTCAATAACACTGCCCTCACAAGTATTTTACACATCCTCCAGCAGCTAATTACTTGTTAATTAGCTCCCCTCACTCTCCAGGAACAAATACACAGCCCCACTTGCCCCGCGGCCCTGCTGTGTGTCTGATCGGAGGGACGGCCTTGGCCGGCCCCTTCCGGGATGGTGCCCAGTGGTCCGCGGGCCCTCTGCACGCCACTAGAGCGGCGATAGCTGTCCTTCTGTCTCTTCTTCTTGACTTGCTAATGAGCTATAGCTCACCTTGATTTTTATGCCAACTGCATTCCACATCTCCTCAACCTTACCCTCTCCCACAATCCTACTCCTTCCCCAATTCCAAAAACCTCAGGCCATATTCTGGTTAGTTCGATTCAATATACCTTACCCAAATACATTAACCTATTAAGTACCATGTCCTATCCCCCCCCCCCCCCTGATAAAGCTCTTATGGCCCCATAAATGGGAGCCGACAGGCTAAAATGCACGCAGCGATGCCGGCTACGCCGGCCTCGCTTGCTTGCGTCCTGAAGCCAAGAACCGAATATTAACTTCACCGCCCTAGGGCGTTTGACTTTCCTCCTATCCCCCCTGGCGCCTCACGCGAAACCCCCTTATCCACTACAATTGTTTAGGGACACTACCGCCTGTCACTACACACACACACACACACACAGCCCCTGCTCCGGCAGGTGGCTCACATCCCTTCTCAGCCACGGCTAAGCCCAAGAACAAGGGTAGTTATGCCCGGGATGGTAAACCCCCTCAGGGTGATCCACCTGCTTTGAAGTCGAAGAAGCACAGAGATGGACCTAATCAGGATAGAACACCCCCTCAGGGTGATCAAAGTTCCTTGAACTATCGTAAATCCCCCGATAGGATGGTCAATACCAGGTCAAGGAGTGTGACGCCCGAGACGAGAGCTAGCACTGACAGGCCCGGCCCTTCCACGCCCGTTAGACGCCCGCCTAAACTCATGACCCCCCCTGCTTGAAGACCCTTCTGAGAAGGACTCATTTACGCCCGAAGGCACTTCCCAACCACAGATAGCTTCTGAAATTGTCCCCCTCCGCCCTCCATCAGAGTCAACCTCCCCCCAGCCCTCCCTTGCTGAAACTTCTCCCCAGCCTCTTCTGAAGCCGCCAGTTCGGATATCACCCCCGACTCCACCCCCCCCCCCCCTTCTAGACGCTCAGCTGATACTAGCCCAGCTTTCTCCCCCTCACGCCATTCAGCCATCTGACATCGATTCCTCCGGTATTTCCTCCACCGAGGAAAACGATGGGTTTACAAAGGCTCCTAAGAACAAGTCCAGGAAAGCACGAGCCACCCCCAACTTAGGTCCCTTCTGACCTTAAACCCATACGGCCCCTTTGAACAACTTCCCCCTGAGCAATTCACTGGCCAGCAGCCTATCACTGAGCCCCAACCTGGCACCTCAAGTTCTTCTGCCAGGACCCCCCAAGGCGTCAAACCAAAAGTTAATGTTCACCCAGTCTACATCAAGAACGTGACTGACATTAACTACCTGATTGGTGAATTTGTCAGGCTTAACCTGCAATTCACCATTAAAAACCTTCCGAATGCTGCAAGGGTTACTGTGAAAACCCCAGAACAACACAGGACCCTCACAGACTTCCTCCTCAACACAACGGCCGAATTCCACACCAAGCCGAGCTCCCCTAAGAACATTCGGAAGGTAGTCATTAGAGGCCTTCACGAGTCCACATCCACTGAACTCATACACAGCGAGCTCACCAAGCTGGGTTATGCAATTGAGAGAGTTACCCAACTCACTCAAACTAGCGACCGCACCAAAAATCTCCCCCTCTTTTTGGTAGCGCACTCAACATCTGCCCCCGAGCTTAACATTTACAACCTCACCCACCTGCTGTACTGTATTATCACCGTTTCCCGTTATCAGGGACAAGCCGGTCCTGTTCAGTGCTACCGCTGTCAGGGGTTTGGGCATGCATCTAGTGGCTGTCACTGCAAAGCCCGATGCGTCATCTGTGCCGATAGCCACAGTGCTAAGGACTGCCCCCTCTATGGTAAGAAGGAAATAGTTACCAAGTGTGCTAACTGTGGTAAGCAGCACACCGCCAGCTAACGTGGTTGTGAGACCTACATAAAACTCACGAACTCGTTCAATAACAGGCTCCCTTCCACTCGCAAGGCACCTGTGGGACACGTTGCTGACCGCAACAGAGTTAGGACTGGCACCAGCTTTGCAGGCGCAACTTCTTCATCTGCCACTCCTGTAACCTCCACCCCCCCCCCCCCCCCCCCACCCCAAACCCCTCCTCCTCCTCCCCCACCCGCTCTCACTCAGAGCAACTTCCCGGGCCCCCCCAACTTCTGCTCCGTCCACCTCAAGCGATATGCTTGAAATAATCAAGTTAATTACCGACCCCTCACTCCGGGATCTTGTTACCCTTGTCAAGAATACCCTCCGCAGGCTCATCTCCGCACCTGATACCTCCTCAAGGTTACAAATCGCTATCGATGTCTGCTCCCAATACATCTTCAATGGGAACTAACCTGCACGCTGGTGTGAACATTAAGATCATGGCGTGGAATGCCTTCCACCTGCAAGACCAAATAGGTGAACTCACGGACGTCCTACAACAGGAACGCATACACATTGCTCTCCTCGGAGAGACTGCCATCAAACCAGACACGAGAATTTACATTCCTGGTTACCGCATCTACCGCAACGACCGTGTAGGACGTCCAAGTGGGGGAACTGCCATAGCCATTACTCTCTGCCCTGGTACACCAACGAATCCCTACGCCCGACAGTCTGAGGTTTCTTGAGGTCACCATCGTGGAGTTGAACTTTCATCTGGTACATACCGCATCGTCTCTTGCTACTTCCCCCGGGTGTTCCCTTTGTGCCGTCCGACTTGGAGGCTCTATTGCCTGACAATATACCAGTGATATTGGCGGGTGATTTTAACTCCAAAAACCGGCTATTGCGCAGTCGACGCACGGAGGCAAGGGGCAGGCTTCTCGAGAAGTTCTGCGACGACCACGGGTGTCTAGTCCACGGCCCGCCTGAGTTCACGTTCTTTCCGTTTAATCCGAACCTTCTTTCGGATCTCTTGGACATTGCCATCAGCAAAGACCTAGACATCCCCATCACAGTTACAAACTACTCAGCCCTGGATTCCGACCACGATCCCATCCACATACATCTGAACTCTAGCTACAGACCGTCCCGCTCCGAAATCTCTCTTCATTTCCGCAAGATTGATTGGGACTACTTCCAATCCATCCTCAAAACCACCGTCGCTGGCAACCCCAGCATTCTCTGCGAGGACGACATTGACGTCCAAGTAGAGAAATTCACTAAATCCCTCCTACAAGCAGCCCAAACCGCAGCTATACATAGAAAACACAAGCCCTTCTCCATCCCCCCTACACTTCAGGCTCTCATTAACCGGAAGAATAGAGAGAAGAACTAGCCGTGACTTCTCAGTGCCAGCCCTAACGGGTGGGCCGCGACCATACGCGTTACTGGCTTAGCGGCTACTCCAGGCTCGAAGAGGCCAGCATTGTTTTGGCGTACTGGTTTTAAAGGGCAGGGCGGCAGTTAGGCATTGTCGACAGAAATATTGGGGCTGCACTATTGCTGGACTGAACTTGGGAGAAGCTGAGACGCGGGTGGAAGCGGTAGGCCCCAGGGCGTTCCCCGAAAGGGGGGACCACTTCTAAAGATTGCTTATACTATCTGACCACGCTGCCGTCTTCCATTTGTGTTCTCCTTCGTCGCACCATCATCGCTTGGCAGTAAAACCACGGGGCAGCGGCTGGGCATATCCCAGGGTCTGGACTGCTATCTGCGCGCCGGCGGCCTTCAGGTGCATCGAGTAATTAATCAGGGGAACACTTGTGACCTCGTTTATATTCTGCCCATCACTGAGGAGACGCCTAGTGATTGGCTGCTTGTTGCGGGCACTTCAAAAGCCGCGCTCGCGGTGAGCCTGAGCCGGAGCCGAAACCAGGATTTAAATACACATAACTACCGGCTGATACAGCAATCGCTACTTGCCAAGGAGACACCTTGTATTAAAACTGTAGCCTGTAGCGACCTGTTTTCACCACCGGCAGTTATTTTTTACTTTTTCCACTTCAGTGTTTGAATAAATTATTACACAGTTAGGTTACAACACAACAGTCAGTTAGAGCTCGTACAAAATTACACTTTCCCCCGCTAGGGGGAACACTCGTTCCTTACACTTCAATTAACGTATGAACTTCGCATTTTCCACGGCTTTTTTCCTCCCACTCAGTAAATTATTTTTGAACCCCTAATTAATTAATTCGTATTTTTCGCAATGGTCAGATGTTCCCAAACCATTCCAAATTCACCAGCTCCAGCTCAAACCTCAACAATAGCATCAACTTCCAACAACCTATTTCCTCCAGAAACCATGTCAATAACCACTCAGGAAAAGGATATATGTCATCCCGGTACCGAACCAACACCTAGCACGTCAAAAACACCAGAATCAACCCCTGAAATATTAAATACAGCAAGCTACGCAACAGTAACAATGACTCAAACAACAAATACGCTAACCACTGCATCCACAACAATAGTACCATCCCAAAGCAAACAAGGTCATCAGACACAAGCACTGCCACCTATCAACATCAGAACTTCTAAGAAATGGAGAGACTTCAGGCAAATAATAGACAACATCATCACAGACAAGAGGTATAATCTCAAACCAACACCAGAAGGAGTCACTATAATCCTTACTAATATCCCAGATTATGACAAAGTAATTGGGTACCTAAATGATACTAAAACCAATTACTTCACTCATGCTATCCACAAACAGCCTACAAAATAAGTCATACGAGGACTACCATTAGACACTACAATAGAAGAAATAACTGAGGACCTCACACGCCAAAATTTCACAATCCAATACATCAAACAACTGACAAAATTTAACCCAAACAGCACTAACAATAATAAAAGAACAGCCATGCCACTATTTCTAGTTAACTATCAGCTCACTCCCAACAATGCAAACCATCACAACATTGATTACTTAATCTGCCAAAGCATAGATGATTACAGAGATGCCATCAAAAATCCAATAGTCCAGTGCTACAATTGCCAAAAATTTGGTCATTCCCGAGGGTACTGCTCACTCCCCATAAAGTGCGTAAAATGCGCAGGACCGCACAAACCAGCTGACTGTAAACTTACGCCATCAGAGCCTCGTCTATGCGCAAACTGCAATGGGGACCATGTTGCGTCTTCTAGGACATGCCCCATGTATATAAAAGCACTTGAAAATAAAACAGGCACCAAATCCAACGAGCGCACTCTGCCTTTAAACTCAGCATCAGCGCGATATCCTAGACCTTTACCAGATCATTCGCTACAAACGGCTACTCAAAATAATTTTCAAGCACTGTCCCAATTACAAGAGGAAGACTTTCCGCCCATGCCAGTTAGAAACCAAGCACCCAGACATCATAATGTCACTCCCAAACGGCCTAGAACTCCCAATCAAGCTAGACCACAGAGGCAATATGATGAGCACGAAGATGAGCCACAATATACCAACTATGAATCTAGCTCAGACGCCTCAGAAATAGAACAGGATACCCGTACACGTAGCTTCAAAACCAACCTCAATCAAGGCAAAACCCAAAGAGAACCCCCCTTGCTTCGCCCATCGCCTACTAAATTCGGCGACAACTTCCAACCTGAATCGCAAGCCCCTCCTCAACGACCCTCATATGCCAAGGCACAAGATACTATCCAACACAAAGCACCTAATCCAGAAACTACTACTCCTCAAACAAATCCCACCAATTCTTATCGAAGCAAGGACTCTCCATCAATAGAAAAACTATTCTTCAATAAAATACAGATTCCTAATACCTTTTCAGAACCAATCCAAAAATTATTCCGCAATCTACAATCCACTTTCGCCACGCTGGTAGAGTACCTCTACAAAGGCGTTCAAAATCTGAGTGACGCCCTCATTAGAACCATAAAGGACCTCCAAACGCCTCAAATATGGGCCTAAGGAAATCCAACAAGCCCTAACATACCGCCCATGGCCCTTAAACGATCAATAATGGGTATCAAACAGCTTCGATTATGCTCTTGGAACGCCGACGGGGCGTACTTTCGATACAAGAAAATAGAACTTTCCCACCTCTTAAAGGAGCACAATATTGATATCTTACTCATACAAGAGACAAAATTAATCAATACCACACGATTCACTATACCAAACTACAGAGTTTACCGCGCCGACAGACCCGACCCTGGTGGCGGTACACTAATAGCCATAAAAAATAGCATACCACATTATGAAGAAGAGCTACAACAAGTCACTCATTGCGAGGCTACAGCAATAGTCCTTACAATAAATAATACAAATTACAGAATCATATCAGCCTATAATCCACCACATACACGAATCCTACATCAAGATCTAGACATTTTATTAGCCCATAACAAAACAATAATTTTCGGCGACCTTAACTCCAAACATACCAACTGGCACAGCAAAGTAACCAATAACAATGGCATTAATTTATTAAAACATAGCCTGAATAAACCTTACTTTATCACTGCGCCTACCGAACCCACACACTATTGTTACAGAAATGGTATACTAAGCGGAGACGTCCTCGACATAGCTCTAATAAAAAAACATTCCCCATAACACCAACATAGAAGTACTTCACTCATTATCTTCAGACCACTTACCTGTCATACTAGACATAGGTACAAAACTACCGTATATAAACTCCAAAAAATAATAAATCCCAAAAGAATTAACTACGACTCCTATAAGGAGCAACTCGATATTATACTACCTAATGAGTTACCAAGCCTAACCACTACAAGCGAATTAGATTACCACCTCAATTATTTCACACAAGCCCTTATAACAGCAGATAAAATAAGCACAGTTCCCTTAAAGCACACCCAATATGCCTTACCTGAGCACATAAAACAATTAATTAAAGACAAAAATAATGCTAACAAAATACATAAAAGAACTCGCACAATACAATCTAAAATAGAATATAACCGCCTACATGCTAAAGTTAAAAAATAACTAAATAAATACTCTAACGAACGTTGGGAAACAAAACTACAAAATATTAACTCAGATACAACTAATCTAAACCTATGGAGAACCACTAAAATGATAACAAGACAAAATACAACAATGCCTCCGCTTCATAAAAATAGATTAATAATATCTAGCACACAGGAAAAGGCTGAACTCCTAGCGGAGACATTGGAACAACATTTTCAGCCAAACCCACACATAGGAGACTATAATTATGATAGTTATACCAATATTACAGTACAAAATTATCTCCACACACCTAATAATAATGAATCACCAGTAATATCCTATAACTAGAGATTGGAATTTTTCGGTGATTTGAGTGAAGAAAGCGGTATTTTAAAGTGTCAAATTCGGTGGTTTCATGTGCACTTTTCGGTACTTTCAAAATCATGAATTTTAGGCGGGATTTTTTAAATATCATGGATAACATAACACATTACAGTCATCCTTCAAAGTATACTTCAGTGAAGAGATCCAAATTGCCTTGTGACTAACGGTGACGCATATCACTTAACGTGCTAGTGTAAGCTGAAAAACAAAAGTTCACAGCGTTTGAACAGGGGATTCAAATGGTTTTCAACACAGATTCTGAGAACTTTGGAAATACAAATGTCATTCCTTGCAAAACTCCAAGAATGTCTGTCTTGGTCCTGTCATGCATCTGCTTCCTCATTGATGTTCATTGTCACTATTTCTGCTGGATCAAATGCACACATTTGTAAATCCTGTTCCCAGGGTCAACGGATCTCAAGCTGATTAAGTTTCCAAGAGCATGCGACCCAGCATTCACTAAAACTGAATGTATTTTCCCTCTTTTTAACACATTTCCACAACCTTCCAACTGCTCCTTAATGTTGGTAATGTAATTTTCAGAAACAGCAAGTTTAAGGGCTTGCTGAATTCTCTGTAGATGTCCATCTAGAAGGTGAACAGTCTGATAAGACTGGACTTCTAATAAGGGGATGAGTTCAGTGATGTCTGTGCCAAATTCTTTGAATCTCAAGTATTTCGTCATGTGAAACATTGTTGAGAAAATCAACACCAGAGTTATGTCCCTACTACTTCACTCATAAATGGCAAAATATCTTTCAAGTACTCTGACAGACACACTACAGAATGAAACCAAGAAGACCGCCTGGTTAATTCTGGTTCCGGAAACAGTGGCACATTTTGATCGGGATACTTGCCATCTAGATATTCATGTCTGAAAGGCGCACTATATGACGCCACGTGGTGAGTAGTTACTAGGATGAAGGGGCAGATGACCTCGCTGTTCTGGCCCTTAATACCACAATAACTAAGTAACTTACCAGGATGACCACCCAGATTGATAAAGAAAGCGAGGCCGACTATCTACGTTAAGTGACCGATCTTTCCGTGTTTGTTGGATGCTCTCCATGCAGTCAAGTCATGGGAGAAGATTACCGGTACTACACTCGCTCAAAAACAAGCGTTTGTCGGCTTCTGTGACGATATTTTAAACAGGCAAGGTGGTTTCACTACGATGACATTAGGGTAAAACCTAGATGAATATCAAGATGCAGAAGAAAGTGACATTCAGTAGTTAGACTTCGATAAAGACAATCATGGTTTCAGACATGAAAGCGATGAGGATATTGTACGGAATTTGACTGTCGGTGAGGTAAACTGATATCCAGTACATATCGAGTGAAGGAGTGATGCAACGGAAATCACGAAAGTTCCCACAGTCAAGCTAGTGTGTCTATAGTCACACTTATCTCTTATATAGAAAATCAAGATGAATTTTCGTTCTCATATATTGTTTTCTTCAGAATTGTAAAATCTTAAATTAGAAAAAATAAACCACCTAAGAAACAAAAAGTGATGACAGTCATTTTTCTTAGTTAGCCCACATAGTGTGTCTTACAATACTATGTTATAAAGTTTTTTTTTTTTTTTTTTTTGCGTGTTCATAAAATACATTTCAATATTTTTAACCAATATTTTTCTCTTTGCTAGGCTTGAAAACATTACTGTGGATAATTCGCGGAAATTCGTGCATTGATTGCCGCGAATTATCAGAAGTGCACAGTAAAGAAAAAAAACGAAAAAGCTAAAATTCGCGAAATTTCGCGACTTCAAAACCCATTTTTTTCGCCATTTTTAGGGTTATTAAAACACATTACTATCTGTGTATTACTTCATTTAATAATTCGCGAAATTCGCGATCGCGAATTTTTCCATTCCCTACCTATAACACAATTAATAACCTCATTAAAAGGCTTACCGAATGAAGCCCCAGGAGACGATAATGTTCATGCATCGATGCTTAAGAATCTAACCCAAAAAGCTCTTAAATATCTAGCACACATATTCAACTCCATCATCAAGCTTGAATATTATCCACAAGCGTGGAAACTGGCTAAAATAATTGTCTTTCCAAAAGAAGGGAAAAATAGAAAAGACCCTGAAAACTATCGCCCAATCAGTCTCCTGAGCATAATATCTAAACTATTTGAGAAAATAATCTACACTAAAATTTCCACACAAATAACAGACCGATTAATAAATCAACAATTTGGCTTCAGAGTAGGTCACTCCACAACTCACCAGCTGTTGAGAGTTACTGAGTACATAACGCACGGCTATAACCACAATCAGGGTACACTAGCATTATTCCTGGACTACCAACAAGCTTTCGACAGGGTCATTCACAACACTCTCATACATAAACTAATTAACTTCGACATCCCCTCAACTTACATTAAACTCATAAATCAATATCTCACAAATAGAACTTTCTATGTAAGCATAAATACCAAAAAATCATCCATTAAACAAATACACGCGGGCGTGCCCCAAGGCAGTATATTAGGCCCGATTCTTTTCCTTATTTACATAAATGATATACCTAAACCATTGAACACATTAACAGCAATATTCGCAGACGACACGGCAATAATGGCTAAGTCACGTGATCCAGAAATAGCAAGACGTCAGTTACAGGATCATATAACGCAATTGGAACCCTGGCTAAACCAAAATAAAATTAAAGTAAACCTAAACAAAACTAAAGTGGTCCATTTCACCTGGAGATTTAGACAACCCTTTCGCCCATTACAATTAAACAACACAGATATAGCATACACAAATTCTTATAAATATTTAGGCGTAACACTAGATCCCAGATTAACACTTAATAATCATACTAATAACACAATATATAAAGCTAAAATTCAAATCAAAACTCTGTACCTATTGGTTCACCCTTCATCGAAACTCACAAGTAAAAATGTCGCACTGATGTATAAAACACTTATCAGGCCAATTTTAACTTATGCATACCCAGCCATTGGCTCCCAATCAATTACAAATCTCAAAAAATTGCAAGTAATACAAAACTGGATGCTACGCAATGCCACAAAACCAAAGAAGGAAGAAAGGAGAAAAACCATTCACTACATCCATCAGAAAACTAAAACTCCATACCTACTAGACTACCTGACACAAATCACCCACAATTTCTACCAAAAAACAGCAACTAACCACAATATCCTCATAAGGCGATTGGGAGATTACCAGGTTGACCCCCTACAAAGGTTAAAGCGCAGACCTAAATACATCATAACAATTAGACAACAATTGGAACACCCTAACATTTAGCTCATATCAACTACTAAAACATACAAAAACAGCAATCAAGCAGAATTAAAATAAAAACCAATGATTTTGGGACCACGCGGCGCGACTGGCAAAGGACCAGCCACGGCCGCCTCCCCTGAAACGACGCAACCGTGGACCCGACATCATAAACTATTCAAAAAACTTATCCCCTAGTTAACCATTGGAAAACATACAAATTATTACTCCACTGTTCACTACATTATAAACTTAACACCGAAATTCCCTTCCAGAGCCCTGGTCTCCAAAGGAACAAATTATTCAAAAATTTAACATCTATACCAAACCAAGGAACCCAATTACATAAATACCAGCACCATGGAGACCGCCGTTTTTACACACCCCTCCCCCCCCCCTCTTCCCATCAAAATTAAATGGCCTTCTTACTCCCAAAAATCATAAAAATTAAATTAACAATTACCCTGGCAAATACGGTATCTTACGAAGCCACACAAGAACTAGTGAGAATTACCGTCTATATAAACAAACAAACAAATTATTCAATTTTTTTTTCATTTCCACAATCAACCAGAAATGCTAAAAATCTACTCCACAACTCGAAAATAAATTTTTTTGGCAGTAAAACAGCTCAAAACCCAATAGCCAATCACGGGGCTTCTCCCAACCAATCAGAGACCGGCCAAGGCGGGCGCGCGTTTAAAACATCTTACAGCATCGACAGGAGAACGCTTGGTCTGTAATAATGATCTGAAAGGCACTTCCTGTTCGAACATACGCTGGCAATGTTCTTCTACTCTCATTAACTTATCGTAATGTAACTAACACAAAAAACCCAATTTTTAAACACTGCTACCAAACAAAATAAATATTATTAGGGAAATAGATGACTATTACATCTCTTCCCTAATAAAAATTATAATCATATAAAACTAAATTAACATGCAATCATTCCACAGCAGAGTACAAGGAGCCTAGTTTATAGGCACCAGACTCTTTTTTTTTTCTTCAAATTCTCCGTATAACCGAAATAACACGGAGGATAGCACAGCATGAGAGTATTTCGGTTTAGTCTCTCGAACATCGCTGTCGAGGTAACATCGAGCCTCTCGGCCCCTCCCTTGGCCCACAATCCCTTCCTGCTACCGCCAAGCAGCCATTTAGCAACTTTATATAACTAATTTAAATAACTAATCTGCGCGCTCAGTGTCACAGCTCCAACTGTACTTAATCTGGATAACCCTGAGCGACAGAACAGTTATTCTTCTTTCACGATCTGCCAAGTGCATTTGATCTCCCTCCCCTCACACTCATTACTCACCTCACATCATGAAAGGTCATAAGGAATCTGCAGTTTCCCCCAACCCAGCATTCTCCTGCAGTTCCGCGCAAACAACACCTACTTACGACAATGTCTCCGCAGCCTCCCCGGACACTGTACAATGCTGCGAAGACTCATTCACTACAATAATACACGACAAATTTTCTTGTATGGACATGGATGAACAGTTGTTCTATATATCGCCGGTAAATCTGTTCCCTACAGACATCACTATTATTGTCCGCCCTCCTAAACAGACTCGTGCCAAGTCTGTCAGGACTGCCATTATTAAAGTGCTCTCGCCCATTACGCGAACTGACGAGCAGGTCGTGCACACGCTGGACCAACGGGTGCTTCGGGAAACACACATCGATCGCTTGCAGCGCACTCAGAGAGTCAGTACACACAAGAAAGTGCTGGTGATCGTCGGATAACGTGTACCGCAGAGCCTCTAAGATGGCATAGAGCACCGCTGTGTACACGCCACAGACATCGGGAAGTGAAAAGAGAAACCGACGATCCTCAACCACAAATGCACAGCCTACTTTCTCGTTACCCTCGAACCATCCGTGAATAGAAGCCCTGATCCTGAATACCGGCTCACCACGGACTAGAACAGCCTCCGATGGACGGAGGAGTCCGTGTCCGTCTTGGGTCCGGTGTGCAGATCCAGGATGATATCAGGGCGAGAGACCATCCACGGAGGGGCCTTGCTAGGTACTCGGACGATACAGGAGACAGAAGGAAATCGGAACTCACGTTAAAAGTCATCCAAGCGACTCCCCGCCGGCCGAGTGGCACGGGCGAGCGCATTATACAGCCGGCGATTCAGATTGGTAAACAAACATGGATAGCTTGGATGAAGTGGCATCTGTCGAATAGTTGCAGCATAGGTCAGCAGTACTTGTTGGCGCCTCAAGTGTAAAGGAGGTACGCCAGCCTCGGCGAGCAAGCTGACGACTGGGCTCGTCCGAAAGGCTCCCGTCGCCAGCCTCACACCGCCGTGGTGGACAGTGTCCAGTTTAACAAGCACTGACTTACGGGCCGAACCATATGCTACACTGCCATAACCTAATCTAGATAAAATCGGGGCCTTATAAAAAGGTAGGAGCATCGCGCGGTCTGCCCCCTACGATGTGCCGCTAAGAAACCGCAACATGTTGAGTTTCTGAGGACAGGCAGTTTTCAAACACCGCACGTGTGGATCCCACGTCAATTTCTGATCGAAAAGGAGCTCAAGGAACCGCTACGTAGCCACAACAGGCAAAGCTACATCGCCCAGATAAAGCTCAGGATCAGGATGGAGAGTGCGCTTTCGGCAGAAATGGACTACCGAGGTCTTTGCGGTGGAGAACCAAAAGCCATGCTCTAGTGTCCAGCGTTCCACTCTCCGAATAGCGAGTTGTAGCTGTCGTTCAGCGACCGCCATATTTTGCGCACTATAATGTAGAGCGAAGTCGTCTACATATAGCGACGATACCACTGCTGGACCAGCAGCAGCGACTATACCGTTTATGGCAATCGCAAATAATGTTAGGTTAAGCACCGATCCCTGTGGGACTCCGTTTTCCTGTATATGATATTGCGAATATGTCCCCCCTATTCGGACACGGAATAGGCGAAGGGACAGAAAATTCGCAATAAAAACCGGCAAGTTACCTCGGAATTTCCATTGATGCTGGTTAGAGAGGATGACGTAACGCCAAGCGGTGTCATAGGCCTTCTCGAGGTCAAAGAAAACATTGACTAGGTGCTGTCTCCGGAGTAAAGCGTCCTATATGGCGGTCTCCAGGCGTACCAGATGGTCGTTGGTACACCGAGATGCCCTGAATCCACACTGGTATTCAGACAGGAGTCCTCGCTTCTCCAGGACCCACACCAGGCGCCGATTGACCATCCTCTCAAAGAGCTTGCACAGACCATTAGTGAAACAAATAGGTCTGTAACTCCCTGTCAAATTGGGATCCTTGTCGGGCTTCAGGATAGGTATAATGATACCTCCCTGCCATTGCGCTGGAAACACACTTTCCAACCAGATACGATTTAACACCCGGAGCAAATAACGAATGCTCTCATCGTTAAGGTGTTTAAGCACCAGGTTGTGAATATTATCCGGGCCGGGAGACGTGTCCCTGCAGTGCGCCAGCGATCCGCGGAGTTCCCACTCCGTAAAGGGCACGTTGTACTCCTCCGAAGCGCGGGAAGCAAAACTGAGCTGGAAACGTTCTGCCTCGCGCTTCATGGCCACGAAGGCAGGATCATAGTTATCGGAACCGGATATATCCGTAAAATAGGATGCGAGATGGTTTGCAACGCGGTACGGATCTGTAACCAATTCATTATCGATGGAAATTCCCGGTACAGTAGAAGATGTCTGAATACCCGAGATGCGTCGTAGTTTAGTCCACACTTGGGAGGAGGGGGTATGTGCCGTAATAGACGACACAAACCGTCCCCAGGATTGTTTCTTACTCTGGCGAATAAGAATCCGTGCCTTGGCACGAAATTTCTTAAACGCCACCAAATTGGCCATGGTTGGACGCCGACGGTAGTGTTTATGAGCTCGACGACGGTCTCTTATTGCCGCTGCAATATCCTCTGTCGACCAAGGGACAAGTTTGCGACGAGGAGTCCCAGAAAAGGATGGAATGGACTCTTCGGCGGCAGCAAGAAGCTCATCGGTGATGTGTTGTACCTCGTCACCGACGCTCCGGCAACCAAGATCAACGAACATAGCTCGTTCTTGAAACGAGGGCCAATTTGCCCGCTTAAACACCCAACGACTGGGGAACTCCACGGGCTTCTGGTTCAGAAGTTCAAGAACGATCGGGAAATGGTCACTGTCACAGAGGTCGTCGTGTACATACCAACCAAATAGGGGGACCAGCGCACGGCTACACACACTCAAGTCAATGTGTGAGTACGTGCCGTGCGCTAAGCTAAAATATGTAGCTTCCCCTGCATTTAATAGAGATAAATCCAACCCATGAATTAAGCCCTCCACGTCCCTTCTTCTTGTGCAGGAAGATGGTGATCCCCATTGGGGGTGATGCGAGTTGAAATCACCCACGATAAGGAAAGTTGATGATGATGATAATTTTATGTTAAGGGGCCTAACATCTAGGTTATCGGCCCCTGATGGTTTGGGTGATCGTGAAGATGAAAAAGAAAAGCGAACTTAAAACTAAAACTAACTACTAACCTACATACTAGAAGAAGAAATGGAAAACTAAAGGAGAATAAGGCAAATAAAGGACAGGAGGAAAAGAAATGCCCTCAACCCTCGAAGAAGGTGGATTGAGGGATTTGGAAGGAAGGAGAGCCATGAAAGGCAGATAGGAAAGGGAAAGAGGAGAGGATCCGCCCCAAAGGTAAGGGACAAAAAGGGAAAACGGACCCAGCTCAGGAATCCCTCGGGGTCGCCAACTCCCGAACTCACCAGCCGTGAGCCCCTGAGGGTGTAGCATTATCTAGAGTGCACCAGAAGTGGTGGGGCTACATACACCCGGCCTCCTTGAGGGCCTTAAGCAGAAGGCAGGAGATAACATGAAAAGAAAAAGAAGGCTGACCCCTCGCAGAAGGAGGGTATCAGAAAAGATGAGACAAGGGCCAATTTTGGCGGGAAAGGAAGGGACTCCCTAGGCCTCGGATACCCTAATACCGTCGGGGTCGGAAGAGAACAAGAGTTGACCAAGTGAGGTCGACAGGAAGAAAGATAGGAGCCCGGCACAAGTAAGTGGAAGCAATGCCGGACTCAGCTGGGGCCCCGTGGTCGCCAACAAGATGTGAGCCCCTGGGCGGGATAAGGAAAGGGACTGGAATTGATCAACAAGATCAAAGACGTCATTAATATCTAGGGGCTGGTTCGGTGGAAGTACACGTTACAAACAGTTGCCATGGCAGGCAAGGACATGCGAATTGCAATAGCCTCCAGAGGAGTGGCGAGTGGAAACTCTTCACTGTAGCAGTCAGGGCGAACGAAGGTACAGACGCCCCCCGGAAGCCCTGGCGGCGTCTTGTCGCTCTTTAATGTATAGTCTGAAACCTCTCAGAACAGTCTCGTGATCAGGTCTGAGGTTTGTTTCCTGTAGGCAGACTAAACTCGCTGCGAATTGTGCAATGAGCTGACGGAGCTCTGCCAAATGCCTGTCATAACTGTTACAATTCCACTGTAACAGTGCCATAGTGTGAACTTATAAACTAGGGAATAAGTTGGAGCAGCAAGCTACAGCTTACCCTCTGGAGGATCTTCACCCACTACGTCGACTATAATCTCCATGTCCTCAGGCGAGGTCGTGGAGTGAATCGACTCAGCGGAAGATTTCCTGGACGCAATTTGGCGGCGGGCGATCTCCGCGGGGAGCGCGAAGATCTGGGGACCAAAACGTCCCCAGGCGCAGAAGCCGTTTGGGTGGGGAGAAAGTCGAGTGGGGAGTAAGTCTGCAACTTCCTCCCCTGCTGTGCGGGCGGAGCAGCCTTCGCTCGCACAGCCTTCTTTGGGGCCGAAGGAGGGGTTGAAGTCACCTTCGGGCTCTCTTTCCGATCTGGGGTGTAGATACTGTTGTAGATGGCGGTGGTACATTAGAAGGTTTCACAGCTGAGACAAAAGATGAGGTAGCCGGGACCAAATTGGGTATTATAGCTCTATAATCAATCTTTGGAGAAGGCGAAATCGTGGTATGGTACTTCTTGCGGGCCTCCTGGTAGGTGAGACCATCCAGGGTTTTGATCTCCTGGATTTTCTTCTCACTCAGGAAGACAGGGCAGTTCCTGTCCCGAGGAGAATGAAATCCAGGGCAATTAGTGCACTGATAAGGTGTGGTGCACTCTTCCGCTTCGTCGGGTACCTTACCGCATGTGCCGCAGATTTGAGGGCTTGGGCATCGGGATAACATGTGCCCGAACTTCTGGCACTTATAACACCTCATTGGTGGAGGGATATAAGGCCGTACGTCACAACGGTAACTTGTAACCTTGACTTTCTCCGGGAGCACCGAAAGCTCAAAGGAAATAATGAAAGCACCAGTATCCACGATTTGACCATTGACCTTGCGCGTAATGCGCCGGACATCAGTCACGTGACGGTGCTGCATTTCCTCCTTGAGCTCCTCGTCAGTGTTCAGAATCAGGTCCCGGTGGAAAGTAACTCCTCGGACCAGATTCAGAGACGTGTGTTTTTCCACTTTGACAGGGATAGCGCCAAAATGGTCACATTTCAGAAGTTGTTCAACCTGCTCACCAGTCCTAGTCATGAGCAACAACCTACCATTTCTCATCTTTTGTTCCTTCTCAAGCTCACCATAGACCCCTTCTATGTGGCGAGAAAACAAAATAGACTTTACCATCTTGAAATCGCCCCCATCCGTTCTGGTTGCAACCAGAAACTTGGGAGTGTTAGCACCCAGATTCTCACGAGCAGACTGTTCCCAGGGGGTTGATCCCCGTAGGGAATCAAAAGTTAAAGACTTGGGTGGCGGATCACCCTGTTGGGAGATATTCATTTTCTGTCCCATGGCCATTTCATCCTCCCTGAATGCCACCGACTCCAATCACGGGCTGTCTCTGTAGGCGCTACCCAGCCAAGGCAAGGCCCGCCTAGCTTGGAAGGCATTGCCCGGGGGTCCGATGTTTGACAAGCCATACAGGCATGTACCCCTTGGCATATACTAGAGAGTTTTCCAGCACAGGCATGCAGCTTTGCGGAGACCTGTGTTGTCAGGCGGATACTACTGCAGGGTACATGGCGCAACCACCTGTCGGTGTGGCCAGACCGAACAGGCTCTCGAGCGTAGTCGCACACTTAGGTGGCCCTTCCCCTGACAGCACGCACATATAATTTTGAGTGCCAGACCTCAAAACCATGAACGGAAAAGGCGTGCGATATAACCTAATGAGAGTTATATCGCACAAAGTGGGGGCGTTTAGAGCTGGCTGTCAAACCCGTAAAGGGGACCTGGGCCAAGAAACCCTTTTCGTCGCCTTCTACGACTGGCAGGGTATACCTGTGAGTGTATTCCATCCCTCCCACCCACGGGAGGTCCAATTCGCAAGACAAGCCGGAAACCTAAAAGAATAGCCAAGGTCGCCCCTTTTAGTTGCCTCGTACGCAGGCAGGGGATACCATGGGTGGCGCAACATGGCGGCTGAGTGAACAACACAGCAGTGAGTAGCTCCGAAAACATTGTGTATTTAAGAGTGAATTCGAGGAAGAAACTAAACCATATTTGTCACCCAACAATATAAGTATACGTTGACCATCAATTACAATTACTAACTTCCTCGTAAATTGGTTAAATAGGAGTTTTCACTTGCATCGGCAACATGGGCGACTGAGGAGAGTGTGGTGGTAGCTTGGGGAAGGCTGGAAAAGTACAGTGTGGTTCATGTAAAAAATGGTTCCACAAGAAGTGTGTGAATACATTGAACAGATTCACCGAGTGGCTGTGTGTGAAATGTGGGGACTATAGTGCATCAATAAGTGAGTGATAGTGTAAGTAACGAAGACGCTCCATCAATGGAGAATATTTATGGAATGCTGAAAGATTTAAAAGAACAACTTAAAATCATAAAAGTCCTCTCGGCACGCCGGAAGGCGGAGGTAGATTTCACCGGACGAACTTGGGGATAGGCGAAAATAGGCAGAATATGCAGGTTTTCGTAGAAGGATCAGACCTCATTTATTGCGAGAAAGTATTTTATAATTGGAGCTTAATTAACTTTGTTTTTCGTCATTTTATGCATATTTTAAACATTTTATTGTCTTATGTGGACGGTAACCTTCTTGTCATTTGGGGTCTATTTTTATACTTGTGGTCACACTGCCCTTATGCAAGGTTTCGACACTGATGTGTAACTATGTAACGGTCAGTTACTTCTTCACGCAAAATTATATTTCCCGTAGAGATTTTGGTTGGTTCCTCAGTTTAGGGGCTGCGAAAACGCAGTCATGTAACCCCGTGTACTTTGGGTGAGTGTAGAATCTGTCTGATAAACAGTGTGAATTGTGATGGCTGTATTAGTCTGTAATTCAAGTAAGGACTGCAGACGGTCAATTTCAAGCAGTAGTTCCTAATGTTGCTACCAGATACTACCGTCAACGACACCTAGCCGTGAACGTGGCTACTAGATGCCACCGCAACCAGCAACTCGCAACGAACGTTGGAACTTCCCCTCCAAAAGAAAGCATACTGAGGGATTTTTAGCGCTCTTAGAAAATCCGACGACTTCGGCCGGCTTTGAACCCGTGACCTTCGGCATAGAAGTTCAGCATGCTACCAGTTACGTCACCGAAGACGCTTCACACAAATTAGTCAGATGGAAATCTGAATCTGATATCGAGCAAGTGCGTTGTCATGGCAACGTCCGATGGCTCATCCGTCATCAATTTAGTAGTGTTGCCATGGCAACTTCTGATAGCTCTTGGCATTTTCTTATAATTCCGAAATCATTTTTCTCATCCCTTGGCGTAATGGTGGGTCATATCAAAAATTCTTTCAGACAAAAGTTTGAGGTAATTATGAGGGGAATATTGCCCATTTTGTACGGTTTTGATATTGTGCCTGTTAAGAGAGATATGATTAATGTTTCCCGAAAAACCCACTTTTTCCCACCCCTTTGGTCAATGGTACGTGCTATAAAAAAACTCTTGAGACATAAATGTTTGGGCTTTATCCGACACATAGTATGAACTTTGAACGGATTCGATATTTCACATATTAAGAGAGTTATAGCAATATTTCACTTTTTCGAAAAAAAAGCCCCCCATTTTCACCCCCTTCGACCGATTTAGCCCAGTAACGAACTAGACCGAGATTTTATAGGTATACATATTCGGTAAAAAATCAAAGTGATTGGTGCGAAATTACGGCAGTTATCGTGTCCACAAGAAACTGATATACATATATATATACATAAATTAGCCTATATATAAACTTTTGAACTGACAGTGGTTTTGGGGTTTGGGGGATGTGAAACAAGAAGATATGTCGAAATTTTCCGGAAGTCGAAACATGGGACCCTTTGAAATAGTTAGCTTTCTAATGAAATCTACCTAAAAGGGGGCGAAAACCGGAATCCCTCGGGGTCGCCATCTTCCCAACTCACCAGCTGTGAGCCCTTGAGGGTGTAGCACTATCGAGGGTGCACCAGAAGTCGTGGGGCTATATCATGGCTTCCTTTAAGGCTGTGCTACCGAAAAATAAAATATTTTTTAATTTTAATTTTGTCTTCTTAATCTGTCTTCGGGACTTGTTATATGCCACTTTTGTAAAATATAGACTGCTCGTTTGTTCAGGGCATGGATTCAAAGTGTCTACTCTGAGGGTTAAAAGTACATACGTCACGACAAAACTAATAACAGGAGAATTTCGAAATTTCTGTACAATAACCCTTGTAATAGTAGCTTCATTATGAACAATTTTTATTTCAAAATTCCACATATTTTATAAAAGCATAATATTTCAATAACCTTTTTTATTGTAAAAAAAATTGCTATAATAGCTTCAAATTTATTCAATTTGTAGAGGCTCTAATTCTGAGCAGTTCGAATATTTGATGAAAGAAACTGTTTAGTGATAAACCCGTGACGTATGTACCTTTGACTAGTCTTCAACTCGGCAGAAGGGTAACTACACAGGCTACACGATAGGCTACCCGCGCTACCACTTGCAACAAGCTTCATTCCCCCACCCTACTACCTAGCACCGCACCGCACCTCCCGTTGCGGGTCATTCCTTTCCTTACGCAGCATTCCATTCTACTTACCGTGGAGTGCAAAGAAAACAAAATAACTCGCCTTCTTCCAAAACTTTTTCCTGTGCGCTGAGTCGCGACACTTCAGTCTAACTAGACCTAATCTTGAGGAAGCAATAGAAGAATATATCTCGCCCCTTTCTCGTTTCATTTCCTAATTCTGCGTTTGTGTTTCGTGATTGAGTGTTCCTATAACATTCACACTTTATTCTACAATGCCACGAAAGCATTCTCCGTCAAGGAAACGTTCCAGAAGAGGCCGTGAAGCAAAGACTACGTGGGAGAAAAGAAAAAAACAAGAAATCACCGTGAATGTTTCAAACGATTCTGCTCAATTTGAAGATTCCGAAGAAATATTCAACAGATTGTTAGTTGAAAGCACTTCCCCAATAGGCCACGATGCAAGTCGGTAAGTAAACTATTGTTACAATATATAAATAAATTATTAATTAATTAATTAATTAATTTGAAAGGACTTGTCAATTTTTTATTAGATTACCTACTTGTAAAACGTGTTGTTGTTGCTTATTTTAGGGACTGAGACATCGCGGTCATATAGCCCCATGTATTTTGTGTGTGTATGGAATTTGTGTGATTACATATGTTAATGTGATGGCTGTACTATTGTGTGAATTTCTAAATTGGGGATAGGATTGCTTTTAGAGAGGAACCATCCCAGCATTTGCCTGGAGTTAGTTTTAATGCGTATTTGCTTTCTGTATGTTAATAATAATCAAGGTAATATTTTTTAACATTGTGTAATTTCAGGTATGAAGATCAAGATTATTCCATAAATTTTCCAAACGATTCAGGAAGTGATACAGACGATGACAATGAGTCTGTGAAGTACCACCTATGGTAATTGAAAGGAATACTGAGGCCAACGAACTGCCTCCAATAGGGCGACGCATCGTTGATATTGGTCACGTTATGAAAGAAATAGAATTAGTAACGAGCATTCCAAACATTGCACCATGGGAAAATACAAATACAAAAAAGAAATAAAATATGGATTATATTGTACATGGATTTATTATTGTGATAACTGCGAAAACGAATATGCTGTAACTTCAGAGCCTGTTTACCAAAAATGGAAGTGAACGATACTCTGGTGTGGGGAGCTACGGCAGTAGGCATCGGGTTTTCTCAAGTCGAGGAAATGTTCAGTGTTTTGGACATACCGATCGTGGGCCACAACAAATACGCAAACCATGAAATACGAGTTGGCGATGTACGTACTGTATATTGATCCATATTTCCTTATGACCTATATATTATAAATAATTCTGAATAGGCCTAAGTGGTTTCAGTGAATTACGAATACTATTTTTTGGTTCATTATTAGATGAAAATTATGCAAAGAAAAGCCTCTCTTCAAACATTTCTATATTAAGACAATTTTAAACATTTCATTCAAAACATATTTAAGATTTTAAAACAAATACATTCTGTAAATTATAATCCCGTCCAAGCAATCATTGCTATTGTTGTTATTAATATTATTATTCTCTTTCTAAAGGTTTGGGAAGTAGCTCTCATACGTAAAATGAAAGAAAATCCAGAAGAAGAAAGCCGTATTGCCATTGAAAAGAACAACTATTTGAATGGCGTTCCGTACATATCTGTTATTGGCGACGGAGGCTGGGCGAAGAGGTCGTATGGACATGGGACGAGCTCGCTGAGTGGTGGTGTAAGCATTTGGGAAATATTAAAGGGATTTCACGTATTCCTTTCATTGCAAAATGGGCGATGTTTACTTTTGCTTAGCTAAGTCACACCACTGTGTCTACATGGCATCTTAGTCCCTGGAGAAAACTACATGGAAGCCCAGGTAGTATTTTCAAGGCGAAAATTGTCACCAGAGAGAAAAGACGATCTCGAAGGGCACTGCCATTTACTCAAAAACCGCCAGTAAAGAAGAGACGAAAGTGTGATGAAAACTATGCCTGACGTTGAAGATGAAGTTCTTAAGACAAGAATGATCAACTTCTCGAAGAAAATGGCCGATGAGGTAACAAACGTAGTCCTATTGAGGTATCAACTCTTGGACAACACACTAACCCCATGTGGCACGACCAAAGAGTGAATCGCTTGACAGCTTCCAAGTTTGGGCTAGTCATAGCGTTTATCTCACACCCCTTGCCACAATCTTGTAAAATTAACTTTGTATCCCAAAAATCTCACCTCAGTTTCCGTCAAATTTGGAAGAGATAATGAGGACGCTGTGTTGAAAATGTACGAGGACAAAACTGGCAACATGGTCACCAAGTGTGGGTTCTTCGTAGATCAAGATCATTCATTTTTAGGAACCAGTCCTGATGGTTTGGATGCTTGGGATGGCCTCGTAGAAGTAAAATGCCTTGCGTCCGTCACTGAATCAGATTTGAGAGACGAGGTGACTAAAAACAAAAAGGTTTGTGCTTGGAACTGTCAGAAGGAAAATTGCAATTGAAACGAAGCTACAGCTACTTCTTCTAGGCAGTGGCAGATTCAGGCCTTGCGGGGCCCTGGGCGATATGATAAGGTGGGGCCCACAACAATAGGTAAAATAAAAATTTAAAGTTACGAGCCTTACAGTAGTCGCATATGATGTGTAACATCTGACATGTTATCCTACTATGAAATTGAAATGAAATATATGTGAAGTCATCTGACATGTTTTCCTACTCGTATACTACACAGCTTGGACATTCTTAAAATTCTTAATTTACGCTCCGTTTTCATACTGGTACTATGATGAATGTATAGATTGAATTGAAGATATGCTACTGTTACACTTGTTTAAACAAACATCACATATTATATTGTAAATTAAGAGGAGGAATGAAACCATATTCTCTAGTCTATATACTACTAGAAATAATGTTCAATACAATCAAATTTCCCAACTCCTGCTTGGTACAAAATATTGTAATAAACATTAGATAAATCATAATTTCATGTATATTCTGTTAAAATGACGTATAATGTTATGATAAATATCGTTTAAAGCGATAATCTGGTAGCAAAAATAATTGATGGGACTGGGGTTCGAACCAGAGAACCTCATAATTCGCAGACCAACACACTATCCACGTAGCTATTACAACCACAGATAGAGTACAAGACGGTTACTTAGCCTATTTTCACGTACCGCCATGAAAGGCTAGCCTAGTTCCCGTATAAAAACATCGATATATTATATTCATAACTGCATTACCGCAATGTGGGTTAATATCTGAAAAGCCATTGTGAAAAAACATAATACCGGCTTTGCTGACTAGTTACAATGTTTCATATTAAAGCATATCATCATTTAAATACTGATACGAAGACTGTCACCATGTGGTTTGTGTTTCAATCAGTTGACACCAGAGTTCGCATAACTTTGCATTGAAAAACACGTTACTCGGGGAGTGGATGCCCAACACTTTTATCCCGAGATTGAAAAACAGACCCTTAATAAATCATAATTGTTTTCAGCAAATAAGATATAATGAATATTTTCACACAAAAGAACGACAACCTGAAGATGATTTATTGTAGGAATAGCTGTAATGGGGCCTCCAAACATTGGAGTAAACCGTTTGTGATAGTACGTCTTGTTACGAATTTCCGCCACTGCGTGTGCTCATTGTTTCCTGGTACACTTTTCCGTCAATCCCACTACCGTCCATTTTTTTTTTTTCAAAATCAGTCCCATAAAATATCAGCTCTCGGCACCAAAATCCATCCGCTAAATAAATAAATCCAGCAACCGAGCGGAAAGATGTTACACATCAAAAAAATTGAATCAAATGGAAAATCGTTTAGTAATAATAATAAAATAAAGAATAGTTACAATATTTTGAATACACTACATTACATTTATTTAATAATATGAAAGAAACCTTTATGTCCTCTTGAAGAAGGTTATGTAAACTATGAAATATTAAAATATTACTTTGCGACTTTTTGCCCGGCTGAAGTCTTCTATCATTTCACTGAAATCTAAACTTGCTAAATGGTCACGGGAGGTCATAGCTGCACTGAAAAAAGAATATGAATTATACATTAGTTTGAAAAGTTTGAAAAGTATAATTACTAGGTAATTAATCAATTAAATTTTAAACAATTCATGGCACGGAGCCCCCCAGACCGTGGGGCCCAGGGCGGCCACCCTCCTCGCCCTCCCCTAGATCCGCCCCTGCTTCTAGGTCCAAGGTCAATTGAATATCACCAGGAGAAAATGATGCGACAATGTAGTTTATACGAAGAAAGAACTATTCGTAGAAAGGATAGAAAAGGATGAAACATTATGGCAAAGAAAAATGCTTCCAAACCTGGTACAATTTTATAAGGAGTGTATTTTGCCAGAAATTCTAGACAGTCGAGTTGTTCGAGGCATGAACATCCGAGATCCCTCATTTGTGCTAGAGGCACAACGACAAAAGCAGGCGACAAATAATACCAACAAACGAAAGAAGAGGAAACCACTGACACATTCACAGACAAGAAAAACATTAACCACCTGGGGGTATAGTGGCTAGCGTTCTTGGCTGACGCCCTGGAGGTCCAGGTTCGATTCCCGGCTCAGCCAGGAGATTTTAATACTGTTGTGAGGGCTGGAACGGGGTACACTCAGCCTCGTGAGATAAAACTCAGAAGAGGAGGGTTCAATTCCTACCTCAGTCATCCTGGATGTGGTTTTCCGTGGTCGGGGTGGTTCCTAACTTAAGGCCACGGCCGCCTCTTTATGTTCTATCCCCAATTTACAACTGCACACAGTGGTACAGCCATCACAATAACACAGGTTACACACACCTAGATGCACGGGGCTATATGACCACGATGTCGCAGCCCTAAAATAAGCAACAACAAGAAGCTAATATTGTTGAATGATACTCGAACGAACTGTAAATTGTTCAGAATACGTAGCCTATTTTTAGCCTACTTTTCACATTTTGCAAAAATGAGGAAAAAGTAGTCTTATGAGATCGGGCAAATGTCTGTCTGTCTGTCTGTCTGTCTGTCCTTCTGTCTGTCTGTCTGGCTGTGTGTGTGTCCCCCCCTATCAACTCCTAAACGGCTGCAGTAATCATAACCAAATTTAGTATGAGTAAAGATGTGCACCGGAATAGCTCACGTCCATATTTGAAAATGATGTCAGTGCTACCAACTGCTGAAAAAACGCACTAGAAATTTGAGCTCCATGTTGGATATCCTGCAAGGTATGCATAGGAGCTATTCCAAAATTGGCACACATGTAGATAATACTATTTCAGTTTAATTTCCAGGAGGCCAACCATGACAGTGTTGCCAAAATAATTAAAAGCCTCCTGATAGGTCCAATGTTTAAATGCATATAACTTCTACACTATCAACTGGATTTCAACCAAATTTTGTATGTAATATCTGTACATAAACAGATATGACTGAGCGTATTCTTAAGAGCCACCAGGGCTGCCAACTGTTAATAATTGCTCTCTCTATTTTTTTTATCCAAATACCAATATATCAGAATGTGTGCAAGCCGACAGCTTTAAACTATGCACACGTATAGTACCTGACATGTTTGATTAATTTTGGAGTAACTTATATACGTCAGTTCTACCAACATGATTCTAAGCCTGCTGATAGGGCCAATTTTTAAATACATGTAACTTCTATACTATCAGTAGGATTTCATCCAAATTTCGCATGTGCTATGTGTAACATATCAGATATGACTATAAGTATTCTTCAGTGCAATCAGGGCTGCCAACTGTTAATAAATGCTGTCTATATTTTTTACCCTAATATCAATATATCAAAAAGTATGCAAGCCAACAGCTCTATACTTTGCACACGTATAGCACCTGACATTCTAGATTAATTTGGAGTAATTAATACAAGGCAGTGCTGACAACATGATTCTATGCCTGCTGATATGTCCAATTTTAAAATACATGTAACTTCTATACTAACAAATGGATTTCATCCAAAATTGGCACAACAAGATATCATAATATTTCAGATTATTTCTGACCAGCACACGCATGGTATTGTTGGCAACATGCTTTTACGCGTGCTGTTAGATCCAGTGTCTAACTGCAAGTAACGTCCATTGGACTTCAACCAAATTTTGTATTCTGTACCTTAAGAGATGGAACTAAGAATATATTCAGTCACCAGGGCTGCCAACTGTAGTGCTCTATTAGGCTACATTATACCAGGTATATTTTGAACTAATTAGATATTTCGATATTACCAACTTAATTTCGTCATTATTCTAGATAGGTTCATATTCTGTAGAATAATCATTGTCATGAAAAGTAGGCTGTATAGTTCTTAACGGAACTTCTTGTTTTTTAATCAGTTGCCTTGTAAGTTTATTTGGTTTAGGAAGTGAATAATAAATTATTCTTTATTATTTAATGTGAAATGATTAATAACATAACAACTTTAACATACTTAAATATATCATTTAGCTGCGTGTTATTGTGTTTTTCATGTTCTTGCTAGTGTGTCTATGCAGCCGATTGTCATTGAACTTGCTGCTTACATTTTAAAAATAATTTTTGTTTGTTAATAGTGCATAATTTGGGTATTTTCTGAAAAAATTCCCGAGATGGTTTCTTATTTTGAAATGATGTTATAATTTAGTAGATTAATTTTCATTTACATATGTGGCAAATATTATGGGGTTTTCAGTGTTTTGGCTCTTAATTGTGAAAGTGTGTGTTTTGTTCACAGAATGTAAAATATGCATTGTACTTCACAAAATTCTGCATACGTGAACTTGAAATTTCATTACTGAATGAGCAGTCATTTTGTTTATATAAATCACCTTTTGTGGTTTACTGCGTTTTTTTAAATAATATTTTGCATTCCATTGCAGTTTTGTCAGTGCGCAATAAAAAGGTTTATGATCCATCCAAACACTTCTTTTGTGTTTTAATTTCATAGTTATATCACTGATATGCAACCACTTCGCTACAGAAAAACTCTTCCCCCCTATGGGTAGTTACAAAGCCCATATGTAGTTTCGTTTCACGCGCGCAATTTTTTAAAAAAGAACTTTTTTGGAAATTATGAAAATGTCAAAATACTGAAACTGATATATATCTTTACATCAATTATACTATTATTATTATTGCGTTAAAGCTGGTGATTTACACAAATGGAATCCCTGAAATCTTATAAAATAACTGGCATTAAACATTATGAGCGAAGTATCCCTATAGTTTTTCTCTTGGTTAATATTGCAAAGAAACTAAATTAACTCAATATATTTCTACATTTGTATTAATTCCATTCCTTGAAACTGGTAGGTATACTGTAAGCTTTAATTGTGTATTCATTTTATGTGGCATATACCCAGCGCAGTAAATCTGTGTTCAGAAAATATGTAGTGGATCTGAGAAGGTTAAGTGGTGTCATAAAATTACTTCCTGTTGAACTGCACAATTCAAACGACAAATTGAACTTCTGAATGGCTGGAAGTACTTTATATTAATATAAATCAAGATTTTATAGTAGTTTTATATTGCGGTGTTAAAATACGCTTAAAAATATATTTTATTTTTTTCGCCATCGTTTTACCCTCCAGGGGTGGCTTTTCCCATGGACTAAGCGAGGGATCCCGCCTCTCCCGCCACTGAGGGCAATGTCCTGGAGCTTGAAAATTGGGTAATGGATACAACTGGGGTGTGTGATCAGCACTACGCCCAGGCGGCCTCACCTGCAAAGTGAACAGGGGCCTGATGAAGGGATGGGAAGAATTTGAATTTATTTGAATTTGAATTTTGAATTTATTGTTTCTCTTATACAGGCCACTGAGGCTACAAAGCCTCTTTATGCAGCTCTCTTCATTCAGAGGGCGGTTACATACAATAGAATAAATTAAGAAAGAAAAAACTTAACCTATACATACAGTTGACAATAAAAGTTCTTGTTATTACATCCGTTCACCTTGAACATGATAATTGTATAGCTGATAGATTACAATGAAGGGAGTGTTTTATCGCTCTGATAGGAAGTCCTGAATACTGGTGCAATTTATATTTATTCCAGAGAATACTAACTGAAATACGGAATGAACCTTTGCATTTTTCGGTTCTGTGATGAGGTATCTGGAGCATTTGTGCAGTGTGTCTATTCGCACGGTTATGCACTGATTGCATGGGAGTTAGTGTGTAGTAAATATAAGACGGAATTTTGAATTTTAGAATTTTTATCACAGTCAGAGCCATGGCATACTGTCTTCGTTCCTTTAACTTTAGCCATCCAATCTGGACGTAAAATGGAGTTATATGAGACTCTCTTGGTACATTGAGAACAAACCGCAAGCAAGCATTTTGCATTCTTTGCAATTTTGTATTGAGGACCTCTCCCATATTATGGTAAATTATAGATCCATAGTCAAATATTGGTAGTATCAAACTCTGTATCAGTATCTTTCGCACATTTTGAGGCAAATAGAAGCAAGTTCGCCTAATTTGATATAATGACGATGCAATCCTTTTCAGAATCATGTTTGTGTGATCCTGCCACGATAATCGAGAGTCAAAAATAACTCCCAGATTTGTTACTGCTGACTGGTACGGAACTGTTTGGGATGCAAGCTGTAAAGGTGGTACTGGGTCAGGTAGGGAACTGAGTAATTTGGTATAGCCGATGACGATCGGTTGCGTTTTTTCGAAGTTAAGTATTAGATTATGATCGAGTGCGTACTGAGATAGGCTTTGAATGTCACTGTTAATTAGAGCTACCTTCAAATGAATGGATTTCAGATCCGTGTGTAGATATAGCTGAAGGTCATCTGCGTACATATGATGTTGACAAAATTTAAGGACAGATGGAAGGTCATTTATATACACGGAGAACAGGAGTGGACCAAGGACCGAACCCTGCGGCACACCTGTTGTTACTTCACACCATTCTGAAACATTGTCATCTGCTAGGACTACTCTCTGACATCTGCCTGTTAGGTAAGACCTAAACCAGTTCGTTACTGACTTTGAAAGGCCTAGATTTCTTAATTTAACTAGTAGGATCTCGTGGTGAACTCTGTCAAAAGCTTTGCTGAAATCGAATAGAGATAATATAGTTATTTCCTTCCGGTCCATTGCTAGACGAATGTCGTCTGTGACTTTGATAAGGGCTGTCAGAGTACTATGTTTTGATTTATATCCAGATTGGTTCGGGTTTAGGATATTATTGGAATTTATATATTCATAAAACTGATCAAAAACAATCCGTTCTAACGCTTTCCCAATTGCACACAATATACTTATTGGTCTAAAGTCACTACAGTTTAAGGCGTTCGTGAATTTTGGTATTGCTTTGATGTTGGCTTTTTTCCATTGTGTCGGATAAATACCCATTTGCAGGCTATAGTTAAATATATGCAATAAAACTGGCATGAGGAGGTCCATATTCCTTTTCAATAGCGTAATAGATATATGATCTGGTCCTATGGCTTTTGAAATTATCCTAAATATGGCTAAATGAATGTCCTCTGGATATATATAGCCAAAATGAAATTCTTCCCGTCGGTCAGTAAATTTTTCCCTGTAGTTAACAACAGTTGACAAAACTCTATTGCTGTCTACAACGGTTGATACGTTTAAATAATGCTTATTAAGCTCATCAGCGCTCATTGTTGGGTTATTGCTTTTGTGTCTGGATTTTCCAACACCGAGAGTTTTTATAGCTCTCCACAAAGCCGAAGAGTTTTTAGCTGAATTAATTAGCGAATAAGTGTAACGTATCTTTGTATTACGAATAACTTGCTGGGTTCTGTTGCGTAAGCTTTTGTATTCTACAATGTCCTCGGGTTTCTGTGTTCTGTTGCACTTCTTTCTGGCTCTATTTCGAGATCTTATTAGATCTTTTATTTCTGTGTTGATCCAGGCAGCTGGTGCGTGCCTCACGTTAGCTGAGCGCACTGGGGCATGGCGATCATATAAATCAATTAAAAATGTGTTGAATGTTTCGACCTTCTCATCTATAGTTTGCTGCTCGAGAACAGTGTGCCATGGAACTGAGATGGCATCAGCCTTAAACCTTTCATAATTAAACCTGCTGAAGTCTCGAAAAGTTCGAATACTGGGCTTATATTTTGGAGTTGACAGGGTATATACTGCGTATAAGAGATCATGTGCTGAGAAGCCAGAAGCAGCTGTTTGGCCAAACTCAATCACGTGCTCATTGCAGTTGGATGCTATTAGATCCAGAGTAGAAGAAGAGGTTGCAGTGTGATGTGTATCTTGATACGGGAGCCACGACAGATTGCAAGTATTTAGAGTTTCTACTATGTTTTTCGTTTCAAATGTAGCCGACCCAAAATGGGCATTGAAATCACCGGCTAATATTACATATTTATAACTAAAAATGTGTGAAAGCATGTCATTTAATAGTAGTTCCATAAAACCGACTTTGGGTGCTCTATAAACACAAATAAATAATACTTTAGTATCTTTCAGGCAAATCTCTACGAATAGGTACTCAGGTCTGAAATTCTCATTATTTGGGGATTTGCAGATAACCCGGCACTTAATGTGCTGTCGAACATACACTGCTACTCCAGGCAAGGAAGTGGGAAGGAGGCGGCCGTGGCCTTACGGTAGGTAGCATCCCGGCATTTGCCCGAGGACGATGTGGGGAAACCACGGAAAACCACTTCGAGGATGGCTGAGGTGGGAATCAAACCCCCTCTACCCATTTGGACCACCCGAGGCTGAGTAGACCCCGTTCTAGTCCTCATACCACTTTTCAATTTTCGTGGCAGAGCCGGGAATCGAACCGCGGACCTCCGGGGTGGCAGCTAATCACTCTGACCACTACGCAACGGAGGCGACTTTAAAAAATGGTACCTAATTTCACGTTATTGAAATTCTTGATCGAATTTTGAAGTTTTTAGTTCTTATTTCTAAAAATTACAACAACAACAAAAAACGGGACACGATAGAGAAACTCTGGATACAGAATTGGATTCTACATCCCTCAATACCTAAGCAGACATTCAGGTATATTGTCTTATTAATATTATATTTATTTTTTTAATGATAAACTTTGCCAATTTTGATGTTTTTTCGATTTTCTTTTCAAAATTACAAGAAAAGAAACCTGGCGTGCTACAGAAAATCTGAACACATGGCACTTTACTTAACAATAAGAAAGTTAATATTTTCCCTTGTAGCAGAAGAAAATTGAAATGCATAGTCCTATCAATCAAACGCCCCGACCCATTTTATCCGGCTGGAGGACAGATCTCAAGGTTGCAATAAGCTTACGACTCGGAAACAGATCGCTGTGCGACTCGCAAGGAAGGCTTCAAGTGAGAGAGGGGAAGGTAGTGTGCGATTGAGGAGTAATGGAAGGGAGGAGGGGAAGTCGCTATTCACATGCGGTTGCTCGCAAGGGACGGCAGTGCTGCCATCTCTTATCCAGTGCTTGTCAGCAGAACCAGTAGCACAGCCTTAAGAACGCCTTGGCCACACCGAATTGCAACACCGCTTCTCTGACGTCATACGTCCGGATCCGGCCGTGCGCTAGGCAGAGAAGATGATGATGATGATAATTGTTGTTTTAAGGGGCCTAACATCTAGGTTATCGGCCCCTGATGGTTTGGGTGATCGTGAAGATAGGCAGAGAAGACAATGCTGTCTGACAATATATTCATTTGAAATCGGGTTATTGGAAAGAAGTTCACTAATATGTATGGACAGGGGAAGGTGCGTATACTGTAGATTCTGATGTAAGTTATTCAATAATAAAGTCAACAAAACGATAAAAATGATAAAATTACTTCACATACTTTTAACGTATATTAAAACATGTCAAGAATCAAATAAATACTTCACATAAGTGTTAACAATTTTCTTTTCTTACTTTCACTTGAAGTAGGCCTACTCGACGCGTCTGTCATCATTTTGGAGTAATTTTTCAGAAGAATGTTCGATGCAATTGCAATTATTAGCTTAACAGTATCACCATTTTCTCCGCCACAGATACACATATCTTCAATGACGTGACGCATTACCGTGTCAGAAAACACTATCTTCTCACTTAGTAAGCACAAAACATCCTTCTGTTTGTCACTGAATGATAAGAAGACATTGCTCATATCTCTCTGATATTCGCGACTGCATAATCGCAATTACATTGCTTGTTATTTCAACAACAAAATAATAATAATAATAATAATAATAATAATAATAATAATAGGCCTATCGACCGGGGTAGCTACTCACGTAGTGCCGCAAGGCCCTGGGACCTGACTTTCCCTGGAATCGGAAGAGCAGTGGGCTCGAATCCCATCGTCAACCGTTCTTGAAATGGTTTTCCGTGGTTTCAAATTTTTAGCTCCAGGCAAATGCCGGCCACTGACGCTTCCATCCAATTCTTTTCCCAGTTTCAGTCATTGTATCTCTCATTAACTATTCTGGTGAGGCCGCCATCAGGAAGGGAACCCGGCCGTGAAGACCATTCGCCACATTTTATGATGATGATGATGATACCTATTGTTGTTTTAAGGGGCCTAACATCGAGGTTATCGGCCCCTGATGAAATGAAATGGCGTGAAATGAAAAGATGAAGATAAAAAACAGCTCACTGCTATGGATGAAACGAAAATGGTTTAGATAAAATAGACAGTTGAGCCCCAACAACTATGCCTTATGTAGCAGGGAAAATACTTACAAAAAGGAACTCAGATTGAAACTACTCATCAAATGGAGAGGGGTAATACGTACATAAGGGAATTTCGAACGAAAATACCCACAAAACGAATAGATTGAAAAATACACACAAAATGTAGGTTAAGTCCAAAATACGTACAAAATGCAACGTACAGTCGAAATACTTACAAAATGCAAGTGAAATCGAAATACTTACAAAAGTCCTCTCGGCACGCCGGAAGGCGGAGGTAGATTTCACCGGACAAACTTGGGGATAGGCGAAAATAGGCAGAATATGCAGATTTTCTTAGAAGGATCAGACCTCATTTAATGCGAGAAGGTATTTTATAATTGGAGCTTAATTAACTTTGTTTTTCGTCATTTTATGCTTATTTTAAACATTTTATTGTCTTATGGGAACGGTAACCTTCTTGTCATTTGGGGTCCATTTTTATACTTGTGGTCACACTGTCCTTATGCTAGGTTTCGACACTGATGTGCAACTATGTAACGGTCTGTTACTTCTTCACGCAAAATTATATCTACCGCAGAGATTTTGGTTGGTTCCTCAGTTTAGGGGCTGCGACAACGCGGTCATGTAACCCCGTGTACTTTGGGATGGCTGTATTAGTCTGTAATTCAGGTAAGGACTGCAGACGGTCAATTTCAAGCAGTAGTTACTAATGTTGCTACCAGGTACTACCGTCAACGACACCTAGCTGTGAACTTGGCTACTAGATGCCACCGCAACCAGCAACTCGCAACGAACGTTGGAACTTCCCCTCCAAAGGAAAGCATACTGAGGGATTTTTGGCGCTCTTAGAAAATCCGACGACTTCGGCCGGCTTGGAACTCGCGACCTTGGGCATAAACATTCAGCATGCTACCAGTTACGTCACCGAAGCCGCTTCACACTTAGATGGAAATCTGAATCTGATCTCGTGCAAGTGCGTTATCTTGGCAACGTCTGATGGCTCATCCCTCATCAATTTAGTAGTGTTGCCATGGCAACCACTGATAGGTCTTGGCATTTTCTTATAATTCCGAAATTATTTTTCTCATCCCTTGGCATAATGGTGGGTTATATCAAAAATTCTTTCAGACAAAAGTTTTAGGTAATTATTATGGGAATATTGTCCATTTTGTACGGTTTTGATATTGTGCCTATTAAGAGAGATATGATTAATGTTTCCCGAAAAACCCACTTTTTCCCACCCCTTTGGTCAATGGTTGGTGCTATAAAAAAAACTCTTCAAACATACATTTTTGGGCTTTATCCGACACATAGTATGAATGTTGAACGGATTCGATATTTCACATATTAAGAGAGTTATAGCAATATTTCACTTTTTCGAAAAAAAAGCCCCCCATTTTCACCCCCCAACGACCGATTTAGCCCAGTAACGAACTCGACCGAGATTTTATAGGTATACGTATTCGGTAAAAAATTCAAAGTGATTGGTACAAAATTACGGCAGTTATCGTGTCCACAATAAACTGATATACATATACATACATAAATTATATATAACTTTTGAACTGACGGTGGTTTTGGGGCCTGGGGATGTGAAACGCGAAGATATGTCGAAATTTTCCGGAAGTCGAAACATGGTACCCATTGCAATAGTTAGCTTTCTAACGAAATCTACCTCTGGTTGGTTCCTCAGTTTAGGGGCTGCGACAACGCGGTCATCTAACCCCGTGTACTTTGGGTGAGTGTAGAATCTGTCTGATACACGGTGTGAATTGTAATGGCTGTATTAGTCTTAACTCATGTAAGTACTGCAGACGGTCAATTTCAAGCAGTAGTTCCTAATGTTGCTACCAGGTACAACCGTCAACGACACCTAGCTGTGAACTTGGCTACTAGATGCCACCCCAACCATCAACTCGCAACGAACGTTGGAACTTCCCCTCCAAAGGAAAGCATACTGAGGGATTCTAGTGCTCTTAGAAAATCCGACGACTTCGGCCGGCTTTGAAACCGCGACATTGGGCATAGACATTCAGCATGCTACCAGTTACGTCACCGAAGCCGCTTCCCACTTTATCAGGCGGCTTTGGTGGCGTAGTCGGTAACATGCTGAGCTTCTATGCCCAAGATACCGGGTTCAAACCCGGCCGAAGCCGTCGGATTTTTTAAGAGCGTTAAATATCCCTCAGTATGCCTTCCTTCGGAGGGGAAGTAAAGCCGGCGGTCCCATGTCATAGATTTATGGCATGTTAAAGATCCTTCCACTAATTGCACCTGTGTGAAGCTAAATTGGATAGGTTAAGAATGTATACAACGCTCTTAGGTTTCTATGTTCGTTGCCAAGAGCCGACTGCGGCGGCGTCTAGTAGCTCAGTTCTGAACTTGGCCTCGTAGTCGTTGACAGTGGCGCTTGGCGGCAAAAGTAGGAACTATCTGAAAAATTGTTAGTTGCAGTACTTAAATTAACAAACAGGTAACACACACTAATACAGTCATCACAATTAACACCGGTTATCAGACAGATTCTACACACACCCAAAGTACACGGGACTACATGACCGCGTTGTCGCAGCCCCTAAACTTAAGAACCAACCAACCAACCACTTAATCAGATGGAAATACTGAATCTGATCTCGTGCAAGTGCGTTGTCATGGCAACGTCTGATGGTCCATGCCTCATCAATTTAGTAGTGTTGCCATGGCAACCACTGATAGCTCTTGGCATTTTCTTATAATTCCGAAATCATTTTTCTCGTCCCTTGGCGTAATGGTGGGTCATATCAAAAATTCTTTCAGACAAAAGTTTTAGGTAATTATTAGGGGAATATTGTCCATTTTGTACGGTTTTGATATTGTGCCTATTAAGAGAGATATGATTAATGTTTCCCGAAAAACCCACTTTTTTCCACCCCTTTGGTCAATGGTTGGTGCTATCAAAAATCTTATTTGACATAAATTTTTGGCACTTATCCGACACATATTATGAACTTTGAATGGATTCGATATTGCACGTATTAAGAGAGTTATAGCGAAATTTCACTTTTTCAAAAAAAGCCCCCCATTTTCACCCCCTTCGACCGATTTAGCCCAGTAACGAACTCGATCGTGATTTTATAGGTATACATCTTCGGTAAAAAATTCGAAGTAATTGGTGCAAAATTACGGCAGTTATCGTGTCCACAAGAAACTGATATACATATATATATATACATATATATATACATAAATTATATATAAACTTTTGAACTGACGGTGGTTTTGGGGTCTGGGGGATGTGAAACGCGAAGATATGTCGAAATTTTCCGGAAGTCGAAACATGGGACCCAGTGCAATAGTTAGCTTTCTAATGAAATCTACCTAAAAGACGAACAAAGAGCGAGAGAGACTGATCTAGGTAATTCAATGGAATTGTGCCATAAAAAACTAGTCGATTTTGTAACATTAATTTCAAACCAGCAGATAGAAATTAAGGAATGTAAAGGACACATTGAATCATTAACTCAGCAGATTGTCAATCTTAAGGCGAAGCTAAAATCCCTTGAAAACCGCCTAGGAGAATCTGAGCAGTACACACGTAGGAATACGGTGGAAATACACGATGTCCCGGAGGTTCCTAACGAAAACATTATTGAAACGGTGAAGAAAGTAGGTCAAGCTCTGGATGTGGTCATCACTGAAACAATGGTGGATGCCTGTCATCGACTGCCTAAGTCACCTAATCATCAACACAGTGGCATCATCTTAAAATTCGTTCGGCGGGACGACAAGGAGCATCTTTTGGAGCGACGCCGGGTGAAACGGAATCTCTCCACTCGTTACGTTGGTCTTCCTTGCGATAATGTAATTTATGTGAACGAGAGTTTATCCCCGGAAAAGAGGAAGTTGCTGGCACAAGCTAGGAGCATCAGAAGAGAGAAAGAATATGCTTTCTTGTGGGTAAGAAATGGACATATTAAAATACGCAAATCTGAAGGTTCTCGGGTCATCGTAATTCGAAATGAGGATGACCTGAACACTCTCTAATGCTATCAAAACTGAGATTATCAATTTATTATCAAAATGTAGGAGGAATGAATACAAAATTAGATTTATTCAATGAAAACCTGATCACCAAACAGTATGACTTAATTCTAATTACAAAAACTTGGTTATCTAGTAAAATCGCTGACAGTGAGGTCTGTTCTGATATATACAGAGTGTACAGGGCTGAGAGGCTTGCCAGAGCAGGGGGTGGGGTGGCTGTCTTGGTCAGGAGCGGATTAACGGTATTCAAGGTCGACAGAATGACTGGCACATTGGAATGTCTATTAGTGAAACTGGTCATTAGGGGAAATATTTGGTACGTCTGTAATATGTACATTCCACCAGCTTCAAAAGTAGAAACATACAGGGAACTATACTGGTGGTTGGAATCCAGAACAGAAATATATGATCAAAATTTAATAATCTTCGGCGATTTCAACATCCCAACAATACAAAGTACACTAATTAAAGACGACAACATTCAAACAAGAGAACTCGTAAATTTTATTAATTATCTTCAGCTAAAGTCTTATAATTCAGTACTAAACCGTAACGGGAGGACGCTGGACTTAGTTTTATCCAACAAAACCAACAAAAAAGTAACTGAAAACAATGATCCACTCTTACCGCTGGATCGCCACCATCCTGCCCTGGATGTGGAAATATCTCTAATAATATGTCGACACCAAGTACATATCCAGCCTAACGATACCTTTAACTTCCGGGAAGCCAATTTTGAGCAGCTGTACAGTCGGTTGAAGAATGGCGCCTGGGGTCAAATATACGAGTGCACTGATGTAAATACTGCAGTAGACCTGTTTTATCAAATTTTTAACGCAGCACTTGGCGAAACCGTTCCTATATGTAACCGACAAACGGGCAGAAAATATCCTGTCTGGTTTTCTAAGAAAACAAAAAGTAAATTGAAGGAGAAGGAATACCATAGGAAGAGAAAAAATTACTCAGATCATCATAGACTACGTTTTGAAGAATTAAGATCAGAAATTAAACAGGACATTCAATTATCTTATAAGAAATATATCCGTAATATTGAACAAAACATTAGCCGGGACTCAAAGAAATTTTGGACGTTTATTAAAAACAAGAAAAAAATAGGAACACATGCGACACTTTTAAATATAATAATGAAGAATTGGACAGGGGTGATTCCATTGTTGAAGGTTTTGCGACATATTTCAAATCAGTTTATGACTCTCAGTCAGCCCAATACAAAGTCCCAGCCTGCAATTCGAGTACTCCCAACACCCTTCACATAAAACTTGTCTCAAAGAAAGAGGTTGGAAATGCATTTAAAAAAATAAAACCTAAGTCGTCGGCTGGTCCTGATAATATTCCACCGTATGTAGTGAAAGGATGTGCTGAATGTCTCAGGGACCCGTTGCACTTTATATTTAACTTAGCCATACAAACTTCTACGTTCCCTGATGCCTGGAAAATCACTCGCGTCTGCCCTATACTAAAATCGGGAGATCCATCACTAATTAATAACTACCGTCCTATATCTATTTTATCTGCAGTAGCCAAGGTATTTGAATTCATATTGCACGGAAGAATATCAGTATTTCTCAGACAGCTCGTAACAGATAACCAACATGGTTTCCTATCCAGGAAATCTACGGTGACGAATGCAACTAATTTTACTCAAATTATATCTAAAGAGTTAGATAAAGGACAAATAGATGTCATATTTACAGATTTTGAGAAAGCGTTCGACACAGTAAATCATGATATCCTTCTTAACAAATTGTGTATTTTGGGATTCTCCCACCCATTACTCAAATTACTCAGCTCCTACCTCAGAGACAGGAAACAATTTGTTTTGTTCCAGAAAATTGTCTCAAAGGAATACATAGTTCATTCCGGAATACCCCAAGGCTCGAACCTTGGACCTCTGATTTTTCTAGCAATGGTAAACGATTTGCCACGTTGTATAGTACACTCAAATAGTCTTTTATATGCAGATGACTTCAAAATTTTTTATATCAATTTCTTCTGCTAATGACTGCACTCTACTACAAAATGACTTAAATAATATACACAAATGGAGTATAGAAAACAAATTATACTTAAATGTACCGAAGTGTGTTGTTATGACCTTTACACGTAAGAAGAACCTAATCACATTTGTTTATGGAATTGGACTTCAGTCATTGCAAACAGTAAGCGAGAAGAAAGATCTAGGAATCTTGTTTGACCGAGAGCTTGCTTTCACTTGTCATGTGCAAAAGACAGTCGGGGATGCTTACCGCATGTTAGGGTTTATAATAAGAAACACTAAGCCATTCATTAGGACCAGTACCTGCATAAACCTTTATATTGCCATGGTGAGATCCAAGCTCGAGTACGCCAGCCAAGTATGGAGTCCATGGCAGAAAACATGCATTAAATCCATTGAGCAAGTTCAAAAGAAATTCCTCAGATATTTACACTTCAAAATAACGGGCAATTACCCACACATGGTACCCTACGGTGAACTTTTGTTGAATTTCGGCATGACTAGTTTGGAGTCTCGAAGGCAAGTGAATGATATGAAATTCCTTTATAAAGTTATTAACGGTCAAATTGATAACTCATTTTTCCTATCGCTCCTAAATTTCAACATCCCTCGCTTTACTACAAGATCAACTATAACATTAAAAAATGATATAACCAATACTACTTCACATAATAATTCACCTGTATGGAGGTTTTGCAGTATTTACAACGATGCGGTTCGTGTAAACTGGAAACTAGATTTCTGTCTCTCAATCAGACCGTTCTTGGAAATTATAACCCAGTCACTCTAATTCATACTTGAAATAAAGTTATCACACAAAACAGAATCAACAATGTATATACGTGGATAGGCCTGTACCCTAGTTATCAATGTTACCTTTTAGTTTACGATGTAATAATTTCAAAACCTGCTTTTTATATATTTGACATAAGGTAAAATTTAGATTTAGTTTTTATATTACCTTTAGATTAAGCTTTTTACTACTATGCATTTCAATCTGTGTTAACTTCCTAGTTTTAATAATTACATTTAGATATTAATACTTAATGTAGAAATATCAGAAAGTGTATTTTACTGTGTAGGTGCACTGTTATTGGGGCGCACACTAAGCCCTGTTGTGTACCGTCAAGAAATAAATAAATAAATAAATCTAAACCCCCACCCACAGGGGGAGTAAGTGGAAGCAATGCCGGACTCAGCTGGGGCCGCGTGGTCGCCAACCCACGTCCCACTAGATGCGTTGGCGACAGCGAGGGCTTCCTGAGCTGGGTCCGGTTTTTCTCCTTCCATTGCCTTTGGGGCGGTCCCTCTCCTCTTTACCTTTCCTGGCTCGCCTTTCTTCCAAGTCCTTTAATTTTCTTTCTTCGAGGGTTGAGGGCATTTCATTTCCTCCTGTCTTTTGTTTCCCTTATTCTTATTTTCCATTTCCTCTTCTAGTTTGTAAGTTTGTAGTTTCATTTCATTTACATCTTCACTTTCACCCAAACTATTAGAGGCCGACCCAGATGTTAGGTACCTTAAAACAACATTCATCATCATCATCTACTTTTCATTATATTTTACTTTCTGATCCTTTACATGAATATATTAATGGAAATGTGGTACCGGTAGTCAGAGAAATTTATGAGGAAATTATTCCTAAGGAAATAGTGGAAAAGGAAGGTGAAGAACAGGGCGAAGGTGGACTCAAACAACTGGTACAGCCCGTTATAGGAAATATTGAGAGAAGGAGAATTCGGGAAATGAAGAAGCGACTTCACCATTAGATAGTGAAAAGAAACGAAGAAAACGAGGTGCTGAATGGAAGGAAGAAAAGAAAATCAATTAATAAGCATACCCTCCAAGAAGGTTGTAATAAGCATTGCAAGAAGAATTGTTCAGAATTCTTCAGCAACTCTCTAAGAAAAGATATTGGTCTCTATCGTGGATGGATCAACGTAAATTCATTTTCCATATCTGCTCAAAAGTGCCAGTCAAAAGGCGAACAGTGAGTGAAAACTCTAACAGGAACTCTACATATCATGTGAATCGCTTACGAGGCAAAGAAACACAGGTGCAAGTTTGTAAAACTTTGTATCTGACAACGTTAAAATGATAAAGTAATTTTCAATGTTCTTCACAAATCAAAACAAGGAGCCATTGGCCCAAATTAAGATATGAGAAGGCGACATCCTTTAAAATTCAAAATAAATCGAGATGTTGTCTGCAGACACTGTATCGGATATTTAATCCATTACAGTATAACCATTATTAATTACTGGATTTATATTACCAGTGTTATTTTGTTGTTGTGTATATTATCGATTTGCCAATTAATGTGTTTATATCGATTTTAGATCTGTTTTCATCTAGAGAAGGGACACTTTAACCACATCGTCACATGTCATATTGTATAAATATATGATGTTGATAATTGTTGTTTTAAGGGACCTAACATCTAGGTTATCGGCCCCTGATGGTTTGGGTGATCGTGGAGATGAAAATGAAATGCAAACTTAAAACTAACTACTGATGATGATGATGATAATTGTTGTTTTAAGGGGCCTAACATCTAGGTTATCGGCCCCTGATGGTTTGGGTGACCGTGAAGATGAAAATGAAATGGGAACCTAAAACTAACTACTAACCTACATACTAGAAGAAGAAATGGAAAACTAAAGGAGAATAAGGCAAATAAAGGACAGGAGGAAAGGAAATGCCCTCAACCCTCGAAGAAGGTGATGATGATGATGATGATAATTGTTGTTTAAAGGGGCCTAACATCTAGGTTATCGGCCCCTAATGATCTGGGTGATAGCGAAAATGATAATGAAACAGAAACCAGAACGAAAATTAAGTGAGACAGAAAATACTTACAAAAAGGAACTCGGATTGAAACGACTCACAAAATGTTCTTACAAAAGGGAATTTAGAACGAAAAGATTCACAAAAGGAATAGATTGAAAAATACCCACAAAATGAAGGCTAGGTTCAAAATACGTACAAAATGCAATGTAGCGTCGAAATACTTACAAAATGCAACTGAAATTCAAAATACTTACAAAATGCAAATGAGATCGAAAATACGTACAAAATGCAATTGAGGTTCAAAATACTTACAAAATGCAATTGAAATTGAAAATACACAATGCAATTCAGATTGAAATAGGCCTTATCCCAGTTACAATCCAAAATATTCACAAAGTGCAATCGAAATTCAAAATACTTACAAAATGCAATTGAAATTGAAAATGCTTACAAAATGTACGGTGATTCTAACGACTCATGTGGATTGACAATACTTACAAAAAGCAATTTAGATTGAAAATACTTGACAAAATGTAATTTAGATTCAAAATACCCACAAAATGCAATTGAGAATCAAAATATGTGCAAAATGCCCACCAAACAAAATGCAATTTAGATTCAAAATTCGTGCGAAATGCGGTTTTGGTTGAAAATACTTACAAAATGCAATTGAAATTCAAAATAATCACCAGAAGGCCCCGCAACCTGCATTGAAAGACTTACTAAAAAGCAATTTAGATTGTCAATCTTTACAAAATGCAATTGAGGTTGAAAACAATCGCGAGATGTAATTTAGATCGAAAAAACTTACAAAATGCAACATAGATCAAAAATGCCTTAAAAATCGCTAAAAGGGAATTTAGATACACGGTGATTCGAGTAACAAAAACAGTGCGGGAATCTTAAAGAGAAAAGGAAATAGAAGGAAAAGAGGAGAGGAGAGGGGAGGGGAGAGAAGAGAAGGTCCGCCCCAAAGGGAAGGGACAAAAGGGGAAAACGGACCCAGCTCAGGAATCCCTCGGGGTCGCCAACGCCCGAACTCACCAGCCGTGAGCCCCTGAGGGTGTAGCATTATCGACGGTGCACCAGAAGTGGTGGGGCTACATACACCCTGCCTCCTTAAGGGCCTTGTGCACAAGGCAGGAGGTAAAAGGAAAAGAACAAGAAGGCTGACCCCTCACAGAAGGAGGGTATCAGGAAAGATGAGACAAGGGCCAATTAAGGCGGGAAAGGAAGAGACTCCCTAGGCCTCGGATACCCTAATACCGTCGGGGTCGGAAGAGAACAAGAGTTGACCAAGGAAGGTCGACAGGAAAGAAGAAAGAGAGGAGCCCGGCACAAGTAAGTGGAAGCAATACCGGACTCAGCTGGGGCCCCGTGGTCGCCAACCCACAACCCACTAGATGTGAGCCCCTGGGGGGTCGAAGAAGGTGGATTGAGGGACTTGGAAGGAAGGAGAGCCATGAAAGGCAGCTAGGAAAGTGAAAGAGGAGAGGGTCCGCCCCAAAGGTAAGGGACAAAAAGGGAAAACGGACCCAGCTCAGGAATCCCTCGGGGTCGCCAACTCCCGAACTCACCAGCCGTGAGCCCCTGAGGGTGTAGCATTATCTAGGGTGCACCAAAAGTGGTGGGGCTACATACACCCGGCCTCCTTGAGGGCCTCGAGCAGAAGGCAGGAGATAACATGAAAAGAAAAAGAAGGCTGACCCCTAGTGGACGGAGGGAATCAGAAAAGATGAGACAAGGGCCAATTAGGGCGGGAAATGAAGATACTCCCTAGGCCTCGGATATCCTAATACCGTCGGGGTCGGAAGAGAACAAGAGTTGACCAAGTGTGGTCGACAGGAAAGAACACACAGAGGAGGCCGGCACAAGTAAGTGGCAGCAATGCCGGACTCAGCTGGGGCCCCGTGGTCGCCAACCCACGTCCCACTAGATGTGAGCCCCTGGGAGGGATTTATGTACACACCGACACCGGACCGGGCCGTCAGTACGTTATCAATGCAACATATCTCCGAACCACATTGTAAATAGCTCAAAGTCTCTATAGATGTGGATATTATATGAATTAATTACCGATCATGTTTTATTCCTTCGTGTGACAAGTCAGTATTTTCTTGTGTTTTATTCTTCACGACAGCGTAGCTAATGCAAAGAGTTGCCATGTGTAAGCTTCATTACCCCACACCTGGGAAAAGAGTTTTGTTCAATAGCAAGAAGGCCGAGGCTAAATGATTTATTCTTCCACTAAAATAGTGGATGGCGCCCATAGGGATACTAAGTGCATGTCGTCCATCAGCGGACCAATGTTGTTCCTTTTTGTCTCAATTTATGGGACAACTAAGCAATTTGAGCGACAGCTCAGAAACACCGTTCGTTACAACACATTGAAACCTACCATCCTACGGAATCTCACTACCGACGTGAGCATGCACCAAATATTAAATACTGTGGTGTTTCAACACCACACACAAACCAATGAACCTGGAGTACCGTACTAAAATTATGTGAAATTGCAATCATAGTGTATGTATATATTTATTGCGTTGAAGGGTACTATAACATCATATGTCCATTTTGATCCATCCTTGTAATAACATCAACCTGGGCTTTCAAATAATAAATTTATATACCCCCCCCCCCAATATATATCTTGAGTTCGCGAGCGAGTCGGTACGCCACAATAGACACCACTAAAGGGAAACTTGGACCGTAATAAACAGCTTTAGAAGATACCGAAAGAAGACGCAAGGGGCAGCAAGAACTAGTTAACCCTCGGTAGCCAGGAGGATAATTCTAAAATATGTCGGAACAACAGACTCCACATCTTTTTAGAATAAATTGTTTTATGACTAGAAAACAGGAGCCTTCAGAACTTTTTAAGGAAGATACCGCTAGGAGAGGCCTTCGCCCAAAAGCAAATAGCCATTTGGTGCAGGGTATAGGAATCACACCAGCCAATAAGGAAGAAGTATCATATCAAGAAAAATACCGAAATATTGCAATTGGCGGATACCCTACCACTGTTGGGAGGTATAATTGCCATATATAAGACGGGACAGATTCAATACTCAAAATCCGATACTCAGTCATCTTGATTCATTCCTCAAGTATTAACTATTAACTAAGATATGATATTTCCAGCATTGCGCTGAATATCAAAGACGGATGAAACACTTCTGTTTCACACAGCTAGGTAACAGCATCTGTTCAACCAGTGATCAGATAGCTTTACTAGGAAGGATTGGTACCTGGAACGATGAAAGACCACCCGAGATGTCAACTTCAGGAACGAGATAGCTACGCCAACATCGCCCATACAAGCTGGTGAGCTCATGTACATTTGTCAGTTGCTAGTCGGACTTAGTTTCTTTTAACTTCAATGATTTAAACCAAGAACCTTCCGTTTTTCTTTTCATTCCTCTGTTTGAAAGGTCACAATACGTCACTCACCTCATCCTGTGTTTAATAAATTATTTTTAACTATCTATGACTTTCAGTCAATATTGTCTCAACGATATACTTCCCAGATGTCAAGATAGTAGAGTAAGGTGTTGGGCAGCTAGCCTCTGTTGCCTCTCCCCCGAAATTAAAGAGTCTCATTTTAATAACAATTATACATTTATCTCACAACCGTATGTTGGAGATTGGCGCCTTATTAACCGGGCTATGTACTGTACACTTTCACAATCACTAGGTTCGGCACGTTACAACTTAGCGCCCAACAGTGGGATGAGATTGTTAACCATTCCGGAACGTTAAAACATGGTCCTCCAACGTGGCGCATGAAAGCTATTAAACACCTTAAGGAAATAAACAACATTACTAAATTGAATTTTGGAAATATAATTAATTATTGTTTTTATAATAATAAATTACATAAAGTGAATCATGGCAGATTAGAACCTGATGATGATGATGATGATAATTGTTGTTTTAAGGGGCCTAACATCGAGGTTATCGGCCGCTAATGAAATGAAATGGCGTGAAATGAAAGGATGTAGATAAAATCAACTCACTGCCATGGATGAAACGAAAATGGTGTTTATAAAACAGACAGTGAGCCCCAAAAATTATGCCTTATTTGAATAAAAAATAAATAAAAATGGATGGTAAAAAAGGATAAAACAAATAAGGCATAGTGAACAATAAAATAGATGAACACAATAAAAAACATAAAACAGATTTAACCTGAATTAACAGTTGTAACTATACATTAAAACTTAAAAAAGTAACCACTCTCCCTCATGAACCGGATGACGAGGTCAGCTGACGGCCCGTCATCACGGAGAATAAGGGAGAGGGTATTAGGCAGTTTAAGAGTCCCTCGCAGATCGGCCAGATCCACACACTCCAAGAGAAGGTGTGCCACGTTTAGGTGGGCGCCGCAAGGACACACAGGGGGATCTTCTCTCTTCAGCAAGTGGGAGTGCGTAGCAATCCCATGGCCGATCCGGAGTCGACAGAGTACCACAGCCTCCTTCCGGAGAAATCGGAAGGAAGATTTCCACACCTTCGTTGTCTCCTTGATGCCCCTCAGTTTGTGGGTTGAGGCGTGGCACGCCACGCCTCCTCCCAATGCGACAGGATCGAATGCCGCAACCGAGAGCGCACATCACTAGCAGGCACCTTATACGGTAGCGAGGGCAGTGCGACTGCCTCTCTCGCCGCCTGATCAGCAAGCTCGTTTCCCGCAATACCCATGTGGCTAGGAAGCCACACAAAGGTCACCCCAGTTCCAGCGTTACGCGAACTGACGAGCTGGTCGTGCACACGCTGGACCAACGGGTGCTTCGGGAAACACATATCGATCGCTTGCAGCGCACTCAGAGAGTCAGTACACACAAGACAGTGCTGGCGATCGTCTGATAACGTGTACCGCAGAGCCTCTAAGATGGCATAGAGCTCCGCAGTGTACACGCCACAGGCCTCGGGAAGTGAAAAGAGAAACCGACGATCCTCAACCACAAATGCACAGCCTATTTCTCGTTTACCCTGGAACCGTCCGTGAATAGCAGCCTTGATCCCGGATACCGGCTCACCACGGACTGGAACAGCCTCCGATGGACGGAGGAGTCCGTGTCCGACTTGGGGCCGGTGTGCAGATCCAGGATGTTATCAGGGCGAGAGACCATCCACGGAGGGGCCTTGCTAGGTACTCGGACGATACAGGAGACATAAGGAAATCGGAACTGACGGTATAAGTCATCCAAGCGAATCCCCGCCGGCCGAGTGGCTCGGGCGAGCGCATCATACAGCCGGCGATTCGGATTGGAAAACAAACATGGATAGCTTGGATGAAGTGGCATCTGCCGAATAGTTGCAGCATAGGTCAGCAGTACTTGTTGGCGCCTCAGGTGTAGGGAGGTACGCCAGCCTCGGCGAGCAAGCTGACGACTGGGCTTGTCCGAAAGGCACCCGTCGCCAGCCTCACACCGCCGTGGTGGACACTGTCCAGTTTAACAAGCACTGACTTACGGGCCGAACCCTATGCTACACTGCCATAATCTAACCTAGATAAAATCAGGGCCTTATAAAAACGTAGGAGCACCGCGCGGTCCGCCCCCCATGATGTGCCGCTAAGAAACCGCAACATGTTGAGTTTCATAGCACAGGCAGTTTTCAAACACCGCACGTGTGGTTCCCACGTCAATTTCTGATCGAAAAGGAGCCCAAGGAACCGGTACGCAGCAACAACAGGCAAAGCTACATTGCCCAGATAAAGCTCAGGATCTGGATGGAGGGTGCGCTTTCGGCAGAAATGGACAACCGAGGACTTAACGGTTGAGAATCGAAAGCCATGCTCCAGTGTCCAGCGTTCCACTCTCGGAATAGCTTGTTGTAACTGTCGTTCAGCGACCGCCATATTGTGCGCACTATAATGTAGAGCGAAGTCGTCTACATATAGCGACGGTACCACTGCTGGACCAGCAGCAGCGACTATACCGTTTATGGCAATCGCAAATAATGTTACGCTAAGCACCGATCCCTGTGGGACTCCGTTTTCCTGTATATGATATTGCGAATATGTCCCCCCTATTCGGACACGGAACAGGCGAAGGGACAGAAAATTCGCAATAAAAACCGGCAAGTTACCTCGGAATTTCCATTGATGCAGGGTAGAGAGGATGCCGTAACGCCAAGTGGTGTCATAGGCCTTCTCGAGGTCAAAGAAAACAGCAACCAGGTGCTGTCTCCGGAGAAAAGCGTCCTGTATGGCGGTCTCCAGGCGTACCAGATGGTCGTTGGTACACCGTGATGCCCTGAAACCACACTGGTATTCAGACAGGAGTCCCCGTTTCTCCAGGACCCACACTAGGCGCCGATTGACCATCCTCTCGAAGAGCTTGCACAGACCGTTAGTGAGACAAATAGGTCTGTAACTCCCTGTCAATTTGGGATCCTTATCGGGCTTCAGGATAGGTATAATGATACCTTCCGGCCATTGCGATGGAAACACACCTTCCAACCAGATACGATTAAACACCCTGAGCAAATAACGTATGCTCTCATCGTTAAGGTGTATAAGCATCTGGTTGTGAATATTATCCGGGCCAGGAGACGTGTCCCTGCAGAGCGCCAGCGCTCCGCGGAGTTCCCACTCCGTAAAGGGCACGTTGTACTCCTCCGAAGCGCGGGAAGCAAAACTAAGCTGGAAACGTTCCGCTACGCGCTTCAGGGCCACGAAGGCAGGGTCATAGTTATCGGAACCGGATATATCCGCAAAATACGATGCGAAATGGTTTGCAACGCGATAAGGATCTGTAACCAAGTCATTATCAATGGAAATTCCCGGTACAGTAGAAGATGTCTGAATTCCCGAAATGCGTCGTAGTTTAGTCCACACTTGAGAGGAGGGGGTATGTGCCGTAATAGAAGACACATACCGTTCCCAGGATTGTTTCTTACTCTGGCGAATAAGAATCCGTGCCTTGGCACGAAATTTCTTAAACGCCACCAAATTGGCCATGGTTGGACGCCGACGGTAGTGCTTATGAGCTCGACGACGGTCTCTTATTGCCGCTGCAATATCCTCTGTCCACCAAGGGACGAGTTTGCGACGAGGAGTCCCAGAAAAGAATGGAATAGACTCTTCGGCGGCAGCAAGAAGCACATCGGTGATGTGCTGTACCTCGTCATCGACGCTCCGGCAACCAAGATCAACGAACACAGCTCGTTCTTGAAACGAGGGCCAATTTGCCCGCTTTAGAACCCAACGACTGGGGAACTCCACGGGCGTCTGGTTCAGAAGGGTAAGAACGATCGGGAAATGGTCACTGTCACAGAGGTCGTCGTGTACATACCAACCAAATAGGGGGACCAGCGCACGGCTACACACACTCAAGTCAATGTGTGAGTACGTGCCGTGCGCTAAGCTAAAATGTGTAGCTTCCCCTGTATTTAATAGAGATAAATCCAACCCTTGAATTAAGCCTTCCACGTCCCTTCCTCTGGGGCAGGAAGATGGTGATCCCCATTGGGGGTGATGAGATTTGAAATCACCCACGAGTAGGAAAGGGACTGGAAGTTGATCAACAAGATCTAAGACGTCATTAATATCAAGGGGTTGGTTCGGTGGAAGGTACACGTTACAAACAGTTGTCATAGCAGGCAAGGACACGCGAACTGCAATAGCTTCCAGAGGAGTGGCGAGTGGAAACTCCTCACTATAGCAGTCAGAGCGAACGAAGGTACAAACGCCCCCGGAAGCCCGGGCGGCGTCTTGTCGTTCTTTAGAGTATAGTCGGAAACCTCTGAGAACAGTCTCGTGATCAGGTCTGAGGTTTGTTTCCTGTAGGCAGACTATACTCGCTGCGTATTGGGCAATAAGCTGACGGAGTTCAGTCAAATGCCTGTCATAACTGTTACAATTCCACTGTAACAGTGCCATTGTGTGAACTTTGGGAATAAGTTGGAGCAGCAAGCTACAACTTAGACTCTGGAGGATCTACAGTCACTACATCGACTATAATATCCATGTCCTCAGGCGAGGTCATGGAGTGAATCGACTCTGTGGCGGGGGATCTCCGTGGGGAGCGCGCAGATCTGGGGACCAAAACGTCCCCAGGCGCAGAAGCATCCGCAGGTGTTGGCGCGGATGGCTTCCCCTTTTTTGGAGAAAGGGAATGCGTAGTGCGGGGTCCCTTCTTACCCGCCCCCGCCTCTTTAAGATATGTAGACAGGTCAGGAGCCGAAGTCCTGACCCTGGTCGACGATGCCGGCTTCGGCGCGGCTTTCGCCGACCGTTTGGGTGGGGAGGAAGACTTCGACTTCCTCCCGAGTGGGGAGTAAGTCTTCAACTTCCTCCCCTGCTGTGCGGGCGGAGCAGCCTTCGCTCGCACAGCCTTCGTGCTGGCCGAAGGTGGAGTTGAAGTCACCTTCGGGCTTTCCATTATAATCATAGGTGCTGGCTTCGGAACAGGTAACTCAGTTGCAGGTTTCACAGCTGGTACAAAAGATGAGGTCGCCGGGACCAAATTTGGTATTATGGCTCTATAATCGATCGTTGGAGAAGGCGAAATCGTGGTACGGTACTTCTTGCGGGCCTCCTGGTAGGTGAGACCATCCAGGGTTTTGATCTGCTGGATTTTCTTCTCACTCAGGAAGACTGGGCAGTTCCTGTCCCGAGGAGAATGAAATCCAGGGCAATTAGTGCACTGATAAGGTGTTGTGCACTCTTCCGCTTCGTGTGGTACCTTACCGCATGTTCCGCTGATTTCGGGGCTCGAGCATCGGGATAACATGTGCCCGAACATCTGGCACTTATAACACCTCATGGGTGGAGGGATATAAGGCCGGACGTCACAACGGTAACTTGTAACCTTGACTTTCTCCGGGAGCACCGAAAGCTCAAAGGAAATAATGAAAGCACCAGTATCCACGATTTGACCATTGACCTTGCGCGTAATGCGCCGGACATCAGTCACGTGACGGTGCTGCATATCCTCCTTGAGCTCCTCGTCAGTGTTCAGAATCAGGTCCCGGTGGAAAATAACTCCTCGGACCAGATTCAGGGACGTGTGCTTTTCCACTTTGACGGGAATGTCGCCAAAGTGGTCACATTGCAAAAGTCGTTCAACTTGCTCACCAGTCCTAGTCTTGAGCAACAAGCTACCGTTCCTCATCTTTTGTACTTTCTCAAGCTCACCATAGACACCTTCTATGTGGCGAGAAAACAAAATACTCTTTACCAGCTTGAAATCACCCCCATCTGTTCTGGTAGCTACCAGAAACCTGGGGGTGTTAGCACCCAGATTTTCACGCACAGATTGTTCCCAGGGGGTTGATCCCCGTAGGGAATCAAATGTTAAAGACTTGGGTGTAGGACCACCCTGTTTGGGTGTAGGACCACCCTGGTTGGGGATTTTTCTTTTGGAACCCATGGCCAGATCATCCTCCCCGAATGCCTCCGACATCCGATCACGGGCTGTCGCAGTAGGCGCTACCCAGCCAAGGCAAGGCCCGCCTAGCTTGGAAGGCATTGCCCGGGGGTCCGATGTTTTACAATGCCGTATCGGCATGTACCCCTTGGCATATACTGGATTTTACAGCTCAGACATTCGGCTGTGCGGGGACCTGCGTAGTCAGGCGGATACTACTGCACGGGTACATGGCACACCCACCTGTCGGCGCGGCCAAGACCGGAACAGGCTTTCGAGCGTAGTCGCAAGCGTAAGTGGCCCATCCCCTAACAGCACGCACATATAGAAATTTTGGTTACCAGACCCTGAAAGCAGTAACGGAAAGAAGTGTGATATAACCTAATGAGAGTTATACCGTACGGGTGTATGTCTTTTAGAGGTGACTGTCAAACCCTCGAAAGGGGACCGTTCCAAGAAGCCCTTTTAGTCGCCTTTTACGACTGGCAGGGATTACCGTGGATGTATTGTCTTCCTCCCACCCACTGGGGGTACAATTCACAAAACAACGCGGAGTCCTTAAAGTATAGCCAAGGTCGCCCCTTTTAGTCGCCTCTTACGACAGGCAGGGGATACCGTGGGTGTATTCTAAACCCCCCACCCACAGGGGGGATTAGAACCTGAAGATTACCTCATCGTTGCTGGCGATCTGAATGGTCATGTTGGACAGAGGAAAGAAGGCCACGCAGCCCATGGTGGACATGGATATGGAGAGAAAAATGATGATGGCCAACGAATCCTTGACTTCGCAGAAACCCACGATTTGGTAATTACGAACACTTGGTTCAAGAAACGTGATACCCACCTAATCACAATTCTACAGTGCCTCAAATTCAACCCAGATTGACTATGTCCTTGTCAGATGGCGGAATCTTCAAGATGTGTTAGATACGAAAGTTATTCCATATGAAACTGTTGCCACACAACATCGAACAGTCATCTTTAACCTGCGGAGAAATCCTCCAAGAACCGGATACTCAGTCAGAAATGGACCAAAAGGAATCAAATGGTGGCGATTCAAGGAGAACGAGGCCAATGTTCTTGCAAAAATCACAGTACCTCCAGTCACCACAGTTGAAGAGAGCTGGACTCGATTGAAAGATGCTACTCATGAAGCTGCACGTTCAGTGCTCGGATCAACGAAACCAGGTGGACAAAGGTTAGATAAATCCGCGTGGCTTTGGAATGATGCCGTTAAAGAGGCAGTACGCATGAAGAAACAACTATACCATGAGTTCCTCGAAGATAAAACACCATCTCATTGGAATGCCTATAAAGCTGCCCGTAGTGAGGCGAAGAAGGTAGTTGCTGCAACAAAAGCAGATAGGTACGCTGACCTCTACGCAAAACTTGACACTCGTGAAGGTGAACGTGACATTTACCGCCTGGTCAAATCAAGGCACCGCAAAACGGAAGACATCCAACGCTTTTATGGCATCAATAGCGAAACAGGTGAACTGCTGGTCGACTGGGAGAAGGCGAGAGAACGCTGACGGAGCTACTTCGAGAAAATGTCCCCATCCACCAATTCCACCCACCTCTCCTGTTTAAGGACCAATAAAGGAAGTCGAGATCGCCGATGTTGAGGCTGTTCTGAAAGAGATGAAACTGGGGAAAGCCACCGGCCCTGATGATATTCCAGCAGAGTTTTGGCGCTCTCAACAATGGGATGCAGCAAGATGGTTAACGCAGTTCTTCAACCAGATCATCAAAGAAGGTCGGATACCAACAGACTGGCAGCGGAGCATCACTGTCCCAATCTTCAAGAAGAAAGGAAGCCCTGTTGAGTGTTCAAACTATCGCCCAATCAGACTTCTGAGCCACGCGATGAAGATCTTCGAACGCATTCTCGACAAAAGGATTCGCAAGATAGCAAAACTCACAAAGAACCAAGCTGGGTTTGTGAAAAACTGCGGTACAACGGATGCAATTTACGCAGCACGGTTGTTGGTCGAGAAGCATCGTGAAAAGAATAAGCCACTACATCTCGCTTTTCTAGACCTTCGATCGGGTGCCTCATGATGTAATCTGGTTGGCGCTCCGAGAGCACGGAATTCCAGAATATCTTGTTAACTGGGTGCAGCTTCTCTACAAAGAACCGACGAGTTATGTTCAAGCTGCTGCAGGAGCAACCAATGACTTCAACATCATGGTAGGGGTCCACCAGGCCTCTGCTGTTCATTCTTGTCATGGATACTGTCACATCAGACCTGCACAAGCCAATCCCATGGACGCTTCTGTATGCTGATGATGTCAGGTTAGCTGCAAACAGCAAACTTGAACTCCAGCACCAAACACAAATGTGGAGTGACCGATTAGCTGAATATGGCCTGCGACTGAATAAAAGGAAGACGGAGTATATGACTTTAGATCCCCAAGAAGTTGGGACCATCAGCGATGACGGAGAAGATCTCCCTCGTGTAACAAAATTCAAATATCTTGGATCTACTGTCTCTGACAATGGAAGAATAATTGACGAGGTCAACGCAAGGACGCAGGCGTCTTGGTTGAAATGGCGTACGACGACAGGTGTCACCTGTGACCGCCGGATGAACATGGTGAACCAAGTAACAAAAACAGTGCGGGAATCATAAAGCGAAAAGTAAATATTATTAAAAGAGGAGAGGAGAGGAGAAGGGAGAGAGGAGAAGGTCCGCCCCAAAGGGAAGGGACAAAAGGGGAAATCGGACCCAGCTCAGGAATCCCTCGGGGTCGCCAAACCCCGAACTTACAAAATGCAATTGAAATTGAAAATACACAATGCAATTCAGATTGAAATAGGCCCTATCCCAGTTCCAATCCAAATTCTTCACAAAGTGCAATTGCAATTCAAAATACTTACAAAATGCAATTGAAATTGAAAATGCTTACAAAATGTACGGTAGATTCAAAGGACTCATGTGGATTGACAAAACATACAAAGAGCAATTTAGATTGAAAATAATTGACAAAATGTAATTTAGATTCAAAATACCCACAAAATGCAATTGAGAATCAAAATATGTTCAAAATACCAGCCAAACAAAATGCAATTTAGATTCAAAATTCGTGTGAAATGCGGTTTTGGTTGAAAATACTTACAAAATGAAACTGAAGTTCAAAATACTCACCAAGGTCCCTCCTCCATATTGAAAGACTTGCTAAAAAGCAATTTAGATTGTCAATCTTTACAAAATGCAATTGAGGTTGAAAACAACCGCGAGATGTAATTTAGATAGAAAAAAACATACAAAAAGCAACGTACATTAAAAATGCCTTAAAAATCGCTAGAAGGGAATTTAGATACACGGTGAACCAAGTAACAAACAGTGCGGGCATCTTAAAGAGAAAAGTAAATATTTTTAAAAGAGGAGAGGAGAGGAGAGGGGAGACAGGAGAAGGTCCGCCCCAAAGGGAAGGGACAAAAGGGGAAATCGGACCCAGCTCAGGAATCCCTTGGGGTCGCCAACTCCCGAACTCACCAGCCGTGAGCCCCTGAGGGTGTAGCATTATCGACGGTGCACAAGAAGTGGTGGGGCTACATACACCCTGCCTCCTTAAGGCCCTTGAGCACAAGGCAGGAGGTAAAAGGAAAAGAAAGAGAAGGCTTACCCCTCACGTAGGAGGGTATCAGGAAAGATGAGACAAGGGCCAATTAAGGCGGGAAAGGAAGAGACTCCCTAGGCCTCGGATACCCTAATACAGTCGGGTTCGGAAAAGAACAAGAGTTGACCTAGGGAGGTCGACAGGAAAGAAGACAGAGAGGATCCCGGCACAAGTAAGCGGAAGCAATGCCGGACTCAGCTGGGATCCCGTGGTCGCCAACCCACGTCCCACTAGATGTGAGCCCCTGGAGGGCGTAACGAAATACTTACAAAATGCAACTGAAATTCGAAATACTTACAAGATGCAAATGAGATCGAAAATACGTACAAAATGCAATTGAGATTCAAAATACTTACAAAATGCAATTGAAATTGAAAATACACAATGCAATTCAGATTGAAAGATCCCAGTTCCAATCCAAATTATTCACGAAGTACAATTGAAATTCAAAATACTTACAAAATGCAATTGAAATTGAAAATGCTTATAAATCGCACGGTAGTTTCAAATGACTCATGTGGATTGACAATACTTACAAAAAGCAATTTAGATTGAAAATACTTGACAAAATGTAATTGAGATTCAAAACACTCACAAAATGCAATTGAGAATCAAAATATTTGCAAAATGCCCACCAAACAAAATGCAATTTAGATTCAAAATTCTTGCGAAATGCGGTTTTGGTTGAAAATACTTACAAAATGCAATTGAAATTGAAAATGCTTACAAATCGCACGGTAGTTTCAAACGACTCATGTGGATTGACAATACTTACAAAAAGCAATTTAGATTGAAAATACTTAACAAAATGTAATTGAGATTCAAAACACTCACAAAATGCATTGGAGAATCAAAATATTTGCAAAATGCCCACCAAACAAAATGCAATTTAGATTCAAAATTCTTGTGAAATGCGGTTTTGGTTGAAAATACTTACAAAATGCAATTGAAATTCAAAATACTTACAAAGGCCCCTCCCCCATATTGAAAGACTTACTAAAAAGCAATTCAGATTGTCAATCTTCACAAAATGCAATTGAGGTTGAAAACAATCGCAAGATGTAATTTAGATCGAAAAAACTTACAAAATGCAACGTAGATTAAAAATGCCTACAAAAGCTCAAACACATGAAATATGACTTAAAGTTGCACCCATATCGACCAAAGAGTGTTCAAGAATTATAATAATAATATGGTTTTATTAAACACAATATGTACAATCACGTTTTTCACCACTCTGTCGTTTCTGCGATAAGAGATTTAGACTTGCTTACACATTCCACTAAGTGGTATTTGGGACATGGATTATTGCAGTTCTTACAGACGCAGTCCTCCTTGAGCTCATGAACCCATTAACAGCGAATAGCGCATACAGATATCGAAGTTTGAAATTTGGTCCCTTCCTGATACTGACTTCATGATGATGATGATAACTGTTGTTTTACGGGGCCTAACATCTAGGTTATCGGCCCCTGATGGTTTGGGTGATCGTGAAGATGAAAATGAAATTCAAACTTAAAACTAAAACTACTAACCTACACACTAGAAGAAGAAATGGAAAACTAAAGGAGAATATGGCAAATAAAGGACTGGAGGAAAAGAAATGCCCTCAACCCTCGAAGAATGCGGATTGAGGGACTTGGAAGGAAGGAGAGCCATGAAAGGCAGACAGGAAAGTGATAGAGGAAAGGGTCCGCCCCAAATGTAAGGGACAAAAGGGGAAAACGGACCCAGCTCAGGAATCCCTCGGGGTCGCCAACTCCCGAACTCACCAGCAGTGAGCCCCTGAGGGTGTAGCATTATCTAGGGTGCACCAAAAGTGGTGGGGCTACATACACCCGGCCTCCTTGAGGGCCTTGAACTGAAGGCAGGAGATAACATGAAAAGATAAAGAAGGCTGACCCATCGCAGAAGGAGAGTATCAGAAAAGATGAGACAAGGGCCAATTAAGGCGGGAAAGGAAGGGACTACCTAGGCCTCGGATACCATAATACCGTCGGGGTCGGAAGAGAACAAGAGTTGACCAAGTGAGATCGACAGGAAAGAAGACGGAGAGGAGCCCGGCACAAGTAAGTGGAAGCAATGCCGGACTCAGCTGGGGCCCCGTGGTCGCCAACCCACGCCCACTAGAAGTGAGCCCCTGGGGGGAAATTTCAAGTGCAATATTGTATTGTTGTTAAATTGAACTGGTAGAAGAAACTAGAACTTTTTTTTTTATATGAGATCAGATTGCAGAAAGTAAAGAACTGTTTGGGCTTATTGCCGTACTGCCGACGTAAGAACTTGAAGGAATGCATCATACTCTCTGCCCTTCAACTCTCGATATTCGCAATAATGGGTGTTTGCAAGGCATGCAATAAACCAGTTACGAAGCATGATGCATCAGAAATCCAATGTAGTGAACGTCAGTTTTGGTTTCATGTGAAGTGTGTGAAATTAAATGAAAGTGAGGTTAAACATTTGAAAGTCAATGGGCGTGACTGGCGATGTGGCGACTGTGTGGTGCTGACACCTGACGGTGTGGAGCGGCAAATAACGGGTACATTAGCACTGCCATCTATGCGGGAACTGTATGAACTGATACTGAGCATCAAATCAGACATTGTGGAAATGAACGTAGATATTGCCACATAAAGGAAAGAAATTCCCAGACCGAAAAGGAACTGGGTAAATCTTTCGACCTGACCCATGAAAAATTGGATGAAAATAGTAGACTGATAAAGGATCAGAGTAAGCAAATCAGGGTTTGCATGAACCAAATGGACGCTTTGAAGGAAGAAACGTCAGCACTGAGATGGCAACTGAAAGACACGCAACAGGAAGTCGAGGATCTCAATCAGTACGGACGAAGAAATACTGTCGAGATATTTGGACTCCCAGAGACACATAACGCGGATACCTACGATCACGGCCGACTGAATACGAGCTGCGCTCTATACCGGCCTTGACATTCCCAGTCAGAACCCATGTATAACATGTAATTGGAAAGTTTCTACTCGTTGCCGGTAGAGCGCACTCCTCTCCCATTATAGGCGCGATAAGGAATCAGCTGTACAGTACGTATATTAAATGTGTAATCTCAAGAACCACTGGATGGATTTTGATGCTGCTTTCACCATACTGTAAAGGTGATCTTGAGGAAGATTTGTGTAGAAAATAATTTATTTATGACCAAAGGGAGCCAAGCAGTAACGATTTCAGTTAAAAGGTCGAAAAAATAGCCTGGCGTCCGTGCGCTTTTTAAGCTTACGCTGGGCGAACCGTTAAAAATATCATTATATTATGAGTGTAAGAATTGTTCAGCGTGAGAAATTCTACAAAAAAGTCCGCGAGAGCATATCTCTATCTTCGATACATCGCCCACTATAAGTGTTTTTAATTTGGACGGGAGGGGCATTTGGCTTGCACCTCGCCATTCTTAAATTACGTCTGACAGGAATTCCTTGCACATTCATAACTGTTCCCGGGCGAAGCTGGGACGGGTTGCTAGTGACACTATATAATTATTATCATTATAATTTCCGCATTATCAAAATTAAAATTATATCACAAAATAAAATAGCGTGCTAATAAATCGAAGAGAAATTAGACATACCTTGCATCTTCTTCGGGTACAAGGACACTACTCCAGCACCGTCTCATTAAAAGGAAAGAGAGGATCAAAATTACAGCCGGGAACAAGTAGCAGCTAATCGTGTGTTGTGTTTTGTGCTAAGAGATCTATCGACAAATTATCAGATACCGTGTGCCTTCTTTTTCACGAAGCAGCTGTCAGGACGGGACTTACATAAACTCCTGCTGGATGTTATTCTCGAGGTTGAACAATGCGGTTTCATAATTATAATAACTGTCTCTGATAATCACAAAACTAACACTACAATGATGAGGCATTTAGGGGGAGGAAATTTGCAACCAATGGTCAATCACCCATACGACGAGTCTAGGAATGTATTCCCTAGTTTTGATCATTGTCACATTCTAAAAAAAAAACCACATTAGAACGCAGTTTCTGTAACGAGAGATGACTGATGGTACTGGAATAATTTCAGGGAAATACTTGTCATTACTATACACAATGCAAAAGGGTGAGATCGTCAAACCGGTCAGACACCTCACTAAAAAACACATCGAACCCACTAAATTTGAAAAAATGAATGTTCGGCGTGCCAAGGAAGTGTTCTCGTCAGAAGTTATTGGTGCCATTAGTACACTGAAAGAAAATATAGGCATGCACCCGGAAGCGTACACATTCATGGACGCAGAAGCAACCATTTTTTTTGAAAATCGTTAGTAAATGGTTCGCTATGCATGACGTAAGTAAGCATCACATATCATATTCAGTCTAGAAATCCAGATAAAGGGCATTTTTTCTCATTAAATGTCAGTCGCCTAAACTGGTTAGAGGAATATTTTCTTTCTTACCTTGAAACTTTGAAAGCTGCTAGTAACGCTGCTAGAAAGGACTTCCTGAGTTCTGAGACTTACGAAGCTACCTATACAATTAATCACGGATTCAGCTGTCCAGTGCATAAGGTATCTTCTAAAAATGGGTAGAGGAAAGTCGCCAAATATGGGGAGTTTTTTTTATAGGGCTCACATTAGACATGAGAAGGAACGGAATAATTTTGGTTTTCTCACCAATGTAAACCTCAGGCGATATAGGCTACTATGTATATTACAAATATGGGCACGTTTGATGTTGTAATACCCTCTGATATTATTGTTAACTTTAAAAGTGCACTTTCCCCGTATTAGGCAACCGGGTTTCGTAATATGGGGAGGTGAGAAACCTTACGGTTTTATTTATAATAGGTACACTGAATAGTATACCCTACTAATTAAAGCATTAATTCTGACATTTTTTTTCGTGTGGCCTCCTGAGAGGCCGAGGGCAGGTCTTTCTAGTCGACGCCCGTGGGCGACCTGCGCGTCAGGATGATAGATGGAATGGATGAAGATGAATGAAACTGGACAAGGATGTGGAAGGAAGCGGCAGTGGCCTGTTAGAAGGTACCTTCCCAGCATTTGCCTGGTGTTGAAAAATGGGAAACCACGGAAAATCATTTCAAGGACGGCCGACGGTGGGGCTCGAACACACGCGTCTACCGGGTCAGCAGAGAGCTTGGCCCCATGGCTTAACGCTGTACTTTAGCCAGCGTAGCCACTACTGTCGGTAATTCTGACAATGTAATGAAATCATGAACACAAATAGTACAAAAATACAACAATGCGTATTTTAAGTAAATAACAGTCCTAGTTTCCTGTTGCCGAACTTCCAAACCGTTCAGCAGAAAATTGCATAAACTTTAATGAAAACCGAGTGATTCTGATCGAATTCAACTGTAACGAGGTGCAAGGTATGTCTAATTTCTCTTAGATTTATTAGCACGCTATTTTATTTTGTGATATAATTTGCATTTTGATATTGTGGGAATTATTATGATAATATAATAGTGTCACTAGCAACCCAACCCGGCTTCGCCCGGGAACAGTTATGAATGTGCAAGGAATTCCTGTCAGACGTAATTTAAGAATGGCGAGGTGCAAGCCAAATCCCACTCCCGTCAGTAGAGAGGCAGGGAGGGTTCTGCTTCAAATACCGTTATTTATGCAAATGAGGGGGGCGTGTCAAGGTCAATGACCTTGAGGTAGGTCATGGTCAATGACCTTGAGGTAGGTCATTGACCCCCAAGGTCGCCGGGACCCCGGAAGGTAAACAAACCTTGGAGGGTCCAGGAACCGGTTTGAGGGGGTGTGGGTGGAGGGGGAGGAGTGGGGGTGGGGAGGGAGGGAGGGGGAGGGAAGGGTGGGGTGGGGGACGAGGGGGGAAGGATGGAAGAGGCTCTGCACGAGACCCTCCTCGACCCAGTCTCTCTCTTGGACTGAGCGCCTTCTCTGATATTATCCTGGGCTATATAGCTTTGCTTTGAGCCCGATGAGATCCGAGTGTTGCCGAAGGTTTCCGAATCCTTGGTTGTGAATGATTCGTCAGAGAATTGAACGGTCAACTGGTGTGTGTGTGACGTCACAGCAGATTACGGGATGTGAGGTAGGTCATGGACGGGAGTGTTTTGAATGGAAAACATGAATGGCGGTGGATGGCGGCGGTTGTTGAACCCTGACGTGCTAGGGTGGCGGGTAAACAAACGTGAATGAAGATGGAACTGTGAATGGAGGTTGGGACGTCACAGGCAGAATGTAGTGTAGGTCATGGATGGGATTGTTTTTTTCTAATACTTAACGGTAAACAAATTGTTAATGGGTGGGGGATACAAAACGCATGGCATGTCGGTTCAGCCAGCTCGACATGAAATAAAAACAAGATGGTGTAATGTCTATTGATGACATTGGAATATTCCATCTAGTTGTGAAGATATGAACTGTGCCGACTGTCGAAGCCTATCGCACTCCTCTGAGTCAGCGATTGAATAAATGACTGATAAAATTAAATGATGGTGGAGAGTGTTGGTAGAATGAAAGTTTGTCTGGAAAACTAGGGTACCCGGAGAAAAACCAGTCTGCTTCTGTTTTGTCCAGCACAGATTTTACATGGAGTAACTGGGATTTGAAACACAGACCCAGCGGTGAGAGGTTGGCATGCTTCTCCCTAAGCCATGGAGGCATAATCACAGAGACCTAGTGCAGCCGAAGGATTTTCATTTATGCTGACTTGGGAGATTTGAATTTATGTGTTATGGAGCTGAGGATATGGAAGGCGTGCTAGATGGTTAATGGACATGGATGGGTGTTAGAATGAATAATCTGATTTGAACGGTCAACCGATGTGTGATGTCACAGGAGTGAATTTCTGAGATTGACACCTGACATGTTGGCTCGCTCAGCTTCATATAAAAAAAAAAAAGTGGGAATGATAGACAAATAAATCAATCAAAACAAGAATATTTTTTATTATTATTGTTTTCTTACATTTATTGTTTTAATTATTTATTTTCGGAAGCTTCTTCTTCTTCTTCTTCTTCCTCTTCAGTTTCACTTCCTTCCTCCGTTTCATTCTCGGCCTCCATCATCATCATCATCCGGGTAAAAAACTCCGCCATGACACGGTCATTCGAGAAACTATAAAATAGAAAAAATGTCTATCAATGTCATTAGAATACCCAATCTAGCGGCGAGGATATAAACTGTCTTGATGTTTGTGTCAGGGAAAATTTAAGTACACAGCAGAAAACCTCCTAAGTTAAGGAGGCATACTCCTTGCACTTCTCTGCATCAATGATTAAATGACAGGCAGAAGGTAGGAAATAATGGGAAAAGAATACTGGCCTCTTGCAGAAGGAGGGAATCAGAAAAGATGTGGCAAGGGCCTTGGATACTCTAATACTGTTGGAGTTGGAAGAGAACAAGAGTTGACCAAGCGAGGTTGACAGGAAAGAAGACAGAGAGGACCTTGACACAAGTAAGTGGAAGCAATGCTGAACTCGGCTGTCACCTCTGTAGTTGTAAAATCCGCGTTCTGCTATATGTAAGCTTTTGGAAGCTGAGTTTAAAAAATGTTTTGCAAGAAGAGAATAATACTGTTAATTTTGTTATCAACCTTCTTGATTACTCATGCTTCAAAGATCCTGTCCAGAATGATTTACAAGAGGATTGAAAGCCAAATAGAAACAGAGTTGGGCGAAGATCAGTTTGGTTTCAGGAGAAATGTAGGAACAAGGGAAGCTGTACTAAGTCTTAGGCTGATTTTAGAAGGTAGAATAAGGAAAGATAAGAGAACGTTCATGGCTTTTGTAGATTTAGAAAATGCTTTTGATAAAGTTGATTGGACTAAATTGTTTGACATTTTAAAACCAATTGGAATAAAGTACTCCGTCTTACGGAAAGAATACATGATGAAAATAAATGTAAAACATAAATACTGGAATGCAACCGAAATAAATCAGAAACCTCTATGGAGATCAAATTGACAGGTGAAAAGCTGAAGGAAGTAGGAGACTTCTGTTACTTAGGAAGCGGAATAACCAGTGATGGACGAAGCAAGTAGGTTGGCTCAGACAAAGAAAGCATTTCTACAAAAAAAGGAATCTGCTGACATCGAATATAGATTTAGGTATTAGGAAGTCATTTTGAAAGCCTTTGTCTGGAGCGTGGCGCTCTATGGAAGTGAAACTTGGACTATTGGTGCAGCAGAAAAGAGGAGAATAGAAGCATTTGAAATGTGGTGTTACAGGAGAATGATGAAGATCAGATGGGTAGATAGGGTTACAAACAAAGAGGTATTAAGACGAGTGGGAGAGGAGAGATGTTTCCGGTGACTGCTAATGAAGAGAAGAGATAGGTTGGTAGGACACATACTAAGACACCCAGGAATAGCAAGCTTAGTTATGGAAGGAAGGGTCGAGGACAAGAACTGTAGGGGTAGACCGAGGTTAGAGTATGTTAAACAGATTGCCTCCGATGTAGGGTGTTGGAGCTATGTAGAGATGAAACGATTAGCTCAGGACAGGGAGACATGGAGAGCTGCATCAAGCCAGTCAAAAGACTGAAGACTCAAACAACATGGAAGTGAAACTTGGACTATTGGTGCAGCAGAAAAGAGGAGAATAGAAGCATTTGAAATGTGGTGTTACAGGAGAATGATGAAGATCAGATGGGTAGATAGGGTTACAAACAAAGAGGTATTAAGACGAGTGGGAGAGGAGAGATGTTTCCGGTGACTGCTAATGAAGAGAAGAGATAGGTTGGTAGGACACATACTAAGACACCCAGGAATAGCAAGCTTAGTTATGGAAGGAACGGTCGAGGACAAGAACTGTAGGGGTAGACCGAGGTTAGAGTATGTTAAACAGATTGCCTCCGATGTAGGGTGTTGGAGCTATGTAGAGATGAAACGATTAGCTCAGGACAGGGAGACATGGAGAGCTGCATCAAACCAGTCAAAAGACTGAAGACTCAAACAACAACAATTCAACTTTTGCGGTATCCCTACACAGATCTCACATGAAGTGAGTAAGAAGCTGGTATACTAATGCTAATTTACATAACAGCGCAACACAATTTTAATGTATGAGATATTGAAAGCCCGTTTGACATTAGACTGGTATCAAGATTGATGATGTAGGCTATTAACTTTTATTTTTGTTAAAGCGGTATGTCTTGGCAATATAATGAAAGCCATTATATTTGACAGCGGCAATAAATTTAACAGGTCTCTAACCGGTAATACAATTTGCATTAAATTACAATAAATTAGTCATGTTTCTTAAGCGGGACTGGAAGAAAAAAAAGAAAGTCTTTTTTCCAACTAGTCTGTAGCGCAACATTAGGTCACGGTCCATGCTCTCTGCTGACCCGGTAGACGCGTGGGTTTGAGTCCCACCGTCGGCCGTCCTTGAAATGGTTTTCCGTGGTTTCCCCATTTTCAACACCAGGCAAATGCTGGGACGGTACCTTCTGATAGGCCACGGCCGATTCCTTCCACATGCAAATGCTGGGACGGTACCTTCTGGTAGGCCACGGTCGTTTCTTTCCACATCCTTGCCCAGTTTCATCTTCATATACTCCATAGCGACGCGCAGCTCGCCCACGGACGTCGAATAGAAAGACCTGCACTCGGCCTCTGAGTAGGTCACACGACAAAAAAACTAGCTATGCAATTCAATTAAAGCTTGTCAGGACGGACTCGGTAGACGCGTGGGTTTGAGTCCCACCGTCGGCCGTCCTTGAAATGGTTTTCCGTGGTTTCCCATTTTCAACACCAGGCAAATGCTGGGACGGTACCTTCTGATAGGCCACGGCCGATTCCTTCCACATGCAAATGCTGGGACGGTACCTTCTGATAGGCCACGGTCGTTTCTTTCCACATCCTTGCCCAGTTTCATCTTCATATACTCCATAGCGACGCGCAGCTCGCCCACGGACGTCGAATAGAAAGACCTGCACTCGGCCTCTGAGTAGGTCACACGACAAAAAAACTAGCTATGAAATTCAATTAAAGCTTGTCAGGACGGACTCGGTAGACGCGTGGGTTTGAGTCCCACCGTCGGCCGTCCTTGAAATGGTTTTCCGTGGTTTCCCATTTTCAACACCAGGCAAATGCTGGGACGGTACCTTCTGATAGGCCACGGCCGATTCCTTCCACATGCAAATGCTGGGACGGTACCTTCTGATAGGCCACGGTCGTTTCTTTCCACATCCTTGCCCAGTTTCATCTTCATATACTCCATAGCGACGCGCAGCTCGCCCACGGACGTCGAATAGAAAGACCTGCACTCGGCCTCTGAGTAGGTCACACGACAAAAAACTAGCTATGAAATTCAATTAAAGCTTGTCAGGACGGACTCGGTAGACGCGTGGGTTTGAGTCCCACCGTCGGCCGTCCTTGAAATGGTTTTCCGTGGTTTCCCATTTTCAACACCAGGCAAATGCTGGGACGGTACCTTCTGATAGGCCACGGCCGATTCCTTCCACATGCAAATGCTGGGACGGTACCTTCTGATAGGCCACGGTCGTTTCTTTCCACATCCTTGCCCAGTTTCATCTTCATATACTCCATAGCGACGCGCAGCTCGCCCACGGACGTCGAATAGAAAGACCTGCACTCGGCCTCTGAGTAGGTCACACGACAAAAAAACTAGCTATGAAATTCAATTAAAGCTTGTCAGGACGGACTCGGTAGACGCGTGGGTTCGAGTCCCACCGTCGGCCGTCCTTGGGCTACACCCGGCTAAGTATATAAAACCTTAACGCCTATCTAAGTGTTCAAAGCTACTTGACCACAATTTGACAAACGCTATTAACATTAACAGCAATAGTGTTAGCCAAGCTTGACATTGCATTTAAACAATAGTGTAATAATTAACTTGACTGCTTATTGCGAGACAAGATACAACTATGTGTTTAGCTGTGTGGCTATACTGTTCTTGGCTGCTGTTAGCCTCTAAACTGGAGGGTCCTGGGTTAGACTTTTGGGAGGTCTGTGGGGATTGTATTTTCTGGTGATTAATTCCCCTGGCTTGGGGACTGAGTGTTTGTATTGTCTTAATTAAAAATATATTCCGGTCCCATGGTTAATTGGTTAGCGTTCTAGGCTTTGATTTTTTTTAGCCTGGTATCAATTTAAAAAAATGAATATTACTTACATGAAGATGTCCAAAGATGAATCCCAATTTGCCGATTCTTCATCATCGCCATGATGGGTGTTGTCTTGATCCGACATAGCACCAGTGAATGACAATTCTTTGTAAAGTAGCAGGTTCATTTATACTAAATATGGAGGTCATCCAGTTACTGAGAAAGCGGACACTAAATATGGAGGTCATCCAGTTACTGAGAAAGCGGACAAACCGGCGTGTTGCCTCTGATTGTAAGGGTATATAAGCCCTGACATTATTGTTGCTAGCCAGAGAAGTCCACGAGTTGGTAGTATACACATCGCTTTGCTGCAAAGATCTTCTATCAGGTAATATTGAACACAGTACCTTTAGTTTCTCTAACTGTCGATGGTTATACAGTTGACCTTAAATATTTATCAAGTGGATAATAATAATATCAAATGGGTATATAAAACTATTATTGCAACTAACAGTCATTACCAGGCTTGACGTCAGTCAAAAGAGATATTACCTTATCTCGCTCTATCCGACTGATTTACTGGGACTGAGCGCTGTTAGAGACTCCTCGTCTTCGCAAATAAGTTTTGTATACACATTTGATAATTTAGTCTAGAGGTTTGGATGGGGATGCAGGACACACTACTCAAGTGGATATATGAAACTATTATTGCAACTAACAGTCATTACCAGGCTTGACGTCAGCCAAAAGAGATATTACCTTATCTCGCTCTATCCGACTGATTTACTGGGACTGAGCGCTGTTAGAGACTCCTCGTCTTCGCAAATAAGTTTTGTATACACATTTGATGGTTTAGTCTATAGATCAGGGTTTGAGTTAATGTGCTAATAAATAAAGGTGGAGGGTACCTGAACCTTTTTAATAGTTTACCTAAACACTTTATAATTACGTTTCAGAACCAATATGTCTGCTATAACAGTTGCGAATCTCATTGGCAGAGCAACCGGTCTGGAGACTAAACGTTTACAGGACCTGCCAGTTAACGAGTCCTATTTGGTGACAGCTGTTCGCAGAGTAAGCACGAAATATGGGAAAAGAATAGTTTGTGAACTAGAAGATTTCGCTGTCTTCTTACCTGCGAGGTTCATGGAACTCAACGACGAAGCTGTAAATGACCTCAACAAAGGAACCATCTACCTAAAATATTTGGGACTAGAAAACAAAAGATGTTTGGTAGAATTTATTGAAGAATCAAATAAAATTTAAAATTTGTTAATGTTAAAACAGAATTTGCAGAGACAATAAACTTTGTTTGTTTTCATTCTCTGCAAACTGTTCAGTGATTTGCTGTTTTTGTAGTAAATGTAATTACTGTAAGTGTCATGAAGTCAGCATCAGAACTTAGTTGGCAGAACGTGGATAGTTGTTTTAATAATAAGTTATGTAGCTTAAAAATTAATAATGATGCTAAATTTTTAGACCCAAATGAATTTTTAAACGCTAGCTACAACATTTTTCAAAATAAAATGCAAGACTGTTTAAGAGAACATGTAGCGTTAAAGATTAACGCTGAGTTATTATGTGATTTTGTTATTTTAAAACAAGGTGTTGAAATAACCAAACCGATTTATTTACATACGAAAATGTGCGAATTGTACCGCACTGATAATATACACAGTTGGTATAGTAAAAACATTGTCGATAAGCTCATGACGCGCTTTGTCGAGTTTCAAGAATTGGAAAGTGGCAAATCGCTGGAAGCTATCAACCATTTTAAAATTAATGTATGCACCTTTGATCCCATGAACAGTGGTTCAGCTCATGTTAATTTACCTAAACAGTTGGAAAACCGTCACGCAGTTATCAATGTGGATAATAATGATGTTTTCTGCTTTGTGTGGTCCTTGGCTGCTGGGTTAAGTCCTGCAACTGAAAATGTTCACAGAATGGGAAAATATCACCAGAAATTTATGGAATTAATGATCAGTCTAAATTTAGCAGACATAGAATTCCCAATGGACCTCAACGCCATTTCTCGTTTTGAATCTAAAAATCCGCTTTACTCCATTAATGTATACGGAGTTGAAGGGGACAAAGTTATTGGTCCATTGTATGTGACAAAGGGAAAAAAAGAAAAGCATTTTAATTTACTGTACATTGAAGGGGAATTGTGCAACCATTATTGTTATATCAAAGATCTTTCTAGACTAGTTCGTTCACAAGTTACAAAAAAAAAAATAGGGTACATATATGTGATCGCTGTTTGCAATATTTTACTAGCAATCAAAAGTTGACAGCACATACTATTGATTGCATCACACAACCAGCGGTAAAAATTATATTTCCAGAAAAGGATAAAGCCAGTATGAAATTTCAAAATGTGTCTCGTCAAGAACCGCTTCCATTTACAGTATATGCAGATTTTGAATGTTTAACCACACCCATTGACACATGTAAACCGGATCCAGCACGTCCGTACACTCAACAAGTACAGCAACATGTGCCATTCAGTTGTGCTCTAAACGTGATTTGTTCATACGACCCTTCACTTTCATACTTCAAATCTTATCGCGATGCAGATGCTGCTGCTTGGTTTTTAAATGAATTGGACGCCTTGGCAGATCGGGTGTACAATATCCTGGAAAACCCAATTCCGCTTCAAATGTCGGACGCAGACGAGGCGGTTTTTGCAACAGCAACCACTTGCCACATTTGTCAAAAGCCAATAGCACCTTGTGACACACCAGTGAGAGACCATAATCGGTACACTGGCAAATTTAGAGGAGCGGCTCATAGTGTATGTAATTTGGCGTATAAAAGAGCACGCTATATTTCTTGTTTCTTGCACAACATGTCTCGGTATGACAGTCATCTAATTATTAAGGAATTTGTTAACCTTGAAAACCAAAAGTTTTCTTTAATTCCACAAAATCATGAAAATTTTATTTCGTTTTCGAAATGGCGAAATGGAATCAGTATACGATTTTTAGATTCGTATAGATTCCTCGCATCATCATTGGATGCGCTTGTTCAAGGGCTTCACCCAAACAATTTGCATTTTGTACGTCAACACTTTACTGATGCCAAACAATTTGAATTATGCATTCGAAAAGGGGTGTTTCCCTATAATTATGTAAACAATTGGGCATGTTTACAGGAAACTGCACTCCCTTCAAAGGACAAATTTTACAATGACTTAACAAAAAGTCATATTTCTGAAGAAGACTATTTACACGCTCAAAAAGTATGGGACGTGTTCAAGATATCAACTTTGGGCGAGTATGCTGATTTATACCTCAAAATTGATACACTACGTTTGACAGACGTGTTTGAACACTTTCGCAAACTGTGTCTTGAAATCTACAATCTAGATCCAGCCCATTACTACACCCTTGCCGGATATAGTTGGGACTGTATGTTGAAGGTGACTGACATAGAACTGGAACTATTAACAGACATCGACATGTTACTCTTTTTTGAACGCGGAATACGTGGTGGTCTTGTTTCGCTTGTACAAAAGCACGCCAAAGCAAATAATCCATATATGGATACATACAAACCAAACCAACCTACAACATACCTCACCTACCTAGATTGTAACAATTTATACGGATATGCTATGGAAAAACCTCTTCCATATCAAAATTTTCGATGGTTGACTTCAGATGAAGTTTCAAATTTTAATTTAAAAGATGTGTTGAGCAATGACACGCGTGGCTACGTTCTAGAGGTCGACTTATTATATCCCTGTGAGATACACAATGATCATTCTGATCTACCATTTTGTGTTGAAAAATTACAACCTCCCAGTTCACGTTCCAACAATAAAAAGTTGCTGGCAACGTTAAATTCAAAAAATCGGTACGTCATACACATTGAAAATTTAATGCAATGTTTGAAACATGGTTTGAAACTGCAATCCATTCACCGCATTATTTGCTTTGACCAAAAACCATGGTTACAACCGTACATGCAATTGAATACTCATCATCGGCAACACGCCAAGACCACATTTGAATCAAATTTTTATAAATTAATGAACAATGCGTGCTACGGTAAATCAATGGAAAATATTCGAAAGCATAGAACTATTCATTTGGTAAACCACTGGGACGGTCGATATGGCGCACGAAAATATATAGCTATGCCTAATTTCCATTCTGTACGAGTTATTGAAACTGATTTAGTAACCATTGAATTGTCAAAGACAGAAATCATGTATAACAAACCAATTTACTTGGGAATGGTAATACTTGACTTTTCAAAATTTGTAATGTATCAATTTCATTATGAGTTTGCCAAACAAAAGTTTGGAGATGTAAAATTACTGTATATGGATACAGACAGTCTTATTTATCAAACCAATAAGATAGATGTTTACTCAGTGATGAGAGAACATCCAAATTACTTTGATACCTCAAACTATGAGGTTAACAATATGTTTGGCATAATTCCCATGAATAAAAAAAAATAGGTCTATTTAAGGATGAGTGCGCCGGTGATGTTATGACAGAATTTGTGGCTTTGGCGCCGAAAATGTACGCATTTTCAACACAAAAGAATAAAGGTCAATGCAAAGCGAAGGGTGTTCTTCGTAGCGTCACACAATTCCTCAATGTTGAGGAATATCGATGTGTACTCTACGCAAACACCTCTCGCTTATACCAGCAAACACGCATTCTTTCAAAGAACCATAATATTTTTACAGTAAATCAAAATAAAACATCGCTGACAACATATGACAATAAACGTCTGTGGGATGGTGTAAATAGCTTGCCTTATGGACATTTCCACACCTTGTAAAAAAGAACACACTTTTATTTTCAATTCTTTTTATTAAAATTGTATGTTTTTTACAAGAAGAAAACTAAACCATATCTTGTGTATACTATGAACTGGTGGACTGACTCTCAAATAAATACTTCACAATATTTGATTCATGTTTATTACTTTGTCCTTTTCCTCACTAATCCACCACCAATCAATAGCTTTGACTTCATCGCTCCTGCTACAATCAAGGCTGCAATCTTCTCACCAATAGAAGCAGTAGATGACATCACACGCTGCATGGCCTTTCTTAGAAGAATGCGGTCTGCAACTCGACGTACTTCTATATTCTTGTTGTTGTAAGCAATGTCATGATCTCTACACGCTGCATCCAATATGTTGATTCCAGAGTTCCCTTGTGCTAGACGTTGGCTTAGTTTAGTTCCAGGTCCACAAAATTGATAGCCAGGAAAATGCAGTTCAATGGGAAGTAGATCAATGGCCTTGTTAACTAGACCATGACCAGCAAAGGTCTGGCATATCTTTTTCAAGCGTTGTCTTACTTTTTGGCGCTGGCGATACTGCCGCTGCTGTCTCTTCTTCCTCTTCTTCATCGCAACCATGGAATGATGAAGCAAAGTCTTTACAGGACGGTATATTTGTATGGCCGTGGTACAATTTGATGAGCTGACACGTTCCACACTGTCTAATGGATGGCATTTTAGTAATAGACACTTGCTGGTGATGACTAAAGTCAGTGCATGGTTGTAGTTCACGCAGACCAGGATCTCTGCTCCATTCACTAGGTACACTGTGCCAAATATTTTTCACCGCGTTTCAAGCAACATAAAAAAGGAACGCCTTGGGCAAAGCGTTCAATTCCTCATCTGTGAAACTGTCAAGCTTTTTTTTACAGGCAAAAAACTTGACAATAGCTCGCTCTGTGGGGTTTGAGTCCAAACCTTCAATTGCTGCCATATTACTACACGTCCACACTGATCACTGGTATGTCTCACACTGAAGCTGACGTTACGACGCTTTGCACTCAACATGCAAGTTTTGACACGCTCTGCGAGCTAGCCAATCAAAAAGCTTCCAAACATTTTGAAGTGTTTTATTTTGTAGAGGTTCATCAGGCACGGACAGGTTGTACAGTGCAGGACATCCCAGATCATGAAGGTCAACAAGTTGACATGTTGAATTAACATACTGACGCAACCATTCCTTTTTTTCACTTCCCTTTACAAATACAAGGTCAGCACCAAACAAGTGTGCTTCCAGAACAAGTGATAGATGCTGGTAAGGAATGTCGCCTTCTTTCCAGACTAGTCCCAAATTGCGTTGCAACCACTCTGTTTGTCTTCTGTCCTCGTCTGACTGCAAATGCAATGGAAACGGTGGTTCAAAGACAAAACTGGTTACTCTTGGTGCCCACATGGTTGTGCAGTCAATAATTCCTACTTCTTTAAATACAAACTTGTTTCCGTTCACCTTGAAACCCTGCACGTCGACAATCAATGTTTTCGGCATGGCGACGGATATCACACCTTCCACCACCGCTGCTTCTTAACAACTAACTGATTGGATAGGAGCGGGAAAATAATATACACACAAAGAATCAATTACACAATTTTATTCATAAAGTTATCAGTACATCGCTTACAATTTTTTATCATAGGATTTGGACCATCCCAATCACAGTGAGAATCTCCTCGATGCATAAAGTGTCTACGACAAGGACGGCAGGCTGCAACATCCGCCGACATACGGAGGTGTAATGGTAGCTTATCCCAATTAAGGTCAATGTCGTGTGCACCGTACGCGGTCAGAAATCCAGCTGGTAAATAGGCAATCAGATGCTGCGGCATTTCACGAAGAAATTGTGCTTTATGGTAGGCGCGTATTGCTAAACTCACCAGGGTGCGATAAATCTCAAATGCTGCATCAGCGTTGTTGAGCAACGATCGCATTTGCAGTCCATACAATCTACCCGCTCTCCAACATGACAAGATGAAGCTTTGGCAACGCCATCGTCCACATTATTTGTTTGATTAGCGATGGGCTTGTTGTTGTAGCCCCTGTCATGAATCCATCCGGTAAATAGTGAACCAGATGCGGCGGCATTCTAAGCACAGTATGATTCTTGTGATAGGCAGTTATAGCTTCACTCACTAGGGCGCGATAAATGGTAAACCTTGAATCTTCATCTGAACCTGGTGAATCACTTTCACATTTGCAGACCCACCTCGCAGAGGGGGTTGTGACTTCATCGTAGCTTTCCATGACTGTGAAGGGCAATACAGGAAGACATGCTATTTATACTCTGGTCACCATATTGGACAGCGGTTGATAAAACACTTGCGCCTCGTGAACAATAAGGCAATAGGCTGTTGTTTTTTCTGGAATAACTGTAGATGTTTCAAATTCTAGTCTGATATCAATAGTTGTTTCCTTCATCGACTCCTCCAAATACGAACAGTCCATCACCACCAGAAGCGCCTTGGACTTGAAGTCTTGTGGTGATAATAGCGGGCATGCCTCTTTCTGATAATAGGAAGACTGAAAGTTTACAAACATGTCATAGAGCTTACCATATTTGTTCTTGTTAAAGTTTAAATCCATTCCCTCATAGGGAAAGGTAACTCCGTTCAAAAAAAGTCGTATATTTCGTAATTGGATGTGGTCAAATTTTGATGCATCTTTATTCTGTTGATATTTGCGATCTGTTTGAAATCCAACCAGGACGTAGAGTGGCCGCTCTGTATACCGTGAGGTTTTTATAGACCAAGTATGTGTATCGGAGAGTGGTAATACCGGGTATTCATGCAGCTCCCAGCTTCTAAATTGAATGGGTAAAGCTGTATCCTTCTCCACAATCTTGAGCAGACTCAATTTTTTCTGATCTGATAGAGTAACGTGCGGTACTTTCCATAGAATTCGTTGCAGTAGAATTTTTGTATCTGATGATGATAATTGTTGTTTTAAGGGGCCTAACATCTAGGCTATCGGCCCCTGATGGTTTGGGTGATCGTGAAGATGAAAAATGAAGTGTAAACTTAAAACTAAAACGAACTACCAACCTACAAACTAGAAGAAGAAATGGAAAAATAAAGGAGAATAAGGCAAATAAAGGACAGGAGGAAAAGAAATGCCCTCAACCCTCGAAGAATGCGGATTGAGGGACTTGGAAGGAAGGAGAGCCATGAAAGGCAGATAGGAAAGTGAAAGAGGAGAGGGTCCGCCCCGAAGGTAAGGGACAAAAGGGGAAAACGGACCCAGCTCAGGGATCCCTCGGGGTCGCCAACTCCCGAACTCACCAGCCGTGAGCCCCTGAGGGTGTAGCATTATTTAGGGTGCACCAGAAGTGGTGGGGCTACATACACCCGGCCTCCTTGAGGGCCTTGAGCAGAAGGCAGGAGATAACAGGAAAAGAAAAAGAAGGCTGACCCCTCGCAGAAGGAGGGAATCAGAAAAGATGAGACAAGGGCCAATTAAGGCGGGAAAGGAAGAGACTCCCTAGGCCTCGGATACCCTAATACCGTCGGGGACGGAAGAGAACAAGAGTTGACCAAGTGAGGTCGACAGGAAAGAAGAAAGAGAGGAGCACGGCACAAGTAAGTGGAAGCAATGCCGGACTCAGCTGGGGCCCCGTGGTCGCCAACCCACTTCTCACTAGATGTGAGCCCCTGGGGGAAATTTTTGTATCTATTGGCGCTGTATCAGCTCCCTTTAGCGCATTATAATCACTCCTGTCTCGTACAAGAATCAGATCCTGTCTTGCGTTCACAACAATGCGCTTATGATCCTCTGCAAAGCCTAGTATTAATTTTAGAGGTAAATGTCCAGTAAATGTACAACAAAATTAACAGTATTATTCTCTTCTTGCAAAACATTTTTTAAACTCAGCTTCCAAAAGCTTACATATAGCAGAACGCGGATTTTACAACTACAGAGGTGACAGCCGAGTTCAGCATTGCTTCCACTTACTTGTGTCAAGCTCCTCTCTGTCTTCTTTCCTGTCAACCTCGCTTGGTCAACTCTTGTTCTCTTCCAACTCCAACAGTATTAGAGTATCCAAGGCCCTTGCCACATCTTTTCTGATTCCCTCCTTCTGCAAGAGGCCAGTATTCTTTTCCCATTATTTCCTACCTTCTGCCTGTCATTTAATCATTGATGCAGAGAAGTGCAAGGAGTATGCCTCCTTAACTTAGGAGGTTTTCTGCTGTGTACTTAAATTTTCCCTGACACAAACATCAAGACAGTTTATATCCTCGCCGCTAGATTGGGTATTCTAATGACATTGATAGACATTTTTTCTATTTTATAGTTTCTCGAATGACCGTGTCATGGCGGAGTTTTTTACCCGGATGATGATGATGATGGAGGCCGAGAATGAAACGGAGGAAGGAAGTGAAACTGAAGAGGAAGAAGAAGAAGAAGAAGCTTCCGAAAATAAATAATTAAAACAATAAATGTAAGAAAACAATAATAATATAAAATATTCTTGTTTTGATTGATTTATTTGTCTATCATTCCCACTTTTTTTTTATATGAAGCTGAGCGAGCCAACATGTCAGGTGTCAATCTCAGAAATTCACTCCTGTGACATCACACATCGGTTGACCGTTCAAATCAGATTATTCATTCTAACACCCATCCATGTCCATTAACCATCTAGCACGCCTTCCATATCCTCAGCTCCATAACACATAAATTCAAATCTCCCAAGTCAGCATAAATGAAAATCCTTCGGCTGCACTAGGTCTCTGTGATTATGCCTCCATGGCTTAGGGAGAAGCATGCCAACCTCTCACCGCTGGGTCTGTGTTTCAAATCCCAGTTACTCCATGTAAAATCTGTGCTGGACAAAACAGAAGCAGACTGGTTTTTCTCCGGGTACCTTAGTTTTCCAGACAAACTTTCATTCTACCAACACTCTCCACCATCATTTAATTTTATCAGTCATTTATTCAATCGCTGACTCAGAGGAGTGCGATAGGCTTCGACAGTCGGCACAGTTCATATCTTCACAACTAGATGGAATATTCCAATGTCATCAATAGACATTACACCATCTTGTTTTTATTTCATGTCGAGCTGGCTGAACCGACATGCCATGCGTTTTGTATCCCCCACCCATTAACAATTTGTTTACCGTTAAGTATTAGAAAAAAACAATCCCATCCATGACCTACACTACATTCTGCCTGTGACGTCCCAACCTCCATTCACAGTTCCATCTTCATTCACGTTTGTTTACCCGCCACCCTAGCACGTCAGGGTTCAACAACCGCCGCCATCCACCGCCATTCATGTTTTCCATTCAAAACACTCCCGTCCATGACCTACCTCACATCCCGTAATCTGCTGTGACGTCACACACACACCAGTTGACCGTTCAATTCTCTGACGAATCATTCACAACCAAGGATTCGGAAACCTTCGGCAACACTCGGATCTCATCGGGCTCAAAGCAAAGCTATATAGCCCAGGATAATATCAGAGAAGGCGCTCAGTCCAAGAGAGAGACTGGGTCGAGGAGGGTCTCGTGCAGAGCCTCTTCCATCCTTCCCCCCTCGTCCCCCACCCCACCCTTCCCTCCCCCTCCCTCCCTCCCCACCCCCACTCCTCCCCCTCCACCCACACCCCCTCAAACCGGTTCCTGGACCCTCCAAGGTTTGTTTACCTTCCGGGGTCCCGGCGACCTTGGGGGTCAATGACCTACCTCAAGGTCATTGACCATGACCTACCTCAAGGTCATTGACCTTGACACGCACCCCTCATTTGCATAAATAACGGTATTTGAAGCAGAACCCTCCCTGCCTCTCTACTCCCGTCCGAACTAAAAACACTTATAGTGGGCGATGTATCGAAGATAGAGATATGCTCACGCGGACTTTTTTGTACAATTTTTCATGCTGAACAATTCTTACACTCATAGTATATTGATATTTTTAACGGTTTGTCCAGCGTAAGCTTAAAAAGCGCACGGACGTCAAGTTCTTTCTTCGACCTATTCACTGAAATCTTAAATCGTTACTGCTTGGCTCCCTTTGATCATAAATACATTATTTTCTACAGAAATCTTCCTCGATATTACCTGTACAGAATGGTGAAAGCCGCATCAAAATCCATCCAGTGGTTCTCGAGATTACCCGTGATATCCAAGAATCGGGGACTTTGTTTTACACTAAGTAGAGATAAGTCTTAGTCGTGCAATGCTTGGTGAACAGCGCTGTGTGAACAGTTGAGTAACTAACAAGATTTCATGAAAAAGGTCTCATTGTCTAGGCCGGTATGAGCGCATTCAGTCGGCCGTGCTACGATCTAGTTAGGAGAGTTGGACAAGCACTAGATGTCGCAATTGATGCTGACAAGATTGATATCTGATGATGATGATAATTGTTGTTTTAAGGGGCCTAACATTAGGTTATCGGCCCCTAATGATCTGGGTGATAGCGAAAATGATAATGAAATGGAAACCAGAACGAAAATCATTGGTGACGAAAAATACGTACAAAGAGAAACTCAGATGGAAACAACTCACAATATGGTCCTACAAAAGGGAATTTAGAACGAAAAGATCCACAAAAGGAATAGATTGAAAAAGACCCACAAAACGTAGGCTAGATTAAAAATACGTACAAAATGCAATGTAGCGTCGAAATACTTACAAAATGCAACTGAAATTCAAAATACTTACAAAATGCAAATGAGATCGAAAAGACTTACAAAATGCAATTGAAATTAAAAATACACAATGCAATTCAGATTGAAATAGGCCCTATCCCAGTTCCAATCCAAATTATTCACAAAGTTCAATTGAAATTCAAAATACTTACAAAATGCAATTGAAATTGAAAATGCTTACAAAATGTACGGTAGATTCAAACGACTCATGTGGATTGACAATACTTACAAAATGCAATTTAGATTGAAAATACTTGACAAAATGTAATTTAGATTCAAAATACCCACAAAATGCAATTGAGAATCAAAATATGTGCAAAATGCCCACCAAACAAAATGCAATTTAGATTCAAAATTCGTGCGAAATGCGGTTTGGGTTGAAAATACTTACAAAATGCAATTGAAATTCAAAATACTCACTAAAAGACCCGGCTACCTGCATTGAAAGACTTACTAAAAAGCAATTTAGATTGTCAATATTTACAAAATGCAATTGAGGTTGAAAAGAATCGCGAGATATAATTTAGATCGAAAAAACTTACAAAATGCAAGGTAGATCAAAAATGCCTACAAAAACAGTGCGGGAATCTTAAAGAGAAAAGGAAATATAATGAAAAGAGGAGAGGAGAGGGGAGAGAGGAGAGGGGAGAGAGGAGAGAGGAGAAGGTCCGCCCCAAAGGGAAGGGACGAAAGGGGAAAACGGACCCAGCTCAGGAATCCCTCGGGGTCGCCAACTCCGGAACTCACAAGCCGTGAGCCCCTGAGGGTATAGCATTATCGAGGGTGCACCAGAAGTGGTGGGGCTACATACACCCTGCCTCCTTAAGGGCCTTGAGCACAAGGCAGGAGGTAAAAGGAAAAGAAAAAGAAGGCTGACCCCCTCACAGAAGGAGGGTATCAGGAAAGTTGAGACAAGAGCCAATTAAGGCGGGAAAGTGAAGGACTCCCTAGGCCTCGGATACCCTAATACCGTCGGGGTCGGAAGAGAACAAGAGTTGACCAAGGGAGGTCGACAGGAAAGAAGACAGAGAGGAGCCCGTCACAAGTAAGTGGAAGCAATGCCGGACTCAGCTGGGGCCCCGTGTTCGCCAACCCACAACCCTCTAGATGTGAGCCCCTGGGGGAAGATTGATATCTGCCACCGGTTGAAGAAATCCCCACAAAATCAACAAAACACCCCGGCGGGCGTAGTTGTGAAATTCGTCAGTCGAGCAGATAGGGAAACATTCATCCAGAAACGGAAAAGCAAAACGCAACCCAAATACAACACATGTAAGTTATACTGTTAACAACCCCATTTATGTTACCAGAGTTTGACACCACACAGAAGGCAGGTGTTTAGCCTAGCTAAGAAAGTCAAACGTGAAAGAGGCTATGCGTTCCTCTGGATAATAACTCTGGTGCCATTAAACTGAGGAAAAGGGAAGGAGATAGATTTGTACATGAACTGATATCCATTGAAGACGTAAACAACTTAATGTAAAAATGAATAATACAATCATTTTCTTTCAATTTACTACCAAAATGTTTGGGGTTTGAACACAAAAACACATAATTTCCGTACGAGCATATTGAGCAATAGGCACAATGTCGTGCTCGTGACAGAGACTTGGCTTTCGGAATCGGTGTACAACGCGGAGCTGGTTGACAACTACTACCAATGCCATTAGGCAAGACAGAGTAGGGAAAAGAGGCGGTGGAGTTTTAATTGCGGTGAGACATGACCTAAATTGTAATGAAATTTACTCTGAGCATGGAAATTATGAAGCGTTAGGTATTCGAGTTCTGATGAATAATAAGGCTTATTATATTTTTAATGTTTATTTTTCACCAAATTCATGTCTTGATACCTATAATAAATTTTATATTAATCTAGGAGAACATTACAATGTTATTGGTAGCAATATTATAATCGCAGGTGACTTTAATATTCCCACAGTGAGGGGTGCTAATCAAGATCTTCTGAATGGTGATTCCCAAGAAAGATCTTTATTCAATTTTAAGTCACTACATAACCTACATTCTCTAATTGATATCCAGAACATAAATTCCAGAACTCTACACTTGGTACTCACTAACTTACGCAAGATCGTGTCGGTCAGTAGGAGATGCATCCCCTTAGTAGGAGAGGATAACCACCATCCCACGTTGTCTAACTAATGTACGCATTGGTTCTAGTAAGGCCACTTCTACTATGATTTATAGATGATGATGATGATAATTGTTGTTTTAAGGGGCCTAACATCTAGGTTATCGGCCCCTGATGGTTTGGGTGATCGTGAAGATGAAAATGAAAAGCGAACTTAAAACTAAAAACTAACAACTAACCTACAAACTAGAAGAAGAAATGGAAAACTAAAGGAGAAGAAGGCAAATAAATGGACAGAAGGAAAAGAAATGCCCTCAACCCTCGGAGAAGGTGGATTGAGGGACTTGGAAGGAAGGAGAGCCATGAAAGGCATATAGGAAAGTGAAAGAGGAGAGGGTCCGCCCCAAAGGTAAGGGACAAAAGGGGAAAACGGACCCAGCTCAGGAATCCCTCGGGGTCGCCAACTCCCGAACTCACCAGCCGTGAGCCCCTGAGGGTGTAGCATTATCTAGGGTGCACCAGAAGTGGTGGGGCTACATACACCCTGCCTCCTTAAGGGCCTAGAGCACAAGGCAGGAGGTAAAAGGAAGAGAAAAAGAAGGCTGACCCCTCGCAGAAGGAGGGTATCAGAAAAGATGAGACAAGGGCCAATTAAGGCGGGAAAGGAAGAGACTCCCTAGGCCTCGGATACCCTAATACCGTCGGGGTCAGAAGAGAACAAGAGTTGACCAAGTGAGGTCGACAGGAAAGAAGACAGAGAGGAGCCCGGCACAAGTAAGTGGAAGCAATGCCGGACTCAGCTGGGGCCCCGTGGTCGCCAACCCACGCCCACAAGATGTGAGCCCCTGGGGGGAGTTTTAAAATAGTATTGTGTAATATACTGTAGTCGATTTGCCTGGTTTTCATTTAAGTGTTCCTAAATGAATTGTTATGTTTGTAACTGTAACCGTATAAATAACGAAGCCTCTTGCTGGAAATCCAAAGATCGGCAGGATCGTAGAACCTAGAAAGTTCCCGGCAAGTAAAACCCTCGAAGACCTACCATCAAGTACTCCATGACTACACACAGCTGTAATGATCATGTTATGGTTGAAAAAAAAAACACGTTGGGCGGCAAGGTTGAGAATCTTACTATTCTCGGGGAGTATAGGTTTAAAAGGATTCCTTACCTGTATAGGGCTACCATAACATAGATCTCTTCACTACAGTTAAAATAAATCACGCTATCTCAAAAAAAACGAATAAAAGTTTATTAACAAAAATCCTAAAAACTAATTAACAATATAATAGACAAATAACAATTAACAAAAAGGATCAAACTCCTTCCTCTAAAACACATACACTCAAGTCTGCACGACTTCACAATACATATACTGTTACATTTATACTGCTCTATGAGGTGCCGAACTCCCAACACTCAAATAATAAAAATGCTCTTCCCACTGCTTTTAACAAGGCAGCTGAGATTTACGTGTCTCCATCAGGCTTCTGTTTACAATTCTCGCCGGTTCATTTAACCCGACCCACCTGTATCCGTTACATATCTCTCCGGTGCAAGGGCTCTCTCCTCTCACCTGTGTCTAATACACTGGAGCTGGACTGCATTCTCAGTTCGTAAAGGCTTACTAACCTGTTGTCTAAATTAAATAAAATTTCAACTCAGTTGCATTCTTTCTCGAAAGTGGAGAATCATTTCTACACACACAAAATAAAATGTTAAACTGCTTACATGATCGCAACATTTCACGATATTCGCGACAAACGGAACGTTGCACATTCTCTCACTCCATTTAGACAAACTGTACATACGCCTTCTCTAGCATTCTCTAATGCCCACAAAACATTTAAAAACACTCACAAATAATTATGCTAATAATTGACTAATTAAATAATTAGCAATAAAATGTTTTAAAATATTTACACTATACTTTCACGAAGTCTAATTGTTTACAAAATGTACAATACTCAAGATTATTAATATTTATTAATATTAATGGTTTACATTTACTATATACAATAATATTAAACCTTCTTCTGCACAAGTTTAAAACTATCTCATTTTAAACCTTCTCCTGTGAGACACTATCTCTATTTCAAGATTAGATCAAAGATCCTATACCTTTGGTCAATCTCTGGTAAAATGTCACACATAAGTCTACGATGACCAATCATTTAAGTTCAGGCATCTGATTATTACAGTTCCGGGTTTTTAATAAATGTTTAAGAATCAAAGGTTATATTTTAATTCGCAATACGGTTCCAGTCTATTAACTCTGTTGTCTAACCCCTCAATGTCAGAGATTTACTCACTCCTCTGAGTATTAACAAACTCAGTTACACACATGACAATGTTTTCAATACAACACAACAGTATTAAATGCAATAAAAGCTAATACGGAATACACCCTCGTATTGCTACAATAAATTCTCTTCCACTGAGAATCCTGTACTAAATACGTTCCCATAACGTTATATACGGCATCAACTTCATCGTATATCATTCCCAAACTCATACACTCGAGTATCAATGGTCTATTTCAACCTCACATTATAATTGCATTGCCTTAACCTTACTGTTCCACAAAATGTTGTCTCAATAACTGTGTTACATTGTTTATGCCATATCTACTGATATTCTGTAGTACTTATATTCTCGACATCTGAAGTCATTAACGGAAAGACCTACGAAGGTTTACTAAGTAAAGATATTATACTATGACATATTAACCTCTGGTTCTAAGACATGTCATAACAGGAAGTTCCGTTAAGAACTATACAGCCTACTTTTCATGCCAATGATTATTCTACAGAATATGAACCTATCTAGAATAATGACGAAATTAAGTTGCTAATATCGAAATTTCCAATTAGTTCGAAATACTGTATACCTGGCATAATGTATCCTAATAGAGCACTACAGTTGGCAGCCCTGATGACTGAATATATTCTTAGTTCCGTCTCTTACGGTACTAAATACAAAATTTGGTTGAAGTCCACTGGATAGCATGGACGTTACATGCAGTTAAACATTGGATCTAACAGCGCGCGTAAAATCATGTTGGCAACAATGTCATGCATGTATCGGTCAGAAATAATCTGAAATAATATGATCTATTGTTGTGCCAATTTTGAATGAAATCCATTAGTTAGTATAGAAGTTACATGCATTTTAAAATTGGACCTATCAGCAGGCTTAGAATCATGTTGGCAGCACTGACGTATATTAGTTACTCCAAATTCGTCTAGAATGCCAGGTACTATACGTGTGCAAAGTTTAGAGCTATTGGCTTGCATACTTTCTGATATATTGATATTAGGGTAACAAAAATAGGGACAGCACATATTAACAGTTGGCAGCCCTGGTTGCTCCTTAGAATACGCATAGTCATATCTGTTATGGTACACATAGCACATACGAAATTTGGTTGAAATCCAAATGATAGTATGGAAGTTACATGTATTTAAAGTTGGACCTGTCAGCAGGCTTAGAATCATGTTGGTAGCACTGACGTATATAAGTTACTCCAAATTAATATAGAATGTCAGGTACTATACGTGTGCATAGTTTAAAGCTGTCGGCTTGCATACTTTCTGATATATTGGTATTTGGATAAAATAAATTAGGGCATTTATTAACAGTTGGCAGCCCTGGTAGGTCTTAAGAATACGCTCAGTCATATCTGGTTATGTACACATACAACATACGAAATTTGGTTGAATTCCGCTTGATAGTGTAGAAGTTATATGCATTTAAAAATTGGACCTATCAGGAGGCTTATAATCATTTTGGCAACACTGCCATGTTTGGCCTCCTGGAAATTAAACTGAAATATTATGATCTGTACGTGTGCCAATTTTGAAATAGCTCCCATTCACACTTTCCAAGATATCCAACATGGAGCTCAAATTTCAATTGCGATTTTTTAGCAGTTGGTAGCACTGACATCATTTTCAAATATGGCCGTGAGATATTCAGGTATAGATCTTTACTCCTACCAAATTTTGTTTCGATTGCTGCAGCCGTTTAGGAGTTGATAGGGGGGACACACACACAGCCAGACATACAGAAGGACAGACAGACAGACAGACAGACAGACAGACACACATTTGCCCGATCTCATAAGTCTACTTTTTCCTCATTTTTGCAAAATGTGAAAAGTAGGCTAAAAATACCATATGATGTCTCTCCAAACTGATATTCTTCAAACACTGTTGTAAAGTTACGTTCACAATTACATAACGTTACAATCTGTGTTATATAATAACAATCGTTATAGAAGTATCGAATTAAGATCAATTTCGGCTGGAATAAGGATTTCCCTATAATCTTTCCTATGTTCATTGAAATTATTGTCTTCTGAGAAGACCTCATCCTCTATAAGTTACATTTACGAAAGTTCATAGCTTTCATTCAAGTAAATGGTTAGACATAATCATGAAGTACATTCATACTAGGAATATCATTGCAAATATCAATATTCGTTGCCTAAATATGACGAATAGTTCTTGCTAGATCGTCGTAGCTAATGTTCTACTATAATATCACACGCAATTCTTCTTCCCTACTAATGTTTCTTCTTACAGATAAAATACGCAAGTCATTTAATCCAAAAGTGAATTTAAGTGGGTAACTAAAGAGGCCCAAACAGTCTGAAATTCTATTAAATCAAAAATCTTGACGTCGAAGAATAATTTAAGAAAGTCATAAAATATTTAGAATAATAAAATAAATTTCGAAATATCAATCACGTTAGTTCTGAAAATACATCGTTGAAATTTCATGTACAGATGAATAAGGAATATCATCTCACATGATATTGAAGTCTAAATTCAATAAACGTCGACTGAAAATATCAAATACATGGAGAAATGTTGCTCTGATATGTCACCAAGATACTACACTACATATGATATTGGTTTGTGTCTACCTTGTGAAGACGTTGTCGAAGCTCAAGAAAGGTATTTACGAAATACCCTGATGTTAGAAGATCTAGTGAAGAAAGCTGCAGGTCTGCCTTCGATCTTGAATCTGCGACCTCGGGTAGGAATAGGTTCCTCCCCGGAATGATTTCACATGTCCCCTGGGATTCGAACTGCAGAACTTCCTCACGTTCTGAATTCCATGATGATGATGATAATTGTTGTTTTAAGGGGCCTAACATCTAGGTTATCGGCCCCTGATGGTTTGGGTGATCGTGAAGATGAAAATGAAAAGCGAACTTAAAACTAAAACTAACTACTAACCTACATACTAGAAGAAGAAATGGAAAACTAAAGGAGAATAAGGCAAATAAAGGACAGGAGGAAAAGAAATGCCCTCAACCCTCGGAGAAGGCGGATTGAGGGACTTGGAAGGAAGGAGAGCCATGAAAGGCAGATAGGAAAGTGAAAGAGGAGAGGGTCCGCCCCAAAGGTAAGGGACAAAAAGGGGAAAACGGACCCAGCTCAGGAATCCCTCGGGGTCGCCAACTCCCGAACTCACCAGCCGTGAGCCCCTGAGGGTGTAGCATTATCTAGTGTGCACCAAAAGTGGTGGGGCTACATACACCCGGCCTCCTCGAGGGCCTTGAGCAGAAGGCAGGAGATAACAGGAAAAGAAAAAGAAGGCTGACCCCTCGCAGAAGGAGGGAATCAGAAAAGATGAGACAAGGGCCAATTAAGGCGGGAAAGGAAGAGACTCCCTAGGCCTCGGATACCCTAATACCGTCGGGGTCGGAAGAGAACAAGAGTTGACCAAGTGAGGTCGACAGGAAAGAAGACAGAGAGGAGCCCGGCACAAGTAAGTGGAAGCAATGCCGGACTCAGCTGGGGCCCCGTGGTCGCCAACCGTTCTGAATTCCAAATTTCATGATGATGATGATGATCATTGTTGTTTTAAGGGTCCTAACATCGAGGTTATCAGCCCCTAATGAAATGAAGTGAAATGAAAGGATGAAGATAAAAACAGCTCACTGCTATGGATGAAACGAAAATGGTTTAGATAAAACAGACTGTGAGCCCAAAAATTATGCCTTATTTGAATAAAAATAATAAAAGGCGGATGGTAAAAAAAGGATAAAACAAATAAGGCATAGTGAACAATACAGGACATAACACAATAAAAAACATAAAAACAGATTTAACCAGAATTAAAAGTCGTAACTACACATTAAAACTTAAAAAAGTAACCACTGTCCCTCATGAACCGGATGACGAGGTCAGCTGACGGCCCGTCATCACGGAGAATAAGGGAGAGGGTATTAGGCAGTTTAAGAGTCCCTCGCAGATCGGCCAGATCCACACACTCCAAGAGAAGGTGTGCCACGGTTAGGTGGGCGCCGCAAGTACACACAGGAGGATCTTCTCTCTTTAGCAAGTGGGAGTGCGTAGCAATCCCATGGCCGATCCGGAGTCGACAGAGTACCACAGCTTCCTTCCGGAGAGATCGGAAGGAAGATTTCCACACCTTCGTTGTCTCCTTGATGCCTCTCAGTTTGTTGGGTGGAGGCGTGGCACGCCATGCCTCCTCCCAATGCGACAGGATCGAATGCCGCAACTGAGAGCGCACATCACTAGCAGGCACCTTATACGGTAGCGAGGGCAGTGCGACTGCCTCTCTCGCCGCCTGATCAGCAAGCTCGTTTCCCGCAATACCCATGTGGCTAGGAAGCCACACAAATGTCACCCCTGTTCCAGCGTTACGCGAACTGACGAGCTGGTCGTGCACACGCTGGACCAACGGGTGCTTCGGGAAACACACATCGATCGCCTACAGCGCACTCAGAGAGTCAGTACACACAAGAAAGTGCTGGTGATCGTCTGATAACGTGTAATTCAGAGCCTCTAAGATGGCATAGAGCTCCGCAGTGTACACGCTACAGGCCTCGGGAAGTGAAAAGAGAAACCGACGATCCTCAACCACAAATGCACAGCCTAATTCCTCGTTTACCCTCGAACCGTTCGTGAATACAAGCCCTGATCCCGGATACCGTGTCACCACGGACTGGAACAGCCTCCGATGGACGGAGGAGTCCGTGTCCGACTTGGGGCCGGTGTGCAGATCCAGGATGATATCAGGGCGAGAGACATCCACGGAGGGGCCTTGCTAGGTACTCGGACGCTACAGGACACAGAAGGAAATCGGAACTGACGGTATAAGTCATCCAAGCGAATCCCCGCCGGCCGAGTGGCTCGGGCGAGCACATCATACAGCCGGCGATTCGGATTGGAAAACAAACATGGATAGCTTGGATGAAGTGGCATCTGTCGAATAGTTGCAGCATAGGTCAGCAGTACCTGTTGGCGCCTCAGGTGTAAAGGAGGTACGCCAGCCTCGGCGAGCAAGCTGACGACTGGGCTTGTCCGAAAGGCACCCGTCGCCAGCCTCACACCGCCGTGGTGGACACTGTCCAGTTTAACAAGCACTGATTTACGGGCCGAACCATATGCTACACTGCCATAATCCAATCGAGATAAAATCAGAGCCTTATAAAAGCGTAGGAGCACCGCGCGGTCCGCCCCCCATGATGTGCCGCTAAGAAACCGCAACATGTTGAGTTTCTTAGCGCAGGCAGTTTTCAAACACCGCACGTGTGGTTCCCACGTCAATTTCTGATCGAAAAGGAGCCCAAGGAACTGGTACGCAGCAACAACAGGCAAAGCTACATTGCCCAGATAAAGCTCAGGATCTGGATGGAGGGTGCGCTTTCGGCAGAAATGGACAACCGAGGACTTAGCGGTTGAGAATCGAAAGCCATGCTCCAGTGTCCAGCGTTCCACTCTCCGAATAGCTTGTTGTAGCTGTCGTTCAGCGACCGCCATATTTTGCGCACTATAATGTAGGGCGAAGTCGTCTACATATAGCGACGGTACCACTGCTGGACCAGCAGCAGCGACTATACCGTTTATGGCAATCGCAAATAAAGTTACGCTAAGCACCGATCCCTGTGGGACTCCGTTTTCCTGTATATGATATTGCGAATATGTCCCCCCTATTCGGACACGGAACAGGCGAATGGACAGAAAATTCGCAATAAAAACCGGCAAGTTACCTCGGAATTTCCATTGATGCAGGGTAGAGAGGATGCCGTAACGCCAAGTGGTGTCATAGGCCTTCTCGAGATCAAAGAAAACAGCGACTAGGTGCTGTCTCCGGAGAAAAGCGTCCTGTATGGCGGTCTCCAGGCGTACCAGATGGTCGTTGGTACACCGAGACGCCCTGAAACCACACTGGTATTCAGACAGGAATCCCCGTTTCTCCAGGACCCACACCAGGCGCCGATTGACCATCCTCTCAAAGAGCTTGCACAAACCGTTAGTGAGACAAATAGGTCTGTAACTCCCTGTCAATTTGGGATCCTTATCGGGCTTCAGGATAGGTATAATAATACCTTCCTGCCATTGCGCTGGAAACACACCTTCCAACCAGATACGATTAAACACCCTGAGCAAATAGCGAATGCTCTCATCGTTAAGGTGTTTAAGCATCTGGTTGTGAATATTATCCGGGCCAGGAGACGTGTCCCTGCAGAGCGCCAGCGCTCCGCGGAGTTCCCACTCCGTAAAGGGCACGTTGTACTCCTCCGAAGCGCGGGAAGCAAAACTAAGCTGGAAACGTTCCGCTTCGCGCTTCAGGGCCACGAAGGCAGGGTCATAGTTATCGGAACCGGATATATCCGCAAAATACGAGGCGAGATGATTTGCAACGCGATAAGGATCTGTAGCCAGTTCATTAGCAATGGAAATTCCCGGTACAGTAGAAGATGTCTGAATTCCCGAAATGCGTCGTAGTTTAGTCCACACTTGAGAGGAGGGGGTATGTGCCGTAATAGAAGACACATACCGTTCCCAGGATTGTTTCTTACTCTGGCGAATAAGAATCCGTGCCTTGGCACGAAATTTCTTAAACGCCACCAATTTGGCCATGGTTGGACGCCGACGGTAGTGCTTGTGAGCTCGACGACGGTCTCTTATTGCCGCCGCAATATCCTCTGTCCACCAAGGGACGAGTTTGCGACGAGGTGTCCCAGAAAAGGATGGGATGGACTCTTCGGCGGCAGCAAGAAGCACAGCGGTGATGTGCTGTACCTCGTCATCGACGCTCTGGCAACCAAGATCAACTCACAGCTCGTTCTTGAAACGAGGGCCAATTTGCCCGCTTAAGAACCCAGCGACTGGGGAACTCCACGGGCGTCTGGGTCAGAAGGATAAGAACGATCGGGAAATGGTCACTGTCACAGAGGTCGTCGTGTACATACCAACCAAATAGGGGGACCAGCGCACGGCTACACACACTCAAGTCAATGTGTGAGTACGTGCCGTGCGCTAAGCTAAAATGTGTAGCTTTCCCTGTATTTAATAGATATAAATCCAACCCTTGAATTAAGCCCTCCACGTCCCTTCCTCTGGGGCAGGAAGATGGTGATCCCCATTGGGGGTGATGAGCGTTGATATCACCCACGATTAGGAAAGGATGATGATGATGATGATAATTGTTGTTTTAAGGGGCCTAACATCTAGGCTATCGGCCCCTGATGGTTTGGGTGATCGTGAAGATGAAAAATGAAAAGCAAACTTAAAACTAAAACTAACTACTAACCTACATACTAGAAGAAGAAATGGAAAACTAAAGGAGAATAAGGCAAATAAAAGGACAGAAGGAAAAGAAATGCCCTCAACCCCCGGAGAAGGCGGATTGAGGGACTTGGAAGGAAGGAGGGCCATGAAAGGCTTATAGGAAAGTGAAAGAGGAGAGGGTCCGCCCCAAAGGTAAGGGACAAAAGGGGAAAACGGACCCAGCTCAGGAATCCCTCGGGGTCGCCAACTCCCGAACTCACCAGCCGTGAGCCCCTGAGGGTGTAGCATTATCTAGGGTGCACCAGAAGAGGTGGGGCTACATACACTCTGCCTCCTTAAGGGCCTAGAGCACAAGGCAGGAGGTAAAAGGAAGAGAAAAAGAAGGCTGACCCCTCGCAGAAGGAGGGTATCAGAAAAGATGAGACAAGGGCCAATTAAGGCGGGAAAGGAAGAGACTCCCTAGGCCTCGGATACCCTAATACCCTCGGGGTCAGAAGAGAACAAGAGTTGACCAAGTGAGGTCGACAGGAAAGAAGACAGAGAGGAGCCCGGCACAAGTAAGTGGAAGCAATGCCGGACTCAGCTGGGGCCCCGTGGTCGCCAACCCACGCCCACAAGATGTGAGCCCCTGGGGGGTATTAGGAAAGGGACTGGAAGTTGATCAACAAGATCAAAGACGTCATTAATATCAAAGGGCTGGTTCGGTGGAAGGTACACGTTACAAACAGTTGTCATAGCAGGCAAGGACACGCGAACTGCAATAGCTTCCAGAGGAGTGTCGTGTGGAAACTCCTCACTATAGCGAACGAAGGTACAAACGCCCCCCGGAAGCCCGGGCGGCGTCTTGTCGCTCTTTAGAGTATAGTCGGAAACCTCTCAGAACAGTCTCGTGATCAGGTCTGAGGTTTGTTTCCTGTAGGCAGACTATACTCGCTGCGTATTGGGCAATAAGCTGACGGAGTTCTGTCAAATGCCTGTCATAACTGTTACAATTCCACTGTAACAGTGCCATTGTGTGAACTTAGGGAATAACGTGGAGCAGCAAGCTACTCCAACTTTGACTCTGGAGGAGCTACAGTCACTACGTCGACTATAATCTCCATGTCCTCAGGCGAGGTCATGGAGTGAATCGACTCGGTGGAAGATTTCAGAGACGCAGTTCGGCGGCGGGGGGATCTCCGTGGGGAGCGCGCAGATCTGGGGACGGAAACGTCCCCAGGCACAGAAGCATCCGCAGGTGTTGGCGCGGATGGCTTCCCCTTTTTGGGAGAAAGGGAATGCGTAGTGCGGGGTCCCTTCTTACCCTTACCCGCCTCTTTAAGATATATAGACGGGTCAGGAGCCGAATTCCTGACCCTGGTCGACGATGCCGCCTCCGCCGGCTTCGGCGCGGCTTTCGCCGACCGTTTGGGTGGGGAGAAAGTCTTCCTCTTCCTCCCGAGTGGGGAGTAAGTCTTCAACTTCCTCCCCTGCTGTGCGGGCGGAGCAGCCTTCGCTCGCACAGCCTTCGTGCTGGCCGAAGGTGGAGTTGAAGTCACCTTCGGGCTTTCCGTTATTTTCATAGGTGCTAGCTACGGAACAGGTAACTCAGTTGAAGGTTTCACAGCTGGTACAAAAGATGAGGTCGCCGGGACCAAATTTGGTATTATGGCTCTATAATCAATCGTTGGAGAAGGCGAAATCGTGGTATGGTACATCTTGCGGGCTTCCTGGTAGGTGAGACCATCCAGGGTTTTGATCTCCTGGATTTTCTTCTCACTCAGGAAGACAGGGCAGTTCCTGTCCCGAGGAGACTGAAATCCAGGGCAATTAGTGCACTGATACGGTGTTGTGCACTCTTCCGCTTCGTGTGGTACCTTACCGCATGTTCCACAGATGTCGGGGCTCGAGCATCGGGATAACATGTGCCCGAACTTCTGGCACTTATAACACCTCATTGGTGGAGGGATATAAGGCCGTACGTCACAACAGTAACTTGTAACCTTGACTTTCTCGACAGGAAAGAAGACAGAGAGGAGCCCGGCACAAGTAAGTGGAAACAATGCCGGACTCAGCTTGGGCCCCGTGGTCGCCAACCCACGCCCACAAGATGTGAGCCCCTGGGGGAAGGTGGTGAATACGCTGGACCAACGGATACTTCGGGAAACACCCATCGATCGCTTGCAGCGCACTCAGAGAGTCAGTACACACAAGAAAGAGCTGGTGATAGTCTGATAACGTGTACCGCAGAGCCTCTAAGATGGCATAGAGCTCCGCTGTGTACACGCTACAGGCCTCGGGAAGTGAAAAGAGAAACCGACGATCCTCAACCACAAATGCACAGACTACTTTCTCGTTTACCCTCGAACCGTCCGTGAATATGATGATGATGATAATTGTTGTTTTAAGGGGCCTAACATCGAGGTTATCTGCCCCTAATGATCTGGGTGAGAGCGAAAATGATAATGAAATGGAAACCAGAACGAAAATTATGCGAGACGAAAAATATGTACAAAAAGGAACTCAGATGGAAACAACTCACAATATGGTCTTACAAAAGGGACTCGAGACTAGTCAACTTATGCAACCTTTTTGCATGGCAGAACTGACGGCAGCCATTGATAGTTGTAAGATCGGCAAGGCAGCAGGAGTAGATGATATCAGATTAGAGCAGATCAAACACTTTGGGGAACGAGCAAGAGAATGGGTCCTAGCTTTCTTCAACAACTGTTTGAAATCCTGCAATTTCCCAAAAACCTGGAGGAAATCACGAGTCATACCGATTCTGAAACCTGGTAAAATGTCAACTGAACCTCAAAACTACAGGCCAATATCCTTGTTGTGTCACCTGCTTAAAATCTTTGAACGAATGTTACTGAACCGCCTAGTTCATGTCGTAGAGCCTGCTCTCATACAACAACAAGCAGGCTTCAGACCAGGGAAAAGTTGTACATCCCAGATCCTTAACCTCACTCAATTCATTGAGGATGGCTTTGAAACACGGAATATCACGGGAGTAGCTTTTATCGATTTGACCGCTGCCTATGACACTGTCAATCATCGTGCTTTGTTACAGAAGATTTATGGAATCACGAAGGATTACAGTTTCACAAAACTTATTGAAAGTTTCCTTCAAAACAGGAGATTTTATGTGGAATTCCAAGGACAGCGCAGTCGATGGAGACGTCAAAGAAATGGCTTACCTCAAGGTAGTGTTCTATCACCAATGTTGTTTAACGTCTACACTAACGACCAACCACTTCCAAGGAACACTAGAAGTTTTCTTTATGCCGACGATCTAGCATTAGCTTGTCAGGGGAAATCCTTCGAAGATGTTGAAGCTCATTTAACACAAGCATTGACTGAGTTGGATGTCTATTACTATGATAATCGACTTCGTCCAAATCCATCAAAAACTCAGTTGTGTGCATTTCATCTGAAGCACAAGCAGGCTCGTCGTGAACTTAACGTCTCTTGGCAAGGAACACGCTTAGTTAACACTCCTCATCCAAAATATCTGGGAGTTACCCTCGATCGTACTCTGACCTACAAACAGCATTGCCGGAATACCAGACTAAAGGTGGAAGCTAGGAATAACATCCTACGTAAGATCACTGGTAGCACCTGGGGCTCTCAACCATCAACCTTGAGAACGACAGCGCTTGCAACATGTTACAGTGTTGCAGAATATGCATGTCCAGTGTGGTACAAATCCACCCATGCAAATAATGTTAACAAGGCGCTTAATGAAACATGTAGGCTTATTACAGGTTGTTTGAAGCCTACACCTCTTGCAAAACTTTACCAGCTTGCAGGGATAGCTCCACCGGATATACGTCGTGAGGTAGCAGCCAATGAAGAGAGAGCTAAACAGGTTAATCAGTTTTCCCATCCGTTGTACGGTTATGTACCAGCCACCCGTAGGTTGAAGTCCAGGAGAAGTTTCCTCAACACCACTGCAGTCTTGCTAACTACACCAGCTACAGCTAGAAAACAATTGATGATGATGATAATTGTTGTTTTAAGGGGCCTAACATCTAGGTTATCGGCCCCTGATGGTTTGGGTGATCGTGAAGATGAAAATGAAATGCGAACTTAAAACTAAAACTAACTGCTAACCTACATACTAGAAGAAGAAATGGAAAACTAAAGGAGAATAAGGCAAAGAAAGGACAGGAGGAAAAGAAATGCCCTCAACCCTCGAAGAAGGCGGATTGAGGGACTTGGAAGGAAGGAGAGCCATGAAAGGCAGATAGGAAAGTGAAAGAGGAGAGGGTCCGCCCCAAAGGTAAGAGTCAAAAAGGGAAAACGGACCCAGCTCAGGAATCCCTCGGGGTCGCCAACTCCCGAACTCACCAGCCGTGAGCCCCTGAGGGTGTAGCATTATCTAGGGTGCACCAGAAGTGGTGGGGCTACATACACCCTGCCTCCTTAAGGGCCTAGAGCACAAGGCAGGAGGTAAAAGGAAGAGAAAAAGAAGGCTGACCCCTCGCAGAAGGAGGGTATCAGAAAAGATGAGACAAGGGCCAATTAAGGCGGGAAAGGAAGAGACTCCCTAGGCCTCGGATACCCTAATACCGTCGGGGTCAGAAGAGAACAAGAGTTGACCAAGTGAGGTCGACAGGAAAGAAGACTGAGAGGAGCCCGGCACAAGTAAGTGGAAGCAATGCCGGACTCAGCTGGGGCCCCGTGGTCGCCAACCCACGCCCACAAGATGTGAGCCCCTGGGGGATAGAAAACAATTGTGGACTTCTCGGCTTGGGAATAACTCTCTATGGGATCACCCTTCGGAAAGCCTCCCACCTGGACATGATCAGAAATGGATCGTGTGGAGGGCACTTAATCGTCTCCGTTCTGCTGTTGGAAGATCTAAGGATAACTTGCAGAAATGGCACTTCCCCGTCGACTCCACCAACTGCGACTGCGGTATGCCCCATACCATGGAGCATCTACTGAATTGTCCGCTGTGCCCTGCCACTTGTACTGCAGAAGATCTTTTACTAGCAACTTCCAATGCTATACAGGTTGCACATTTTTGGTTGACCGTGGTTTGAAAAGACATTGTGTGTTGTATGGTTTATTTCTCTTTTTTTTTTGTTTGTAAATATGTATGTAATTTTAGTGTAATCCAGTATTTTGTTTGCTTCTGACACGAATAAATAAATAATAACAAAAGGGAATTTAGAACGAAAAGAATCACAAAAAGAAGATATTGAAAAAGACCCACAAAATGTAAGCTAGGTTCAAAATACGTATAAAATGCAATGTAGCGTCGAAATACTTACAAAATGCAACTGAAATTCGAAATACTCACAAAACGTAAATGAGATCGTAAATGCGTACAAAATGCAATTGAGGTTCAAAATACTTACAAAATGCAATTGAATTTGAAAATGCACAATGCAATTCAGATTGAAATATTCCAGTTCCAATCCAAGTTATTCACAAAGTGCAATTGAAATTCAAAATACTTACAAAATGCAATTGAAATTGAAAATGCTTATAAAATGTACGGTAGATTCAAACGGACTATTGTGGATTGACAATACTTACAAAATGCAATTTAGATTGAAAATACTTGACAAAATTTAATTTAGATTCAAAATACCCACAAAATGCAATTGAGAATAAAAATATGTGCAAAATGCCCACCAAACAAAATGCAATTTATATTCAAAATTCGTGCGGAATGCGGTTTTGGTTGAAAATACTTACAAAATGCAATTGAAATTCAAAATACCCACTAAGGTCCCTCCACCATATTGAAAGATGATGATGATGATGATAATTGTTGTTTTAAGGGGCCTAACATCTAGGTTATCGGCCCCTGATGGTTTGGGTGATCGTGAAGATGAAAATGAAAAGCGAACTTAAAACTAAAACTAACTACTAACCTATATACTAGAAGAAGACTTACTGTTTAGGAACAAGTGTTAAACTGTTCGCCAAGCCTCTGGTCGCCTTTGTTGGGAATCCCGTTATTCCCTGGCCGCGAGGGGTCTGCTACGGTACATTCCTTCGCCAGTGTCACAATTGTGCTCAAGCAAGTCACCACGGGGTGAAAGTGCTGCAGACCTGCTGCCATGCAATCTCGGAAAACTACATCGAACGAGTCACAGAGTATAATTGTATCAACATGTATTGTATATAACTGTGTAATATAGGCTAATATAATTACTTAAATGTTCCACAGAAGTCCACTGATTTGAAATCCCAGCACTATAAATTACAGTCCACCGGAGTATATTCTTCACATTTATTATCAAACTTTCTTCATGGTCCTACCGGCCGGATTTCTGTGGAACAACGGACGTGTGTTATGAGCTCGTGCATCATTTCATATCGATGCCTCGCGTTGTGCATTGTTACGGTAGCCTCAACGCGTAATATGAGCGGTAATCGTGTGCTTCTTCGATGATTCGTATTAACTACAGCGCGCAGTGGCTCATATTGAACCTCGAGACTTTACACATGGAAGGAATTCAACTTTAAGCAGCTTCGGTAAGTACATACTCATTTCTGGTTACCTGTATTCCTGTATGCTATTCCCATTATGGATCCTAAATTGAAAGCACTTCTCGTAAAGACTAGGGGCCTCGCAAAGGCAAATATTACTCGTTTGCATAACTTCGTCAAGAGCTTCCAACCAGGGTCAAGTATTAACGCAATAAGGGCAAGGTTAGACGATCTACCAAAATTAAGGCAGAAGTATGAAGACGCGCAGGAGAGATTTGAATTAGAAGACGAATCCGAGGACTCCCCGTGTGGGTGCGGGTTAGAATACACCCACGGTATGCCCTGTCTGTCGTAGGAGGCGACTAATAGAGCCGACATGGCCGAATAACTTGCCAGTTGTGATTTGTTCAGACCCCCTGTGGATGGGGAGGGCAGAATTCATCCACGGTATCCCCTGCCTGTCGTAAAAGGCGACTTAGAGGGGGCCTTATAAAGGTCGATTTTGGTTTTCTGGTCCCAGCTCTGGTTTGACCAATAGAAACAAACATGCATGCTGTTAGGGGAAGGGCCACCAGCTTGGCCATCTGGTCAGAAAGCCTAGACGGTATGCCCCATCCCGTCAGGTGGGTACGCCATTTACCCTACAGTTGTATCCGCCTTACAACGAAGGTCCCTGCATGGCCGAATACTGGAGCTGCATAAATCCTGTGCATGTCGAGGGGGAAGTGCCTGTTCGAGGCACTGGGACCCCGGGCAATATCTGCTATGCCAGGTAGGTATTGCCTTGGCTGGGTGGCGCCCACAGTGATAGCCCCCGTTCGGAGTGGGCAGTATTCGGGGAGGATTTCGTCCGGGATGCCTAGTAAGCGATCACGGACACCTGTACAGGGTGGCACCCTTAAAAAGCCGTCTCTGGAGTGTCGCGCTAATCCCAAGGTGTATACGCCTTGGGATGAAGCCTTTAACAAACGATTTGCGACAGACAGATCACCTCGCTACCTGGTAGCTACCAGGACAGACGGAGATGATTTCAAGCTCGTAAAATCGATCATTTTCGCTGAGGAAATCGAGGGGAAATTTGGTGATCTTAACGGGATTTCCAAGCTCCTGAACGGGCAGCTCTTGCTGCATACCGTTAGCCGGCAGCAAACCGAAGCGTTGCTGGAATGCACGCAATCCCCGTTAACATCACAAAGCACGAAACGCTGAATGAGGTCCGTGGAGTTATTTTCCATCGTGACCTCATTTTGAATAGCGATGCTGAACTGTTGCGGGATCTGAGGAAGAGAGGCGTCACAAAGATTAGGCGCATCGCCCGAAAGATTGGGGGAAAGGAGCGTCGATACCGGCGCTTTTATTCTCCATTTTGAAGGTGATGTTGTACCTAAGCAGGTGAAGGTCACATCGTACAACTGCGATGTGCGACCGTACATCCCTCCACCTAAGAGCTGTTCGGGCATGTTTCCGCCAGGTATACTGCGAAGGCCGTCTTTATAGCGTGTGGCAAGGGGACACATAAGGGTGACGAGAGGTGTACGCCTCCCCCGATATGTCCCAACTGCCAAGGAAGTCACTCTCCACGGTCAAAACAGTGCCCTGAATTCATTATGGAAGCCAGGATCCAGGAAATCAGGACTCTTGACAGGCTTTCATATCACGATGCTCGCAAGAGGTACCGTGATATGAATGCCCCCGAATTTCGGGTATCGTTTGCAGCTGCAGCGACGCCCTCAATCACCCCTGCCGTTAAAGTTTCCAGTGCAGTACCCTCGATGTCCTCTTTTAGTACGAGTTTGAAGTCTCCCCTCGCTGTACCAGCGAGCACTGTCAGCCCGAAGGAGGTCCCAAAACCTTCTTCGGCCACGGTTAAGAAGGCGCCGGTTTTAACACCTAAACCGGCGAATTCGGAGAAGAAGTCCTCTTCTTCTCCGAAACGGTCGGCGAACAAGTCTTCCCCAGCTAAAGGGGGAAAGAAGACTTTGCCGACCAAGGCTGGTCCTTCTTCCAGCCCACCTAATACGAAAAATATAGGGGAGAAGAGGGAGACGGTTCGCCGCCGTCTCTCTCGCCCTCCTGCTGACGGGGTGGCTACTGTCTCTGCTGGCCTTTCCGCTCCCACTACCACCAAGGGAGCGAAGCCTGCTGAAGCCAAGCCCGTCCGTATGGAGGAACTCCCCTATAGAAAAGAAAATATGATGATGATGATAATTGTTGTTTTAAGGGGCCTAACATCTAGGCTATCGGCCCCTGATGGTTTGGGTGATCGTGAAGATGAAAATGAAATGTAAACTTAAAAACTAAAACTAACTACCAACCTACATACTAGAAGAAGAAATGGAAAACTAAAGGAGAATAAGGCAAATAAAGGACAGGAGGAAAAGAAATGCCCTCAACCCTCGAAGAATGCGGATTAAGGGACTTGGAAGGAAGGAGAGCCATGAAAGGCAGATAGGAAAGTGAAAGAGGAGAGGGTCCGCCCCGAAGGTAAGGGACAAAAGGGGAAAACGGACCCGGCTCAGGAATCCCTCGGGGTCGCCAACTCCCGAACTCACCAGCCGTGAGCCCCTGAGGGTGTAGCATTATCTAGGGTGCACCAGAAGAGGTGGGGCTACATACACCCTGCCTCCTTAAGGGCCTTGAGCACAAGGCAGGAGGTAAAAGGAAAAGAAAAAGAAGGCTGACCCCTCGCAGAAGGAGGGTATCAGAAAAGATGAGACAAGGGCCAATTAAGGCGGGAAAGGAAGAGACTCCCTAGGCCTCGGATACCCTAATACCGTCGGGGTCAGAAGAGAACAAGAGTTGACCAAGTGAGGTCGACAGGAAAGAAGACGGAGAGGAGCCCGGCACAAGTAAGTGGAAGCAATGCCGGACTCAGCTGGGGCCCCGTGGTCGCCAACCCACGCCCACAAGATGTGAGCCCCTGGGGGGGAAAAGAAAATAGATCGGCGGAGGAGAGGCGAACGGTTCAGCGCCGTTTCTCTTCCTCTCCTAAAGGCAGGGCTGCTCACGTATCTGCTGGCCATCCCGCTCCCACCTCTACCAGTGGAGCGGTGCCAGCAGGAGCAACCTTGTTTTATAAGGACCCAGCGTCAGTGGGGAAGGGACCATCTACTTCCCCAAACACGCGTCGGCGCCGATCCAAGGAGAAATCTCTTCGGGACGTGTCGGGGACAGACACCCAGTCTTCGGACCGGGAGAAAGTCCCTCGACACCACTCTCGCTCTTCCCCAAGAGCGAGACTCGTGAGGTCCGACGACGACCGCGCGCAACCCAAGAGAGCGCCCGCTCCGTTTTCTTCGTCTTCGGACGGAGATGTGGAGATTGAGCTGTGCTCTCCTGCCCCATCATCTCCAACTAGAGATGAGGAAGGGTGGCAAACGGTCAAACATAAGTAGAAGACCCACTTCTACTTAAGTCCACACCATGGCACTATTACAATGGAACTGGAATAGCTATTCTGTTCATCTCGCTGAGTTACGACAATTAATATCTTCGTTTTCGGCAACCATTGTCTGTCTTCAGGAATCCAGGTTTCGTCCTGGACATGAGACAACAATGCGTCACTTCAAACTCTTCTCTAAAGACCGGGTGGACGGAGCTGTGGCCGCTGGTGGCGTCTGCACTCTCGTCCACTCTAGCCTCTTTAGTGAAGAGGTGCCGTTGCGTACTCAGCTAGAGGCAGTTGCAGTTCGTACTTCGTTGCCAGTAATGGCAACAGTATGTAACGTGTATATCCCGCCTGATTCTCAGCAGGATTACGACCAGCTGGTGGATCTAGTCTCTCAGCTCCCCCCTCCTTTCCTCCTTCTGGGAGATGTTAATGCCCACAACACCATCTGGGGCTCCGCTATCACTAGCGGTAAAGGGAGAGATTTTGAGAGGCTGATCAGGCGGCTGGACCTGTGTCTGTTGAACACAGGGGAGCCTACGCACTTCTCTATTACACACGGTACTTATTCAAGTATCGATATTACCCTGTGCAGTCGTGCGCTGGTTCCCCTGCTACAGTGGGGTGTACACGATGACCTTTGTAATAGTGACCATTTTCCAATTATCGTTACTCTTCCGAACCTGAGAGCCATCGAGTTACCAAGTCGATGGCTTCTCCGTCGGGCTGATTGGCCAACATTCACGGCACGTGCGGTGTTTGCCGAAGATACCTTTGAGAGTTTCGACGATCATACCATTCATATAACAAAAGGTATTTTGGCTGCTGCTGAGGAAACAATACCTTCCTCATCCGGCAACTCACGCCGGAAGCTTGTCCCTTGGTGGACAGCCGAGATTGCAGCAGCCATTAAAGATCGTCGACATGCTTTCAAATGCTATCGGAGGCAAAACACTATGGCCAACCTTATCACCTTCAGAAGGATGCGTGCTAGAGCCCGATATCTGATTCGGGAGAGTAAGAAAACGACGTGGGGAAAAGTATGTGTCGTCCATGACGGCGCATACTCCTTCATCTCAAGTGTGGACTAAGCTTCGTCGGATCTCCGGACTCCCGACATCACTGTCGATACCCGAAGTGTCCATCAATGGAGACATAATCACGGACCATCTCGCCATTGCCAACAGCATTGGCACGCACTTCTCCGATGTATCCTGCTCCGGGAGTTACGATCCTACATTTCTGACTCTGAAGCGGGAGGCAGAGACTCACCCCTTGTCCTTTGCCACTGCTGCTTCGGAGTCCTATAATGTACCATTATCTGAGTGGGAACTGCGCAGTGCGCTTGCACTGTGCAGGGATACGGCTCCTGGACCGGATAACATACATAATCAAATGTTAAAACATCTGTGCGAATCCAGTATAAAAAAAACTGTTGATCCTCTTCAATCGTATATGGATTGAAGGGGAGTTTCCATCTCAATGGCGAGTGTGGATCGTGATACCGATTCCTAAGGCTGGAGAGGATCCCAAGTTTGTAAGCAGCTATAGGCCCATTTGTTTGACAAATGGCCTATGCAAGCTGCTCGTAAAGATGGTGAACCGTCGACTGGTGTGGTTCTTGGAGGATAAAGGTCTCCTGTCTGAGTACCAATGTGGATTTCGCTCTCATAGGTCCACCACTGACCAACTGGTGCGACTTGAGAGCGCCATACAGGAGGCTTTTTTCCGAAAGCAGCACCTAGTCACGGTTTTCTTTGACCTCGAGAAAGCCTACGACACCACATGGCGCTACGGGATCCTTTCCACCCTTCACAAGTGGGGACTCCGTGGTAACTTACCGACTTTCATTGCGAATTTCATGTCCGTCCGACTCTTCCGTGTAAGGGTCGGTAGGACATTATCGCAATACTATACCCAAGGAAATGGAGTTCCTCAGGGTTCAGTGCTGAGTGTCACCTTGTTCGCGATTGCCATTAATGGCATTGTTGCCGCCGCCGGATCCGCGGTAGTTCCATCGCTGTATGTAGACGATTTAGCTCTGCATTACAGCTCTGGAAGTATGGCAGTCGTGGAACGGCAATTGCAGCTAGCTATCAACCGGGTCGACAGGTGGGCTCACGGCCGGGGTTTTCGTTTTTCAGCAGCGAAAACCTCCGTCGTCCATTTTTGACGGCCACGGAAGCTACATTTACACCCTGAACTACATCTCAGGGATGCTGCGTTGCCGTTGGTTGACACTTATCGCTTCCTGGGACTCCGTTTTGACAGCAAGTTAACGTGGCAGCACCATATACGGCAATTGAAAATGACATGTCTCAGGAAACTGAACATGCTCAGGTTTCTTAGTGGCACTACGTGGGGGGCTGACCGTGCGGTGCTGCTACGGTTCTACCAAGCCCTCGTCCTGTCCCGGCTAGACTATGGTTCTGCGGCATGCGGTTCAGCAAGGCCGGCAACCTTGAAAATGCTGGACAGTATCCACCATAGTGGCGTTAGGCTGGCTACCGGTGCCTTCCGGACCAGCCCAATACCCAGCCTACTCGCCGAATCGGGTGTTCCACCATTAAATTATAGACGCCAACATATGCTTTTAGCATATGCTGCCAATGTGCGTCAAATGCCGCAACACCCGACCTATCAAGCTCTCTTCGGTACACAAAACCACCAGGGGTACGCCAACCGGCCTCGTGCCACTCGGCCGGTTGGTATTAGACTTGATAGCTCGTGTACTGAAATAGGAGTGGCTGTAGGTCCCTGTATGATCCGGACATCTAGCGAGGTGCCTCCGTGCAAGTCCCGCGTCCGGAACTTCGGTTAGATCTGCACCGAGGTCCTAAGGTGAACACGGATCCCTCCGTTTACGGGAGGCAGTTCCACAGCATAGTTCACCAATTTCCGGACGCTGGCATTCTATACACGGATGGTTCGAAGGTGGACGAGAAGATGGGTTGTGCTTACGTTATTGATGGTGCAAATACCAAGATCTCTTTGCCTGAGGCCTGTAGTGTGTTTACTGCGGAGCTCGTTGCCATCTATGAAGCTCTGCAGTTTGCACTACAGGATGCTCGAATCCACTTTCTCGTGTGTACCGACTCTTTGAGTTCGTTGCAGTCAATTGCTACATGTTTCCCGCAACACCCCCTAGTGCAGCGAATCCACGACCTACTAGCCGGGCTGTGCCACGCTGACACTCGAATCACCTTTCTGTGGCTTCCAAGCCACATGGGAATTGCGGGAAACGAGTTAGCAGATCAAGCTGCAAAAGAGGCGGTATCACTACCACCTCGACCAATGGAGGTACCCGCTAGAGATATTCGCTCTCAGTTACGCCTACAAGTTCTGGGTTTTTGGGAGAGTCAGTGGCTAGCTGCCCCACTGCCCAGTAAACTGAGAGCGATCAAGGGAACTACTCGCGTGTGGCGGAGCTCCTTCCGGGCCCGGAGAGAGTCCGTGATTCTGTGTAGGCTAAGGATAGGTCATACAAGATCCACCCACTCGTACCTAATGAGAAGGGAAGACACCCCACTTTGTACCTGTGGAGCCGTATTCACCGTGGCCCACATTTTCACCGAGTGTGTGGATCTTGCTGACTTACGAAGAAACCTTGGTTTGCAGACGACACTCAAACTTATATTAGCCGATGACGCGGTGGCTGCTGATCGCGTTATCCGCTTTATAAGTGAGAGTGGGTTAGGGCCAGCAATCTAAATTTTCCAGTGAACATTGACTCAACGACTTGTTCGTTTTTGAATGACAATGTTTTGTTTTTTCCGTAATTTTTGTTTATTTTTATAATTTTTATTTTTTATTTAATTGTTTGTTTTTGTTTTAATAATTTTTGGTCTTTTTAAATTCAGATGTCCACCTCAAAATTTTAAATTCAATTCAAAATTTGTATTCTTTAATCTGTGTTAAGAGGGGCAGATGACCTCGTAGTTCCGGTCCTTAAAACAACAATAACTAACATGACTAACGAATCCGAGGACCACAGTGAAGATAGGAATACTTTTGAGACTATGTATTATGATCTCGTTGATAAAATGACCACGTTGATTGAAGATAGCGTAGAGTTACGATCAAAACAGAACAATCCTTCGAGTACTAAAAGTGATGGTCAGTCTAGTTCCGGCAAGAGAGAGCTGACACTTCCTACAATTAAATTACCTTCCTTCGGGGGCCAGGTCACTGAATTCCGTCATTTTTGTGACACCCTTACTAGCCTGGTAATAAACAATCAAGCAATTGACGATATACAACGATACCACTATTTGTTATCTTCATTAACGGGTGAAGCACATGGCCAGATTAAGAACCTTCCCATAACAGGTCCTAATTTTAAAATTGCTTGGCAAACTGTCTGTCTGAGATACAATAATCCGAGATTAATTGCCACAGCACACATCAACAACTTGCTGAACCTTCCACGTGTACACAATGAATCACCCACAGAGTTACGAGCACTTCTAAATCAGGTATCAAGTAACTTAAATGCACTTGAAGCACTTGAACTTGAAATCCCTCTTCACGAAATCCTTCTAGCGCAATTAATTCTTGAAAAGACTGATGACGTCAGCACAAAACAGTGGGAGCTGTCGTCATCAAATTCACAATTCCCAAGACTGGACGTGCTAAGTAAATTTTTAGAGGACAGATGTCAAGCCTTAGAATTAATCAATGGTAACCGAATTCCTACCCCAGTTGTCAATTCTACCACTCAAAACATCACTAGAAAGAAGTTCACGAACCAAGTCAGACAAGTGTATGTTTCAAGTAACAATAATTGTTTATTTTGTACTGGCGTGCACCCTCTTCATAAATGTCAAGACTTTTCCAGTGTTAGTGTTGCGCAACGAACAGAATTTGCCAAACAGCATAAATTGTGTACAAATTGTTTGAGACATGGTCACATTGTTGGTGATTGTTCTTCAGGTTCTTATTATTCTTGTGGTTTGAAGCATCACACACTACTTCACCGCGACCGAGGAACTGGTCGTTCTCCTACCCCAAGGCCACCTGATAACACGCATGATAGGCAACAGGCAATACCCAACAACTCTATAATGTTACGCAACAACGTGCCGGCACAGCGTCCTATTGCTCACTTAAAATAAAACCGCATACTCATATATTGCTCTCGACTGCATTGGTAAAGGTGCGTGATGGGGAGGGCCGACTTCAGACTTGCCGAGTCCTGCTAGACTCGGGCAGTCAAGCACACTTCTTCACGACTGCCTGCACACAACGACTGAACTTAAAGAAGGTACGGAATAGAATTCCAATCCAGGGTATAAGTAGTATCGACGCAGAGTCGCATTATAGTGCAAACATAGAGGTGCATTCCATTACTAGCAACTAGCAAGTAGTTATTAATTGTGCTGTATTGTCACGAATTTCAGCTGAATTGCCAGGATCATACATTAACTATCAAGACTGGCAAATTCCCGAAGAACTGACCTTAGCTGACCCCAGCTTCAACCAACTAGGTCAGATTGATATGTTAATCGGGGCAGAGATATTTTTTGATCTTCTTAGGCCTGAAAGACGCACGAGGAGCGGACACTATCCAGTTCTTCAAAACACGGAATTCGGTTGGATTGTAGCGGGACAGTTTCAAATGGATAAGGCGAGCGGTCCGGGTTCACCACCTGTACAGTCATTCTTCACTATGAATGACCATTCACTCGACCAGCAACTTCAACGATTCTGGGAATTAGAAGAGATCACTCAACCAATCAGATCGAATGATGAAATGGAGTGTGAAAGGCATTTTGTTGACACAGTCAGACGGGATGCAGAAGGTAGATTCACGGTACGACTCCCACTCTGTGGAAAACCATCAGAACTTGGAAACTCACTAACAATGGCTACGTCACGGTTTCACAATCTCGAGAGACGCCTTGAGAGAAACCCTCAGTTGAAGGGGGATTACGTCAGCTTTTTAGAAGAGTACGAGACTCGAGGGCATATGGAGCCTATAACCACGGCGTCTGATAAGGAGGAACAGAGCTACTTCATGCCCCATCATCCAGTGTTCAAGGAGTCAAGTTCAACTACAAAAACCAGTGTTGTATTCGATGCCTCCGCCAGTACTACCACCGGACGGTCACTCAATGACATCCTCAGGGTTGGGCCGACAATCCAGCAAGATATCTGGTCCATTATCACCAGATTTCGCACTCACCAAATATGCTTTTCGGCAGACATTCGACAGATGTACCGGCAGATAAGGGTTGATAGTCATGACCGCAGACATCAGAGAATCGTGTGGCGATCATCCCCAGAAGATCCTGTAAAACATTACCAGCTCAACACCGTCACCTACGGCACTGCGTCAGCACCCTTCCTCGCCACTAGATGCCTCCAACAGCTCGCTATAGAAGAATCAGACAGCTTTCCTGAAGCAGCGATGATTTTACAGAGAGACTTCTACATTGATGACTGTATGTCTGGAAGTGCGACCGTCGAGGACGCGTTAGACACTCAAAATCAACTCATCAACCTTCTACAAACTGGAGGGTTCCAGCTACGAAAATGGTGTTCGAATCATCCCCGACTACTTGAAGCAGTTCCTTCGGAGTGGCGAGAAACCCAGCTCCCACTTCAACTAGATAATGGGGAAAACATTAAGACATTAGGCTTGCTTTGGCATCCTGTTAGTGACCAACTGCAAATCGTAAACGGCAACTTACAACTACGCAACCCAGTAACAAAACGGAAGGTACTATCAACCATAGCTTCAATCTACGACCCACTTGGGCTAGTGAGTCCAATCATCATCTCCTGCAAGTTCTTCTTACAGCAACTGTGGCAGCTACGTCTAGGGTGGGATGAAATTTTACCACCAGAGCTACTTCATCGTTGGCAGAAGTTGTGCGGCGAACTTCCACTTCTCAACCAAATACGGATCGACAGACTTGTATTGGCAAAGGGAACTCCGTTGAACATACAACTGCATGGTTTTTCGGATGCATCTGAGAAGGGATATGGTTGTTGCATTTATCTTAGATCTGAAACTCAAGATGGAGACTGCATTACGAAACTGTTGAGTGCTAAATCCAGAGTTACACCATTGAAGCGGGTTTCTCTACCCCGTCTAGAGTTGTGTGGAGCCCTACTTTTATCTCGGCTGATTAAGAAGGTCAACTCAATCCTAAACCTGAATGTCACTAGCGTTCATCTCTGGACAGATTCGACAATAGTTCTTGCATGGATTGCAGCGTCTCCCAACCACTGGAAGACGTTCATTGCCAATCGAGTTGCGGAAATTCAGCAAAACACGTCGATTAGGGACTGGAAACACGTTGCCTCAGCTGATAACCCTGCTGACATGATTTCTCGGGGGGTCACTCCAGAAACTCTCATTTCCAACGCCATGTGGTGGAACGGACCGTCGTGGCTTATGAAGCATTCGGCATCCTGGCCTACATCAGCCCCTTTATTAATACCTCAGGACGTCCCAGAACAGAAAAAACCTGTTGTTAGCCTGATAGCAGCTCAACCTCAAGATGATTTGGACGGCTCAGTGCCAGAGGTGACTAAGTGCCATCGCGGGTCATTTTGACCTGTTCAGTGTAATGACTAGGAAAAATTCTAAACTATCTATGCCAAACATGACTAACAGCCTACATGTGTCTGCAAAGTGCTCCTACCAGTGAGCAAGTCTGGCACTACAAGAACCATTGAAATACGTGAGCGCCATACAAGACCAAGTACCAACAAGATGGCAGATGTGGTGCAGGAAAATTCATCAGAATCCGACTTTTCTGCTGTTAGCGATGATGATAGGACATATCAACCGGAAGGAGAGATCTGCATAAATGAATCAGGTATGCCTAATTGCTTTAGGAATTATAACACGGGTAGCATTTCATAAAAACAGACGTAATAGTTCATTAAATTATTGTGGTAGTTAGTCACATCTGGCGCTCTTGCTGCATGCAAAGCGGTGATGTATATTAGGCATGCTAATTCCATACTTGCTCCTTGTAACATTTGATTCTTCAGCCGATGTGCACATCATGTTTTAAAATAATAATAATAATAATAGTCTTATTTTCTACTCCAGATGATGATATTCCAATGCACCATGGAAGAAAAAGAAAACGAGATCCCAGCAAGCACAAGAAAGTACTTAGGAAAAAATTAAGTCTGGACAAGAGTATACATCTTCAAGTGGAAAACAAGTTAAAGCGACTGTTCAAAAGATTGTAATAGTTTGCTACCATGGAATAGGCGAATTGAAATTAATCGTTGCTTTTACAAGTTGGAATGTCACTAAAGAATGATTTCATTCTGAGATCAATAACAGTTTGAAGGCATCGTACCAAGTCTGAAGAATCTCGTCGGAGTAACAGTGACTGTTGATCGGAGAAAGATGATGATAATTGTTGTTTTAAGGGGCCTAACATCTAGGCTATCGGCCCCTGAACATCGGAGAAAGAGAAGAGCTGGTCGCCCTAGTGAATTTAGAGGCACTACTCCACTCTGGTATCCTCAAGGGCACAGGATTACCTCTGCAAAGAAGACAGACCTATTGGCGTTTTTAAAGTATATCCCTCCCGTTCATCATCAGTTTTATTGAAACCTTGCAACAGTGGAGACAGCAACAGAACAGGATGACGAGAGCTTATAGTTGTTTCTTGAAGGACATGCTAACATGTATTGTAGTTTAAGAACCTTTATCCAATTTGATATTCCCTTTGGTTAATGTACCAACATTATTCTGAAATAATTAAGTAATTAAGCAGGGGATCGTGATGGCACAGTGGCATAGCTGCTCGTCTTTCACCCGAGGTTCCAATCCCGGTGACAGCGGGGTAGAATTTTCACCTAAAAAATCCCGTGGCGCCACGAAGGGCATCCGGCCAAAACCAAAATGAGCCTGGTTGGCTCCGGCGACCCCAATTAATTTGGAAAAGCCGAAGGAAGAAAGAAAGAAAGAAAGAAAGAAAGAAAGAAAGAAAGAAAGAAAGAAAGAAATTAAGTAACTAAGCAAGCTGCCAGACTGCTGATCATGATGAGTAAGACATTTTCATTTTGATATCAGAGAGATAATTTCAAAATGGTTTCCAATTATTGTATTATAATTGACTGGATTAGAATAAAATATGTTTGCTCTCAGTGTTCTCTTTTTCTTTCATGTTCTGTGAGCCAAACATGACTAACAACTGCTTATGTGCCAATATAAGACAAGTGTTATTGCGCCATATATGACTATGATTTTTCACGTATTTTGCAGGCTATGTATGCATACCCCCTTAAGAATAATTATTAAATGGTCTACCAATGTGAAAGAGGATACTTTTATGAACATTTATGTGCTTTGAAAAAATGTTTTTGAAAGCTGCTATAATTTTAAATCTATTGTTGACTTTAACCTTCATTATCTCAAAACTTGTCCATTGGTACTTAGTCACCTCTGGCACTGAGCCGTCCATTTCATGAAGCGATTCTCCAAGTTAACGCGTCTCACGAGAGTAACGGCATATTGCATCAGATTTGCCGCAAATGCCAGATGTCCTCGCAATCAAAGAAAAACGGATGAATTGGAGTTCGAAGAACTGAGTGTTGCATTACATGCATGCATCAAAATAGCCCAAGCTTCAGAATATGGTCCAGAAATTAACGATCTTCGGATGACAAGGGCCATTAGTAAAGGAAGCAAGTTAATACCTCTGAATCCTTTCCTCTGTGACCAAAAACTCCTTCGAGTAGGTGGTCGACTACAACAATCTGATCTTCCGTTTAACCAGAAACATCAGATAATTTTACCGACAAGGCATCATCTAACTAAACTGATCATTGAAAATGAACATCTACGCCTGCTTCATGCTGGATGTCAACTACTACTGTCGTCGTTTATTGAGCAGTACTGGATGCCTAATGGCAAGAGTCCGATTCGTCACATCATTCATTTTTGTATTATCTGCCACAAACTTACGGCAAAAAACACTGAACAACTAATGGGTCAACTGCCGAATTACAGAGTAACTCCAGTCAATCCATTTATCCACTGCGGAAACGACTACGCGGGACCGTTTTACATAAAGGCAGGCTCTCGCAAAACCAGATCCAAAATCAAGTGTTATGTAGCACTCTTCGTATGCCTTTCTACTAGGGCAGTGCATCTAGAGATTGTAAGCAGTATGACTACTCAGGCCTTCATTGCTTCTCTAAGGCATTTCATATCCCGTAGAGGCAGGCCAGCCCATGCGTTTTCTGATAACGGCAGAAATTTCGTTGGATCCAATAGGGAACTGGAGGAGATAAGATTGTCCAACGAGGGACAGCATCAACGTGATCTATCAACCTTTGCAAGCAGTGAAGGAATTCAGTGGCATTTTATTCCTCCTCAAGCTCCGCACTTTGGAGGAATATGGGAGGCAGGTGTCAAATCTTTTAAACACCATCTTCGGCGAGTGATGGGCACTGCATACCTTACCTTCGAGAAATTGTCCACACTCACAACCCAGATCGAAGGATGTCTCAATTTGAGGCCTCTAGTCCCGGCATCCGATGATCCTGACGACCTAGTTGTCCTTACCCCTAGTCACTTTCTCATTGGCCGACCAATCACTGCACTACCCCAACCAGATCTGAGTAATGTGCGTGTAAGCTTGCTTTCCAGATGGCAGCAAATCCAAAGACAGTTCCAAGGATTCTGGAAGGCGTGGTCAACCGACTACTTGTCCCATCTACAACAGAGAGGAAAATGGAAGAAGGAAGGGCGCAACGTCCAGGCAGGCACGCTGGTGATCGTGAAAGAAGACAAACTTCCACCACTGTGCTGGAAGCTTGCAGTGGTTGATCAGGTCCACCCTGGAGCTGATGGACTCGTACGTGTTGCCACTATACGTACCTCTTCCGGTACATTCAAGAGACCCATTACAAAACTTTGCCACTTCCGATGACAGACAACGGCATTTGTGAAGGTGGTGTTTTGACTAACTAACTATGTTCAGTACTTTGTGTTCGTTTGTTTGTTGGTTTTATATTTCAGGTGACTGTTTGTTGGAAAAAGTGTTAAACTCTTTTTTGGCGGGCGGCATGTTTAGGAACAAGTGTTAAACTTTTCGCCAAGCCTCTAGTCGCCTTTGTTGGGAGTCCCGTTATTCCCTAGCCGCGAGGGGTCTGCTAACCTACCTCTCGCCGCTCCCCAAGTACGGTACATTCCTTCGCCAGTGTCTCAATTGTGCTCAAGCAAGTCACCACGGGGTGAAAGTGCTGCAGACCTGCTGCCATGCAATCTTGGAAAACTATACCGAACGAGTCACAGAGTATAATTGTATCAACATGTATTGTATATAACTGTGTAATATAGGCTAATATAATTACTTAAATGTTCCACAGAAGTCCAGTGATTTGAAATCCCAGCACTATAAATTACAGTCCACCAGAGAATATTCTTCACATTTATTATCAAACTTTCTTCACTTACTAAAAAGCAATTTAGATTGTCAATCTTTACTGTCGCATTTCACCTCTTCCTACCTTGATATAGGCCAAAATTAGCATAATTAGAAACATAAGTAATTAATTCAGCGACACTGAGGCTACTGAGAAGAGGCCCAAACGTCCAACGGCATTCGCCACGGAGGAGGAATGGGGGAGCGTCTTTATTTTCATAGCCTTAAAAACGCCCTCGATAATTTAGATCAAGGCAGGAAACAGGCAAGGCCAGGACAAGCCTGTTAATTGGAAGGGCTGGACTTACCCTGAGACCGAATGCGAACATTTCCCAACCAAAATGCCGAGGAAGGAACAAGGTGACCATTTCCACTGACTTTCATGCACAAATAAACACGAAAATCTCAAGATGACTAATAACATGTATTAACAAAAGATTTCAAACAAAAAAAAACTAGGCAACACCTTAAATATAATAAAACACTACATGATAAACATATGATCCCAGCAGCTTATGAGTATGGCGACGCGAAATTTAAACCCGGTGAATGTAAAACACGTTTCAACCAACACACCCCTGGACCAAGTCGATTTGTATTCCCGCATTATAATTCACAATTAAAAATACTAAAGTAATTCCCCAAAATAATATGAAAGGAATAACGACATGAAGTAAGCTAAAAGCTACTCCAGAAAACAAAGTTGTTTAACACAACCAAACAAGTCGCTTATTACGACCAGACCGTCTGAAGGACACATGTCAACTCAGTTGGCGAGAAGTCGTTCTGACCAAGTTAAAGCCAACATCCCCCCCCCCTTAAGATCAAACGGAAACTAAACAATGAAGAAATCCCCACCCTGAAATAATGCAACGCAAAATGAGGAGGACCACATTCCCTTCCAAAATACTTTAACCTAAAAAATGTTGTCTTAAAACTATTTCTGAATTGCCACACGACACGTGGCTAGGAAATGCACTACGATAGTCATATTAAATGTTTTCAAATTAACAGTCTTAGAAAATCCAAGTTTGTCAGATACCCTAAGCAAAAGAAATGTTTTGGTAATACTATACTGTCTCACGCCTCTCCCCAGGGGAAATGAAAATTTCCCCCCGAGGAGGGGTTTTCCACACTTCAAGTTCTGCGTGTGAGATTCAAGAAGGCTGGATACTGACTGTCATGTTCGCTGAGGACTTGCTTCCTAGGGAGAACGTGACTACCCCCTCCCAACTGTAAAGTTCGGTCGTGTCAACATAACTTGGGGGTGGAGACCACCATAACAACGATAGTCATGAGAAATGTTTGGACCACAAGTGGTCCCATGACCCAAATCGTTAAGAGTGTACTCAGAAATGCTATGACGAAATGTTCCAAGGGTAGAAACTCAATCCACTAATTGGGCTTAAAGGGGTTTCTAGGAACCTATTATTTCAGGCAAGTGCGCAGTTGTGCACTTCACAACAGCGTAGAAATGTCAATCTTCTCCCAAGGTATTAACGTCAGCTCCTTCTCAGGCAACAAATGTAGTTTAAAGAGTTTTGGAAACCAATTAGCTGGGAGCAGGGGTGCCTGCGAAATATACCAGCTCCAGACTGTTGCGAAATTATTGCAGTTGAGTAAGCAACTCTTGGACGTTTCATTTTCTTCATGTAACGATGTTAAAAGTAATTACATCCTCGCCCTCCCAAAGAAGACGATGGGGAGAGAACAGTAGGAATGGTGGTGAGTCGCTGGGCGTCTGGCAGTTGAAAGGTCACCTCCGAACTCCGCCAGCAGATCTCGAAGTACAACCCCTCAGGAAGAAGGATGCCATCGAACTTGGTATGGTACTGTCAACCTGGACCCAGGTTGGGAGTACACGTCCCACGTGTAAATTTCCCAACTGAAACACACCATTAATACAGCAGTATAAATTCAATTTGGTTCTCTTAGTGGGAACGGGTGGCTCCAGACTAGCACGCTAGCCTTAAGCAAGGTTACGTCATCTGAGGACAGATGAGGAAAGTCACACCACATTTGTGTGTCACCGAAACTCAGTAAGCAGTTGTTTAAGTTGTATCCGGGGTGCTTGAGGCTTTAATCAAAGGTTCCTCACAATCGAGTGGGTCTCCAGGGCATCACTAAATGTTCACTGAAAGGGGGGGGAGTATCACACGAAAGGGCATCTGACCACACGAGAAGACTGATTTTGAGTTAAGAAATTTAAAAAAATCAACTACCATTTCAAAACAGGATATTAACTAAACTAAAATTATGAATACTCATAGAGGTTACCAGGAATACACAAGCAAAATTTTACAGTATTCTCAAAATATCCCATAAGAAACCATTAAAATGAAAGAGGAAACCGCTCCTTGAGACAGGAAATCAAGGGAACCCCAGAAAACACAATTCAAGGGCACCTAAAAATTTGCCCACCAAAAATGTTAACAATTTTCGAAAATGAATTTACCTTAACCAAAAACTGAGGGACCATTTCTTTGCGACTTCAGGAAATCAGGACTGCACGTACCTACTCCGAAATTCACAAGGACAATTACATAAATATGCCGCACGGGGAATTCCATCAAAAACTAAATTTATTATACCGCACGTGGTATTGCTCAAGTTAATACATTACAAATTACCTACCGCACCTAAAACATCACGCAGGGCTCGTTTTGATATGCACACACACAAATTACATTTAAACAATTACATGTCTCGCTCAATTTCACATGCCCCCGACCCGCACTGCCCTCAATGGCCTCCAAGGACAGGAGGAACAGAGACCACAACATCCCTTCACACAAGCATACTAACAGCAAGACAAACAAAATAAGGAAAAGCCACGTCACCCACATAATTCACACACATTCACACCCCCGGCACCTGAGTTGAGAACTGAACCCAAGGCCAAGGACTCGAGCAAGGTGGAGGACTGGCTCCGCACAACGATTCACACTAAAATAATAAAAAAATACCCTTAATTCCATCGGGCTGTCACCCCGATATTTCTCCCACTCCATAACTGCCTACGGGCATTGTTCCCGGCGACAACACAAAACATATAACTGCCTACGGGCATTGTTCCCGGCGACAACACAAAACATATAACTGCCTACGGGCATTGTTCCCGGCGACAACACAAAACATAATTACCCATTCATACTGCAACTTGCGAACCAGGAAAACAGCACGAAGACAGCAGTTCGCAAACCTGACGTGAATCATAAAACAGTGCATACTGTCATTCACGCTCTACACAAATAAATATCGCCCTGTCCTTCACACGGCAGGTCCTCTCCCTTACGAACGCGGGAGGAATATTTACTCTTGGGCCCCTGGCCATCAAGACGTAAATCAACTCGGTACCTGAGCTGTCCCTCCGGATCAACACATGACTCGACGGAGGGTACTCAACATCTTCCCACCAAAGGCACGCCGCATCAGAAGATGACAGTACAACACTTTACAAATACATAGATACGCATTCGACACACCTGAGCTATCCCTCTGGTCCAAACACGACCCCACAGAGGGTACTTAACATCTTCTCCACAAAGGCACGCCGCCTCAGAAGATGAAGTACAACACTTTACCAAAACATAAATACACATTCGACACGAGGTAGGGCACCCACCAACGTCATCCGTACTGCCACCAAGTGTCACACACACCCTAGTGCACGCGGCTCACCTTCCAATTACACAACACAGACAACCAAAACCCCGAAAATTTCTCTAAATAGCGTTACCACAGACTACAGACATCTCGAACTAACAACGTGTGTCACCTACCATTAATGTTCACCATCCAAGTACCGAGTGACACATTATGACCACACTCAAATCGAACCCATGATGCTTCAAAACACCACTGTCATCAAAACGTTCTCCAAACATTAAATCACGAAGCTACTTAAAATCTCAAAATTCACAAACCTCCTCGACTAACAACACGTGTCTGTATCTCACAAAATACTAACGCCAATAAAATATCTCCCAGAATATCAAAACAAGATTATTCAGAATTACAAATCACAGCAGTGACAGATGTTACATTTCAAAAGGCACGAAGCAATTAAAATCTTCAAAACAAATCCATAAATCCAGCTCACACCAACCACATTGAAACCTCGCCCAAAAAAACTGCCAAGCTATTAACACACTATTACTCGGAGAATTTAAATGAATTTACCACCAAAATGACACTACTCCAGTAGTCTACCCAGGACACTAACATCAAGGCTAACAATCGATCAGAACATCTGGTGGCAACAGCCAAACTCACACACACCCAAGATGACAGGGCTACACAAAATTTTTACGAACACAGAACTTTTCAGAGTTGCGACTACAACAGAAACGCTAGCAGTCCAACAGATCAAGGCTGCAAGTTATAATTAACTAACCAACTAATGCACCATGAAGCACCCACAAGCGAAAAATCCCAGAATCAAAATATCAAAATATGCCCGAACGCCTACAACAGCTGATTGTGAAGTGAACACACACCCAAACTAACGGAGCCTACATGACATCTCATGAACCTACAATCTTCAGAATGTGAACAAAATGGAATAACATAGCCGCCTAACAGTAAGAACTGCAAGTTACGAATAACTAACGAACCAGCCTACCCGATGTAATCCCAAACGAAACACTGCAACCTCAAAAATCTCAAAATCAGACTAGTGAACACAGCAGCTGACATACAACGACAGCTCAGCAATGCTACCGCAGGATATCTTCCTAAAGGAAACTTTCACCAACCGAACCACAAAATATTTTTTTACTACCAAAAATCAACAAGTATTCCCAGAGCTAGCAACTTCATAACCGGAATTCGAACACAGGACTCCAGGTCCTAACATTCATCCATCACACATCCTACTCAAACATCTCAGGATAAAATTTAACCACCCACGAGAATCCCCCTTTACATTCAATTATGCAAATTAGCAGTCGTACAGATATCATGAACACAAAATACCCTATGGTATTGCGGACTCTTACCAAGGGGGCCTCCGTAGAGGTCTTTAAACCCCGACTCCCACTGACTGAGCGGCCTCAACTACCCCCCCCCCCCCCCACCCCACCAAAAAAAAAATGCCTGTCACCGAGATAACGAAGTCCCATTCCTTCAGTCACTCGATTCGGACAAATACTATATACACCCTGCCCGGAGCCAAGCAAAATGGTACTCACACCCCAAATTAACTGGACTCCTGACAGTAGATCCCGGTACGAAGTACACCTACATAATAGGTTCAATTCAAAATAGTGACTAATACAACTAATATAAATACCAATTTAACCTTACATAATATGGCAACTAGGCCCAAATTTACTCCCACCCTACTTCAAATTGCAAATCTACATCAATTCATTCACACATGACTCAAATTCATTCAATCAACAGGATCAAAAAAAAACTTGAAGGACTACAGAAGAAAAAAAAATTGACATCAAAGGAAAACCAGTTCGATCCCTAGTCAGGACAGCAATTAAAATCGCATCACACACACTCTTTCATCCTGTACCCAATCAACCACAGAAATACAATCATGCATCACCAGACATACGTGCTCCCTTCCCTGAACAATTCTAATTTCCCCATTTACACCAGTATGTTAGTATTCCGAGCGTCAAGACACTATAACGCCAACGGAGTATCAACTCACGTGAGGACCTGATAAAACAACCCGTAGTTGTAGCCCTGAAATCACACTTCGCCTTATATCGTAGAAATACGTCCAAAACGCAAGACACGAATCGGGGGAATACCTATATACACCCTAAATGAGATGAGGACCTGAAGGTGAATGCCTCCCAGAACGATCACACTTAGTAAGTCACTCGACGAAACACACTCTAATATACTGAATATCAAAGCAATCACAAATATTTGACCAATTTAGATGAGAGCCTATAACCTTATAATCCCATGTCACAACAAGACAATTTACTCTCCCCCAATTATTAAGCAAACTTAAACATCAATCAAACATACATAAACATGATGATGATGATAATTGTTGTTTTAAGGGGCCTAACATCTAGGTTATCGGCCCCTAATGATCTGGGTGATAGCGAAGATGATAATGAAACGGAAACCAGAACGAAAATTAAGTGAGACGGAAAATACTTACAAAAAGGAACTCGGATTGAAACGACTCACAAAATGTTCTTACAAAAGGGAATTTAGAACGAAAAGATTCACAAAAGGAATAGATTGAAAAATACCCACAAAATGAAGGCTAGGTTCAAAATACGTACAAAATGCAATGTAGCGTCGAAATACTTACAAAATGCAACTGAAATTCAAAATACTTACAAAATGCAAATGAGATCGAAAATACGTACAAAATGCAATTGAGGTTCAAAATACTTACAAAATGCAATTGAAATTGAAAATACACAATGCAATTCAGATTGAAATAGGCCTTATCCCAGTTCCAATCCAAATTATTCACAAAGTGCAATCGAAATTCAAAATACTTACAAAATGCAATTGAAATTGAAAATGCTTACAAAATGTACGATGATTCCAACGACTCATGTGGATTGACAATACTTACAAAAAGCAATTTAGATTGAAAATACTTGACAAAATGTAATTTAGATTCAAAATACCCACAAAATGCAATTGAGAATCAAAATATGTGCAAAATGCCCCCAAACAAAATGCAATTTAGATTCAAAATTCGTGCGAAATGCGGTTTTGGTTGAAAATACTTACAAAATGCAATTGAAATTCAAAATACTCACTAAAAGGCCCCGCAACCTGCATTGAAAGACTTACTAAAAAGCAATTTAGATTGTCAATCGTTACAAAATGCAATTGAGGTTGAAAACAATCGCGAGATGTAATTTAGATCGAAAAAACTTACAAAACATACATAAACACTCACCTGACTCATTTATACTGAATTAGCACACACGCAATTCGACACTTAACATCATTCAAAATACAATTACCAAGCTCACATATTGACAGCAATGCGACCATTCCCCAGAATTAATTTAAAGCAGATTAAGTTGACAACACCAAATTTTAACACTCACACGGTCCAATTTAATTTAACAGAACTACCAACAGCGAAATAATTAACTCCCCAGCTAAAGAAATGACAACAAAACTTGAAATGTTTGGCCTAACGAACAGCTGACAACTACCAATCCTACGTCACACGTATTATGCACAGCGATGATAAATCCACACACGCAATTCACATTTTTACGGACATCAGTTATATGAAAATAATAACTTATCCACACTCGTCGGCCATGATTGTTCAAATTCACTACGTGATTCAACAGGCGTACACTCAACGCACATCAAAAGAGACACTAAGTTATTCTTACTGGAAATACCAAGCTCGTCAATTTCAGCCTATTGTCAAGAGAATTTAAAACGTCCATAATTTAAATTTTTCCAAAACGACTTCCAATCAGACAACCATTTTATTCTCTCCAAACACGTAACACAATTCAGTCAAAAAACACCTCCCGAGGTGTACTATTACCACAGGCGCAGTAAAATTGAGCTGGACTATTACTCACAAGAAACAGAATGAATTTACAACCACCGCAAAACATACAAACAGCATATCAAAACTCACCACGTGCGAGATTCCTTCAGCCGGTCGATCCATCAGTCTGGCAACGCAGCTCCGCCATTATTATCCCAGCAGTCTTAAATTTCGGTAAGCGCACTCTGACTGCAAATTACAGTATTCGTAATCTCAGCCCCTCACAGCTGACGACTGAATTACGCATTTGGCCTCCAGTGTACACAACAATCATATTTCATGAAATCAAATCACAAGAGATAATAGGTTATGCTCTAATACTATCTTACCTATTGTAAATAAGAAAATTAATACCAGGAGGACCTAATCTACGTTAATTACTCAATTTAATTTTAATTATTTACTGCAATCAGTCAGAGGAAAAGGCTTACCTCCGGGACTGGAGAGAGAATAAACCCAAGGTCAGCTACCACTGTCGCACTTCACCTCTTCCTATCTTGATATAGGCCAAAATTAGCAAAATTAGAAACATAAGTAATTAATTCAGCGACACTGAGGCAACTGAGAAGAGGCCCAAACGTCCAGTGCCATTCGCCACGGAGGAGGAATGGGGGAGCGTCTTTATTTTCATAGTCTTAAAAACGCGATGATGATGATGATAATTGTTGTTTTAAGGGGCCTAACATCTAGGTTATCGGCCCCTGATGGTTTGGGTGATCGTGAAGATGAAAATGAAAAGCGAACTTAAAACTAAAACTAACTAATTACCTACATACTAGAAGAAGAAATGGAAAACTAAAGGAGAATAAGGCAAATAAAGGACAGGAGGAAAAGAAATGCCCTCAACCCTCGAAGGCGGATTGAGGGACTTGGAAGGAAGGAGAGCCATGAAAGGCAGATAGGAAAGTGAAAGAGGAGAGGGTCCGCCCCAAAGGTAAGGGACAAAAAGGGAAAACGGACCCAGCTCAGGAATCCCTCGGGGTCGCCAACTCCCGAACTCACCAGCCGTGAGCCCCTGAGGGTGTAGCATTATCTACGGTGCACCAGAAGTGGTGGGGCTACATACACCCTGCCTCCTTAAGGGCCTTGAGCACAAGGCAGAAGGTATAAGGAAAAGAAAAAGAACGCTGACCCCTCACAGAAGGAGGGTGTCAGGAAAGATGAGACAAGGGCCAATTAAGGCGGGAAAGGAAGAGACTCCCTAGGCCTCGGATAACCTAATACCGTCGGGGTCGGAAGAGAACAAGAGTTGACCAAGTGAGGTCGACAGGAAAGAAGACAGAGAGGAGCCCGGCACAAGTAAGTGGAAGCAATGCAGGACTCAGCTCGGGCCCCGTGGTCGCCAACCCACGCCCACTAGATGTGAGCCCCTGGGGGTCTTAAAAACGCCTTCGATAATTTAGATCAAGGCAGGAAACAGGCAAGGCCAGGACAAGCCTGTTAATTGCAAGGGCCGGACTTACCCTGAGACCGAATGCGAACATTTCCCAACCAAAATGCCGAGGTAGGAACAAGGTGACCATTTCCACTGACTTTCATGCACAAATAAACACGAAAATCTCAAGATGACTAATAACATGTATTAACAAAAGATAACAAACCAAAAAACAAACTAGGCAACACCTTAAATATAATAAAACACTACATGATAAACATATGATCCCAGCAGCTTATGAGTATGGCGACGCGAAATTAAAACCCGGTGAATGTAAAACACGTTTCAACCAACACACCCCTGGACCAAGTCGATTTGTATTCCCGCATTATAATTCACAATTAAAAATACTAAAGTAATTCCCCAAAATAGTATGAAAGGAATAACGAAATGAAGTAAGCCAAAAGCTACTCCAGAAAACAAAGTTGTTTAACACAAACAAGTCGCTTATTAAGACCAGACCGTCTGAAGGACACCTGTCAACTCAGTTGGCGAGGAGTCGTTCTGACTAAGTTAAAGCCAACATCCCCTCCCCCCTTAAGATCAAACGGAAACTAAACAATGAAGAAATCCCCACCCTGAAATAATGCAACGCAAAATGAGGAGGACCACATTCCCTTCCAAAATACTTTAACCTAAAAAATGTTGTCTTAAAACTATTTCTGAATTGCCACACGACACGTGGCTAGGAAATGCACTACGATAGTCATATTAAATGTTTTCAAATTAACAGTCTTAGAAAATCCAAGTTTGTCAGATATCCTAAGCAAAAAGAAATGTTTTGGTAATACTATACTGTTTCAAGCCTCTCCCCAGGGGAAATGAAAATTTCCCCCGAGGAGGAGTTTTCCACACTTCAAGTTCTGCGTGTGAGAATCAAGAAGGCTGGATACTGACTGCCATGTTCGCTGAGGACTTGCTTCCTAGGGAGAACGTGACTACCCCCTCCCAACTGTACAGTTCGGTCGTGCCAACATAATGATGATGATAATTGTTGTTTTAAGGGGCCTAACATCGAGGTTATCGGCTCCTAATGAAATGAAATGACGTGAAATGAAAGGATGTAGATAAAAACAACTCACTGCCATGGATGAGGCGAAAATGGTGTTTATAAAACAGACAGTGAGCCCCAAAAAATTATGCCTTATTTGAATAAAAAGAATAAAAGGCGGATAAAACAAATAAGGCATAGTGAACAATACAATACATAACACAATAAAAACATAAAACAGATTTAACCACAATTAAAAGACGTAACTACACATTAAAACTTACAAAAGTAACCACTCTCCCTCATGAACCGGATGACGAGGTCAGCTGACGGCCCGTCATCACGGAGAATAAGGGAGAGGGTATTAGGCAGTTTAAGAGTCCTGCGCAGATCGGCCAGATCCACACACTCCAAGAGAAGGTGTGCCACGGTTAGGTGGGCGCCGCAAGTACACACAGGGGGATCTTCTCGCTTCAGCAAGTGGGAGTGCGTAGCAATCCCATGGCCGATCCGGAGTCGACAGAGTACCACAGCTTCCTTCCGGAGAAATCGGGAGGAAGATTTCCACACCTTCGTTGTCTCCTTGATGCCTCTCAGTTTGTTGGGTGGAGGCGTGGCACGCCATGCTTCCTCCCAATGCGACAGGATCGAATGCCGCAACTGAGAGCGCACATCACTAGCAGGCACCTTATATGGTAGCGAGGGCAGTGCGACTGCCTCTCTCGCCGCCTGATCAGCAAGCTCGTTTCCCGCAATACCCATGTGGCTAGGAAGCCACACAAAGGACACCCCGGCCCCAGCGGAACGCGAACTGACGAGCAGGTCGTGCACACGCTGGACCAACGGGTGCTTCGGGAAACACACATCGATCGCTTGCAGCGCACTCAGAGAGTCAGTACACACAAGAAAGTGCTGGTGATCGTCTGATAACGTGTACCGCAGAGCCTCTAAGATGGCATAGAGCTCCGCTGTGTACACGCCACAGGCATCGGGAAGTGAAAAGAGAAACCGACGATCTTCAACCACAAATGCACAGCCTACTTTCTCGTTTACCCTCGAACCGTCCGTGAATAGAAGCCCTGATCCCGGGTACCGGCTCACAACGGACTGGAACAGCCTCCAATGGACGGAGGAGTCAGTGTCCGACTTGGGGCCGGTGTGCAGATCCAGGATGATATCAGGGCGAGAGACCATCCACGGAGGGGCCTTGCTAGGTACTCGGACGATACAGGAGACAGAAGGAAATCGGAACTGACGGTATAAGTCATCCAAGCGAATCCCCGCCGGCCGAGTGGCTCGGGCGAGCGCATCATAGAGCCGGCGATTCGGATTGGAAAACAAACATGGATAGCTTGGATGAAGGGGCATCTGTCGAATAGTTGCAGCATAGGTCAGCAGTAGTTGTTGGCGCCTCAGGTGTAAAGGAGGTACGCCAGCCTCGGCGAGCAAGCTGACGACTGGGCTCGTCCGAAAGGCACCCGTCGCCAGCCTCACACCGCCGTGGTGGACACTGTCCAGTTTAACAAGCACTGACTTACGGGCCGAACCATATGCTACACTGCCATAATCCAATCGAGATAAAATCAGAGCCTTATAAAAGCGTAGGAGCACCGCGCGGTCCGCCCCCCATGATGTGCCGCTAAGAAACCGCAACATGTTGAGTTTCTTAGCACAGGTAGTTTTCAAACACCGCACGTGTGGCTCCCACGTCAATTTCTGATCGAAAAGGAGCCCAAGGAACCGGTACGCAGCAACGACCGGCAAAGATACATCGCCCAGATAAAGCTCAGGTTCAGGATGGAGAGTGCGCTTTCGGCAGAAATGGACAACCGAGGACTTAGCGGTAGAGAATCGAAAGCCATGCTCTAGTGTCCAGCGTTCCACTCTCCGAATAGCTTGTTGTAGCTGTCGTTCAGCGACCACCATATTTTGCGCACTATAATGTAGAGCGAAGTCGTCTACATATAGCGACGGTACCACTGCTGGACCAGCAGCAGCGACTATACCGTTTATGGCAATCGCAAATAATGTTACGCTAAGCACCGATCCCTGTGGGACTCCGTTTTCCTGTATATGATATTGCGAATATGTCCCCCCTATTCGGACACGGAACAGGCGAAGGGACAGAAAATTCGCAATAAAAACCGGCAAGTTACCTCGGAATTTCCATTGATGCAGGGTAGAGAGGATGCCGTAACGCCAAGTGGTGTCATAGGCCTTCTCGAGATCAAAGAAAACAGCGACTAGGTGCTGTCTCCGGAGAAACGCGTCCTGTATGGCGGTCTCCAGGCGTACCAGATGGTCGTTGGTACACCGAGACGCCCTGAAACCACACTGGTATTCAGACAGGAGTCCCCGCTTCTCCAGGACCCACACTAGGCGCCGATTGACCATCCTCTCAAAGAGCTTGCACAGACCGTTAGTGAGACAAATAGGTCTGTAACTCCCTGTCAATTTGGGATCCTTATCGGGCTTCAGGATAGGTATAATGATACCTTCCTGCCATTGCGCTGGAAACACACCTTCCAACCAGATACGATTAAACACCCTGAGCAAATAACGAATGCTCTCATCGTTAAGGTGTTTAAGCATCTGGTTGTGAATATTATCCGTGCCAGGAGACGTGTCCCTGCAGAGCGCCAGCGCTCTGCGGAGTTCCCACTCCGTAAAGGGCACGTTGTACTCCTCCGAAGCGCGGGAAGCAAAACTAAGCTGGAAACGTTCCGGTTCGCGCTTCAGGGCCACGAAGGCAGGGTCATAGTTATCGGAACCGGATATAGCCGCAAAATACGAGGCGAGATGGTTTGCAACGCGATAAGGATCTGTAACCAATTCATTATCAATGGAAATTCCCGGTACAGTAGAAGATGTCTGAATTCCGGAAATGCGTCGTAGTTTAGTCCACACTTGAGAGGAGGGGGTATGTGCCGTAATAGAAGACACATACCGTTCCCAGGATTGTTTCTTACTCTGGCGAATAAGAATCCGTGCCTTGGCACGAAATTTCTTAAACGCCACCAAAATTGGCCATGGTTGGACGCCGACGGTAGTGCTTATGAGCTCGACGACGGTCTCTTATTGCCGCTGCAATGTCCTCTGTCCACCAAGGGACGAGTTTGCAACGAGGAGTCCCAGAAAAGGATGATGATGATGATGATAATTGTTGTTTTAAGGGGCCTAACATCTAGGCTATCGGCCCTTGATGGTTTGGGTGATCGTGAAAATGAAAAGTAAACTTAAAACTAACTAACAACCTACATACTAGAAGAAGAAATGGAAAACTAAAGGAGAATAAGGCAAATACATGACAGGACGAAAAGATGATGATGATGATGATGATAATTGTTGTTTTAAGGGGCCTAACATCTAGGCTATCGGCCCCTGATGGCTTGGGTGATCGTGAAGATTAAAAATGAAAAGCGAACTTAAAACTAAAACTAACTACAAACCTACATACTAGAAGAAGAAATTGAAAAACTAAAGGAGAATAAGGCAAATAAAAGGACAGAAGGAAAAGAAATGCCCTCAAACCTCGAAGAATGCGAATTGAGGGACTTGGAAGGAAGGAGAGCCATGAAAGGCAGATAGGAAAGTGAAAGAGGAGAGGGTCCGCCCCGAAGGTAAGGGACAAAAGGGGAAAACGGACCCAGCTCAGGAATCCCTCGGGGTCGCCAACTCCCGAACTCACCAGCCGTGAGCCCCTGAGGGTGTTGCATTATCTAGGGTGCACCAAAGTGGTGGGGATACATACACCCGGCCTCCTTGAGCACAAGGCAGGAGGTAAAAGGAAAAGAACAAGAAGGCTGACCCTCGCAGAAGGAGGGAATCAGAAAAGATGAGACAAGGGCCAATTAAGGCGGGAAAGGAAGACTCACTAGGCCTCGGATACCCTAATACCGTCGGGGTCGGAAGAGAACAAGAGTTGACCAAGTGAGGTCGACAGGAATGAAGACAGAGAGGAGCCTGGCACAAGTAAGTGGAAGCAATGCCATACTCAGCTGGGGCCCCGTGGTCGCCAACCCACGCCCACTAGAAGTGAGCCCCAGGGGGGAGAGAGGAGAGGTGATGATGATATGATGATAATTGTTGTTTTAAGGGGCCTAACATCTAGGTTATCGGCCCCTAATGATCTGGGTGATAGCGAAGATGATAATGAAACGGAAACCAGAACGAAAATTAAGTGATGATGATGATGATGATGATGATAATTGTTGTTTTAAGGGGCCTAACATCTAGGCTAGACGGAAAATACTTACAAAAAGGAACTCGGATTGAAACGACTCACAAAATGTTCTTACAAAAGGGAATTTAGAACGAAAAGATTCACAAAAGGAATAGATTGAAAAATACCCACAAAATGAAGGCTAGGTTCAAAATACGTACAAAATGCAATGTAGCGTCGAAATACTTACAAAATGCAACTGAAATTCAAAATACTTACAAAATGCAAATGAGATCGAAAATACGTACAAAATGCAATTGAGGTTCAAAATACTTACAAAATGCAATTGAAATTGAAAATACACAATGCAATTCAGATTGAAATAGGCCTTATCCCAGTTCCAATCCAAATTATTCACAAAGTGCAATCGAAATTCAAAATACTTACAAAATGCAATTGAAATTGAAAATGCTTACAAAATGTACGGTGATTCCAACGACTCATGTGGATTGACAATACTTACAAAAAGCAATTTAGATTGAAAATACTTGACAAAATGTAATTTAGATTCAAAATACCCACAAAATGCAATTGAGAATCAAAATATGTGCAAAATGCCCCCAAACAAAATGCAATTTAGATTCAAAATTCGTGCGAAATGCGGTTTTGGTTGAAAATACTTACAAAATGCAATTGAAATTCAAAATACTCACTAAAAGGCCCCGCAACCTGCATTGAAAGACTTACTAAAAAGCAATTTAGATTGTCAATCTTTACAAAATGCAATTAAGGTTGAAAACAATCGCGAGATGTAATTTAGATCGAAAAAACTTACAAAATGCAAGATAGATCAAAAATGCCTTAAAAATCGATAAAAGGGAATTTAGATTCACGGTGATTCGAGTAACAAAAACAGTGCGGGAATCTTAAAGAGAAAAGGAAATAGACGGAAAAGAGGAGAGGGGAGGGGAGAGAGGAGAAGGTCCGCCCCAAAGGGAAGGGACAAAAGGGGAAAACGGACCCAGCTCAGGAATCCCTCGGGGTCGCCAACGCCCGAACTCACCAGCCGTGAGCCCCTGAGGGTGTAGAATTATCGACGGTGCACCAGAAGTGGTGGGGCTACATACACCCTGCCTCCTTAAGGGCCTTGAGCACAAGGCAGGAGGTAAAAGGAAAAGAACAAGAAGGCTGACCCCTCACAGAAGGAGGGTATCAGGAAAGATGAGACAAGGGCCAATTAAGGCGGGAAAGGAAGAGACTCCCTAGGCCTCGGATACCCTAATACCGTCGGGGTCGGAAGAGAGCAAGAGTTGACCAAGGAAGGTCGACAGGAAAGAAGAAAGAGAGGAGCCCGGCACAAGTAAGTGGAAGCAATGCCGGACTCAGCTGGGGCCCCGTGGTCGCCAACCCACAACCCACTAGATGTGAGCCCCTGGGGGGGAGAGGAGTGGATCCGCCCCAAAGAGAACGGACAAAACGGGAAAACGGACACAGCTCAGGAATCCCTCGGGGTCGCCAAGTCCCGAACTCACCAGCCGTGAGCCCCTGAGGGTGTAGTATTATCTAGGGTGCACCAGAAGTGGTGGGGCTACATACACCCTGCCTCCTTAAGGGCCTTGAGCACAAGGCAGGAGATAAAAGAGCCTGACCCCTCGCAGAAGGAGGGAATCAGGAAAGATGGGACAAGGGCCAATTAAGGCGGGAAAGGAAGAGACTCCCTAGGCCTCGGATACCTAAAACCGTCGGGGTCGGAAAAGAACAAGAGTTGACCAAGGGTGGTCGACAGGAAAGAAGACGAAGAGGAGCCCGGCACAAGTAAGTGGAAGCAATGCGGGACTCAGCTGATTGGTAAACAATCATGGATAGCTTGGATGAAGTGGCATCTGTCGAATAGTTGCAGCAATGGTCAGCAGTACTTGTTGGCGCCTCAGGTGTAAAGGAGGTACGCCAGCCTCGGCGAGCAATCTGACGACTGGGCTCGTCCGAAAGGCCCCCGTCGCCAGCCGCACACCGCCGTGGTGGACACTGTCCAGTTTAACAAGCACTGACTTACGGGCCGAAACATATGCTACACTGCCATATTCTAATCGAGATAAAATCAGTGCCTTATAAAAACGTAGGAGCACCGTGCGGTCCGCCCCCCCCCCCCCCCCCCCCCACGAGATTCCGCTAAGAAACCGCAACATGTTGAGCTTCTTAGCACAGGCAGTTTTCAAACACCGCACGTGTGGCTCCCAAGTTCAGGATCGGGATGGAGAGTGCGCTTTCGGCAGACATGGACAACCGAGGTCTTAGCGGTAGAGAACCAGAAAGCCATGCTCGAGTGTCCAGCGTTCCACTCTCCGAATAGCTTGTTGGAGCTGTCTTCTCGAGGTCAAAGAAAACAGCGACTAGGTGCTGTCTCCGGAGAAAAGCGTCCTGTATGGCGGTCTCGAGGCGTACCAGATGGTCGTTGGTACACAGAGACGCCCTGAATCCACACTGGTATTCAGACAGGAGTCCTCGTTTCCCCAGGTCCCACACCAGGCGCCGATTGACCATCCTCCCAAAGAGATTGCACAGACCGTTTGTGAGACAAATAGGTCTGTAACTCCCTGTTAAATTGGGATCCTTATCGGGCTTCAGGATATTTATAATGATACCTTCCTGCCATTCCGCTGAAAAGACACCTTCTAACCAGATACGATCAAACATCCTGAGCAAATAATGAATGCTCTCGACGTTAAGGTGTTTAAGCATTTGGTTGTGAATATTATCCGGGCCGGGAGACGTGTTCCTGCAGAGCGCCAGCGCTCCGCAGAGTTCCCACTCCGTAAAGGGCACGTTGTACTCCTCCGAAGCGCGGGAAGCAAATCTGAGCTGGAAACGTTCTGCCTCGCGCTTCAGGGCCACGAAGGCAGGATCATATTTAACGGAACCGGATATATCCGCAAAATAAGATGCGAGATGGTTTGCAACGCGGTACGGATCTGTAACCAATTCATAATCAATGGAAATTCCCGGTACAGTAGAAGATGGCTGAATGCCTGAAATGCGTCGTAGTTTAGTCCACACTTGAGAGGATGGGGTATGTGCCGTGATAGACGACACATAACGTTTCCATGATTCTTTCTTACTCTGGCGGATAAGAAACCGTGCCCTGGCACGAAATTTCTTAAACGCCACCAAATTGGCCATGGTTGGACGCTGACGGTAGTGGTAATGAGCTCGGAGACGGTCACTTATTGCCACTGCAATATCCTCTGTCCACCAAGGGACGAGTTTGCGGCGAGGAGTCCCAGAAAAGGATGGAATGAACTCTTTCGCGGCAGCAAGAAGCACATCGGTATGTGCTGTACCTCGTCATCGACGCTCCGGCAACCAAGATCAACGAACACAGCTCGTTCCTGAAACGAGGGCCAATTTGCCCCTCTTAAGTACCCAACGACTGGGAAACTCCACAGGCTTCTGGTTCAGAAGTGTGAGAACGATCGTGAAATGGTCACTGTCACAGAGGTCGTCGTGTACATACCAACCAAATAGGGGGACCAGCGCACGGCTACACACACACTGAAGTCAATGTGTGAGTACCTGCCGTGCGCTAAACTAAAATGTGTATCTTCCCATGTATTTAATAGAGATAAATCCAACCCTTGAATTAAGCCCTCCACGTCCCTTCCTCTGGGGCAAGAATGTGGTGATCCCCATGGGGGTGATGCGAGTTGAAATCACCCACAATTAGGAAAGGGACTCGAAGTTGATCAACAAGATCAAAGACGTCATTAATATCATGTGGCTGGTACGGTGGAAGGTACACGTTACAAACAGTTGTCATAGCAGGCAAGGACACGGGAACTGCAATAGCTTCCAGAGGAGTGGCGAGTGGAAACTCTTCACTATAGCAGTCAGAGCGAACGAAGGTACAAACGCCCCCGGAAGCCCGGGCGGCGTCTTGTAGCTCTTTACAGTATAGTCGGAAACCTCTCAGAACAGTCTCGTGATCAGGTCTGAGGGTTGTTTCCTGTAGGCAGACTATACTCGCTGCGTATTGTGCAATGAGCTGTCAAATGCCTGTCAGAACTGTTACAATTCCACTGTAACAGTGCCATTGTGTGAACTTATAAACTAGCGAATAAGTTGGAGCAGCAAGCTACAACTTAACCTCTGGAGGATCATCACCCACTACGTCGACTATAATCTCCTTGTCCTCAGGCGAGGTCGTGGAGTTAATCGACTCAGCGTAAGATTTAATAGACGCAGTTCGGCGGCGAGAGGATCTCCGTGGGGAGTTAGTTAGTTAGTTAGTTATTGTTGGTTTAAGGGGCGGAACTACGAGGTCATCTGCCCCTCTTAACACAGATTAAAGAATAGAAATTATGAATTGAATTTAATATTTGGAGGTGGACATCTAAATTTAAAAAACAAAAATTAATAAAACAAAAACAAACAAATAAATAAAAAATAAAAATTATAAAAATAAACAAAAATTACGGAAAAAACAAAACATTATCATTCAAAAACGAACAAGTCGTTGAGTAAAAGTTCACTGGAAAATTTAGATTTCTGGCCCTAACCCACTCTCACTTATAAAGCGGATAACGCGATCAGCAGCCACCGCGTCATCGGCTAATATAAGTTTGAGTGTCGTCTGCAAACCAAGGTTTCTTCGGAAGTCAGCAAGACCCACACACTCGGTGAAAATGTGGGCCACGGTGAATACGGCTCCACAGGTACAAAGTGGGGGGTCTTTCCTTCTCATTAGGTACGAGTGGGTGGATCTTGTATGACCTATCCTTAGCCTACACAAAATCACGGACTCTCTCCGGGCCCGGAAGGAGCTCCGCCACACGCGAGTAGTTCCCTTGATCGCTCTCAGTTTACTGGGCAGTGGGTCAGCTAGCCACTGACTCTCCCAAAAAGCCAGAACTTGTAGGCGTAACTGAGAGCGAATATCTCGAGCGGGTACCTCCATTGGTCGAGGTGGTAGTGATACCGCCTCTTTTGCAGCTTGATCTGCTAACTCATTTCCCGCAATTCCCATGTGGCTTGGAAGCCACAGAAAGGTGATTCGAGTGTCAGCGTGGCACAGCCCGGCTAGTAGGTCGTGGATTCGCTGCACTAGGGGTTGTTGCGGGAAACATGTAGCAATTGACTGCAACGAACTCAAAGAGTCGGTACACACGAGAAAGTGGATTCGTGCATCCTGTAGTGCAAACTGCAGAGCTTCATAGATGGCAACGAGCTCCGCAGTAAACATACTACAGGCCTCAGGCAAAGAGATCTTGGTATTTGCACCATCAATAACGTAAGCACAACCCACCTTCTCGTCCACCTTCGAACCATCCGTGTATAGAATGCCAGCGTCCGGAAATTGGTGAACTATGCTGTGGAACTGCCTCCGGTAAACGGAGGCATCCGTGTTCACCTTAGCACCTCGGTGCAGATTTAACCGAATTTCCGGACGCGGGACTTGCCACGGAGGCACCTCGCTAGATGTCCGGATCATACAGGGACCTACAGCCACTCCTATTTCAGTACACGAGCTATCAAGTCTAATACCAACCGGCCGAGTGGCATAAGGCCGGTTGGCGTACCCCTGGTGGTTTTGTGTACCGAAGAGAGCTTGATAGGTCGAGTGTTGCGGCATTTGACGCACATTAGCAGCATATGCTAAAAGCATATGTTGGCGTCTATAATTTAAAGGTGGAACACCCGATTCGGCGAGTAGGCTGGGTATAGGGCTGGTCCGGAAGGCACCGGTAGCCAGCCTAACGCCACTATGGTGGATACTGTCCAGCATTTTTAAGGTTGCCGGCCTTGCTGAACCGTATGCCGCAGAACCATAGTCTAGCCGGGACAGGACGAGGGCTTGGTAGAACCGTAGCAGCACCGCACGGTCAGCCACCCACGTAGTGCCACTAAGATACCTAAGCATGTTCAGTTTCCTGAGACATGTCATTTTCAATTGCCGTATATGGTGCTGCCACGTTAACTTGCTGTCCAAATGGAGCCCCAGGAAGCGATAAGTGTCAACCAACGGCAACGCAGCATCCCTGAGATGTAGTTCAGGGTGTAAATGTAGCCTCCGTAGCCGACAAAAATGGATGACGGAGGTTTTCGCTGCTGAAAAACGAAAACCCCGGTCGTGAGCCCACCTGTCGACCCGGTTGATAGCTAGCTGCAATTGTCGTTCCACGACTGCCATACTTCCAGAGCTGTAATGCAGAGCTAAATCGTCTACATACAGCGATGGAACTACCGCGGACCCGGCGGCGGCAACAATGCCATTAATGGCAATCGCGAACAAGGTGACACTCAGCACTGAACCCTGAGGAACTCCATTTTCTTGGGTATAGTATTGCGATAATGTCCTACCGACCCTTACACGGAAGAGTCGGACGGACATGAAATTCGCAATGAAAGTCGGTAAGTTACCACGGAGTTCCCACTTGTGAAGGGTGGAAAGGATCCCGTAGCGCCATGTGGTGTCGTAGGCTTTCTCGAGGTCAAAGAAACCCGTGACTAGGTGCTGCTTTCGGAAAAAAAAAAAAAGCCTCCTGTATGGCGCTCTCAAGTCGCACCAGATGGTCAGTGGTGGACCTATGAGAGCGAAATCCACATTGGTACTCAGACAGGAGACCTTTATCCTCCAAGAACCACACCAGTCGACGGTTCACCATCTTTTCGAGCAGCTTGCATAGGCCATTTGTCAAACAAATGGGCCTATAGCTGCTTACAAACTTGGGATCCTTTCCAGCCTTAGGAATCGGTATCACGATCCCCTCTCGCCATTGAGATGGAAACTCCCCTCCAATCCATATACGATTGAAGAGGATCAACAGTTTTTTTTATACTGGATTCGCACAGATGTTTTAACATTTGAATATGTATGTTATCCGGTCCAGGATCCGTATCCCTGCACAGTGCAAGCGCACTGCGCAGTTCCCATTCAGAGAATGGTACATTATAGGACTCCGAAGCAGCAGTGGCAAAGGACACGGGGTGAGTCTCTGCCTCCCGCTTCAGAGTCAGAAATGCAGGATCTTAGCTCCCGGAGCAGGATATATCGGAGAAGTGCGAGCCAATGCTGTTGGCAATGGCGAGATGGTCCGTGATTATGTCACCATTGATGGACACTCCGGGTATCGACAGTGATGTCGGGAGTCCGGAGATCCGACGAAGCTTAGTCCACACTTGAGATGAAGGCGTATGCGCCGTCATGGACGACACATACTTTTCCCACGTCGTTTTCTTACTCTCCCGAATCAGATATCGGGCTCTAGCACGCATCCTTCTGAAGGTGATAAGGTTTGCCATAGTGGGGAGTGCGCAGATCTAGGGACCGAAACATCCCAGGCGCAGAAGCATCCGCAGCTGGTGGGGCGGATGGCTTCCCCTTTTTTTGGAGGAGAAAGGGAATGCGTAGTGCGGGCTCCCTTCTTCCCCGCATTTTTAAGATATTTAGACGCGTCAGGAGACGAATTCCTGACCCTGGTCGACGATGCCGCCTCCGCCGGCTTCGGTTCGGCTTTCGCCGACCGTTTGGGTGGGGAGTAAGTCTTCAACTTCCTCCCCTGCCGTGCGGGCGGAGCAGCGTTCGCTCGCACAGCCTTCTTTCGGGCCGAAGGTGGGGTTGAAGTCACCTTCGGGCTCTCTTTCCGATTCTGGGGTGTAGATAGAGACATATGGCGGTGGTACATTAGAAGGTTTCACACCTGAGACAAAAGATAAGGTAGCCGGGATCAAATTTGGTATTATAGCTCCATAATCAATGTTTGGAGAAGGCGAAATCGTGGTATGGTACTTCTTGCGGGCCTCCTGGTAGGTGAGACCATCCAGCGTTTTGATCTCCTGGGTTTTCTTCTCACTCAGGAAGATAGGGCAGTTCCTGTCCCGAGGAGAACGAAATCCAGGGCAATTAGTGCACTGATATGGTGTGGTGCACTCTTCCACTTCGTGTGATACCTTACCGCATGTGCCGCCGATTTGAGGGCTCGAGCATCGGGATAACATGTGCCCGAACTTCTGGCACTTATAACACCTCATTGGTGGAGGGATATAAGGCCGTACGTCACAACGGTAACTTGTAACCTTGGCTTTCTCGGGGAGCACCGAAAGCTCAAAGGAAATAATGAAAGCACCAGTATCCACGATTTTACAATTGACCACGCGCGTAATGTGCCAGACATCAGTCACGTGACGGTGCTGCATATCCTCTTTGAGCTCCTCCTCAGTGTTCAGAATCAGGTCCCGGTGGAAAATAACACCTCGGACCAGATTCAGAGACGAGTGCTTTTCCACTTTGACAGGGATATCGCCAAAGTGGTCCTATTTCAGAAGTTGTTCAACTTGCTCACCTGTCCTATTCTTGAGCATCAAGCTACCGTTCCTCATCTTTTGTACTTTCTCAAGCTCACCATAGACACCTTCTATGTGGCGAGAAAACAAAATAGTCTTTACCAGCTGGAAATCACCCCCATCTGTTCTGGTAGCTACCAGAAACTTGGGGGTGTTAGCACCCAGATTTTCACGCACAGATTGTTCCCAAGGGGTTGATCCCCGTAGGGAATCAAATGTTAAAGACTTGGGTGTAGGACCACCCTGTTTGGAGATTTTCCTTTTTGAACCCATGGCCAGATCATCCTCCCCGAATGCCACAGACATCCGATCACGGGCCGTCACAGTAGGCGTTACCCAGCCAGAGCCCGCCTAGCTCGGAAGGCATTGCCCGGGGGTCCGACGTTTTACAATGCCGTATCGGCATGTACCCCTTGGCATATACTGGTTTTTACAGCTTTGACATTCGGCTGTGCGGGGACCTGCGTAGTGTGGCGGATAATGCTGCACGGGTACATGGCGCACCCACCAGTCGGCGCGGCCAAGACCGGACAGGCTTTCGAGCGTAGTCGCAAGCGTAAGTGGCCCATCCCCTAACGGCACGCACATATAGAAATTTTGGGTGCCAGACCCTGAAAGCAGTAACGGAAAGATGATGATGATGATGATAATTGTTGTTTTAAGGGGCCTAACATCTAGGTTATCGGCCCCTGATGGTTTGGGTGATCGTGAAGATGAAAATGAAAAGCGAACTTAAAACTAAAAACTAACTACTAACCTACATACTAGAAGAAGAAATGCAAAACTAAAGGAGAATAAGGCAAATAAGAGGACAGAAGGAAAAGAAATGCCCTCAACCCTCGGAGAAGGCGGATTGAGGGACTTGGAAGGAAGGAGAGCCATGAAAGGCATATAGGAAAGTGAAAGAGGAGAGGGTCCGCCCCAAAGGTTAGGGACAAAAGGGGAAAACGGACCCAGCTCAGGAATCCCTCGGGGTCGCCAACTCCCGAACTCACCAGCCGTGAGCCCCTGAGGGTGTAGCATTATCTAGGGTGCACCAGAAGTGGTGGGGCTACATACAACCTGCCTCCTTAAGGGCCGAGAGCACAAGGCAGGAGGTAAAAGGAAGAGAAAAGGAAGGCTGACCCCTCGTAGAAGGAGGGTACCAGAAAAGATGAGACAAGGGCCAATTAAGGCGGGAAAGGAAGAGACTCCTTAGGCCTCGGATACCCTAATACCGTCGGGGTCAGAAGAGAACAAGAGTTGACCAAGTGAGGTCGACAGGAAAGAAGACAGAGAGGAGCCCGGCACAAGTAAGTGGAAGAAATGCCGGACTCAGCTGGGGCCCCGTGGTCGCCAAGCCACGTAACGGAAAGAAGTGCGATATAACCTAATGAGAGTTATACCGCACGGATGTATGTCTCGTAGAGCTGACTGTCAAACCCTCGATAGGCGACCGATCCGAGAAACCCTTTTAGTCGCCTTTTACGACTGGCAGGGATTACCGTGAATGTATTCGCTTCCTCCCACCCACTGGGGGTCCAATTCACAAACCAACGCGGAGTCCTTAAAGTAGAGCCAAGGTCGACCATTTTAGTTGCCTCTTACGACAGGCAGGGGATACCGTGGGTGTATTCTAAACCCCCCTCCCACACGGGGTACTATTTTTGACGAACACAACAATAACACTAATATTTACACATAAGTTACTCTATTAAAACCATTCAGTGATTTATATCTAAAGTATTTATCACACATACATGTCACATTTACGCTAGTACACTGGATTAAGGCTTGCTTTCCACTACGTCTTGTTCATGATGATGATGATAATTGTTGTTTTAAGGGGCCCAACATCTAGGTTATCGGCCCCTAATGATCTGGGTGATAGCGAAAAAGAGAATGAAATTGAAACCAGAACGAAAATTATGTGAGACGGAAAATGCGTACAAAGAGAAACTCAGATGGAAACAACTCACAATATGGTCTTACAAAAAGGAATTTAGAACGAAAAGATTCACAAAAAGAATATTGAAAAAGTCCCACAAAACGTAGGCTAGATTCAAACTACGTACAAAATGCAATGTAGCGTCGAAATACTTACAAAATGCAACTGAAATTCAAAATACTTACAAAATGCAAATGAGATCGAAAATAAGTACAAAATGCAATTGAGGTTCAAAATACTTACAAAATGCGATTGAAATTGAAAATACACAATGCAATTCAGATTGAAATATCCCAGTTCCAATCCAAATTATTCACAAAGTGCAATTAAAATTCAAAATACTTACAAAATGCAATTGAAATTAAAAATGCTTACAAAATGTACGGTAGATTCAAACGATTCATGTGGATTGACAATACTTACAAAATGCAATTTAGATTGAAAATACTTGACAAAATGTAATTTAGATTCAAAATACCCACAAAATGCAATTGAGAATCAAAATATATGCAAAATGCCCACCAAACAAAATGCAATTTAGATTCAAAATTCGTGCGAAATGCGGTTTTGGTTGAAAATACTTACAAAATGCAATAGAAATTCAAAATACTCACAAAGGTCCCTCCACCATATTGAAAGACTTACTAAAAAGCAATTTAGATTGTCAATCTTTACAAAATGCAATTGAGGTTGAAAACAATCGCGAGATGTAATTTAGATAGAAAAAACATACAAAAAGCAACGTAGATTAAAAATGCCTTAAAAATCGCTAGAAGGGAATTTAGATACACGGTGAACCAAGTAACAAAAACAGCGCGGGAATCTTAAAGAGATAAGTAAATATCGGAAGAGAACAAGAGTTGAACAAGTGAGGTCGACTGGTAAGAAGACGGAGAGGAGCCCGGCACAAGTAGGTGGAAGCAATGCCGGACTCGGCTGGGACCCCGTGGTCGCCAACCCACATCCCACTAGATGTGAGCCCCTGGGGTAGAAGCTTATTCTAAGAAATACGCTAGTACACATCCGACTAGGTATTCTACGTATTTCATGACGCAGCTTGCCAAACTACAATATTTTCAGCCTCCATTATCAGAGATAGAGCTAGTACAGGCCATATCAAGGCAGCTTCCAGCTGATATCTGCCGGTACCTTGCTTCATCGGGGGTAAATAATTCAAAAGGCATGGATGATCTACGCAAACTTGACCACACGAGTAGCAATATTTACCCTACAGGAATAAATACCAGAGTAGACCATAGAGAAATAAAAACAGTCATGGTTGACCAGGTACAACAGACTGATAATGCGTCCAGAAGGGAAGGAAATGTCTGACATATCAATGATGGATAGTATCAACGGCGCTGGTATGATCCTAGCGAAACAGGACCTAGGAACAATCGGCCATACCAACGTTACCAGGGAAACAATGGACAATACCAAAGAACAAGGTATAATCGAAATATGATGATGATAATTATTATCAAAGGGATAACATAAATAACCAGGGATACGTTAGATATAATAACTGATATTACCGGAACTACGATAGGCCAAACTGTTAAGAAAGATACCGGAGAGACGAAGAATACATTAGGGACTTGCGAAGAAACGGAACACAAGGAACGGAGGAAAATCGACCTAGAAATGAGGGATCGCAACCTAGTACGAGCAGACAGGGGACGAAAGGATATGGCCACCCTGAACAACAACAAAAACTCCGATTACCAAGAGGAATTAAGAGGAGAAGGTTTTCCAGTAACTGATTGCCGAACTATAAATGAGATCTACCAAACTACCGATGATTTACTTTTCGAAGAGGAGAACCCTAATAGAAAGAGAGCTGTAGTATTGCCTATTGTGGATATTGTCTCACTAGATATGAGCCCCTGGGGGATCGGTAAGTAAACTATTGTTACAATATATAAATTAATTATTAATTAGTTTTAAAGGACTTGTCATTTTTTGAGTAGATTACCTACTTGTAAAACGAGTTGTTGTTGCTTATTTTAGGGACTGAGACATCGCAGTCATATAGCCCCATGTATTTTTGGGTGTGTATGGAATTTGTTTGATTACATGTGTTAATGTGAAGACTGTACTATTGAGTGAATTTCTAAATTGGGGCTAGGATTGCTTTTAGAGAGGAACCATCCCAGCATTTTCCTGGAGTTACTTTTAATGAGTATTTGCTTTATGTTTATAATAATCACGAAATCTTTTTTAACATTGTGTGATTTGAGGTATGAAGATCAAGAATATTCCATAAATTTTTTGAACGATTCAGGAAGTGATACAGATGATGACAATGCATCTGATTGTGAAGTACCACCGATGGTAATTGAAAGGGATACTGAGGCCAACGAACTGCCTCCAATAGGGCCACGCATCGTTGATATTGGTAACGTGATGAAAGAAATAGAATTAGTAACGAGCCAATCGAAACATTGTACCATGGGAAAATACAATTAAAAAAAGAAATAAAAAATGGATTATATTGAACATGGATTTATTATTGTGATATCTGCGAAAACGAATATGCTGTAACTTCAGAGCCTGTTTACCAAAAAATGTGTGTGAACGATGCTCTGGTGTGGGGAGCTATGGCAGAAGGTATCGGGTTTTCTCCAGTCGAGGAAATGTTCATTGTTTTGGACGTACCGATCATGGGCCACAAGAAATACGCAAACCATGAAATACGAGTTGGCGATGTAAGTACTGTATATTGATCCATATTTCCTAATGACCTATATGTTATAAACAATTCTAAATAAGAGATTTCAGTAAATTACGATTACTATTTTTTGGTTCATTATTAGATGAACATTATGCAAAGAAAAGCCTCTCTTCAAACATTTCTATATTAAGACAATTTTAAACATTTTATTCAAAACATATTTAAGATTTTAAAATAAATACATCCTGTAAATTATAATGCCGTCAAAGCAATCATTGCTATTGATGTTATTAATATTAATATTTTCTTTCTAAAGGTTTGGGAAGAAGCTCTCATACGTAAAATGAAGGAAAATGCAGAAGAAAGACGTATTGCCACTGAAAAGATCAACTATTTGAATGGCGTTCCGTACATATCTGTTATTGGCGACGTAGACTGGGCGAAGAGGTCGTATGGACATGGGATGAGCTCGCTGCGTGGTGTAGTAAGCATTTGGGAAATACACACATCAAAAAAAGTTTTGCATCACCTCGGTTCCCAGATCTCCGGCATATAGACGTTGACTGTGTATATTGTATCCAAGATACAGTCCCTTTGACTGTTCATAGATGTCACTAAAACTGCTCAAAGATGTAAACAACCATGCATGAGCAGGGCCTATTAGACGGAGGGGGTACGACAGCCGATCAGTTCCAGTCATTCCACCAGGACGAAGGTACGCTGCTCATGTTGTCTGTAGTTCTACCATGCCTAGAAGGTCAATACCGCAGTTCGATCGCGTCCGCATTGTTACTTTGTGTCAAGAAGGGCTCTCAACAAGGGAAGTTTCCAGGCGTCTCAGAGTGAACCAAAGCGATGTTGTTCGGACATGGAGGAGGTACAGAGATACAGGAACTGTCGATGACAGGCCTCGCTCAGGCCGCCCAAGGGCTACTACTGTAGTGGATGACCGCTACTTACGGATTGCCGCTCGGAGGAACCCTGACAGCAATGCCACCATGTTGAATAATGCGTTTCGTTCAGCCACAGGACGTCGTGTTTCAACTCAAACTGTGCGCAATAGGCTGCATGATGCGCAACTTCACTCCCGACGTCCATGGCGAGGTCCAGCTTTGCAACCCCGACACCATGCAGCGCGGTACAGATGGGCCCAACAACATGCTGAATGGACCCCACGGAATTGGCATCACGTTCTCTTCACCGATGAGTGTCGCATATGCCTTCAACCAGACAATCGTCGGAGACGTGTTTGGAGGCACCCTGGTCAGGCTGAACGTCTTAGACACACTGTCCAGCGAGTGCAGCAAGGTGGTGGTTCCCTGATGTTTTGGGGTGGCATTATGTGGGACCGACGTACGCCACTGGTGGTCATGGAAGGCTCCGAAACGGCTTTACGATACCTGAATGACATCCTCCGACCCATAGTGCAACCATATCGGCAGAATATTGGAGAGGCATTTGTCTTCATGGACGACAATTCTCGACCTCATCGTGCACATCTTGTGAATGCGTTCCTTCAAGATAACGACATCGCTCGACTACAGTGGCCAGCATGTTCGCCAGACATGAACCCTATCGAACATGCCTGGGATATGTTGAAAAGGGCTGTTTATGGACGTCTTGACCCACCAACCACTCTGAGAGATTTACGCCGAATTGTCGTTGAGGAGTGGGACAATTTGGACCAACAGTGTCTTGATGAACTTGTGGATAGTATGCCACGGCGAATACAGGCATGCATCAATGCAAGAGGACGTGCTACTGGGTATTAGAGGTAGTGGTGTGTACTGCAATCTGGACCACAAATGCTGAAAGTCTAGCTGTATGATGGTACAACATGCAATGTGTGGGTCTCATGAGCAATAAAACGAGCTGAAATGTTGTTTGTGTTGATCTCTATTCCCTTTGTATTTAACGGTTCCGGAACTCTTGGAACCGAGGTGATGCAAAACTTTTTTTGATGTGTGTATTAAAGGTATTTCACGTATTCCTTTCATTGCAATACGAGCTATGTTTACTTTTGCTTAGCTTTTAAGTAGAACCTAATGATAAGTACATGGTGATTCCTGATAACACACATTTACAAGTTATATTTTGTAATTATACTGTGTGTGCTGCCAAAACGTTATTGACATTTGGCAGGAAATTCCACGTCAGTCATCACCCCTCTGCCTCTTGACCAATCCATGTTCGCATAGTTGATGTCACAATAGGCCTACTCTGCGTTGCAATATCACAGCCCACGTGCGTCAGTGCCTGGTTAGCTTTAGCACTGGCTTGTACAGTATGATCGCTTGTTATTCTGTTTGGCAACCTTGTTCCCTGACCACATGGCAAGGCGAGAACTGTCAATCCCATTCTGGCAGCTCACAGAATATAAAAAGTATTCCTTGGTACAAAATGTAACGCGTAAGTTTTGAGATAATGACGTATGTCATCACTTTGGATATAATAAGATACCGGTATTTCTTATAAATATTTTATTTTAAGGGGGCCATTATTGGTGCTCACATTATATCTCGGCATCCGAAACAAGTTCTGCTTTGCTTGTGCAAATCCAAATAAAAAAGCAGCTGACCAGCTCTGTTTTAAAAACTATAATGGACCATCCACTGGAATGGAAAGTAGTGTTCTGCAGGAAGGATTTCGTTCTAGTGAAGAGAACTACGGCCTCATTTACAAGTTCTACATCGGTGATGGGGATGCGAATGTTTTGGCAAAGATCCAAGAGGGTTGCATTTACGGAAGGTATATTAAAAAAATTGAATGTGCTAACCATGCCACACGTTGCCTCAATGACCACCTACACAAGATGGCCGAGAACACTACATTTCCCTTGGAGTCACGGCAGCTACTAAATAACCCCGCGCCTGCTGAATCTATTGGACGTCTGGAACGAATGGTGAAAGGCGTTCGCACTGCTATAAAGGCAGCTGGTGTGCCCAGAAGCAATTGAATTAAATTTTAGAAAGTGATGATGATGATGATAATTGGTTTTTAAAGGGCCTAACATCGAGGTTATCGGCCCCTAATGGTTTGGGTGATCGTGAAGGTGATAATGAAATGTAAACTATAACTAAAACTAACTTATATACTAGAAAAATAAATGAGAAAAACATAAGGAGAATAAGGCAAATAAAGGACAGAAGGAAAATAAATGCCCTCAACCCTCGAAGAATGCGGATTGAGGGGACTTGGAAGGAAGGAGAGCCATGAAAGGCAGATAGGAAAGTGAAAGAGAAGCGAGTCCACCCCAGAGGTAATGGATAAAAGGGGAAAAACCGAACCCAGCTCAGGAATCCCTCGGGGTCACCAACTCCCGAACTTACCAGCCGTGAGCACCTGAGGGTGTAGCAATATCGATGATGATGATGATGATAATTGTTGTTTTAAGGGGCCTAACATCGAGGTTATCGGCCCCTAATGATCTGGGTGATAGCGAAAATGATAATGAAATGGAAACCAGAACAAAATTATCTGAGACGGAAAATACGTACAAAAAGGAACTCAAAATATGGTCTTACAAAAGGGAATTTAGAACGAAAAGAGTCACAAAAAGAATACATGGAAAAATACCCACAAAACGTAGGCTAGATTCAAAATACGTACAAAATGCAATGTAGCGTCGAAATACTTACAAAATGCAACTGAAATTCAAAATACTTACAAAATGCAAATGAGATCGAAAATACGTACAAAATGCAATTGAGGTTCAAAATACTTACAAAATGCAATTGAAATTGAAAATGCTTACAAAATGTACGGTGATTCTAACGACTCATGTGGATTGACAATACTTACAAAATGCAATTTAGATTGAAAATACTTGACAAAATGTAATTTAGATTCAAAATACCCACAAAATGCAATTGAGAATCAAAATATGTGCAAAATGCCCACCAAACAAAATGCAATTAATATTCAAAATTCGTGCGAAATGCGGCGTTGGTTGAAAATTCTTACAAAATGCAATTGAAATTCAAAATACTCACTAAAAGGCCCGGGCACGTGCATTGAAAGACTTACTAAAAAGCAATTTAGATTGTCAATCTTTACAAAATGCAACTGAGGTTGAAAACAATCGCGAGATGTAATTTAGATCGAAAAAACATACAAAAAGCAACGTAGATTAAAAATGCCTTAGAAAAAAACGCCAGAAGGGAATTTAGATATACGATGAACCAAGTAACAAAAAACAGTGCGGGAACCTTGAAGAGAAAAGGATATATAAGGAAAAGAGGAGAGGAGAGGAAAGGAGAGGAGAGGAGAGGAGAGGAGAAGGTCCGCTCCAAAGGGAAGGGACAAAAGGGGAAAAACGGACCCAGCTCAGGAATCCCTCGGGGTCGCCAACTCCCGAACTCACCAGCCGTGAGCCCCTGAGGGTGTAGCATTATCTAGGGTGCACCAGAAGTGGTGGGGCTACAAACACGCGGCCTCCTTGAGGGCCTTGAGCAGAAGGCAGGAGATAACACGAAAAGAAAAAGAAGGCTGACCCCTCGCAGAAGGAGGGAATGAGAAAAGATGAGACAAGGGCCAATTAAGGCGGGAAAGGAAGAGACTCCCTAGGCCTCGGATACCCTAATACCGTCGGGGTCGGAAGAGAACAAGAGTTGACCAAGTGAGGTCGACAGGAAAGAAGAAAGAGAGGAGCACGGCACAAGTAAGTGGAAGCAATGCCGGACTCAGCTGGGGCCCCGTGGTCGCTAACCCACTTCCCACTAGATGTGAGCCCCTGGGGGATCCGAATACTGAGATGGACTTGAACTTGTCAGCGTACCCTGAATACGTCGAAATTATTGAACAACAAATACGTATATTTGAAACTTGTAATTTAAAAAAATGTTTTTTTTGGACCTAAAGTAAGAACTTACTATACTTGGCATGCGTGGGATATCTACTGGACATGAAGACCTGTATACATGAACATTTTGTAATGATCTATCATGTATTCGCATGTGAATGTATTTTTGGGGTTATGTGTTCATGATCGACTTATCTGGTGGTTGTATTTTTTCGCTATTTCTACATCTGCATGTCTTATTCTCTGGAGTGTCGACATGATTGGCAGGGGGGATATCTGTTACGTGACAAATATTCTTGGAAATATTGCCACTTGCATCTTTTAAAAAGATATACTTCGGTAGTTGCATGTATCGACTTCTGGTGGAGGAATTGGAAACTATGCTACGGCCAGGACGAGCGGCTAGGTACAGAGCTGATCCACTGTTTGATTGGCTAGGGGCTGCTGGGTTCTTATTGGTTGTTGGTGGAACATATCTATATTCCTTGGATTTTAAGCTGCTCCTTACTTTTTTGTTCCGAAGCGGTGCAGCGCTCGACGGCGCTTTGTGCAGCCAGCAACCAGAAAGAAAGGCGCCTTGGATTATTGGTCAAAATGGCGTCGCATTCGCTTGCTTTGAAGCTGCGGGCGTGCCGTTTAAAATCCTAGGAAGGCAGATTTTGATGATGATGATGATGATAATTGTTGTTTTAAGGGGCCTAACATCTAGGTTATCGGCCCCTAATGATCTGGGTGATAGCGAAGATGATAATGAAACGGAAACCAGAACGAAAATTAAGTGAGACGGAAAATACTTACAAAAAGGAACTCGGATTGAAACGACTCACAAAATGTTCTTACAAAAGGGAATTTAGAACGAAAAGATTCACAAAAGGAATAGATTGAAAAATACCCACAAAATGAAGGCTAGGTTCAAAATACGTACAAAATGCAATGTAGCGTCGAAATACTTACAAAATGCAACTGAAATTCAAAATACTTACAAAATGCAAATGAGATCGAAAATACGTACAAAATGCAATTGAGGTTCAAAATACTTACAAAATGCAATTGAAATTGAAAATACACAATGCAATTCAGATTGAAATAGGCCTTATCCCAGTTCCAATCCAAATTATTCACAAAGTGCAATCGAAATTCAAAATACTTACAAAATGCAATTGAAATTGAAAATGCTTACAAAATGTACGGTGATTCCAACGACTCATGTGGATTGACAATACTTACAAAAAGCAATTTAGATTGAAAATACTTGACAAAATGTAATTTAGATTCAAAATACCCACAAAATGCAATTGAGAATCAAAATATGTGCAAAATGCCCCCAAACAAAATGCAATTTAGATTCAAAATTCGTGCGAAATGCGGTTTTGGTTGAAAATACTTACAAAATGCAATTGAAATTCAAAATACTCACTAAAAGGCCCCGCAACCTGCATTGAAAGACTTACTAAAAAGCAATTTAGATTGTCAATCTTTACAAAATGCAATTGAGGTTGAAAACAATCGCGAGATGTAATTTAGATCGAAAAAACTTACAAAATGCAACATAGATCAAAAATGCCTTAAAAATCGATAAAAGGGAATTTAGATACACGGTGATTCGAGTAACAAAAACAGTGCGGGAATCTTAAAGAGAAAAGGAAATAGAAGGAAAAGAGGAGAGGGGAGGGGAGAGAGGAGAAGGTCCGCCCCAAAGGGAAGGGACAAAAGGGGAAAACGGACCCAGCTCAGGATCCCTCGGGGTCGCCAACGCCCGAACTCACCAGCCGTGAGCCCCTGAGGGTGTAGCATTATCGACGGTGCACCAGAAGTGGTGGGGCTACATACACCCTGCCTCCTTAAGGGCCTTGAGCACAAGGCAGGAGGTAAAAGGAAAAGAACAAGAAGGCTGACCCCTCACAGAAGGAGGGTATCAGGAAAGATGAGACAAGGGCCAATTAAGGCGGGAAAGGAAGAGACTCCCTAGGCCTCGGATACCCTAATACCGTCGGGGTCGGAAGAGAACAAGAGTTGACCAAGGAAGGTCGACAGGAAAGAAGAAAGAGAGGAGCCCGGCACAAGTAAGTGGAAGCAATGCCGGACTCAGCTGGGGCCCCGTGGTCGCCAACCCACAACCCACTAGATGTGAGCCCCTGGGGGGGGCAGATTTTGAGTTTGTGGTTGTAGTTATATGTGTACATGTGATTTTATATTGATTGATAAAGTGATTACCTTTAGCCAGAACATTACATCTAGGAGATTTGTGTGTGAGAATGTTTTGGAGAGTATTGATGAGGTTATTGCATTACGTGGGTAGATTTTTACTTGACATTTTATAACTTTTTTCGGTTGGATATAATATGTAACACGCGGAAGTTGCCTTCATTTACAGAAGTAGTTGCTACCTTGTGTTATTGCATATCAAAATGCATAGTTCGTAATATCATTGGGTTTATGGAAATGTGCTACCGTACCTCTAGCGGCCTACGGTACTGCATGCTTTAGATACCGTAATTATCATGTGAAATTCCGCAGTAGAAAACTTCAAACACGTTCGTTGGTTTCTGTAGAAAATCATTCTTACTGGTCTAGGGCTCTCTCCTATAATATTAAAACACGTGGTATATCACAATTACTACGTTTACATGACGAACTCATATCGATTTGAATACGATCCTGTTTTCAGTACGCTGCCCGTTTACATGAGCAGTTTCAGTTCGTATTGAAATCTATTTCAATACGGTATATAATTTATGGTGGCCAACCTGCAGTTATGTTGGCTAACTCGTATTAAACAGCAAAATAAAAGACCCGTACTGTAATTATCATATTACTAGTGCATGAGACAGGACCCTGACTTTCACAGTTTCACTGGACGCGTTAGGCTGTAACCATTGGATTGGACAAAACGAAGGTTAGAATTGTCGAGTGTAGATGCAGCCTGTGGCCGCAGGAAGCTAGCGGGGCGCTCACAGTTTCACTGGACGCGTTAGGCTGTAACCATTGTCAAAACCATTCATCTGGACACGTTGGGCTGTAACCATTGTCAAAAACCATTGGATTGGACAAAACGAAGGTCAGAATGGTCGGGTGTAGGTGCGTCGTATGGCCGCCGGAAGCTAGCGGGGCACTCACAGTTTCACTGGACGTGTTAGGCTGTAACCATTGTCAAAAAACATTGGATTGGTTAAAACGAAGGTTAGAATGGTGGGGGTAGGTGTGGGGAGCTAGCAGGGCTTGATTGACAAAAAGAACATTGATCTAGTACTGGACAAATTTATTGTTCACTTTAGACCATCCTCCCTTTTCATCACTTTTAACAACTTTTAACGCCTTAGCTTATTGAAAATATATAATTTATGATATGCATACCTTTCGGGAAGTTGTTGGGAGTCGTTTCACAATCTCTTCATACTCAATAGCCACTGCTGCACCGCAATAATTGTTATTTCACGGAAAGAATGCAATTTTTCATCACTTTCTTCACTTACGGACGCCATCTTTGACAGTCATGTGACACCCGAAAGTCGATCATGTGATGATGATGATGATGATAATTGTTGTTTTAAGGGGCCTAACATCTAGGTAATCGGCCCCTGATGGTTTGGGTGATCGTGAAGATGAAAAAAAAAAGAAAAAAAATGTAAACCGAACTTAAAACTAACTACTAACCTACATACTAGAAGAAGAAATGGAAAACTAAAGGAGAATAAAGCAAATAAAGGACAGGAGGAAAAGAAATGCCCTCAACCCTCGAAGAAGGCGGATTGAGGGACTTGGAAGGAAGGAGAGCCATGAAAGGCAGATAGGAAAGTGAAAGAGGAGAGGGTCCGCCCCAAAGGTAAGGGACAAAAAGGGAAAACGGACCCAGCTCAGGAATCCCTCGGGGTCGCCAACTCCCGAACTCACCAGCCGTGATCCCCTGAGGGTGTAGCATTATCTAGGGTGCACCAAAAGTGGTGGGGCCTTAAGCAGAAGGCAGGAGATAACATGAAAAGAAAAAGAAGGCTGACCCCTCGCAGAAGGAGGGAATCAGAAAAGATGAGACAAGGGCCAATTAAGGCGGGAAAGGAAGTGACTCCCTAGGCCTCGGATACCCTAATACCGTCGGGGTCGGAAGAGAACAAGAGTTGACCGAGTGAGGTCGACAGGAAAGAAGACAGAGATGATGATGATGATAATTGTTGTTTTAAGGGGCCTAACATCTAGGCTATCGGCCCCTGATGGTGTGGGTGATCGTGAAGATGAAAATGAAATAATAACGTAAAACTAAAACTAACTAATAAGGAAAAGAGGAGAGGATTGGTGAGGAGAGGGGAGGGGAGAGAGGAGAGGGTCCGCCCCAAAGGGAAGGGACAAAAGGGGAAAACGGACCCAGCTCAGGAATCCCTCGGGGTCGCCAACTCCCGAACTCACCAGCCGTGAGCCCCTGAGGGTGTAGCATTATCTAGGGTGCACCAAAAGTGGTGGGGCTACATACACCCGGCCTCCTTGAGGGCCTTAAGCAGAAGGCAGGAGATAACATGAAAAGAAAAAGAAGGCTGACCCCTCGCAGAAGGAGGGAATCAGAAAAGATGAGACAAGGGCCAATTAAGGCGGGAAAGGAAAAGACTCCCTAGGCCTCGGATACCCTAATACCGTCGGGGTCGGAAGAGAACAAGAGTTGACCAAGTGAGGTCGACAGGAAAGAAGACAGAGAGGAGCCCGGCACAAGTAAGTGGAAGCAATGCCGGACTCAGCTGGGGCCCCGTGGTCGCCAACCCACATCCCACTAGACGTGAGCCCCTGGGGGGTCGATCATGTGACTACGTTACCAACTTGAATAAAGAAATTCACCACACGCCTTCGCTACAAAGTTAGGCACTGTCTTGTGGAAAATTGTATACATATTGGCAATACTGTACTGTTGTAACGCCGATAATGGCAGACACAGCTAAGTCATGTTATAATTTGGGATGGCGGGTGGGTTATAGACAGCTGAGGAGTGAACTACATCATTCCCAGATCAATTTTGAATCATTTGAAAAGATATTTATTGCAAATTTAAGAAGTTTTTTTTCCCCCTGGGTTCGTGTCTCCTGCACTGTTACCATAGTCATCCGATGTTTCTTTCACGGGTTGTTTGTAAACATGAAAAATGGATGCGCCGAAGATTTTGATGTTGTTTGTTCTTACGAAGTTTATGGGTAACAGTCGCCCCTTTTAATTACTGAAGCTTTTAGAGACGCCGGGCTGCCAGAATGTTGCCCCGAATGGGATCTGTAACGTGCCAGTAAATCTACTGATACGGCTCCCTCGCATTTAGGCCTAAGCACCCTGACTGCGCCAGGATTCGATCGTGCTACCTTGGTAAAAGCAGGTGAGAAAGTTACCGCTGTGCCACTCGGCCAGTCTGTGTTGAATTTTTTCAAATGGAAAAAGGAACGGAATAATCGGCAAAGAAAGACGGTGTATTTTCACAGTTTCTGTTGAGCACATTTTACCTACGGATACACCAGACATTCAAAGTAAAACAGACAAAAATACATTAACGCTAAAAACGCGTGCAAATAAACTACGCTTATCAACCACGAAAAGAACACAGACAGTAACGAAGAATATGGGCAGGAAGTAAAACAAGCGATTCGAGTCAGGCGACAGACGAAAGTAGGCCTAAATTAGTTTATCATTGTAACTCAAGAGCGTGCAGAATCGCTTTCTTTTAGTACGATCCACGTTTACACGTTCCTGAATAACTGTTTGGATACGATCCGATCCCACAATTTTACCGTATCGAGCTTGAAAATCAATACGAACTGTGTCCCGTTTACATGACCGTATTCAATACGGTAAGTGTACTCAAATCGATTTGAGTTCGCTATGTAAACTCGGTAAATATCGTGGTGTATACAATAATATAAAATATTCTCAGCGTTTCAAGTAGCCTACCGGTCAATCTGAACAAAATGTGTTGTAGGTTAGGTAGAGTATTTCACCGAGGGTGGGGGTTAGGGAAATGCATTACTCAAAACGTTCGAGCAATACATCATGTTAGCAATGCATATTACACATACCGTAAGCTATAGTGAAATCCAGAAAGTTTGCCTACAAATTTGTTAATGTATGAGGAAAATTGCCATAACCTTCCTGATTAGTGCAGTTATCAAAATTCTTTTAGGAGGGCTATGGGTACTACCTAGACGTGATGTTCAGCTATATAATTGAGTACCGTAATCAAGTTCCATACTCATAATGCTCCTTGAGAATAAGGTTCATTGTAACCAAAATCTTTCCCCATGTCAAGACACAGAATCAAACTCTGTAGAGGGTTTGTTTGAGTTTAAGTGGTTTGAAATGGGGCAAATACCAATCAAGGTGATTCTTGTTCATATTGTTGGATATTAGAGTTTTGAAATTGAACAGCTCATGGTAAATAAATGGAATCACATGTCACTATTAATACAGTCCTGCAACAATTGTGTATATATAATATATGATTTACAATGATTAAAAAAGGATGCCCCAATAAAGAAGAATTATGTTCCTAACATTGTCCAGATATCCTTCTGTTCCCTATTTCCCGTTTTAGGCCGGTATAAATTATGTTCGCAATGGAATATCCATCTCATTTGGGTACAATCGTGTTGACAGACTGAAAAGCATCAATCTATTGCATTAAGAAACTGCTGTACTCTGGAGGATTGGTATTGAAATTCTGATAACTACTAACACAGCTTGCCACGGTGGGTGAGTGGATAGTGTGTCGGTCTACTAACCCCAAGGTTGCAGGTTCGCTCCTGGCCATGGTAAGTGATTTTTGAAAGGCGGCAAAAATACGACACGCATGTCGAAGAACCCATTTGAATTCAGTATGCCGTGTTCATCATGGCAAAATTATTCTCGGGAGTTTCCGCCAACACGAAGTTCCTAATTTCTCTACTAGAAAGCGCTATAGTGTTCAAGGACCTTAGGTATCTAAGCTCCTTGACTTTCATAGTGATTCAAGGAACAACGAAATTCGACATGCAAGCTACCCTCTGGGTGTGAAATTACAAAGCTTACACTCGGCACCCGAGGCCATACGATATTATTATTATTACTACTACTAACATTTGCTATCCTATAAGGGAAAAACAAAAAAAATATTTTTGGACTTTCCACTTTTGCACTAAACCACTCATATTAAAGCACCACTTTGGTGTGGGAACTAGAGCTCCCTAGGTTTTATCTAAAAACCAAATAAATTGTAAATACAATTTTAAAACATACATACATTTTTATTTGAGACTGTTACGACACATGTACCTGTAATGTAATAAAAACATGAAACGAAAGGTTTTGACTAGGCAGACTGTTAAGTTAAAACCCTCATGATAAATGAATAAGGACCATGGTGGTCGAGAGCGCTAACGCCCTACCTTGTGCCTCGCTGGCATTGGGAGAGCGTAGGTTCAAATCCCACCTCAGCCGTCCTGAAAATAGTTTTCATGGTTTTCCATTTTCACCACCTGGCAAATGCCGGGACGGTTCCTTTCGATAGGTCCACTGCCAATTTCCTTCCAATATCCCTTCCCTGACCCGTCCTGAAAAGAAAAGTTCATGGCCATTGGCTGCGTTAATAAAGAAATAATAAGGAAAGATAATGACTTGTAGACTTAGAAAAGATTTTTGATAGTGTTGATTGGAGTAAATTGTACGACATTTTGAAAAGCATTGGAATAAAGTACAGGGATAGGAGGGTGATCTACAATCCATACAGAAACCAGACGGCAGCTATGCAAGTTGAAGGGCCATGATAAGAGTCAGTAATGTCAACTCAAGCGAATGAATTATTGTTAACGGTCATCACTGTTGAAAGCTGGCTAAACCTTTTACTAAATTCTGCGACTAGCATTTCAAGGCTGTATTCAGAAAGATGTAAGGTAAGGCTGCAACTTATCACCCATACTTTTCAATGAAGGATTTGAGAGAAAAATTTTAAGTAGGAGTAAAGATTCGAGGAGAAAATTTCAACTTTGAGATTTGCTGATGACATTGTCATATTAGCCGATTCACCAGAGGATTTGAATGAGATTTTAAATGGAATGCACTCCATCTTGAGGAAAGAATTCATGATGAAAATCAACAAATGTGATATATGATACAAGAATAGCAGCCAATGGCCATAAGCTGGGTATGTTTGATTGAACGCCCGAGAGCTCCCAACAAGTTCAATTTCAAGTAGTTCCAACTTTCGCTACCAGATGCTACTGTCACTAACACTAGCGACGAACGTTGGAACTTGATAGACCGTTTCCTAACCAGCCAAATATAGCCTACAAAGTTTGCTACAGACCACTAATTGCAGTGATAGGTTCTTTCAAATGGCATGGGCCCGCCGGCTTTACTTCCCCTCCGAAGAAAGGCATAGTTCTAAAAGAACAATTTGTGTGTTCCTGGATTTAAGAAAGGCTTTTGACACCGTAGACCACAATATACTCATTAGAAAACTTGAAAAGGAAGGTATTCGTGGTACTCCTCAAGAACTAATAAAAAGCTTCCTTTTTAACAGAATACAAAAGGTGCGAATCAAAGATACTCTAAGTAGAAGTGCTGAAGTAAAAATTGGAATACACCAAGGAACAGTTTTAGGTCCTATTCTTTTTCTGTTAAATGTTAACGATTTGTGTGAGCTGAACTGTAATGTGATGATTACCTCATATGCTGATGACACTGCCGTGACAGTCACAGGAACAACTTGGGAGGACACTTTTAATAGAACTCAAGAAACCCTTGCTACAGACCAAAAATCACCTCCTTACCATAAATGAAACCAAAACACAATAACTATGCTTCTCACACAACAAAACATTACAACCCACAGACAATTTAACACTCAAGATCCACACACCAATTTGTAACAATGGTGAAAGATGTAACTACTATACCCTACAGAAGTCAATGAATGCTACATATTTAGGGATTATTATACATACCGTAGTCATTTAAAATGGAACATGCATGCATCAAAATTGGCCAATAAACTTCAAAAGTTAATTTACATAGTTTACTGAATCAGAAATATCCTTTCAGCAAAAGTCTTGAGAACTGTATATTTTGCCTTAGTCCAGTCATAACTACAATATTGAATAAATGGTTGGGATGGAATACTTGATTCATATTTGGCTCAGAATCTCATTCTAAAAGTCATGTACAAAAAGCCATCAACTTTTCCAATATGTGAACTGTATCAACAAAGCATGGTGCTTAACATACGACAGTTATTTGTTCAGTCATCAATCATATCTATACTTAAAAATATGAAGCTCTTCCCAAATGGACAGGAACTTAAAATGTGCACTAGACTTCAAGACAGAACTGGAATAAGTAAACACCCTTAATATACCGAAGAAAAGGCTTTTTACATGGCTCCTTAATAACTTTGATAAAGTAAATGAACTTTTAAATTTTCACCAACATATTTAAACCAACTCAGTCACAAATAAGTAATGTATCATCTTCTTTTATTTTTAGTGTCCTCATAATAAACTTTTCTTACTATTATCAGTCAAATACTATGTTGCAAATAAATTAAGAAACTGTATTCATGAAGCCTACGCTCAAGTTTATCTTATGTGGGATTCACGCTGTATTTTGATGCATCTGTATATGTACATGTTTTCTGTCAGTGAATAAAAAAGTTTTCTCGTAAAAAAAGAAGTTCTTAATGCCCTTAAATAATCGGACGACTGTAGGCCGGGTTTGAACCCGCCATCTTGGGCATAGCAGTTCAGCATGCTACCGACTGTGCCACCAAAGGCACAAAATGTAAAACAAAAGGAATGGAATGCAGCCGTAAGAAATCAGAAACACTTATTGACATCAAATAAAGGCAGATGGAAAAGTTAAAGGAAGTAGGGAGCAAAATAATCAGCGATGGACGAAGCAACGAGTGTATAGAAAGTAGGCTGGCACAGGGTAAGGGAAGAATTTCTGCAGAAAAGCAATGTGTTGTCATCGAATATAGATTTAGATATTTGAAATACATTTTTAAAGCCTTTTTCTGGAGTGTGGTGCTGTGTGGACTGTTGATGCAGGAGAACAGAAGCATTTCAAATGCGGTAGTGCAGGAAAATGATTAAACTGAAATGAGTAGATGGAGTAAGAAGACGAGCGGAAGAGCGCTAATGAAGATAAGAGATCGGTTGATAGGGCACATCAGTACAGTACTAAGACAACCAGGATTGGCAATTTTTTTTTATGGAAGGAAGGGTAGAGGACAAGAATTTTAGAGGTAGACCAAGGTTACAATACAAGTCATAGTATTGCATAACATGTGGTAGGGTAGCTATGTGGAGATGAAACGATTAGCTGCATCAAACCAGTCTAAGGACTGAAGACTCAAACAGTAACATGGAAATACTCACAGTATTAGCCTTTCAAGATGGGAGTGCTGCTGCGCCAGCATTTGTTGGTCATAGCAGCAGGAGCCTTGCGGGATGAGTAGAGTGAAAGAGGGATGATGTAGTACAGTCTCCACATAAGTCAACTAGCATTACATGTGCTGCTTGTGTTACTCAGAACTTATAATGTGATTTGTGAACAAAAAGCAAAGCCAACTCTGTACAGGCCATGGAGGCCCTGGGAGCAGTGGAAGTTAGAGGCCTCCACTCTTTGGGACATCGGCACTAGATGGGATGGAGTTGTCAGTTCCATGCCCGGCCGTCTTTGCTCCCAGGAATTACCCTGGTACTCATTTCTGGCGTAGGCTGAGTGAACTCCAGGGCTATTTGCGTTTCCGAAAGTGGTAGTTAAGTTTCTAAAATCCACTACCTGGATGGGGATCGAACCCACTCCCATTCAGTTAGAAGCTCAGAAAATAAAAATTTTAAAAAGGTTGGTTTGTAATTATTTTGCAACAGCAAACAGGATCTCATGTCACCACGGAGAGTAAAACGATGTTTGAGGTTGCTGAGTCATATCCTACTCGCATGACTGTACCTGTCAACCAAGCAGGTGCTTCATGACTCGAACAGTGAGTGAACATGATGATGATGATAATTGTTGTTTTAAGGGGCCTAACATCTAGGTTATCGGCCCCTAATGATCTGGGTGATAGCGAAAATGATAATGAAACGGAAACCAGAACGAAAAAAAGTGAGACGGAAAATACTTACAAAAAGGAACTCGGATTGAAACGACTCACAAAATGTTCTTACAAAAGGGAATTTAGAACGAAAAGATTCACAAAAGGAATAGATTGAAAAATACCCACAAAATGAAGGCTAGGTTCAAAATACGTACAAAATGCAATGAAGCGTCGAAATACTTACAAAATGCAACTGAAATTCAAAATACTTACAAAATGCAAATGAGATCGAAAATACGTACAAAATGCAATTGAGGTTCAAAATACTTACAAAATGCAATTGAAATTGAAAATACACAATGCAATTCAGATTGAAATAGGCCTTATCCCAGTTCCAATCCAAATTATTCACAAAGTGCAATCGAAATTCAAAATACTTACAAAATGCAATTGAAATTGAAAATGCTTACAAAATGTACGGTGATTCTAACGACTCATGTGGATTGACAATACTTACAAAAAGCAATTTAGATTGAAAATACTTGACAAAATGTAATTTAGATTCAAAATACCCACAAAATGCAATTGAGAATCAAAATATGTGCAAAATGCCCACCAAACAAAATGCAATTTAGATTCAAAATTCGTGCGAAATGCGGTTTTGGTTGAAAATACTTACAAAATGCAATTGAAATTCAAAATACTCACTAAAAGGCCCCGCAACCTGCATTGAAAGACTTACTAAAAAGCAATTTAGATTGTCAATCTTTACAAAATGCAATTGAGGTTGAAAACAATCGCGAGATGTAAAAGTGAGTGAACATTAAGATGACATGAGAAAAGAGTCTGTATATCTAATACAAGTTATATGTGCTATTCTCCAGGAGTAATCACATTCATAATTGATCTGTATTAAATTATACAGGGTTAGCACAAAATATTTAAGTAATGTCAAGCACATCCATTATTGAAAGTAAATAGCTTACAGCATTGTCACATAGGCCTCTACCAATTTAAAGAGAAACTCATCAAGTTTTTTGAGTCTGCTCGCTACAAATTCTCAATGTGCCCTCCTTGTTCCAGACGGCAAGTATTGATACGGTAGTCCAACTCCGACTACACACACTGGAGCATGCCCTGGTCAATTTCAGGCAAAACTGATAGCGTTGATTATTGTCATCTTGTGACAGATGCAGATTGGTGTCTTATAAACTGGCCTTCCCGGTCGCCTGATCTGATCCCGTGTGATTTCTTCTTATGGGGGTTCATCAAAGATGAAGTTTATATATCACCCATGCCAGTTAATCATGTTGAACTGAGGAAACAGATCCATGCGGCTGTAGCTAAAATTGACCAGGACATGCTCCAGCGTGTGTAGTCGGAGTTGCACTACCGTATCGATAATTTACGTGTGACGCGAGGGCACATCGAGAATTTGTAGCAAGCAGACTCAAGAAACTTGACGAGTTTCACTTTTAATTGGTATATGCGTCAATACTGTAAGCCATATACCACTTTCGATAATACATGTGCATGAAATCGCTTAAATCATTCGTTCTAACCCTGTACGTGCTATGGAAAAGTCAATATTGAATACATGTTACATACACCAATAACCTTTTAGCACCACTGGGGTGTGGCAGAATTAAGGAATAGGAAAAGCAGGTAGACAAAACTAATGAAATGTACATCACATATATTTCATAATGGCAGATTTGTTGTTTTCAATCAAACATTGCTTATGGTAAGGAACAAACTGTACAACAGTGCAACGGTTATTAAGTCATGGTACTGTTGGAAAATGCTACTGCATAGAAAAGGAGCCTACTATGCCCTACCTCTGGTCCACTTTGGCTTCTTCAAAAATCTTGAATCATTGAGAGCAGGGTGCCATATAGTGGGCAGACAGGGGGGTTTTCCTCTAAACCAATTATTTTATGTTAAAAATAAAAGAAGTATATACGGTTGCTAAAATTCTTCTTAGAAACAGAGGGCACCTCACATGTTTCATAAATCCTGAATACTAAGTGAAATAACCTGATCAGACCTTCATCCCCCGATGCAACGCTACAACTCAGTTGGTAAATCATTTTATGCCTGGTGCTTTCTTCCTACTATGTCTCCTCTATCAAATTCTGATCTCAATATTAAATCTCCTTTCTGATCCTCATCAATTTCCTCTTCCCTCTCCACAACATGATTCTCAATGTCCTTACACCTATACGAACGCTCTATGTAAGCTTTCCATCTCTCAACCTTTTCTTCTGTATCTGTTAGAGCAGGCTTTCTCAACCTGGTGTTCTCGTCATATGAGCCAGCAAGCGCTCTTGAGCACAAGCTCTCCTGAGATCCATTCTACAATTCAAATTCTGTTGGACGAACCAGAATAATAGTGTTTTCACAGTCGTTTTGTAAAATATAAATAACATAAATAATAGGATATGCCTATTTTGTGAGTAATATGAAAGATGCTGATTCCACATGTAAATGTATCTTACCCGCATGAGTCTGTTGCAGCATTCAACCACTATTCTTTCACTTCCTTGCACCTCTAGTTTACTTCATTTTTCAGACATCCGTATTCTGCTTTCCCACTTCCATCTCTTGCATTCTTGTGCTTCCATATTTCATCCATTAATTCTGGTACCGTACTGTATATCCTGAGTGATTCAAGGTTCTCTACCTATTCTTTCCTTTCTTTCAATGCTTTCTATGGTGGATTTCATTATTTCTTTCTTCAAAGTGGGAATTATAGGAATATATGGAAATATTTGAGAAAGTAATAGATTACACTCATAAAAACAATAATGACATGGTAATAATTGGGGGGATTTAAAATTGCCAGAAGTTGATTGGAATGGAGCTGCAACAGAAGCCCATGAACAGAAACTTGCAAATAAATTACTTTGGAGAGAGGATTTACACAAGTAGTGCAAGCGCCAACTAGGCTCAGCAACTTGCTGGATGTATTCCTGATAAAACCAGGGGAACTTGTTGAAAAAAAAACACGTAATTGAAGGAATAGGTGACCATAAAGCTGCAATAATGGACTTTGGTCTGGCACCAAAAAGGCTTAATAGGAGGGTCACACAGGACAAGAAATTATACAGAAAAACTAAATTCGATGAATTTGGAGCTTACCTGAAATCAAAATTTAATTCTTGGATAAGTGAAGGGAGTAATGTGGATACACTCTGGGCAAATTTTAAGGAAATCATTTGGGAGGGTGAGAAGAGTTTTGTACCTGTTAAGAAGGGAAAAACAACCTCAGACCCTGTTTACTATACAAAGGACATACGGTACGAAAATTAAAAAGGAAATGTTGAATGGTAAACAGACAAATCAAAGAGGGCAGGGGAAACAGAGAAACCAGAAAGCAGCTAATAAAGGAGTTCAATAGGTTGAAAAAGGAAGCAAAGGAAAATTACATGAATGGCATACTTCATGAGGGTAAAGACCACATAGGGAGATGGAAAAAGCTGTATTCATATATTAAAAATTAAAAGGGAAACGGAATCCACATTCCCACAATGGAGGGAGAAGGGGGTGAGCATTTATTTGCAGATAATGAGAAAGCAAACCTATTTAGTAGGGAATTCATAGATTCAGTGGAAGATTGTCAGGAGTTGGAAACCGTTAATGAGGCTGGAGAGGGTGAAACACATAAAGACACAAATATTTTCACCATTACAAATGAGGATATTTTTAGAGAAATCAAACTGCTTCAGGAAGGAAAAGCAGCAGGGTGTGATCAAATTACTGGGGAATTAATAAAGGCGATGATGACGATGATGATAATTGTTGTTTTAAGGGGCCTAACATCGAGGTTATCGGCCCCTAATGAAATGAAATGGCGTGAAATGAAAGGATGTAGATAAAAACAACTCACTGCCATGGATGAAGCGAAAATGGTGTTTATAAAATAGACAGTGAGCCCCAAAAAATTATGCCTTATTTGAATAAAAAGAAAAAAAGGCGGATGGTAAAAAAGGATAAAACAAATAAGGCATAGTGAACAATACAATACATAACACAATAAAAAACATAAAACAGATTTAACCAGAATTAAAAGTCGTAACTACACATTAAAACTTAAAAAAGTAACCACTCTCCCTCATGAACCGGATGACGAGGTCAGCTGACGGCCCGTCATCACGGAGAATAAGGGAGAGGGTATTAGGCAGTTTAAGACTCCCTCGCAGATCGGCCAGATCCACACACTCCAAGAGAAGGTGTGCCACGGTTAGGTGGGCGCCGCAAGTACACACAGGAGGATCTTCTCTCTTTAGCAAGTGGGAGTGCGTAGCAATCCCATGGCCGATCCGGAGTCGACAGAGTACCACAGCCTTCCGGAGAGATCGGAAGGAAGATTTCCACACCTTCGTTGTCTCCTTGATGCCTCTCAGTTTGTTGGGTGGAGGCGTGGCACGCCATGCCTCCTCCCAATGCGACAGGATCGAATGCCGCAACTGAGAGCGCACATCACTAGCAGGCACCTTATACGGTAGCGAGGGCAGTGCGACTGCCTCTCTCGCCGCCTGATCAGCAAGCTCGTTTCCCGCAATACTCATGTGGCTAGGAAGCCACACAACGGTCACCCCGGTTCCAGCGTCACGCGAACTGACGAGCTGGTCGTGCACACGCTGGACCAACGGGTGCTTCGGGAAACACACATCGATCGCCTGCAGCGCACTCAGAGAGTCAGTACACACAAGAAAGTGCTGGTGATCGTCTGATAACGTGTTCCGCAGAGCCTCTAAGATGGCATAGAGCTCCGCAGTGTACACGCTACAGGCCTCGGGAAGTGAAAAGAGAAACCGACGATCCTCAACCACAAATGAACAGCCTACTTTCTCGTTTACCCTCGAACCGTCCGTGAATACAAGCCCTGATCCCGGATACCGTGTCACCACGGACTGGAACAGCCTCCGATGGACGGAGGAGTCCGTGTCCGACTTGGGGCCGGTGTGCAGATCCAGGATGATATCAGGGCGAGAGACCAACCACGGAGGGGCCTTGCTAGGTACCCGGACGATACAGGAGACAGAAGGAAATCGGAACTGACGGTATAAGTCATCCAAGCGAATCCCCGCCGGCCGAGTGGCTCGGGCGAGCACATCATACAGCCGGCGATTCGGATTGGAAAACAAACATGGATAGCTTGGATGAAGTGGCATCTGACGAATAGTTGCAGCATAGGTCAGCAGTACTTGTTGGCGCCTCAGGTGTAAAGGAGGTACGCCAGCCTCGGCGAGCAAGCTGACGACTGGGCTTGTCCGAAAGGCACCCGTCGCCAGCCTCACACCGCCGTGGTGGACACTGTCCAGTTTAACAAGCACTGACTTACGGGCCGAACCATATGCTACACTGCCATAATCTAACCTAGATAAAATCAGTGACTTATAAAAACGCAGGAGCACCGCGCGGTCCGCCCCCCATGATGTGCCGCTAAGAAACCGCAACATGTTGAGTTTCTTAGCACAGGCAGTTTTCAAACACCGATCGTGTGGTTCCCACGTCAATTTCTGATCGAAAAGGAGCCCAAGGAACCGGTACGCAGCAACAACAGGCAAAGCTACATTGCCCAGATAAAGCTCAGGATCTGGATGGAGGGTGCGCTTTCGGCAGAAATGGACAACCGAGGACTTAGCGGTTGAGAATCGAAAGCCATGCTCCAGTGTCCAGCGTTCCACTCTCCGAATAGCTTGTTGCAGCTGTCGTTCAGCGACCGCCATATTTTGCGCACTATAATGTAGAGCGAAGTCGTCTACATATAGCGACGGTACCACTGCTGGACCAGCAGCAGCGACTATACCGTTTATGGCAATCGCAAATAATGTTACGCTGAGCACCGATCCCTGTGGGACTCCGTTTTCCTGTATATGATATTGCGAATATGTCCCCCCTATTCGGACACGGAACAGGCGAAGGGACAGAAAATTCGCAATAAAAACCGGCAAGTTACCTCGGAATTTCCATTGATGCAGGGTAGAGAGGATGCCGTAACGCCAAGTGGTGTCATAGGCCTTCTCGAGGTCAAAGAAAACAGCGACTAGGTGCTGTCTCCGGAGAAAAGCGTCCTGTATGGCAGTCTCCAGGCGTACCAGATGGTCGTTGGTACACCGAGACGCCCTGAAACCACACTGGTATTCAGACAGGAGTTCCCGTTTCTCCAGGACCCACACCAGGCGCCGATTGACCATCCTCTCAAAGAGCTTGCACAAACCGTTAGTGAGACAAATAGGTCTGTAACTCCCTGTCAATTTGGGATCCTTATCGGGTTTCAGGATAGGTATAATGATACCTTCCTGCCATTGCGCTGGAAACACACCTTCCAACCAGATACGATTAAACACCCTGAGCAAATAGCGAATGCTCCCATCGTTAAGGTGTTTAAGCATCTGGTTGTGAATATTATCCGGGCCAGGAGACGTGTCCCTGCAGAGCGCCAGCGCTCCGCGGAGTTCCCACTCCGTAAAGGGCACGTTTTACTCCTCCGAAGCGCGGGAAGCAAAACTAAGCTGGAAACGTTCCGCTTCGCGCTTCAGGGACACGAAGGCAGGGTCATAGTTATCGGAACCGGATATATCCGCAAAAGACGAGGCGAGATGGTTTGCAACGCGATAAGGATCTGTAACCAGTTCATTAGCAATGGAAATTCCCGGTACAGTAGAAGATGTCTGAATTCCCGACATGCGTCGTAGTTTAGTCCACACTTGAGAGGAGGGGGTATGTGCCGTAATAGAAGACACATACCGTTCCCAGGATTGTTTCTTACTCTAGCGAATAACAATCCGTGCCTTGGCACGAAATTTCTTAAACGCCACCAAATTGGCCATGGTTGGACGCCGACGGTAGTGCTTGTGAGCTCGACGACGGTCTCTTATTGCCGCTGCAATATCCTCTGTCCACCAAGGGACGAGTTTGCGACGAGGAGTCCCAGAAAAGGATGGGATGGACTCTTCGGCGGCAGCAAGAAGCACATCGGTGATGTGCTGTACCTCGTCATCGACGCTCTGGCAACCAAGATCAACGAACACAGCTCGTTCTTGAAACGAGGGCCAATTTGCCCGCTTAAGAACCCAACGACTGGGGAACTCCACGGGCGTCTGGGTCAGAAGAGTAAGAACGATCGGGAAATGGTCACTGTCACAGAGGTCGTCGTGTACATACCAACCAAATAGGGGGACCAGCGCACGGCTACATACACTCAAGTCAATGTGTGAGTACGTGCCGTGCGCTAAGCTATAATGTGTAGCATCCCCTGTATTTAATAGAGATAAGTCCAACCCTTGAATTAAGTCCTCCACGTCCCTTCCTCTGGGGCAGGAAGATGGTGATCCCCATTGGGGGTGATGAGAGTTGAAATCACCCACGATTAGGAAAGGGACTGGAAGTTGATCAACAAGATCAAAGACGTCATTAATATCAAGGGGCTGGTTCGGTGGAAGGTACACGTTACAAACAGTTGTCATAGCAGGCAAGGACACGCGAACTGCAATAGCTTCCAGAGGAGTGGCGAGTGGAAACTCCTCACTATAGCAGTCAGAGCAAACGAAGGTACAAACGCCCCCGGAAGCCCGGGCGGCGTCTTGTCGCTCTTTAGAGTATAGTCGGAAACCTCTCAGAACAGTCTCGTGATCAGGTCTGAGGTTTGTTTCCTGTAGGCAGACTATACTAGCTGCGTATTGGACAATAAGCTTACGGAGTTCTGTCAAATGCCTGTCATAACTGTTACAATTCCACTGTAACAGTGCCATTGTGTGAACTTAGGGAATAACGTGGAGCAGCAAGCTACTCCAACTTTGACTCTGGAGGATCTACAGTCACTACGTCGACTATAATCTCCATGTCCTCAGGCGAGGTCATGGAGTGAATCGACTCGGTGGAAGATTTCATAGACGCAGTTCGGCGGCGGGGGGATCTCCGTGGGGAGCGCGCAGATCTGGGTACCGAAACGTCCCCAGGCGCAGAAGGATCCGCAGGTGTTGGCGCGGATGGCTTCCCCTTTTTGGGAGAAAGGGAATGCGTAGTGCAGGGTCCCTTCTTACGCTTACCCGCCTCTTTAAGATATATAGACGGGTGAGGAGCCGAATTCCTGACCCTGGTCGACGATGCCGCCTCCGCCGGCTTCGGCGCGGCTTTCGCCGACCGTTTGGGTGGGGAGAAAGTCTTCGACTTCCTCCCGAGTGGGGAGTAAGTCTTCAACTTCCTCCCCTGCTGTGCGGGCGGAGCAGCCTTCGCTCGCACAGCCTTCGTGCTGGCCGAAGGTGGAGTTGAAGTCACCTTCGGGCTTTCCGTTATTATCATAGGTGCTGGCTTCGGAACAGGTAACTCAGTTGAAGGTTTCACATCTGGTACAAAAGATGAGGTCTCCGGGACCAAATTTGTTATTATGTCTCTATAATCAATCGTTGGAGAAGGCGATATCGTGGTATGGTACTTCTTGCGGGCTCCCTGGTAGGTGAGACCATCCAGGGTTTTGATCTCCTGGATTTTCTTCTCACTCAGGAAGACAGGGCAGTTCCTGTCCCGAGGAGAATGAAATCCAGGGCAATTACTGCACTGATAAGGTGTTGTGCACTCTTCCGCTTCGTGTGGTACCTTACCGCATATTCCACAGATGTCGGGGCTCGAGCATCGGGATAACATGTGCCCGAACTTCTGGCACTTATAACACCTCAATGGTGGAGGGATATAAGGCCGTACGTCACAACGGTAACTTGTAACCTTGACTTTCTCTGGGAGCACCGAAAGCTCAAAGGAAATAATGAAAGCACCAGTATCCACGATTTGACCATTGACCTTGCGCGTAATGCGCCGGACATCAGTAACGTGACGGTGCTGCATATCCTCCATGAGCTCCTCGTCAGTGTTCAGAATCTGGTCCCGGTGGAAAATAACTCATCGGACCAGATTCAGGGACGTGTGCTTTTCCACTTTGACGGGAATGTCGCCAAAGTGGTCACATTGCAAAAGTCGTTCAACTTGCTCACCAGTCCTAGTCTTGAGCAACAAGCTACCGTTCCTCATCTTTTGTACTTTCTCAAGCTCACCATAGACACCTTCTATGTGGCGAGAAAACAAAATACTCTTTACCAGCTTGAAATCACCCCCATCTGTTCTGGTAGCTACCAGAAACTTGGGGGTGTTAGCACCCAGATTTTCACGCACAGATTGTTCCCAGGGGGTTGATCCCCGTAGGGAATCAAATGTTAAAGACTTGGGTGTAGGACCACCCTGTTTGGGTGTAGGACCACCCTGGTTGGGGATTTTTCTTTTCGAACACATGGCCAGATCATCCTCCCCGAATGCCACCGACATCCGATCACGGGCTGTCACAGTAAGCGCTACCCAGCCAGGGCAAGGCCCGCCTAGCTTGGAAGGCATTGCCCGGGGGTCCGATGTTTTACAATGCCGTATCGGCATGTACCCCTTGGCATATACTGGATTTTTCAGCTCAGACATTCGGCTGTGCGGGGACCTGCGTAGTCAGGCGGATACTACTGCACGGGTACATGGCACACCCACCTGTCGGCGCGGCCAATACCGGAACAGGCTTTCGAGCGTAGTCGCAAGCGTAAGTGGCCCATCCCCTAACAGCACGCTCATATAGAAATTTTGGTTGCCAGACCCTGAAAGCAGTAACGGAAAGAAGTGCGATATCACCTAATGAGAGTTATACCGCACGGGTGTATGTCTTTTAGAGCTGACTGTCAAACCCTCGAAAGGGGACCGTTCCACGAAGCCCTTTTATTCGCCTTTTACGACTGGCAGGGATTGCCGTGGATGTATTCGCTTCCTCCCACCCACTGGGGGTACAATTCACAAAACAACGCAGAGTCCTTAAAGTATAGCCAAGGTCGCCCCTTTTAGTCGCCTCTTACGACAGGCAGGGGATACCGTGGGTGTATTCTAAACACCCCACCCACAGGGGGGTTAATAAAGGCAATGGGGTGGTACATAGTGCCTTATTTCAAGTTTATTTACGACTACATCATGAACAATAGTAGAATACCAAAGGAATGGAAGGAATCTATAATAATACCAATTTATAAAGGAAAGGGAGATAGAAGTAAACCTGAGACCAGTAAGTCTAACCAGTGTAGTTTGTAAAATCTTGGAGAGTTTAATAGTAAAATATATATATTGGTTCCTGAGGAGCCAGTATGGATTTAGAAAGAAATTTTCTTGTGAGGCACAACTGGTGGGATTTCAGCAGGACATATCAGATCGGTTGGATCTAGGGGGACAGTTGGACTGCATAGCTATAGACCTTTCCAAAGCTTTTGACAGAGTGGAACATGGAGTATTATTAAAGAAACGGGAGAGAATGGGATTGGACTCAAGGGTTGTACGTTGGATAGGAACATTCCTAAATTCAAGGGTTCAGAGAGTCAGAGTAGGGAATTACTTATCACAGGAAGAGAAAGTAGTAGAGAGGGTAGTAAAATTGGTCCATTGCTTTTCTTAATATACGCAAGTGATTTAGGGAACAATATAGCATCAAAAATAAGATTGTATGCAGATGACATTATCGTCTATAGGGAAATAAATAACATAGAGGATTGTAAAATATTACAAAGGGACCTCAATAGTATCCAACATTGGGTTGAAGAGAACCACATGAAGGTTAACAGAGGTAAATCAACTGTCACAATATTCACAAACAAGAGATTAAAAACTGAATTTCAATATACATCGGATGGGGTAATCGTACCAAAAGATGACAAGTGCAAATACTTAAGTGTGAGATTTGAATGTAAATTGCACTGGAAGGGTCATGTTGGAGACATTGTAGGGAAAGCATACAGATCGTTGCATGTCATTATGAGACTTCTTAATACCAGGAATACCTAATAAAGGAAATTGAGTGTGTGCAAAGGAAAGCAGCAAGATTTGTGATAGGGGATTTTAGGAGAAGAAGCAGCATATCAGATATGTTAAAGAAGCTTGGGTGGGAAACATTAAGTAAGAGATGGGAGAGAAACAGACTTGTAGGGTTATATAGAGCGTATACAGGAGAGGAAGCATGGGGGGAAATCCGTGAGAGGCTACAATTGGAAAGAAATTATATTGGCAGGACAGACCACAAATTCAAAATTGGATGGCACTTTAGAAGAAGCGATTGGGGTAAATTTTCATTCATTGGGAAGGGTGTGAAGGAATGGAACAGTTTACCAAGGGCGGTGTATGATCCCTTTCCAAAATCAGTCCAGATATTCAAGAGCAGAGTAGACAAAATCAGGTAAAAGAAAGAAGTGGTATAACTTAGATAATGATGATGATGATGATAATTGTTGTTTTAAGGGGCCTAACATCTAGGTTATCGGCCCCTAATGATCTGGGTGATAGCGAAAATGATAATGAAACGGAAACCAGAACGAAAATTAAGTGAGACGGAAAATACTTACAAAAAGGAACTCAGATTGAAACAACTCACAAAATGTTCTTACAGAAGGGAATTTAGAACGAAAAGATTCACAAAAGGAATAGATTGAAAATACCCACAAAATGAAGGCTAGGTTCAAAATACGTACAAAATGCAATGTAGCGTCGAAATAGCTACAATATGCAATTGGAATTCAAAATACTTACAAAATGCAAATGAGATCGAAATTACGTACAAAATGCAATTGAGGTTCAAAATACTTACAAAATGCAATTCAGATTGAAATATCCCAGTTCCAATCCAAATTATTCACAAGGTGCAATTGAAATTCAAAATACTTACAAAATGCAATTGAAGTTGAAAATGCTTACAAAATGTACGGTAGATTCAAACGACTCATGTGGATTGACAATACTTACAAAATGCAACTTAGATTGAAAATACTTGACAAAATGTAATTTAGATTCAAAATACCCACAAAATGCAATTAAGAATCAAAATATGTGCAAAATGCCCACCAAACAAAATGCAATTGAGATTCAAAATTCGTGCGAAATGCGGTTTTGGTTGAAAATACTTACAAAATGCAATTGAAATTCAAAATTCTCACTAAAAGGCCCGGCTACCTGCATTGAAAGACTTACCAAAAAGCAATTTAGATTGTCAATCTTTACAAAATGCAATTGAAGTTGAAAACAATCGCGAGATGTAATTTAGATCGAAAAAACTTACAGAATGCAACGTAGATTAAAAATACCTTAAAAATCGCTAAAAGGGAATTTGGATACACGGTGAACCAAGTAAAAAAAAACAGTGCTGGAATCTTAAAGAGAAAGGAAATATAACGAAAAGAGGAGAGGAGAGGGTCCGCCCCAAAGGGAAGGGACAAAAAGGGAAAACGGACCCATCTAAGGAATCCCTCGGGGTCGCCAACTCCCGAACTCACCAGGCGTGAGCCCCTGAGGGTGTAGCATTATCGACGGTGCACCAGAAGTGGTGGGGCTACATACACACTGCCTCCTTAAGGGCCTGGAGCACAAGGCAGGAGGTAAAAGGAAAAGAAAAGAAGGCTGACCCCTCACAGAAGGAGGGTATCAGGAAAGATGAGACAAGGGCCAAGTAAGGCGGTAAAGTGAAGGACTCCCTAGGCCTCGGATAACCTAATACCGTCGGGGTCGGAAGAGAACAAGAGTTGACCAAGGGAGGTCGACAGGAAAGAAGAAATAGAGGAGTCCGGCACAAGTAAGTGGAAGCAATGCCGCACTCAGCTGGGGCCCCGTGGTCGCCAACCCACAACCCACTAGATGTGAGCCCCTGGGGGGGTATAACTTAGTGCTGTATTCCTGGAAACATTAAACGTGCTATGAAATTCCTACAGCAGTTGTATGAGGGGAGTTCAATCAATGTGTGAATAGTATATTAAGTTACTGATGATGATGATGATAATTGTTGTTTTAAGGGGCCTAACATCTAGGTTATCGGCCCCTGATGGTTTGTGTGATCGTGAAGATGAAAATGAAATGCGAACTTAAAACTAAAACTAACTACTAACCTACATACTAGAAGAAGAAATGGAAAACTAAAGGAGAATAAGGCAAATAAAGGACAGGAGGAAATGAAATGCCCTCAACCCTCGAAGAAGGCGGATTGGGGGCCTGGAAGGAAGGAGAGCCAAGAAAGGCAGATAGGAAAGTGAAAGAGGAGAGGGTCCGCCCCAAAGGTAAGGGACAAAAAGGGAAAACGGACCCAGCTCAGGAATCCCTCGGGGTCGCCAACTCCCGAACTCACCAGCCGTGAGCCCCTGAGGGTGTAGCATTATCTAGGGTGCACCAAAAGTGGTGGGGCTACATACACCCGGCCTCCTTGAGGGCCTGAAGCAGAAGGCAGGAGATAATATGAAAAGAAAAAGAAGGCTGACCCCTCGCAGAAGGAGGGAATCAGAAAAGATGAGACAAGGGCCAATTAAGGCGGGAAAGGAAGAGACTCCCTAGGCCTCGGATACCCTAATACCGTCGGAGTCGGAAGAGAACAAGAGTTGACCAAGGGAGGTCGACAGGAAAGAAGAAAGAGAGGAGCCGGCACAAGTAAGTGGAAGCAATGCCGGACTCAGCTGGGGCCCCGTGGTCGCCAACCCACAACCCACTAGATGTGAGCCCCTGGGGGGCATTAAGTTACTGTATTCTTTTAATATTGAGTAGGCTAGTGTTTGCAAATTATGTACCTCATTTGCCACCAAGGTTGACACCTCATTGCAAATGAAGTTATTTTGATTTGATTTGAAGTGTCCATTCCTCTACATTAGATGTTTGTTCAGGGTTCTTCATATTAGTCCTTCCTGAATAATCCCTCTGAGTCTTTTGTTCACGTCCTCTTTTTGTTTGTCTACTGCCCACCTTTATGGTTTTTTACTTTTCATAAAGTCGATTTGGAAATGTCTTATATCTCCTAATTTCCTCTCATCCATGTGTATATTCTCCAGTTGTGGTTGTTGAATAATGTGATAGCTATAACTAACTTGTGCTAACTGCAGAATTCTATCAGCCTGCTCCCTCAATCATTCTTTTCACCCAATCCGAATTCTCCTTCTATCTTCCCGTCTCAACTTTTTATTTTATTTTACCATAGCATTACAATGTCCCATTGAAAATGAAAATCCACAGCCTGCTTCCAGTCGACCGGGTCAGGGAATGGAATGAATGAAGCCCCCATCTAGCGGTGAGGATATGAACTATGCCGGCTGCCGAAGCCTGTCGCACTCCCCCGGGGCAATGATTAAATGAATGACAGATGAATTAAATGATAGTGGAGAGTGTTGCTGGAATGAAATTTGTGACAGGGAAAACCGGAGTACCCGGAGAAAAACCTCTATTTCCCTTTGAAACCTTCCATTGTCCATCAGGCTTAGAACTTTCCACATTCCCATCCATAGAATGTTAGATTCCCTCTTTGTCACTACCCTGTCGAGTAGTCCCAACCCGGTGATCTAGTTTACCTCCGGGATGGAATTTTTAGCCTACTTTTCACATTTTGCAAAAATGAGGAAAAAGTAGACTTATGAGATCGATCCGGAAAAATGTGTGTCTGTCTGTCTGGCTGTGTGTGTGTCCCCGCCTATCAACTCCTAAACGGCTGCAGCAATCGAAACCAAATTTAGTATGAGTAAAGATGTATACCGAAATATCTCACGTCCATATTTGAAAATGATGTCCGTGCTACCAACTGCTGAAAAAACGCACTAGAAATTTGAGCTCCATTTTGTATATTTTGGAAGGTATGCATGGGATCAATTCCAAAATTCGCACACATGTAGATAATACTATTTCAGTTGAATTTCAAGGATGCCATACATGACAGTGTTGCCAAAATAATTTTAAGCCTTCTGATAGGTCCAATTTTTAAATGCATATAACTTCTACACTATCAATTGGATTTCAACCTAATTTTGTGTGTAATATGTTCACATAAACAAATATGACTGAGCGTATTCTTAAGAGCCAACAGGGCTGCCAACTGTTAATAATTGCTCCCTCTATTTTTTTTATCCAAATACCAATATATCAGAAAGTATGCAAGCCGACAGCTTTTAAACTATGCACACGTATAGTACCTGACATTTTAGATTAATTTGGAGTAACTTATATACGTCAGTTCTACCAACATGATTATAAGTTTGCTGATAGTACCAATTTTTAAATACATGTAACTTCTATACTATCAGTTGGATTTCAACCAAATTTCGTATGTGCTATGTATAACTTAACAGATATGACTATAAGTATTGTTAAGAGCAATCAGGGCTGCCAACTGTTAATAAATGCTGTCTATATTTTTACCCTAATATCAATATATCAGAAAGTATGCAAGCCAACAGCTCTATACTTTGCACAGTATAGTTCTACCAACATGATTATAAGTTTGCTGATAGTACCAATTTTTAAATACATGTAACTTCTATACTATCAGTTGGATTTCAACCAAATTTCGTATGTGCTATGTATAACTTAACAGATATGACTATAAGTATTGTTAAGAGCAATCAGGGCTGCCAACTGTTAATAAATGCTGTCTATATTTTTACCCTAATATCAATATATCAGAAAGTATGCAAGCCAACAGCTCTATACTTTGCACACGCATATCACCTGACATTCTAGATTAATTTGGAGTAATTACTATAAGTCAGTGCTGCCAACATGATTCTATGCCTGCTGATAGGCCCAATTTTAAAATACATGTAATTTCTTTACTAACAAATGGATTTCATCCAAAATTGGCACAACAACATATAATAATATTTCAGATTATTTCTGACCAGCACACGCATGACATTGCTGCCAACATGCTTTTACGCGTGCTGATAGATTCAATGTCTAACTGCAATTCACGTCCATTGGACTTCAACCAAATTTTGTATTCTGTACCTTAAGAGATGGAACTAAGAATATATTCAGTCACCAGGGCTGCCAACTGTAGTTCTCTATTAGTCTACATTATACCAGGTATAATTCGAACTAATTAGACATTTCGATATTACCAACTTAATTTCGTCATTATTCTGGATAGGTTCATATACTGTAGATTATGCATTGGCATGAAACTTAATTTTAAAAAAGTAGGCTCTTTAGCTCGTCACGGAACTTCTTGTTTATTGTTAATTTTTGGGAATCAAAGAGTGAAAAATATTTTATTGGAGCAGGTGGACATAGGCAAAATTATTAAGGAGTTTTTGATTGTGGAGAATATTTTCCCACCACAAGCATGTTCTAGTATTTTCTCCATTGTGGGGTTTGAAGCCATTTTTCAGTGTTGCCTAAGTAAACAAAAGTTTGGTGCTTTTCAGTTGGTGAACCCGAATGTACCCAAAAAGAGCTGGGTCATGCCCTAACCCTGAAATAAATTACATGGATTAATAAATACACGAGGATGACCAGTTTCGATCGTCAAGCGATCATCATCAGAGCCATTACACTTAGGCTATAACATCTATGTTTGAGAATACAGGTGAAAAATATTTACAATATGAACAATTATTTAGTTGCAGTATTGATAATGCAACTGTCAGTGTATGCTAATGCAACTGGATCTGATGATGATCGCTTGACGATCGAAACTGGTCATCCTAGTGTATTTATTAATCTCATGAAATTTATTTCAGGATTAAGGGCATAACCCAGCTCTTTTTGGGTACAATCGTGTTGCCCGACTGAAAAGCACCAAACTTTTGTTTTGTATTATCTCCACATTCCACATCAAAGGCTGTTAAACATATCAAACCTTGACCGATCTGTACAGTTCTTGTCCTCCAGCCTTTCATTTTCTGATGGATTTTCCATGGCAGCAATCCGTTCATACCGAAGTTCGCGTTCTCCCATGGCTGCAAAAATCCTACATTGTGGTTCTTTCAATTAGGGGCTTGAAGATCATGGTCATTTCAACCCCATATACTTGAGTGTGTGTATTGTAAACTGTATATCTACCTGTACACATTGTGCTTAGGCTCTTTGGCACAAGTCTAAACTGTTTCACCGAACTGCACCAAATTTTACATACTTACCTTTTGGAACTCTGCCGGTAACACTGTCAACATGAAATTTGGACATCTCCCTCCATTTCCTAGATTTAGCCCCTCTGGAACAAGTCCACATCGTTTCAATGACCTAAGTAAAATTTTATGTACTTACCTTTTGGACCCGTATCTACTTGAAATTTGGACAGCCCTCTCCATTCCCTAAATATTGAATTGTCATAGAAGGACCAACCTAGGGTCATTTTGAGCCTCATAAATCAAGAAACAAAACTCAGGATGTACACTTTCGTCCAGTTTGGTGAAACGGTGTTAATTTGTATAAATAACAGACTAAGGGGACTGAAAACCACTTTTTAAGGCCCTAGAACCAATCATGTCGGAAGTATTTTAGTGTTGTACTACTGTAGGGGTCCTCAAAAGCTGGTAATTGGGGAGTAACTGTATGAATATTTAAATAAGTCTATTGTTGGCTGTCAAAGCGAGCCTACACCAGAAATGAGTACCAGGGTAATTCCTGGGGGCAAAGACGGCCGGGCATGGAGCTGACAACTCCATCCCATCTAGTGCCGATGTCTCAAAGAGTGGAGGCCTCTACCCTCCACTGCTCCCAGGGCCTCCATGGCCTGTACAGAGTTGGCTTTGCTTTTTGTTCACAAATCACATTATAAGTTCTGAGTAACACATGCAGCACATGTAATGCTAGTTGACTTATGTGGAGACTGTACTCCATCATCCCTCTTTCACTCTACTCATCCCGCAAGGCTCCTGCTGCTATGACCAACAAATGGTGGCGCAGCAGCACTCCCATCTTGAAAGGCTAATACTGTGAGTATTTCCATGTTACTGTTTGAGTCTTCAGTCCTTAGACTGGTTTGATGCAGCTAATCGTTTCATCTCCACATAGCTACCCTACCACATGTGATGCAATACTATGACTTGTATTGTAACCTTGGTCTACCTCTACAATTCTTGTCCTCTACCCTTCCTTCCATAAAAAAATTGGCAATCCTGGTTGTCTTAGTACTGTACTGATGTGCCCTATCAACCGATCTCTTATCTTCATTAGCGCTCTTCCGCTCGTCTTCTTACTCCATCTACTCATTTGAGTTTAATCATTTTCCTGCACTACCGCATTTGAAATGCTTCTGTTCTCCTGCATCAACAGTCCACACAGCACCACACTCCAGAAAAAGGCTTTAAAAATGTATTTCAAATATCTAAATCTATATTTGATGACAACACATTGCTTTTCTGCAGAAATTCTTCCCTTACCCTGTGCCAGCCTACTTTCTATACACTCGTTGCTTCGTCCATCGCTGATTATTTTGCTCCCTATTTCCTTTAACTTTTCCATCTGCCTTTATTTGATGTCAATAAGTGTTTCTGATTTCTTACGGCTGCATTCCATTCCTTTTGTTTTACATTTTGTGCCTTTGGTGGCACAGTCGGTAGCATGCTGAACTGCTATGCCCAAGATGGCGGGTTCAAACCCGGCCTACAGTCGTCCGATTATTTAAGGGCATTTAGAACTTTTTTTTACGAGAAAACTTTTTTATTCACTGACAGAAAACATGTACATATACAGATGCATCAAAATACAGCGTGAATCCCACATAAGATAAACTTGAGCGTAGGCTTCATGAATACAGTTTCTTAATTTATTTGCAACATAGTATTTGACTGATAATAGTAAGAAAAGTTTATTATGAGGACACTAAAAATAAAAGAAGATGATACATTACTTATTTGTGACTGAGTTGGTTTAAATATGTTGGTGAAAATTTAAAAGTTCATTTACTTTATCAAAGTTATTAAGGAGCCATGTAAAAAGCCTTTTCTTCGGTATATTAAGGGTGTTTACTTATTCCAGTTCTGTCTTGAAGTCTAGTGCACATTTTACGTTCCTGTCCATTTGGGAAGAGCTTCATATTTTTAAGTATAGATATGATTGATGACTGAACAAATAACTGTCGTATATTAAGCACCATGCTTTGTTGATACAGTTCACATGTTGGAAAAGTTGATGGCATTTTGTACATAACTTTTAGAATTAGATTCTGAGCCAAATGTGAATCAAGTATTCCATCCCAACCCTTTATTCAATACTGTAGTTATGACTGGACTAAGGCAAAATATACAGTTCTCAAGACTTTTGCTGAAAGGATATTTCTGATTCAGTAAAATATGTAAATTAACTTTTGAAGTTTATTGGCCAATTTTGATGCATGCATGTTCCATTTTAAATGACTACGGTATGTATAATAATCCCTAAATATGTAGCATTCATTGACTTCTGTAGGGAATAGCAGTTACATCTTTCACCATTGTTACAAATTGGTGTGTGGATCTTGAGTGTTAAATTGTCTGTGGGTTGTAATGTTTTGTTGTGTGAGAAGCATAGGTATTGTGTTTTGGTTTCATTTATGGTAAGGAGGTGATTTTTGGTCTGTAGCAAGGGTTTCTTGAGTTCTATTAAAAGTGTCCTCCCAAGTTGTTCCTGTGACTGTGACGGCAGTGTCATCAGCATATGAGGTAATCATCACATTACATTTCAGCTCACACAAATCGTAAATATATAACAGAAAAAGAATAGGACCTAAAACTGTTCCTTGGTGTATTCCAATTTTTACTTCAGCACTTCTACTTAGAGTATCTTTGATTCGCACCTTTTGTATTCTGTTAAAAAGGAAGCTTTTTATTAGTTCTTGAGGAGTACCACGAATACCTTCCTTTTCAAGTTTTCTAATGAGTATATTGTGGTCTACGGTGTCAAAAGCCTTTCTTAAATCCAGGAACACACAAATTGTTCTTTTAGAACTATGCCTTTCTTCGGAGGGGAAGTAAAGCCGGCGGGCCCATGCCATTTGAAAGAAACTATCACTGCAATTAGTGGTCTGTAGCAAAATTTGTAGGCTATATTTGGCTGGTTAGGAAACGGTCTATCAAGTTCCAACGTTCGCCGCTAGTGTTAGTGACAGTAGCATCTGGTAGCGAAAGTTTGAACTACTTGAAATTGAACTTGTTGGGAGGTCTCGGGCGTTCAATCAAACATGCCCAGCTTATGGCCATTGGCTGCTATTCTTGTATCATATATCACATTTGTTGATTTTCATCATGAATTCTTCCCTCAAGATGGAGTGCATTGCATTTAAAATCTCATTCAAATCCTCTGGTGAATCGGCTAATATGACAATGCCATCGGCAAATCTCAAAGTTGAAATTTTCTCCTCGAATCTTTACTCCTACTTAAAATTTTTCTCTCAATTCCTTCATTGAAAAGTATGGGTGATAAGTTGCAGCCTTACCTTACATCTTTCTGAATACTGCCTTGAAATGCTAGTCGCAGAATTTAGTAAAAGGTTTAGCCAGCTTTCAACAGTGATGACCGTTAACAATAATTCATTCGCTTGAGTTGACATTACTGACTCTATCATGCCCTTCAACTTGCATAGCTGCCGTCTGGTTTCTGTATGGATTGTAGATCACCCTCCTATCCCTGTACTTTATTCCAATGCTTTTCAAAATGTCGTACAATTTACTCCAATCAACACTATCAAAAATCTTTTCTAAGTCTACCAGTCATTATCTTTCCTTAATATTTCTTTATTAACGCAGCCAATGGCCATGAACTTTTCTTTTCAGGACGGGTCAGGGAAGGGATATTGGAAGGAAATTGGCCGTGGACCTATCGAAAGGAACCATCCCGGCATTTGCCTGGTGGTGAAAATGGGAAACCACAAAAACTATTTTCAGGACGGCTGAGGTGGGATTTGAACCTACGCTTTCCCGATGCCAGCGAGGCACAAGGTAGGGCGTTAGCGCTCTCGACCACCATGGTCCTTATTCATTTAACATGAGGATTTTAAATTAACAGTCTGCCTAGTCAAAACCTTTCGTTTCATGTTTTTTATTACATTACAGGTACATGTACAGGTACATGTGAAAGGCAAGGATATGAAAATGTATTGGGAGCAGAAGGATGGGGTAGCAGGAATGAAGAAGGGAGAAAGTTGCTGGATTTTTGCAAGAGAAACGGTTTAGTGGTAGGCAACTCCTGGTTCCGGAAGAAAGAAAGCCACAAGGTAACGTGGTACAGCAGTGATTTAACAAAGAAATCTTTGGTAGATTACATGCTGTACGAATGGGAAATGAAGAGAAGTGTCAGAGATATAAAGGTAATACCATCAAAGGCCTTAGATAGCGACCACAGAATACTTGTAATGAACCTGGGAGTTGTTAAGGATAGCAAGAGGACAGGGTACCAGGAAAGGAGAATCAAAGTATGGAAACTCAAGGAAAAGGAAGTCAAGGAAGAATTCCAGAAGATAATAAGGGAAAGGATGCCTGCCATCAGACAATCCTAAAACAGGGGAAGAGGAATGGAAGCAATTCAAAAACACAATGGTGGAAGCTGCAGTGGCAGTATGTGGAAGAACAAGCAACAGAAAGCGGTGTAAAGAGACACCATGGTGGAATGAGAGAGTAAAAGAAGCTGTGGGAAGGAAGAACAAGGCTTTCAGAGTGTGGTTCCAGGAAAGAACTGATCTGTCAAGGGAAGATTATAAGATAAAGAAGAAAGAAGCAAACAAGATTGTCGCAGAGGAGAGGAAGAAGTGGATGGTAAAGTGGACAGAGATGATGGAGGAAGACAGCAGAGGAAATAAGAAAGTACTTTATGGGATGGTCAAAAGTAAGAGAAGAGGTCTGCGAGAGGATGTGGTAATGATGGACAAAAACGGAAATGAGGTACACAACAAAGAGACACTCAAGACAGTGTGGAAAGAGTACTTTGAGGATTTTCTGAATCCAAATGGTCATAGGGAGGAAGACAATGTGTTGGAAGATGGAGAAGACAACACAGGAATGGAAAAGGACCTGACTTGGAGAGAACTGGAAATGGCTATAGACAAGATGAAAGGAGGAAGGGCACCAGATGTGGAGTGTTGAAATGGTGAAGGCAGCAGGGGAGGTTGGGAAACAGTGGCTGTACCGTGTGATGAGGGTGATATGGAAGGAGAAAAAGACCTCAGAAGATTGGAAGAAAGGATTAATTGTCCCAATATTTAAGAAAGGAAGCAGAAAGGAGTGCAGAAATTACAGGGGAGTCACACTCATACCTCACTGTGCCAAGATATATGAAAAGATATTAGAAAGTAGAATACGAGCCAAAGTGGAGAGAAAATTGAGAGAGGAGCAGTATGGATTCTGACCTGGGAGATCAACAGTGGATCTCATATTTTCAGTGAGACAGCTTCAGGAACACCACTACGAATTTGGAGAGGATCTGTTGATGGCCTTCCTGGACATCGAAAAGGCCTATGATAGTGTGTGTAGGGAGAAGGTTTGGAAAGCAATGGAAAACATGGGAGTGGAAAAAGAGACTGTAGGCAGAGTGAAGGAGATGTATTGTGGAAGTGTGAGTTGTGTGAAAGTTGGAGGGGAAAGAACAGACTGGTTCAGACAAATGAGTGGCCTGAAACAGGGTAGTGCGCTGTCACCCCTTCTCTTTATTGTGGTTATGGACGAGGTAATGACACGGGTAGCAGGAAAGATAGGAGAAGATAAGATGAAAGCAATGGTGTTTGCAGATGATCTCATGGTCTGGGGAAACAAGGAGGAGGAAATTCAGGAGCAACTGAAGGCTTGGGAAGAAACAGTGGGAGAGTACGGATGGAAGTTCAACATCAGTAAATGTGAGATCCTGTTAACGACCAGGAAAAAGGACAGACCAATGTGTGGGATAACACTTGGAGGTGGACAGCTGAAGAAGGTGGAAAGTCTCAAGTACTTGGGAAGTATAGTGGAGGAAAATGGGAGAAATGACAAAGAGATTACGGAACGTGGCAGACAGGCAGAAGCATTTCTGAGAAGCATTAGGAGCTTAGTGTGGAATAAAGATGTCCCACAAAAAAGCAAGGAAGTGTTATACAGAAGCTACTATATCCCGATACTGACCTATGCTTCAGAAACGTGGACTATGAAGAAAAGAGACATAAGCAGAATACAGGCAGGTGAAATGAAGTTCCTGCGAAGTAGGATCGGAGTAACAAGAAGAGACAGGGTGAGGAATGAAAAGGTCAGGGAAATGGTGAAAGATGATGATGATGATGATAATTGTTGTTTTAAGGGGCCTAACATCTAGGTTATCGGCCCCTGATGGTTTGGGTGATCGTGAAGATGAAAATGAAAATGAAAAGCGAACTTAAAACTAAAAACTAACAACTAACCTACAAACTAGAAGAAGAAATGGAAAACTAAAGGAGAAGAAGGCAAATAAATGGACAGAAGGAAAAGAAATGCCCTCAACCCTCGGAGAAGGTGGATTGAGGGACTTGGAAGGAAGGAGAGCCATGAAAGGCATATAGGAAAGTGAAAGAGGAGAGGGTCCGCCCCAAAGGTAAGGGACAAAAGGGGAAAACGGACCCAGCTCAGGAATCCCTCGGGGTCGCCAACTCCCGAACTCACCAGCCGTGAGCCCCTGAGGGTGTAGCAATATCTAGAGTGCACCAGAAGTGGTGGGGCTACATACACCCTGCCTCCTTAAGGGCCTAGAGCACAAGGCAGGAGGTAAAAGGAAGAGAAAAAGAAGGCTGACCCCTCGCAGAAGGAGGGTATCAGAAAAGATGAGACAAGGGCCAATTAAGGCGGGAAAGGAAGAGACTCCCTAGGCCTCGGATACCCTAATACCGTCGGGGTCAGAAGAGAACAAGAGTTGACCAAGTGAGGTCGACAGGAAAGAAGACAGAGAGGAGCCCGGCACAAGTAAGTGGAAGCAATGCCGGACTCAGCTGGGGCCCCGTGGTCGCCAACCCACGCCCACAAGATGTGAGCCCCTGGGGGGAATGGTGAAAGAGGAGCCCTTGCAAGGTAGGATTGAGACATCAAGACTGAGGTGGTATGGACACTTAAAGAGAATGGATGAGAAGAAGATTCCCAAGAGGATACAGAGATGCAGATGCAGAAGAAACGACCAAGGGGAAGACCAAGAGATAGATGGCTGAAAGGAGTGGAGGAATGTGTCAAGAAGAGAGGCAAGGACTGGACCAGAGTGACAGCGGAGAGGTGGTGGGAAGAAAGGACAAAGTGGCGAGGCTTATGTTCCAAACAGACCCAGCCTGGGGCTGGAAACTGTACAAGATGATGACAGGTACATGTTTCGAAACCGTCTCAAATGAAAATGTATGTATGTTTTAAAATTGTATTTACAATTTATTTGGTTTTTAGATAAAACCTAGGGAGCTCTAGTTCCCACAGCAAAGTGGTGCTTTAATATGAGTGGTTTAGTGCAAAAGTTTTGTTTGTTTTGTTTTTCCCTTTTAGGACAGCAAATGTTAGTACAGTTGAACCTGCCCTAACGGACACCCTTATTCAGCGGACACCTGCCTATACGGACATTTTTCCTTGGAACCGATTTTATTTTACATAAGAAAAGTGTTAAATTAGCCTCATTTCAGAGGACACCTTGAAATCCGGACAGCGGACATCGCCATCTGTCCCATCCACTTTACTTAAGCGGACACTTCACACGCTGCAGGACATTTTTTACACCGGACCATTCTTTTAAAACCATTCTGCAGACATACGGAAATCCCTCTTGAATATCTGTAATACACCTATTTCGAGTCAAAGAAGAGAGAGAGAGAGTGAAATGCAGGCTACATGGCAACGCTGTAGTAGCGGTCAAGTTAATTCTTCTATACATTCCTCTTTCCAAACCTTTTGTTATGGTGTTCTACCTACTGGTGTACATTCCGAGAATTCTAATTGTCCAAGATTGCTGCCAGTGACTGTTTACTCAAGAGTTGATTCTGTGATCCATTATTGTGCTGTGATAGATAGGCGTGTAATTGCGAGACATCCTTTCGACACAGTATAATTGTAGGAAAGCAAAAGACGGAAGCTGGGCGAGGAGAGTGGAGGAGTTGCCCCATCTTTTCCTCTGAGTGCATCAGCTACAGGAAGTCGTGATAGGTCTCCTTCGCCCGTTCTTCCTCCCTCTTGCATGGTCCAACCAAAGGAACAGGCACCTTCGTCCATGAGGCCCCCACAAAGCCACATGCACATGAACGCTCCCTCGGGATCTTCCCAGCTCACCATGTCTCCGGACATGGAGCAAGGGAAGCAGACCTTCAAACAGTACGGACCACAGATTCATGTTGAGGCCTTACTCAAGAACCAGCAGCAGGAGATAAAGGAGTTAAGTGAAAAGGTGTGCCATCTGCAGAAGAGAATGGAGACTCAGGAGGGAAAGGATGGACCTGCTGATCACCCAACTGATAGCACACAGGAGCCCCTCCAGGAAAGCAAAAGACGGAAGCTGGGCGAGGAGAGTGGAGGAGTTGCCCCATCTTTTCCTCTGAGTGCATCAGCTACAGGAAGTCGTGATGGGTCTCCTTCGCCCGTTCTTCCTCCCTCTTGCATGGTCCAACCAAAGGTTGATGATGATGATAATTGTTGTTTTAAGGGGCCTAACATCGAGGTTATCGGCCCCTAATGATCTGGGTGATAGCGAAAATGATAATGAAATGGAAACCAGAACAAAATTATCGAAGACGGAAAATACGTACAAAAAGGAACTCACATGGAAACAACTCACAATATGGTCTTACAAAAGAGAATTTAGAACGAAAAGTTGCACAAAAAGAATAGATTGAAAAAGACCCACAAAATGTAGGCTAGATTCAAAATACGTACAAAATGCAAAGTAGCGCCGAAATACTTACAAAATGCAACTGAAATTCAAAATACTTACAAAATGCAAATGAGATCGAAATTACGTACAAAATGCAATTGAGGTTCAAAATACTTACAAAATGCAATTGAAATTGAAAATACACAATGCAATTCAGATTGAAATATCCCAGTTCCAATCCAAATTATTCACAAAGTGCAATTGAAATTCAAAATCCTTACAAAATGCAATTGAAATTGAAAATGCTTACAAAATGTACGGTAGATTCAAACGACTCATGTGGATTGACAATACTTACAAAAAGCAATTTAGACTTGACAAATGTAATTTAGATTCAAAATACCCACAAAATGCAATTGAGAATCAAAATATGTGCAAAATGCCCACCAAACAAAATGCAATTTAGATTCAAAATTCGTGCGAAATGCGGTTTTGGTTGAAAATACTTACAAAATGCAATTGAAATTCAAAATACTCACTAAAAGGCCCGGCAACCTGCATTGAAAGACTTACTAAAAAGCAATTTAGATTGTCAATCTTTACAAAATGCAATTGAGGTTGAAAACAATCGCGAGATGTAATTTAGATCGAAAAAACTTAAAAAATGCAACATAGATCAAAAATGCCTTAAAAAATCGCTAAAAGGGAATTTAGATACACGGTGATTCGAGTAACAAAAACAGTGCGGGAATCTTAAAGAGAAAAGGAAATAGAAGGAAAAGAGGAGAGGAGAGGGGAGAGAGGAGAAGGTCCGCCCCAAAGGGAAGGGACAAAAAGGGGAAAACGGACCCAGCTTAGGAATCCCTCGGGGTCGCCAACGCCCGAACTCACCAGCCGTGAGCCCCTGAGGGTGTAGCATTATCGACGGTGCACCAGAAGTGGTGGGGCTACATACACCCTGCCTCCTGAAGGGCCTTGAGCACAAGGCAGGAGGTAAAAGGAAAAGAACAAGAAGGCTGACCCCTCTCAGAAGGAGGGTATCAGGAAAGATGAGACAAGGGCCAATTAAGGCGGGAAAGTGAAAGACTCCCTAGGCCTCGGATAACCTAATACCGTCGGGGTCGGAAGAGAACAAGAGTTGACCAAGGAAGGTCGACAGGAAAGAAGAAAGAGAGGAGCCCGGCACACCAACCAAAGGAACAGGCACCTTCGTCCATGAGGCCCCCACAAAGCCACATGCACATGAACGCTCCCTCGAGATCTCCCCAGCTCACCATGGCTCTGGACATGGAGCAAGGGAAGCAGACCTTCAAACAGTACGGACCACAGATTCATGTTGAGGCCTTACTCAAGAACCAACAGCAGGAGATAAAGGAGTTAAGTGAAAAGGTGTGCCATCTGCAGAAGAGAATGGAGACTCGGGAGGGAAAGGATGGACCTGCTGATCACCCAACTGATAGCACACAGGAGTCCTTCCAGGAAAGTAAAAGACGGAAGCTGGGCGAGGAGAGTGGAGGAGTTGCCCCATCTTTTTCTCTGAGTGCATCAGCTACAGGAAGTCGTGATAGGTCTCCTTCGCCCGTTCTTCCTCCCTCTTGCATGGTCCAACCAAAGGAACAGGCACCTTCGTCCATGAGGCCCCCACAAAGCCACATGCACATGAACGCTCCCTCGGGATCTTCCCAGCTCACCATGTCTCCGGACATGGAGCAAGGGAAGCAGACCTTCAAACAGTACGGACCACAGATTCATGTTGAGGCCTTACTCAAGAACCAGCAGCAGGAGATAAAGGAGTTAAGTGAAAAGGTGTGCCATCTGCAGAAGAGAATGGAGACTCAGGAGGGAAAGGATGGACCTGCTGATCACCCAACTGATAGCACACAGGAGTCCCTCCAGGAAAGCAAAAGATGGAAGCTGGGCGAGGAGAGTGGAGGAGTTGCCCCATCTTTTCCTCTGAGTGCATCAGCTACAGGAAGTCGTGATGGGTCTCCTTCGCCCGTTCTTCCTCCCTCTTGCATGGTCCAACCAAAGGAACAGGCAACTTCGTCCATGAGGCCCCCACAAAGCCACTTGCACATGAACGCTCCCTCGGGATCTTCCCAGCTCACCATGGCTCCGGACATGGAGCAAGGGAAGCAGACCTTCAAACAGTACGGACCACAGATTCATGTTGAGGCCTTACTCAAGAACCAGCAGCAGGAGATAAAGGAGTTAAGTGAAAAGGTGTGCCATCTGCAGAAGAGAATGGAGACTCAGGAGGGAAAGGATGGACCTGCTGATCTCCCAACTGATAGCACACAGGAGTCCTTCCAGGAAAGCAAAAGACGGAAGCTGGGCGAGGAGAGTGGGGGAGTTGCCCATCTTTTCCTCTGAGTGCATCAGCTACAGGAAGTCGTGATAGGTCTCCTTCGCCCGTTCTTCCTCCCTCTTGCATGGTCCAACCAAAGGAACAGGCACCTTCGTCCATGAGGCCCCCACAAAGCCACATGCACATGAACGCTCCCTCGGGATCTTCCCAGCTCACCATGGCTCTGGACATGGAGCAAGGGAAGCAGACCTTCAAACAATACGGACCACAGGGTTACGGTGAAGTCCTCAACGGTGCCTGCAGTGAAAGAGGTGAACTCTGGCACAGTGTGGTTGGCGGAAGGGGCAGCCTATTGCTCAGGTTTAATAGGGCAAACTATTGTCCATAGTTATGATGGGCAGGTTTTGGCCCAACGGCAAAATGAGCGGACGAGGAGCCAATCACTCTCATGGCTCCCAACGGTCATAGAGGCGGAAGAGGCCACGCCAGACGGACTGGCTGTAAAGGCGCACCTCAGTAGTACTTGAATAGGCGGCAGTTCGTTGCAGTCTCTGTGTTCGGTCCTGCATGTCTCATTCTTTGTGAGCCGCAGGATAAGGCTCAGAGATCATAGTGTGTGGGTCTCGTCCTAGCAAGCTGAGATCCACCCTAAACAAATTCACGCCAGTGGCACTTCTTCCGAACGTCACTTTTCAAAGTCCAACGGCGATGGGATGTGGACGGTGGGGGCAGGTTATGGGTGTAACTGGAAGCCCCTAGTTCGGACCTGCATGTTGGCAGCAGATGTGTGATGGTCGTCTTCCGGAGACTCTGTGACTATTCAGGAATTCGGTCCTGCATCTGTGTTTGGGCAGGCCTATTTAGGATCACTGCTGCCCACCCCACATGGGGAAGGCCCTAGAAAAGGTGGGCTAAACATCGGAAGTCACAATCTTGGTCCGGCTGGGGAACCGCACTCAGCAGGTCACCCCTCATGCGGTCGAAACTCAAAAACGGTAAAGAATCACAAATTGATTATTGGGTCATGGAACATCAGAAACTTGCTTGATTTGGACAATAACATTAGACCTGAAAGAAGGTCAGCTCTCGTAACCCATGAGTTATCAAGACTCAACGTTGACATTGCTGCTCTCAGTGAAACTAGGCTGTCTTCTGAAGGCAAGATTACTGAATCTGGAACAGGATATACCATCTTCTGGAAAGGAAAGGAGGAGGGTGAATGTCATATTCATGGTGTGGGCTTCGCTGTGAAGACCAAACTGGTAAATTATCACCAACTTACGCCCATTGCAATCAGCGAAAGGCTCATGACTCTCCGCATACCACTCTCAGGAGGTTCTCTTATGACACTTATCTCTGCCTATGCTCCTACCTTAGATTCTGATGATGAAGTAAAGGCTCAGTTCTATAATCAGCTAAGTGAAATCATCTCCAAGGTACCATCTGCAGATAAATTCTTGCTCCTCGGTGACTTCAATGCCAGTGTTGGGAAAGATTGCAGGCTATGGAATAATGTGATGGGCAAACGGGGACTTGGAAAATGTAATCCCAATGGACTGTTGCTTCTTGGTCTTTGTGCAGAACACAAACTTTTCATTACCAACACGCAGATCCGGCTACCTGACCGCTTCAAAACCACGTGGATGCATCCTCGTTCCAAACACTGGCACATTCTTGATTATATCATTACCCGGCAATGTGATAAGAAGGACACTCTTATTACCAGAACAGCAAGGAATATAGACGATTGTTGGATAGATCATAAACTTCTTATATGTAAGCTCAGGATATCCATCAGACCTAAACCACCTAGGAACATCAAAAATTTGCCAAGAAAGAAGTTTAATACATCCAAACTTCAGGATGAATCCATGTACAAACATTTTGGAAACAGGATCGTCACCCAGTTATCAGAAAACCCAGTAACAAATGATATTCAGCAAGAATGGGCCACATTACAGAAGATTATCACACAGTCAGCTGAGGAAACCATTGGTTTTATAGTGCGGAAAAGACAAGACTGGTTTGATGACAACAATGAGGAAATTCTGTCTCTCATCAATGCCAAAAGGAATGCCTATCTTGCCCATCTTCAAGACCCAACTTCCAACACAAAGAGAGATAAACTACTGGAACTCAAGGGTAAATGCCAGACGCAGATAAGGCAGATTAAAAATACTTGGTGGCAACAGAAGGCTCAGGAACTGCAGAGACTATCGGATGCTCGAGACTTGAGGAACTTCTACGCCGTACTCAAGGAAATATATGGACCATCTCGCTCATCATCAGGTACACTGAAAAGCGCTGATAATTCTACTACCTTTACTGATAGTCAAGAAATCTTGGAACGCTGGAAGGAGCACTTCTCCAATCTCCTAAATCGTCCATCAGAAGCTGCTGAAGACTTCCTCTGTGATGTGCCGCAACAACCTGAACAACTGTGGTTGGCAGTACCTCCTACTTATCATGAATTCAGTGCAGCTCTCACCCAACTGAAACCCAGAAAAGCACCTGGCCCAGATAACATCCCTCTGGAACTAATTCAAGCCGGAGGTCATTCCCTCAAAACAAGAATTTTCATCCTTATCCTCAGAATATGGGAATCAAGAAAGGTACCTGGAGACCTAAAGAATGCCACTATCGTCACTATCTTTAAAAAGGGTGACCGCAGTGTTTGTGGCAACTACCGTGGTATATCACTGCTATCAATTGTGGGGAAGATTCTTGCAAGAATTCTACTTAACCGCCTCAAGGTTATCTCTGAGAGGTTCCTCCCAGAGTCGCAATGCGGATTTAGAACTTCCAGAAGCACAATTGACTTGATTTTCTGTGTGAGACAGCTACAAGAAAAATGTAGAGAACAACAATCCACTCTTCTTAGTCTTTTATGACTTGGAAAAGGCATTTGATTCGGTTCCAAGACCAGCCATGTGGGCAGTGCTGAAGCGGTTTGGTTGCCCTCAGCGTTTTGTAGATCTAATCAAGGCTCTCCATGATGGCATGACAGGTCAGGTTTGCCATCAGAATAAGATGTCCGATGAATTTCCCATTACCCATGGACTGAAACAAGGATGTGTACTGGCTCCAACGCTTTTTGCGCTGTACTTGGCTGCAATGCTTTATGATTCACCCACAAACATCCCAGGTGTGGAGGTCAAGTATCGTTTTGATGGAGGGCTTTTCAACCTAACTCGTCTCCGCTCCTTGAGGAAAACTCAGGTTACTAAGGTTACTAACATGTTGTATGCAGATGATGCTGCGTCACCAACTCTCACACCAGAAGAGCTGCAAGAGTCAGTTAACTGTTACAAAAGTGCATGTGATCGCTTTGGTCTTACCATAAATGTCAATAAGACTAAAGTCTTGGCACAACCTTCACCAGGCACACCTCTTCCTCAGTTCAATATCTCCATCTCAAATTTCCCATTAGAACAGGTTGACCACTTCCCGTACCTGGGCAGTACCATTTCTGTGAGCTGTACCTGTGAGCAGGATGTGGATAAGAGAATTGGCGCAGCCCATGCAGCATATGGACGATTAGCGCACCGGGTCTTCATGAATAAAGATCTGTCCATGAGTACAACGCTTATGGTGTACAAAGCAGTAGTCATTTCTACATTGCTGTGAAACGTGGACCCTTTACCGACGTGATCTTAGGAAGCTTGAGCGTTTCCACCTACAAAAACTTCCATCAATCCTGAGGATTAAATGGGAAGACCGCATTACCAATATTGCTGTTCTGGAAAAGGCTCAAATCAACAGCATAGAGTCATCCATAATAGGTCACCAATTTAGATGGATTGGTCATGTCCATCGGATGGATGATGTGAGATTACCTCGTCAAATGCTATATGGTGAGTTATGCTATGGCACCAGACCTCATGGTGGTCCTAAGAGGCGCTACAAGGACCAATTTAAGCAGACCCTGAAATTGACAGGTCTTGATTCACAAACCTGGGACATGCTGTCTGAAGACCGCTCAACTTGGCGCCGTACCATCTCGGATACTGTAAAGACGTTTGAAAGGGATCGACGCATACATGAAGAGGCCAAGCGTCAAGCTAGGAAACTTCGAGCAGCCCAACCACGTCCTCCTCCAGCAATACTATGTGACTTGTGTGGTCGCTTGTTCCATGCCAGGATTGGACTCTTTAGTCACCGTAAACACATCCACAAACTGGACTGAAGGAAGAAGATTTATACTCGGATTCGAGTTAAAGCCGATGATGATGACTCAAGAGTTACCTGGTGATTTTCTTCCCTGCTTGCATCATTTGATTCATAACTCAGATTGCCACCGATAAGGTCGAGCTCAGGTAGTCAATGTGAGAAGGAAAAGACTCGCAGTACATGAGCTAATTAGTGAGACAGAAATATCGTAGCATTTCAGTCGTCGAGTAAACATGAGTAACAAGGGACGAACGTGTTTAAACCTCAAAAGAAGAAGAAATGTGATTGTAGAAAGTGAGAAGGGACTTTCAGTGAGAAAGCTTGCTGAAAAATTCAAATGCGGGAAAACTCAAATAAACAAATAATCAAAATAAAGATGTGTATGTTTAGGTGGATGTACTTTGCCGTTAAAATGTTCGATTATTTTTACAAACTTGTTTCAGCGGACAACTCTCATAACGGACATTTTCACTCGGAACCGACGATGTCCGCAGAAGGGAGGTTCGACTGTAGTTATTTGATGTACCGTAATAGAGAATAAAGTCAGAATTTCAATACCAATCCCCCCGAGTACAGCAGTTTCTTAATGCAATAGATTGATGCTTTTCAGTCTGTCAACACGATTGTACCCAAATGAGATGGATATTCCATTGTGAACGTAATTTATACCGGCCTAAAACGGGAAATAGGGAACAGAAGGATATCTGGACAATGTTAGGAACATAATTCTTCTTCATTGGGGCATCCTTTTTTAATCATTGTAAATCATATAGGCCTATTAAAATCTACGAGGGCAATTCAGAAACTAACCTCCGATTGGTCACAGTGCGGCTAGTGGGGGGAGTAGCGCGCCATCTGTGCATTCACGCGCTCAGCAGGTCAGTCGCCAGCAAGCCGTAGTCGAGTGAACATCGTACCTGCGCTAGTTTAGTTTTTGTGGCAGTTTGAAATGTGTGCTGCAATAGAAAATCCCGCCAAATGTGAAGTGCGTGCTGTTATACGGTCTTTTACAGCCAAAGGATACTCTGCAGCAGCTATTCATCGTGAGCTTTGTGCCGTGTACGGACCAAAAGTTATGAGTGAAGGAGTTGTCCGTGAATGGGTACGTTTATTTAAAAGTGGACGAGAAAACGTTCATGATGAAGAGAGGAGTGGTAGGCCATCCTTGGTGACTGACGAACACGTTCAGACAGTTGATGCAAAAGTTCGTGAATATCGACGTTTCACAATGGCGGAGTTGTCTACTAATTTTCCACAGATTTCTAAGACTCTTTTGTACGAGATAGTGACAGCAAGATTGGGTTACCGTAAGTTCTGTGCACGATGGGTGCCCAAAATTCTTACCGACCACCACAAAACTCAAAGAATGGCCTCTGCATTAGACTTTCTGTCACGTTATGCGGACGAAGGAGAACCATTGTTAAACAGAATCGTGACCGGGGACGAAACCTGGATTAAGTACGTGAACCCTGAGACAAAAGAACAATCAAAGATGTGGGCACATTCAGATTCGCCTACCAAACCAAAAAAAGCCCGGCAAGATTTTTCTGCCAGAAAACTGATGGCAACGGTGTTTTGGGATGCCAAAGGGGTGTTGTTGGTTGAATTCATGGAACGTGGGACGACCATTAATCAAGACGTGTACTGTGAAACACTAAAAACATTACGACGGGCTATACAGAACAAACGCCGTGGTATGCTGACTTCCGGTATCGTTTTTTTTTGCACGATAACGCCCGTCCGCACTCTGCTCGCAGAACAACAGCCCTTCTTGAGTCCTTCAAGTGGGACGTTTTCAACCATCCACCTTACAGCCCAGATCTGGCGCCAAGCGATTATCACCTCTTCATGCATATGAAGAAATGGCTCGGGTCCCAGCGGTTTGATGACGACGAAGAGCTCAAAGATGCGGTCACAGGCTGGCTCAAGGCACAAGCGGGTGATTTTTATGCAGAAGGAATTTCAAAGCTTGTGAAGAGATACGATAAGTGCCTCAATCGTTATGGAGACTATGTCGAAAAATAGTGCAAAGATGTAGTTGTAAGATGTATATATTAAAATATTTTTACTTAACTTGGTGTATTTTTTTCAATCAACCGGAGGTTAGTTTCTGAATTGCCCACAATTGTTGCAGCACTGTATTAATAGTGACATGTGATTCCATTTATTTACCATGAGCTGTTCAATTTCAAAACTCTAATATCCAACAATATGAACAAGAATCACCTTGATTGGTATTTGCCCTATTTCAAACCACTTGAACTCAAACAAACCCTCTACAGAGTTTGATTCTGTGTCTTGACATGGGGAAAGATTATGGTTACAATGAACCTTATTCTCAAGGAGCATTATGAGTATGGAAATTGATGATGATGATAATTGTTGTTTTAAGGGGCCTAACATCGAGGTTATCGGCCCCTAATGAAATGAAATGGCGTGAAATGAAAGGATGTAGATAAAAACAACTCACTGCCATGGATGGAGCGAAAATGGTGTTTATAAAACAGACAGTGAGCCCCAAAAAATTATGCCTTATTTGAATAGAAAGAATAAAAGGCGGATGGTAAAAAAGGATAAAACAAATAAGGCATAGTGAACAATACGATACATAACACAATAAAAATCATAAAACAGATTTAACCAGAATTAAAAGTCGTAACTACACATTAAAACTTAAAAAAGTAACCACTCTCCCTCATGAACCGGATGACGAGGTCAGCTGACGGCCCGTCATCACGGAGAATAAGGGAGAGGGTATTAGGCAGTTTGAGAGTCCCTCGCAGATTGGCCAGATCCACACACTCCAAGAGAAGGTGTGCCACGGTTAGGTGGGCGCCGCAAGTACACACAGGAGGATCTTCTCTCTTTAGCAAGTGGGAGTGCGTAGCAATCCCATGGCCGATCCGGAGTCGACAGAGTACCACAGCTTCCTTCCGGAGAGATCCGAAGGAAGATTTCCACACCTTCGTTGTCTCCTTGATGCCTCTCAGTTTGTTGGGTGGAGGCGTGGCACGCCATGCCTCCTCCCAATGCGACAGGATCGAATGCCGCAACTGAGAGCGCACATCACTAGCAGGCACCTTATACGGTAGCGAGGGCAGTGCAACTGCCTCTCTCGCCGCCTGATCAGCAAGCTCGTTTCCCGCAATACCCATGTGACTAGGAAGCCACACAAAGGTCACCCCGGTTCCAGCGTTACGCGAACTGACGAGCTGGTCGTGCACACGCTGGACCAACGGGTGCTTCGGGAAACACACATCGATCGCCTGCAGCGCACTCAGAGAGTCAGTACACACAAGAAAGTGCTGGTGATCGTCTGATAACGTGTACCGCAGAGCCTCTAAGATGGCATAGAGCTCCACCGTGTACACGCTACAGGCCTCGGGAAGTGAAAAGAGAAACCGACGATCCACAACCACAAATGCACAGCCTACTTTCTCGTTTACCCTCGAACCGTCCGTGAATACAAGCCCTGATCCCGGATACCGTGTCACCACGGACTGGAACAGCCTCCGATGGATGGAGGAGTCCGTGTCCGACTTGGGGCCGGTGTGCAGATCCAGGATGATATCAGGGCGAGCGACCATCCACGGAGGGGCCTTGCTAGGTACTCGGACGATACAGGAGACAGAAGGAAATCGGAACTGACGGGATAAGTCAGCCAAGCGAATCCCCGCCGGCCGAGTGGCTCGGGCGAGCACATCATACAGCCGGCGATTCGGATTGTAAAACAAACATGGATAGCTTGGATGAAGTGGCATCTGTCGAATAGTTGCAGCATAGGTCAGCAGTACTTGTTGGCGCCTCAGGTGTAAAGGAGGTACGCCAGCCTCGGCGAGCAAGCTGACGACTGGGCTTGTCCGAAAGGCACCCGTCGCCAGCCTCACACCGCCGTGGTGGACACTGTCCAGTTTAACAAGCACTGACTTACGGGCCGAACCATATGTTGCACGGCCATAATCTAACCTAGATAAAATCAGGGACTTGTAAAAACGCAGGAGCACCGCGCGGTCCGCCCCCCATGATGTGCCGCTACATGTTGAGTTTCTTAGCGCAGGCAGTTTTCAAACAACGCACGTGTGGTTCCCACGTCAATTTCTGATCGAAAAGGAGCCCAAGGAACCGGTACGCAGCAACAACAGGCAAAGCTACATTGCCCAGATAAAGTTCAGGATCTGGATGGAGGGTGCGCTTTCGGCAGAAATGGACAACCGAGGACTTAGCGGTTGAGAATCGAAAGCCATGCTCCAGTGTCCAGCGTTCCACTCTCCGAATAGCTTGTTGTAGCTGTCGTTCAGCGACCGCCATATTTTGCGCACTATAATGTAGAGCGAAGTCGTCTACATATAGCGACGGTACCACTGCTGGACCAGCAGCAGCGACTATACCGTTTATGGCAATCGCAAATAATGTTACGCTAAGCACCGATCCCTGTGGGACTCCGTTTTCCTGTATATGATATTGCGAATATGTCCCCCCTATTCGGACACGGAACAGGCGAAGGGACAGAAAATTCGCAATAAAAATCGGCAAGTTACCTCGGAATTTCCATTGATGCAGGGTAGAGAGGATGCCGTAACGCCAAGTGGTGTCATAGGCCTTCTCGAGGTCAAAGAAAACAGCGACCAGGTGCTGTCTCCGGAGAAAAGCGTCCTGTATGGCAGTCTCCAGGCGTACCAGATGGTCGTTGGTACACCGAGACGCCCTGAAACCACACTGGTATTCAGACAGGAGTCCCCGTTTCTCCAGGACCCACACCAGGCGCCGATTGACCATCCTCTCAAAGAGCTTGCACAAACCGTTAGTGAGACAAATAGGTCTGTAACTCCCTGTCAATTTGGGATCCTTATCGGGCTTCAGGATAGGTATAATGATACCTTCCTGCCATTGCGCTGGAAACACACCTTCCAACCAGATACGATTAAACACCCTGAGCAAATTGCGAATGCTCTCATCGTTAAGGTGTTTAAGCATCTGGGTGTGAATATTATCCGGGCCAGGAGACGTGTCCCTGCAGAGCGCCAGCGCTCCGCGGAGTTCCCACTCCGTAAAGGGCACGTTGTACTCCTCCGAAGCGCGGGAAGCAAAACTAAGCTGGAAACGTTCCGCTTCGCGCTTCAGGGCCACGAAGGCAGGGTCATAGTTATCGGAACCGGATATATCCGCAAAATACGAGGCGAGATGGTTTGCAACGCGATAAGGATCTGTAACCAGTTCATTAGCAATGGAAATTCCCGGTACAGTAGAAGATGTCTGAATTCCCGAAATGCGTCGTAGTATAGTCCACACTTGAGAGGAGGGGGTATGTGCCGTAATAGAAGACACATACCGTTCCCAGGATTGTTTCTTACTCTGGCGAATAAGAATCCGTGCCTTGGCACGAAATTTCTTAAACGCCACCAAATTGGCCATGGTTGGACGCCGACGGTAGTGCTTGTGAGCTCGACGACGGTCTCTTATTGCCGCTGCAATATCCTCTGTCCACCAAGGGACGAGTTTGCGACGAGGAGTCCCAGAAAAGGATGGGATGGACTCTTCGGCGGCAGCAAGAAGCACATCGGTGATGTGCTGTACCTCGTCATCGACGCTCTGGCAACCAAGATCAACGAACACAGCTCGTTCTTGAAACGAGGGCCAATTTTCCCCCTTAAGAACCCAACGACTGGGGAACTCCACGGGCGTCTGGGTCAGAAGGGTAAGAACGATCGGGAAATGGTCACTGTCACAGAGGTCGTCGTGTACATACCAACCAAATAGGGGGACCAGCGCACGGCTATACACACTCAAGTCAATGTGTGAGTACGTGCAGTGCGCTAAGCTAAAATGTGTAGCTTCCCCTGTATTTAATAGACATAAATCCAACCCTTGAATTAAGCCCTCCACGTCCCTTCCTCTGGGGCAGGAAGATGGTAATCCCCATTGGGGGTGATGAGCGTTGAAATCACCCACGATTAGGAAAGGGACTGGAAGTTGATCAACAAGATCAAAGACGTCATTAATATCAAAGGGCTGGTTCGGTGGAAGGTACACGTTACAAACGGTTGTCATAGCAGGCAAGGACACGCGAACTGCAATAGCTTCCAGAGGAGTGGCGAGTGGAAACTCCTCGCTATAGCAGTCAGAGCGAACGAAGGTACAAACGCCCCCGGAAGCCCGGGCGGCGTCTTGTCGCTCTTTAGAGTATAGTCGGAAACCTCTCAGAACAGTCACGTGATCATGTCTGAGGTTTGTTTCCTGTAGGCAGACTATACTCGCTGCGTATTGGGCAATAAGCTGACGGAGTTCTGTCAAATGCCTGTCATAACTGTTACAATTCCACTGTAACAGTGCCATTGTGTGAACTTAGGGAAGAACGTGGAGCAGCAAGCTACTCCAACTTTGACTCTGGAGGATCTACAGTCACTACGTCGACTATAATCTCCATGTCCTCAGGCGAGGTCGTGGAGTGAATCGACTCGGTGGAAGATTTCATAGACGCAGTTTGGCGGCGGGGGGATCTCCGTGGGGAGCGCGAAGATCTGGGGACCGAAACGTCCCCAGGCGCAGAAGCATCCGCAGGTGTTGGCGCGGATGGCTTCCCCTTTTTTGGAGAAAGGGAATGCGTAGTGCGGGGTCCCTTCTTACCCGCCCCCGGCTCTTTAAGGTATATAGACGGGTCAGGAGCCGAAGTCCTGACCCTGGTCGACGATGCCGCCTCCGCCGGCTTCGGCGCGGCTTTCGCCGACCGTTTGGGTGGGGAGGAAGACTTCGACTTCCTCCCGAGTGGGGAGTAAGTCTTCAACTTCCTCCCCTGCTGTGCGGGCGGAGCAGCCTTCGCTCGCACAGCCTTCGTGCTGGCCGAAGGTGGAGTTGAAGTTACCTTCGGGCTTTCCATTATAATCATAGGTGCTGGCTTCGGAACAGGTAACTCAGTTGCAGATTTCACAGCTGGTACAAAAGATGAGGTCGCCGGGACCAAATTTGGTATTATGGCTCTATAATCGATCGTTGGAGGAGGCGAAATCGTGGTATGGTACTTCTTGCGGGCCTCCTGGTAGGTGAGACCATCCAGGGTTTTGATCTCCTGGATTTTCTTCTCACTCAGGAAGACAGGGCAGTTCCTGTCCCGAGGAGAATGAAATCCAGGGCAATTAGTGCACTGATAAGGTGTTGTGCACTCTTCCGCTTCGTGTGGTACCTTACCGCATGTTCCGCAGACGTCAGGACTCGAGCATCGGGATAACATATGCCCGAACTTCTGGCACTTATAACACCTCATGGGTGGAGGGATATAAGGCCGGACGTCACAACGGTAACTGGTAACCTTGACTTTCTCCGGGAGCACCGAAAGCTCAAAGGAAATAATGAAAGCACCAGTATCCACGATTTGACCGTTGACCTTGCGCGTAATGCGCCGGACATCAGTCACGTGACGGTTCTGCATATCCTCCTTGAGCTCCTCGTCAGTGTTCAGAATCAGGTCCAGGTGGAAAATAACTCCTCGGACCAGATTCAGGGATGTGTGCTTTTCCACTTTGACGGGAATGTCGCCAAAGTGGTCACATTGCAAAAGTCGTTCAACTTGCTCACCAGTCCTAGTCTTGAGCAACAAGCTACCGTTCCTCATCTTTTGTACTTTCTCAAGCTCACCATAGACACCTTCTATGTGGCGAGAAAACAAAATACTCTTCACCAGCTTGAAATCACCCCCATCTGTTCTGGTAGCTACCAGAAACTTGGGGGTGTTAGCACCCAGATTTTCACGCACAGATTGTTCCCAGGGGGTTGATCCCCGTAGGGAATCAAAAGTTAAAGACTTGGGTGTAGGACCACCCTGTTTGGGTGTACGACCACCCTGGTTGGGGATTTTTCTTTTAGAACCCATGGCCAGATCATCCTCCCCGAATGCCACCGACATCCGATCACGGGCCGTCACAGTAGGCGCTACCCAGCCAGGGCAAGGCCCGCCTAGCTTGGAAGGCATTGCCCGGGGGTCCGATGTTTTACAATGCCGTATCGGCATGTACCCCTTGGCATATACTGGATTTTACAGCTCAGACATTCGGCTGTGCGGGGACCTGCGTAGTCAGGCGGATACTACTGAACGGGTACATGGCACACCCACCTGTCGGCGCGGCCAAGACCGGAACAGGCTTTCGAGCGTAGTCGCTAGCGTAAGTGGCCCATCCCCTAACAGCACGCACATATAGAAATTTTGGTTGCCAGACCCTGAAAGCAGTGACGGAAAGAAGTGCGATATAACCTAATGAGAGTTATACCGCACGGGTGTATGTCTTTTAGAGCTGACTGTCAAACCCTCGAAAGGGGACCGTTCCGAGAAGCCCTTTTAGTCGCCTTTTACGACTGGCAGGGAGTACCGTGGATGTATTCGCTTCCTCCCACCCACTGGGGGTCCAATTCACAAAACAACGCGGAGTCCTTAAAGTATAGCCAAGGTCGCCCCTTTTAGTCGCCTCTTACGACAGGCAGGGGATACCGTGGGTGTATTCTAAACCCCCCACCCACAGGGGGGTATGGAACTTGATTACAGTGCTCAATTATATAGCAGAACATCACGTCTAGGTAGTACCCATAGCCCTCCTAAAATAATTTTGATAACTGCATTAATCTGGAAGATCATGGCAATTTTCCTCATGCATTAACAAATTTGTAGGCAAACTTTCTGGATTTCACTATAGCTTACGGTATGCGTAACATGCCTTGCTAACATGATGTATTGCTCGAACGTTTTGAGTAATGCATTTCCCTAACCCCCATCCTCGGCGAAATACTCTTATCTAACCTACAACACATTTTGTTCAGATTGACCGGTAGGCTACTTGTAACGCTGAGAATATTTTATATTATTGTATACACCACGATATTTACCGAGTTTACATAGCGAACTCAAATCGATTTGAGTACACTTACCGTATTGAATACGGTCATGTAAACGGGACTCAGTTCGTATTGATTTTCAAGCTCGATACGGTAAAATTGTGGGATCGGATCGTATCCAAACACGTATTCAGGAACATGTAAACGCGGATCGTACTGAAAGCGATTCTGCACGCTCTTGAGTTACAATGATAAACTAATTTAGGCCTACTTTCGTCTGTCGCCTGACTCGAATCGCAATGTTTTAGTTCCTGCCCATATTCTTCGTTACTGTCTGTGTTCTTTTCGTGGTTGATAAGCGTAGTTTGTTTGCACGCGTTTTTAGCGTTAATGTATTTTTGTCCGTTTTACTTTGAATGTCTGGTGTATCCGTAGGTAAAATGTGGTCAACAGAAAAAGTGAAAATACACCGTCTTTCTTTGCCGATTAATCCGTTCCTTTTTCCATTTGAAAAAATTCAACACAGACTGGCCGAGTAGCGCAGCGGTAACTTTCTCACCTGCTTTTACCAAGGTAGCAGGATCGAATCCTGACGCAGTCCGGGTGCTTAGGTCTAAATGCGAGGGAGCCGTGTCAGATTTACTGGCATGTTACAGATCCCATTCCGAGCAACATTCTGGCAGCCCGGCGTCTCTAAAAGATTCAGTAATTAAAAGGGACGACTGTTACCCATAAACTCTGTACGAACAAACAACATCAAAATCTTCGGCGTATCCATTTTTCATGTTTACAAACAACCCGTCAAAGAAACGTCGGATGACAATGGTAGCAGTGCAGGAGACACAAACCCAGGGGGAAAAAACTTCTTAAATTTGCAATAAATATCTTTTCAAATGATTCAAAATTGATCTGGGAATGATGTAGTTCACTCCTCAGCTGTCTATAACACACCCGCCATCCCAAATTATAACATGACTTAGCTGTGTCTGCCATTATCGGCGTTACAACAGTACAGTATTGCCAACCCCACGCATACGGTACTAATTGTATATGTGGTCTTTCGTCCAGTACCAGATCAATGTTCTTTTTGTCAATCATGCCCTGCTAGCTCCCCACACCTACCCCCGCCATTCTAATCTTCGTTTTGACCAATCCAATGTTTTTTGACAATGGTTACAGCCTAACGCGTCCAGTGAAACTGTGAGTGCCCCGCTAACTTCCTGCGGCCGCAGGCTGCACCTACACTCGACAATTCTAACCTTCGTTTTGTCCAATCCAATGGTTACAGCCTAACGCGTCCAGTGAAACTGTGAAAGTCAGGGTCCTGTCTCATGCACTAGTAATATGATAATTACAGCACGGGTCTTTTATTTTGCTGTTTAATACGAGTTAGCCAACATAACTGCAGGTTGGCCACCATAAATTATATACCGTATTGAAATAGATTTCAATACGAACTGAAACTGCTCATGTAAACGGGCAGCGTACTGAAAACAGGATCGTATTCAAATCGATTTGAGTTCGTCATGTAAACGTAGTAATTGTGATATACCACGTGTTTTAATATTATAGGAGAGAGCCCTAGACCAGTAAGAATGATTTTCTACAGAAACCAACGAACGCTTTTGAAGTTTTCTACTGCGGAATTTCACATGATAATTACGGTATCTAAAGGATGCAGTACCGTAGGCCGCTCGAGGTACGATGATGATGATGATAATTGTTGTTTTAAGGGGCCTAACATCGAGGTTATCGGCCCCTAATGAAATGAAATGACGTGAAATGAAAGTATGTAGATAAAAACAACTCACTGCCATGGATGAAGCGAAAATGGTGTTTATAAAACAGACAGTGAGCCCCCAAAAAATATGCCTTATTTGAATAAAAAGAATAAAAGGCGGATGGTAAAAAAGGATAAAACAAATAAGGCATAGTGAACAATACAATACATAACACAATAAGAAACGTAAAACAGATTTAACCACAATTAAAAGTCGTAACTACACATTAAAACTTAAAAAAGTAACCACTCTCCCTCATGAACCGGATGACGAGGTCAGCTGACGGCCCGTCATCACGGAGAATAAGGGAGAGGGTATTAGGCAGTTTAAGAGTCCCTCGCAGATCGGCCAGATCCACACACTCCAAGAGAAGGTGTGCCACGGTTAGGTGGGCGCCGCAAGTACACACAGGAGGATCTTCTCTCTTTAGCAAGTGGGAGTGCGTAGCAATCCCATGGCCGATCCGGAGTCGACAGAGTACCACAGCTTCCTTCCGGAGAGATCGGAAGGAAGATTTCCACACCTTCGTTGTCTCCTTGATGCCTCTCAGTTTGTTAGGTGGAGGCGTGGCACGCCATGCCTCCTCCCAATGCGACAGGATCGAATGCCGCAACTGAGAGCGCACATCACTAGCAGGCACCTTATATGGGAGCGAGGGCAGTGCGACTGCCTCTCTCGCCGCCTGATCAGCAAGCTCGTTTCCCGCAATACCCATGTGGCTAGGAAGCCACACAAAGGTCACCCCGGTTCCAGCGTTACGCGAACTGACGAGCTGGTCGTGCACACGCTGGACCAACGGGTGCTTCGGGAAACACACATCGATCGCTTGCAGCGCACTCAGAGAGTCAGTACACACAAGAAAGTGCTGGTGATCGTCTGATAACGTGTACCGCAGAGCCTCTAAGATGGCATAGAGCTCTGCAGTGTACACGCTACAGGCCTCGGGAAGTGAAAAGAGAAACCGACGATCCTCAACCACAAATGCACAGCCTACTTTCTCGTTTACCCTCGAACCGTCCGTGAATACAAGCCCTGATCCCGGATACCGTGTCACCACGGACTGGAACAGCCTCCGATGGACGGAGGAGTCCGTGTCCGACTTGGGGCCGGTGTGCAGAGCCAGGATGATATCAGGGCGAGAGACCATCCACGGAGGGGCCTTGCTAGGTACTCGGACGATACAGGAGACAGAAGGAAATCGGAACTGACGGTATAAGTCATCCAAGCGAATCCCCGCCGGCCGAGTGGCTCGGGCGAGCGCATCATACAGCCGGCGATTCGGATTGGAAAACAAACATGGATAGCTTGGATGAAGGGGCATCTGTCGAATTGTTGCAGCATAGGTTAGCAGTACTTGTTGGCGCCTCAGGTGTAAAGGAGGTACGCCAGCCTCGGCGAGCAAGCTGACGACTGGGCTCGTCCGAAAGGCACCCGTCGCCAGCCTCACACCGCCGTGGTGGACACTGTCCAGTTTAACAAGCACTGACTTACGGGCCGAACCATATGCTACACTGCCATAATCTAACCTAGATACAATCAGTGCTTTATAAAAACGTAGAAGCACCGCGCGGTCCGCCCCCCACGATGTGCCGCTAAGAAACCGCAACATGTTGAGCTTCTTAGCACAGGCAGTCTTCAAACACCGCACGTGTGGTTCCCACGTCAATTTCTGATCGAAAAGGAGCCCAAGGAACCGGTACGCAGCAACAACAGGCAAAGCTACATTGCCCAGATAAAGCTCGGGATCTGGATGGAGGGTGCGCTTTCGGCAGAAATGGACAACCGAGGACTTAGCGGTTGAGAATCGAAAGCCATGCTCCAGTGTCCAGCGTTCCACTCTCCGAATAGCTTGTTGTAACTGTCGTTCAGCGACCGCCATATTGTGCGCACTATAATGTAGAGCGAAGTCGTCTACATATAGCGACGGTACCACTGCTGGACCAGCAGCAGCGACTATACCGTTTATGGCAATCGCAAATAATGTTACGCTAAGCACCGATCCCTGTGGGACTCCGTTTTCCTGTATATGATATTGCGAATATGTCCCCCCTATTCGGACACGGAACAGGCGAAGGGACAGAAAATTCGCAATAAAAACCGGCAAGTTACCTCGGAATTTCCATTGATGCAGAGTAGAGAGGATGCCGTAACGCCAAGTGGTGTCATAGGCCTTCTCGAGGTCAAAGAAAACGGCGACCAGGTGCTGTCTCCGGAGAAAAGCGTCCTGTATGGCGGTCTCCAGGCGTACCAGATGGTCGTTGGTACACCGTGACGCCCTGAAACCACACTGGTATTCAGACAGGAGTCCCCGTTTCTCCAGGATCCACACTAGGCGCCGATTGACCATCCTCTCGAAGAGCTTGCACAGACCGTTAGTGAGACAAATAGGTCTGTAACTCCCTGTCAATTTGGGATCCTTATCGGGCTTCAGGATAGGTATAATGATACCTTCCTGCCATTGCGCTGGAAACACACCCTCCAACCAGATACGATTAAACACCCTGAGCAAATAACGAATGCTCTCATCGTTAAGGTGTTTAAGCATCTGGTTGTGAATATTATCCGGGCCAGGAGACGTGTCCCTGCAGAGCGCCAGCGCTCCGCGGAATTCCCACTCCGTAAAGGGCACGTTGTACTCCTCCGAAGCGCGGGAAGCAAAACTAAGCTGGAAACGTTCCGCTTCGCGCTTCAGGGCCACGAAGGCAGGGTCATAGTTATCGCAACCGGATATATCCGCAAAATACGAGGCGAGATGGTTTGCAACGCGATAAGGATCTGTAACCAAGTCATTATCAATGGAAATTCCAGGTACAGTAGAAGTTGTCTGAATGCCCGAAATGCGTCGTAGTTTAGTCCACACTTGAGAGGAGGTGGTATGTGCCGTAATAGAAGACACATACCGTTCCCAGGATAGTTTCTTACTCTGGCGAATAAGAATCCGTGCCTTGGCACGAAATTTCTTAAACGCCACCAAATTGGCCATGGTTGGACGCCGACGGTAGTGCTTATGAGCTCGACGACGGTCTCTTATTGCCACTGCAATATCCTCAGTCCACCAAGGGACGAGTTTGCGACGAGGAGTCCCAGAAAAGGATGGAATGGACTCTTCGGCGGCAGCAAGAAGCACATCGGTGATGTGCTGTACCTCGTCATCGACGCTCCGGCAACCAAGATCAACGAAAACAGCTCGTTCTTGAAACGAGGGCCAATTTGCCCGCTTAAGAATCCAACGACTGGGGAACTCCACGGGCGTCTGGTTCAGAAGGGTAAGAACGATCGGGAAATGGTCACTGTCACAGAGGTCGTCGTGTACATACCAACCAAACAGGGGGACCAGCGCACGGCTACACACACTCAAGTCGATGTGTGAGTACGTGCCGTGCGCTAAGCTAAAATGTGTAGCTTCCCCTGTATTTAATAGACATAAATCCAACCCTTGAATTAAGCCTTCCACGTCCCTTCCTCTGGGGCAGGAAGATGGTGATCCCCATTGGGGGTGATGAGAGTTGAAATCACCCACGAGTAGGAAAGGGACTGGAAGTTGATCAACAAGATCAAAGACGTCATTAATATCAAGGGGTTGGTTCGGTGGAAGGTACACGTTACAAACAGTTGTCATAGCAGGCAAGGACACGCGAACTGCAATAGCTTCCAGAGGAGTGGCGAGTGGAAACTCCTCACTATAGCAGTCAGAGCGAACGAAGGTACAAACGCCCCCGGAAGCCCGGGCGGCGTCTTGTCGCTCTTTAGAGTATAGTCGGAAACCTCTCAGAACAGTCTCATGATCAGGTCTGAGGTTTGTTTCCTGTAGGCAGACTATACTCGCCGCGTATTGGGCAATAAGCTGACGGAGCTCTGTCAAATGCCTGTCATAACTGTTACAATTCCACTGTAACAGTGCCATTGTGTGAACTTAGGGAATAAGTTGGAGCACCAAGCTACTCCAACTTTGACTCTGGAGAATCTACAGTCACTACGTCGACTATAATCTCCATGTCCTCAGGCGAGTTCATGGAGTGAATCGACTCAGTGGAAGATTTCCTGGACGCAGTTCGGCGGCGGGGGGATCTCCATGGGGAGCGCGCAGATCTGGGGGCCGAAACGTCCCCAGGCGCAGAAGCATCCGCAGGTGTTGGCGCGGATGGCTTCCCCTTTTTGGGAGAAAGGGAATGCGTAGTGCGGGGTCCCTTCTTACCCGCCCCCGGCTCTTTAAGGTATATAGACGGGTCAGGGGCCAAAGTCCTGACCCTGGTCGACGATGCCGCCTCCGCCGGCTTCGGCGCGGCTTTCGCCGACCGTTTGGATGGGGAGGAAGACTTCGACTTCCTCCCGAGTGGGGAGGAAGTCTTCAACTTCCTCCCCTGCTGTGCGGGCGGAGCAGCCTTCGCTCGCACAGCCTTCGTGTTGGCCGAAGGTGGAGTTGAAGTCACCTTCGGGCTCTCGTTCTGATTCTGGGGAGTAGCTAGAGATGTAGATGGCAGTGGTACATTAGAAGGTTTCACAGTCGAGACATGATGATGATGATGATGTAGCCGGGACCAATGTTGGTATTATGGCTCTATAATCAATCGTTGGAGAAGGCGAAATTGTGGTATGCTACTTCTTGCGGGCCTCCTGGTAGGTGAGACCATCCAGGTTTTTAATCTCCTGGATTTTCTTCTCACGCAGGAAGACAGGGCAGTTCCTGTTCCGAGGAGAATGAAATCCAGGGCAATTAGTGCACTGATAAGGTGTTGTGCACTCTTCCGCTTCGTGGGGTACCTTACCGCATGTTCCACAGACGTCAGGGCTCGAGCATCGGGATAACATATGTCCGAATTTCTGGCACTTATAACACCTCATTGGTGGAGGGATATAAGGCCGAACGTCGCAACGGTAACTTGTTACCTTGACTTTCTCCGGGAGCACCGAAAGCTCAAAGGAAATAATGAAAGCACCAGTATCCACGATTTGACCATTGACCTTGCGCGTAATGCGCCGGACATCAGTCACGTGACGGTGCTGCATATCCTCCTTGAGCTCCTCGTCAGTGTTCAGAATCAGGTCCCGGTGGAAAATGACTCCCCGGACCAGATTCAGAGACGTGTGCTTTTCCACCTTGACAGGGATATCGCCAAAGTGGTCACATTTCAGAAGGTGTTCAACCTGCTCACCAGTCCTAGTCTTGAGCAACAAGCTACCGTTTCTCATCTTTTGTACCTTCTCAAGCTCGCCAGAGACCCCTTCTATGTGCCGAGAAAACAAAATAGACTTTACCATCTTGAAATCACCCCCATCCGTTCTGGTTGCGACCAGAAACTTGGGGGTGTTAGCACCCAGATTTTCACGCACAGATTGTTCCCAGGGGGTTGATCCCCGTAGGGAATCAAATGTTAAAGACTTGGGTGTAGGACCACCCTGTTTGGGTGTAGGTCCACCCTGGTTGGGGATTTTTCTTTTAGAACCCATGGCCAGATCATCCTCCCCGAATGCCACCGACATCCGATCACGGGCCGTCACAGTAGGCGCTACCCAGCCAGGGCAAGGCCCGCCTAGCTTGGAAGGCATTGCCCGGGGGTCCGATGTTTTACAATGCCGTATCGGCATGTACCCCTTTGCATATACTGGATTTTACAGCTCAGACATTCGGCTGTGCGGGGACCTGCGTAGTCAGGCGGATACTACTGAACGGGTACATGGCACACCCACCTGTCGGCGCGGCCAAGACCGGAACAGGCTTTCGAGCGTAGTCGCTAGCGTAAGTGGCCCATCCCCTAACAGCACGCACATATAGAAATTTTGGTTGCCAGACCCTGAAAGCAGTGACGGAAAGAAGTGCGATATAACCTGATGAGAGTTATACCGCACGGGTGTATATCTTTTAGAGCTGACTGTCAAACCCTCGAAAGGGGACCGTTCCGAGAAGCCCTTTTAGTCGCCTTTTACGACTGGCAGGGAGTACCGTGGATGTATTCGCTTCCTCCCACCCACTGGGGGTCCAATTCACAAAACAACGCGGAGTCCTTAAAGTATAGCCAAGGTCGCCCCTTTTAGTCGCCTCATACGACAGGCAGGGGATACCGTGGGTGTATTCTAAAGCCCCCACCCACAGGGGGGGCTCGAGGTACGGTAGCACATTTCCATATATCCAATGATATTACGAACTATGCATTTTAATATGCAATAACACAAGGTAGCAACTACTTCTGTAAATGAAGGCAACTTCCGCGTTTTACATATTATATCCAACCGAAAGAAGTTAAAAATGTCAAGTAAAATATACCCACGTAATGCCATAACTTCATCAAAACTCCCCAAAACATTCTCACACAAATCTCCTAGATGTAACGTTCTGGCTAAAGGTAATCACTTTATCAATCAATATAAAATCACATGTACACATATAACCACACCCACAAACTCAAAATCTGCCTTCCTAGGATTTTAAACGGCACGCCCGCAGCTTCAAAGCAAGCGAAGCGACGCCATTTTGACCAATAATCCAAGGCGCCTTTCTTACTGGTTACCGGCTGCATGAAGCGCCGTCGAGCGCTGCACAGCTTCGGAACAAAAAGCAAGAAGCAGCTTAAAATCCAAGGAAGATAGATATGTTCCACCAACAACCAATAAGAACCCAGCAGCCCCTAGCCAATCAAACAGTGGATCAGCCCTGTACCTAGCCGCTCGTCGGCCAGGCGACCACGGCCGACAGAATGCGCAGCGCAGCTCGTATTCAGTCGGCCGTGAGGCGACTGGATTAACTCTGGTTGTGCCTACTAGATGGCAGGTCAGTTCCTATTTGCACTGCTGGATCGATATCGATTGGTATCCCCGTGGATCGAACTTATTGTCATTGCGAGGGAGTTGTATTTTGTTAAGAAAAAGGGATTATTAACCAGGTTCCATGAAGCAAGATGTAATAACTCCCGATCTTTGAGGGAAGGATTTGCCTCTTAAAGAATCGTAGCCCTGGGAAATATCACAGACTTGAATATTGTACTTCACTCAGCTTTCGTTCGGCATTTTTAATACATACATTTTTTTTTTAAATTATCATGTCTGATAAGAAGCTGTCAACCAAGGTATTGTTTATGTTTTAATTACCTTACTGTCTAAAGTCATGTCTTCCTTGTTTTTTATCTACCAGTGTCATCAGTTGTATTTTACGACGTAAGACCGTTGTCTTACATTTTAAATATTTGCTAAACTTGTGTTTAGTTCGGCAATCGTGTCCCGGTTATATTATGCTATGGCATGATATTATGTAGTTGGACCAATGTGGGATCTGACCTATCTCGGTGACGTGTTTTAACTAGATTTCCTAAAATATATAGGCCTAACCTATTTGGGGCTATTTTGTTTCATCTTTGGAGTCGTGCCAAGTTGTACTGCTTGGACTAACGACTAACATCTTTTATTAGCTATATCGATCATGTTTACTTTTTTAACTACTTATTTATGTTTTATTTTTATTTTCCTCTTGCTCGATATATAATAGTGTGCCTAATAGAGGTCTGTTTTAGTAGTCATTCACTGGACGGTTAGGTATTTTTGGTTGGGACAGTAAGTTTTAGGCCATGACTGTAGATAGTCAGCTGATATGCTTGAGCACATTTTTTATGGAACTTTCATCTACGTACGTATTTGGTATTTTTTTTTCTTATTTTGAATGTGATCTAAATTATTAATTATGCAGGGTTTAACTTCTAACGTTTACACGATCCTTCGTTTTCTTGGTATTTATCTGATTTTGTTATTCTTTATCCTTCTGGTACTGTTTCATTTGCTTCGGGGACATGTTTTTAAAATGCAATTGTTTTATGTAAATTATATGTGAATGTCCTTGAAGAAGACTGCGTTTTATTTATTTTAGCATTAGTTTATCTGAATTACTTTTCTCCTCACCTATTGTTTAATTTTGAAACTTCAGAGGTTAGCTTAGCACGTCTTCCACGAAATCTTATTTTATTGGTAGCATTGTACGGAAGCTCGCTTCTTTAACTTAACCTTAAGGAAATGTAAACATTACCTTGTAATTTATTCTGCTTTGTCTTGTGCGACTGCTCGATAATGATAATTGTTGTTTTAAGGGGCCTAACATCTAGGTTATCGGCCCCTGATGGTTTGGGTGATCATGAAGATGAAAATGAAATGCAAAATAAAACTAACTACTAACCTACATACTAGAAGAAGAAATGGAAAACTAAAGGAGAATAAGGCAAATAAAGGACAGGAGGAAACGGAATGCCCTCATCCCCACGAGAATGCGGACCGAGGGACTTGGAAGGAAGGAGAGCCATGAAAGGTAGATAGGAAAGTGAAAGAGGAGAGGGTCCGCCCCAGCAGGGAAGGGACAAAAGGGGAAACCGGCCCCAGATCAGGAATCCCTCGGGGTCGCTAACTCCCAAACTCACCAGCGATGAGCCCTTGATGGTGTAGCACTATCCAGGGTGCACCTGAATTGGTGGGGCTACCTACATCCTGACTCCTTGAGGGCCTTGTGCAGAAAGCAGGAGATAACATGAAAAGAAAAGAAGGCTGACCGCTCGAGGAATGAGGGTATCAGGAAAGATGAGACAAGGGCCAATGAAGGCGGAAAGGTGCAAGACTCTGTGGGCCTCAGATATCCTAATACCGTCGCACAGTGGTCCGGAATTGAAAAAAGCTGACAAAAATATTTTCCGCTAAATGAAATGAAATACTTTTGTATAAAACTTTAAATTAGATGTTACTATTAGGTAAATTTGTCTTAGTACATAAAATTACTTACTTATTCATCCTCTGATCCGGATGAGTCGACTTCTTCCCCTTCCTGCTCCGTCTCGTCCTCGGGTATTGACAATAAATTACACACCTCCTGAGGCAATTGTCTTCATTTCTACTTCGGTAGACTTCCCGTGCTTGAGATTACTGGATCAGAGCTTAGCAATAGTCTATGGAACAAGTCAAAATTATTGGAAATTCTTGAGGATTTTCTGGTATGGTCTTCTCTATATTTTCTTACGTGTTGGTTTCTAGACTCTAAGACCTCTTCTGAAAGTTCTCCAATCGGCAAAATAGCTGCTTCTATAATGAAAGAGCCATGGATAAGTATTTTATGGAGTGTTAGAGGCATGTAACACCACGGATATAGCCGTACATATGAGCTTGCTGTTTCGCAGCAGTAGGAATTGAACTCTGAACTATTAATTTCATGACCAGAGGAAATTGCTTTTAAAATTATTCCAAAACGAGTTATTAACACACAGTCTACCCCTGTTATTTCAGATGCTACTTGAGGTTGATCAAAAAACCTTCGTGCAGTGTTGCCATCACTGGTTGTTCCATATCCAAGCTTCGGAATATCAATTAGAAGACCTAATCTCGTTCTGAATGAGTCTTGCACAATTTTTTCTTTCTTTCGAATAAGTCTCGATTACCATCTTTCGCGTTCACTTTCCACTTTTTAAAACCCAGGCGGTACGAAATATGCAGGAGACATTCAAAAACTCGAAAGTGAGCGTGTGGAACTGAAATTCCAAACTCAAGTTTTAAATTGTCGACGAGCTTTTGTGCCACTTATGTAGATTTTTCATTTCTGAAATTTTCGCACCATTCGTTTGCCCCTTGTTGGTGTAATCGCGGTAGCTTCTATTTAGCTTGGCTGATGATCGTCTCCCTCTGCCCTTAAATTCATAACGGTCGCATAGGCAAGCTCTGATGAAGTGGCACTCTCCCTTAGGTCTTTAATTTTCTTTATTTTGCTTCTCTCCGTTAGCTCTTGAAATTCTTTTGGAGGACGACCTCGATCTACTGATTTTGCGGAGCCAGGAATGCTCGGAATTGATATCACAATTTCTGTTTTCAACCAGTCTGAATATTTCTTCAAAAAAGCATGTTCTAAGAAGTTACACTTTCTCCACCGGTCAACATACGGCAAAAAGAAAAGGTTCTTATATTATTATACACTGTTTTCTCTACACTGTCGTCAACATTTAATTGGAATTTGTTAAGGAGATATGTTACCACAAACTTTCCTTGACGCGCGCGAGACTGATTTTTGTTCTCTCGAATCTTGATAATAAGATCACAACGAAAATCACTCTTCACAACACACACAACTACTAATCAATTACTTCTCGTGATTGAAGATTATTTTCGTTTCATGGCCTCGAGATATCCCTTGCGTAGCATAAACAAATGTCTCAACAGGCCCTTAACTCGCGCGAGTGTTTATCCTCAGAGCGCGCAGTAATGTTCTCTCCCTTCTCAATCACGCATCTGGCGTGTTCTGGCGATGAAACCTTTAAGGATATATTCTCCAGTCTTCATTTTAAAACTTGCATAAGTTTCATGGTATACATACGTATACATTTTTTGTAGGTCAAGCAAAATTTATTTTTCTTGAAGAAATATGATGATGATAATTGTTGTTTTAAGGGGCCTAACATCTAGGTTATCGGCCCCTGATGGTTTGGGTGATCGTGAAGATGAAAATGAAAAGCGAAATTAAAACTAAAACTAACTACTAACCTACATACTAGAAGAAGAAATGGAAAACTAAAGGAGAATAAGGCAAATAAAGGACAGGAGGAAAGGAAATGCCCTCAACCCTCGAAGAAGGCGGATTCAGGAACTTGGAAGGAAGGAGAGCCATGAAAGGCAGATAGGAAAGTGAAAGAGGAGAGGGTCCGCCCCAAAGGTAAGGGACAAAAGTGGAAAACGGACCCAGCTCAGGAATCCCTCGGGGTCGCCAACTCCCGAACTCACCAGCCGTGAGCCCCTGAGGGTGTAGCATTATCGACGGTGCACCAGAAGTGGTGGGGCTACATGCACCCTGCCTCCTTAAGGGCCTTGAGCACAAGGCAGGAGGTAAAAGGAAAAGAAAAGATGATGATGATGATGATGATGATAATTGTTGTTTTAAGGGGCCTAACATCGAGGTTATCGGCCCCTAATGATCTGGGTGATAGCGAAAATGATAATGAAATGGAAACCAGAACAAAATTATCGAAGACGGAAAATACGTACAAAAAGGAACTCACATAGAAACAACTCACAATATGGTCCTACAAAAGCTAATTTAGAACGAAAAGTTGCACAAAAGAATAGATTGAAAAAGACCCACAAAACGTAGGCTAGATTCAAAATACGTCCAAAATTCAAAGTAGCGCCGAAATACTTACAAAATGCAACTGAAATTCAAAATACTTACAAAATGCAAATGAGATCGAAATTACGTACAAAATGCAATTGAGGTTCAAAATACTTACAAAATGCAATTGAAATTGAAAATGCACAATGCAATTCAGATTGAAATATCCCAGTTCCAATCCAAATTATTCACAAAGTGCAATTGAAATTCAAAATACTTACAAAATGCAATTGAAATTGAAAATGCTTACAAAATGTACGGTAGATTCAAACGACTCATGTGGATTGACAATACTTACAAAAAGCAATTTAGATTGAAAATACTTGACAAATGTAATTTAGATTCAAAATACCCACAAAATGCAATTGAGAATCAAAATATGTGCAAAATGCCCACCAAACAAAATGCAATTTAGATTCAAAATTCGTGCGAAATGCGGTTTTGGTTGAAAATACTTGCAAAATGCAATTGAAATTCAAAATACTCACTAAAAGGCCCGGCAACCTGCATTGAAAGACTTACTAAAAAGCAATTTTGATTGTCAATCTTTACAAAATGCAATTGAGGTTGAAAACAATCGCGAGATGTAATGTAGATCGAAAAAACTTACAAAATGCAACATAGATCAAAAATGCCTTAAAAAAAATCGCTAAAAGGGAATTTAGATACACGGTGATTCGAGTAACAAAAACATTGCGGGAATCTTAAAAGAGAAAAGGAAACAGAAGGAAAAGAGGAGAGGAGAGGGGAGAGAGGAGAAGGTCCGCCCCAAAGGGAAGGGACAAAAAGGGGAAAACGGACCCAGCTCAGGAATCCCTCGGGGTCGCCAACGCCCGAACTCACCAGCCGTGAGCCCCTGAGGGTGTAGCATTATCGACGGTGCACCAGAAGTGGTGGGGCTACATGCACCCTGCCTCCTTAAGGGCCTTGAGCACAAGGCAGGAGGTAAAAGGAAAAGAAAAAGAAGGCTGACCCCTCACAGAAGGAGGGTATCAGAAAGGAGGAGACAAGGGCCAATTAAGGCGGGAAAGTGAAAGACTCCCTAGGCCTCGGATAACCTAATACCGTCGGGGTCGGAAGAGAACAAGAGTTGACCAAGGGAGGTCGACAGGAAAGAAGAAAGAGAGGAGCCCGGCACAAGTAAGTGGAAGCAATGCCGGACTCAGCTGGGGCCCCGTGGTCGCCAACCCACAACCCACTAGATGTGAGCCCCTGGGGAGAAAATACTTACAAAATGCAGTTGAAATTGAAAATGCTTACAAAATGTACGGTAGATTCAAACGACTCATGTGGATTGACAATACTTACAAAATGCAATTTAGATTGAAAATACTTGACAAAATGTAATTTAGATTCAAAATACCCACAAAATGCAATTGAGAATCAAAATATGTGCAAAATGCCCGCCAATCAAAATGCAATTTAGATTCAAAATTCGTGCGAAATGCGGTTTTGGTTGAAAATACTTACAAAATGCAATTGAAATTCAAAATACTCACAAAGGTCGCTCCGCCATATTGAAAGACTTACTAAAAAGCAATTTAGATTGTCAATCGCGAGATGTAATTTAGATCGATTTAGATGGTTTGGGTGAACCTGAAGATGAGAAGCGAACTTAAAACTAGAACTAACTACTAACCTACATACTAGAAGAAGAAATGGAAAACTAAAGGAGAATAAGGCAAATAAAGGACTGGAGGAAAAGAAATGCCATCAACCCTCGTAGAAGGCGGATTGAGGGACTTGGAAGGAAGGAGAGCCATGAAAGGCAGATAGGAAAGTGAAAGAGGAGAGGGTCCGCCCCAAAGGTAAGGGACAAAAGGGGAAAACAGACCCAGCTCAGGAATCCCTCGGGGTCGCCAACTCCCGAACTCACCAGCCGTGAGCCCCTGAGGGTGTAGCATTATCTAGGGTGCACCAGAAGTGGTGGGGCTACATACACCCAGCCTCCTTGAGGGCCTTAAGCAGAAGGCAGGAGATAACATGGAAAGAAAAGGAAGGCCGACCCCTCGCAGAAGGAGGGAATCAGAAAAGATGAGACAAGGGCCAATTAAGGCGGGAAAGGAAGAGACTCCCTAGGCCTCGGATACCCTAATACCGTCGGGGTCGGAAGAGAACAAGAGTTGACCAAGTGAGGTCGACAGGAAAGAAGACAGAGAGGAACCCGGCACAAGTAAGTGGAAGCAATGCCGGACTCAGCTGGGGCCCCGTGGTCGCCAACCCACATCCCACTAAATGTGAGCCCCTGGGGGGCTACATAAAAGACATGATGAGCTGACACAACAATATTACAGACTGAGGGAGGAACACCATAGGGCGCAAACACAGAACACGAAGGTAGCCGACCAAGCCAAAGAGCTCACGAGCGATTACGGCGAGCTTTGTGGTGAATTTGTAGAGCTCCAAACTACTAACATTCATTTTGAGCTGGCAACAGGAAACCTCACAAAGCACACAGACGACATCTACATAGACACATTAACGCAGCAATTCGCACAAATGTCTATTTCAGACACCAACAAAACAAGGGGAAATGGGTCCGCCGTGGCCATAGGCCAGGAATCGGTCAGGCTAGCCTCCAACACCCTACAGGGCCAAGCGCACATGGACACACGTCCCTCAGCTCCGGTCCGGGAGGCAATTTTGCCAGACCGAGGGGCAGAACCTACGCCAACCCCCTCAGAACGGGCGAACGAGAGGGAGTTGACGCCAGGGCTCTCAGGCACACATCATAGCAGAGAGAAACCTGGAGGAAACCATGTCATGGGCTGAGGACGTAGAGCCCGTGCCACAGCACGGTAAGCCCACACAAACCTACACACATAGGCAGACGCAAGGGAAGGAGTCTACCGTGGCCATAGGCCAGAAATCGGTCAGACCACCCTCCAATACATTGCAAAAGCAATCACAGACAAATACACGACCCTTACCGCCAGTTCAGAGGGCAATTTCGCCAGAGCGAAAGCGGACACTAACATGTGCAACCCCAGTGCAAACACATACAGGGGGATTGTTTACAGTTCACCAGGGCGTCACACGCCCGCACACACTATCCTGCATCCGCACCAAAATACACGGGGTTTAAGGGTAATTTTACTACCCACCCCACGTGGCCAGGCAGACCGAAGGGCATACACGCGCACAGACACTAACAGGGCAGCAAAGGGCCAACACAGCCCTTCAGGCGACAGTATACCTACGCCTATTCACTGGCACTACGGGGAACGTAGGCTTAGGCCCGCTTTACTTAAAACACCCCTGAAAGATAGTAAAGAAGCCCCTCAATGGGAGCCTGAGGCCTATGCCTTCATAACAGGGCGCAGTAATTCACCCCGGCGGGCGAGAAAGCGCGCATTATAGTGAAATTCACTGACCGCGCACGCCCATGGATAAATATTCCCACACACAGAATTTTCCACATAAACTGCCGAAACGTTCCCAAGACCTTCACGGGGGCGCATACACACAATTAACATAGAAGACAGGTTCTACCCCTGTAGAGGGTAAACACCCAAAAACTCATGCACACAACTGTACAATTGCATGCATACAGATATATGTAATCCATAAGTATACGCTATTTCTTACACTGCCCATAGCAGGAATTTTTCTTGTCCCCTATGATGTCGCTCAAACTAAGCGTAAATATCATGGGATAACACGCACAGTTCAGGGGAAAATACTGCAACATATTTCTGAAGTCACACAGTAAACACAGCTATCATAAAAAGAGTATAAAACACTAACAAAACTGTCACAGAGACACAGGCCCAAAGGGCAACAGGAATGATCATCCTGAACAAAGACGGTCTCAAACCCGCGACCTTCTGAATACCAGGAGCGCAAGGTCGGGTAGCCATCCAATTGAAGGATACAGCAATAAGGGACAGTCACGCTAACAGGAATATATTCACCCCAGGCCTACAACAACACAAAATTTGGGGACACAATATATGAACAGAGGTAGGGTCTTTTATATGGCGAGAAGCCAAAGGCACATCCTGTATGCTCACAATAGAAAAGCGTGTCAGCAAAACCAACCAACACGTGCTCAACACATGTGATAAGCGGACCGCTGGACTAGGCGAGCAAGTACTTCCTACACAATTGAAACTTGACACTATCGCTAGTCAGCGATAAGACGTAATGGAACAAGGTGGCCTTCACAAGTATCAGACGGGCTAGAAGCACTTTCGCTCCAGCTGTAAAACACACAATCATTCACGCCATTTTCAAAGCCGGATAACTCCCGAAATTAAGATACGAGGGTCGTTCCGAATTATACAAAACACTCATACTAACTATTTTCGCACGTGTATCTTAAACACACAATACACGCCATGGTACATAAAACACACAAAAATGTGGTCCCGAGGCGTTAGCCTAAGCATTAGCCTAACGCACATGCGCACTCACAGAAATACGATACAAACGTGCCAAAAAGGAAGCTAGCCAATGACATTTTTGGCGCGACAACACAATCAGAGGCCACACTAGGGACGCACAAAATCCCAACAGACAACGCAGACATAAAACACGGAGCGCTACACGGGATCACGGGTCCGAATACCCAGTAAAACCGGACGCCGTGAAAAACAAAGAATTGACTAAAACAGACTTCAAGATTGTTTGTGGAGCAGGGTTTCATCCCCTTGTCTCCTACGCGGAAGTGAAGCAGGATCTCAGGATACAGCGGGACCAAGCCTAGATCCGCCAAGTCGTTGCCCCGGACGACAAGGTGAAGACGATTTAATATATAATAACAAATGAATAATACATAATGCATATGGAATGAATGCGATCATTCGGAATGAATGCGATCATTCGTCCCGTGCCCACATAAATGGATGACACCGAGTCTCCAGAGCTTAAATGGTAACGCACCGAGCGGCCAGAGATATTAAATAGGTATGCAACGGGCTGCCAAAAAGGGGTTTTGTGGGCAAACCCAATGATAAATACAAATGAATAATAAATGACAAACAATGCCAACAAAGGCAGGTATGAGATCAGCGGAAAGGATATCCGAGCGAGGCGTTTGCTCTTTAGCAGCGCAGTCGCCCAGGCCTATACTAATTATTAAGAAGGGGATGTCGACAATTAGTATTAAGGGAGGGGACTACGGGCCACTGCTGGGTTCCGGTCCCTATAGTAGGTCACAAGGGCCCCCGGAAGAGAAATCGACCGGACGAGCCTCCGATCAAAATTCTAGCATATAAGGTACAGTTCCATTCAAAGGCAACTTAGAATTAAGCAAATTTAATCAGCGCTGTCGCAAAACAGCAGCTACAGCACATTTCGGCACTAGACTAAGGACCATTTCGGCTTGTAAATACAAAATATATTTTTTTAGTATTAATTAATATAGCTTAGGTTAAATACTTTTTAACTAAGATTGAGCGTTCGGCACCTGGCAACTAAACTCGTTACCAGGGTAAGACCGACAATACATTAAAGTAAGATATAAATACGCGATGCGAACGCGACATCGAGCGTTCGGCACCTGGCAACTAAACTCGTTACCAGGGTAAGACCGACAATACATTAAAGTAAGTAGAAAATATGCAATGCGAGCGCGACATCGAGCGTTCGGCACCTGGCAACTAAATTCGTTACCAGGGTAAGACCGACAATACATTAAAGTAAGATATAAATACGCGATGCGAACGCGACATCGAGCGTTCGGCACCTGGCAACTAAATTCGTTACCAGGGTAAGACCGACAATACATTAAAGTAAGATATAAATACGCGATGCGAACGCGACATCGAGCGTTCGGCACCTGGCAACTAAATTCGTTACCAGGGTAAGACCGACAATACATTAAAGTAAGTAGAAAATATGCAATGCGAGCGCGACATCGAGCGTTCGGCACCTGGCAACTAAACTCGTTACCAGGGTAAGACCGACAATACATTAAAGTAAGATATAAATACGCGATGCGAACGCGACATCGAGCGTTCGGCACCTGGCAACTAAACTCGTTACCAGGGTAAGACCGACAATACATTAAAGTAAGATATAAATACGCGATGCGAACGCGACATCGAGCGTTCGGCACCTGGCAACTAAATTCGTTACCAGGGTAAGACCGACAATACATTAAAGTAAGTAGAAAATATGCAATGCGAGCGCGACATCGAGCGTTCGGCACCTGGCAACTAAATTCGTTACCAGGGTAAGACCGACAATACATTAAAGTAAGTAGAAAATATGCAATGCGAGCGCGACATCGAGCGTTCGGCACCTGGCAACTAAACTCGTTACCAGGGTAAGACCGACAATACATTAAAGTAAGATATAAATACGCGATGCGAACGCGACATCGAGCGTTCGGCACCTGGCAACTAAACTCGTTACCAGGGTAAGACCGACAATACATTAAAGTAAGATATAAATACGCGATGCGAACGCGACATCGAGCGTTCGGCACCTGGCAACTAAATTCGTTACCAGGGTAAGACCGACAATACATTAAAGTAAGATATAAATACGCGATGCGAACGCGACATCGAGCGTTCGGCACCTGGCAACTAAATTCGTTACCAGGGTAAGACCGACAATACATTAAAGTAAGTAGAAAATATGCAATGCGAGCGCGACATCGAGCGTTCGGCACCTGGCAACTAAACTCGTTACCAGGGTAAGACCGACAATACATTAAAGTAAGATATAAATACGCGATGCGAACGCGACATCGAGCGTTCGGCACCTGGCAACTAAATTCGTTACCAGGGTAAGACCGACAATACATTAAAGTAAGATATAAATACGCGATGCGAACGCGACATCGAGCGTTCGGCACCTGGCAACTAAATTCGTTACCAGGGTAAGACCGACAATACATTAAAGTAAGTAGAAAATATGCAATGCGAGCGCGACATCGAGCGTTCGGCACCTGGCAACTAAATTCGTTACCAGGGTAAGACCGACAATACATTAAAGTAAGTAGAAAATATGCAATGCGAGCGCGACATCGAGCGTTCGGCACCTGGCAACTAAATTCGTTACCAGGGTAAGACCGACAATACATTAAAGTAAGTAGAAAATATGCAATGCGAGCGCGACATCAAGCGTTCGGCACCTGGCAACTAAACTCGTTACCAGGGTAAGACCGACAATACATTAAAGTAAGATATAAATACGCGATGCGAACGCGACATCGAGCGTTCGGCACCTGGCAACTAAACTCGTTACCAGGGTAAGACCGACAATACATTAAAGTAAGATATAAATACGCGATGCGAACGCGACATCGAGCGTTCGGCACCTGGCAACTAAATTCGTTACCAGGGTAAGACCGACAATACATTAAAGTAAGATATAAATACGCGATGCGAACGCGACATCGAGCGTTCGGCACCTGGCAACTAAATTCGTTACCAGGGTAAGACCGACAATACATTAAAGTAAGTAGAAAATATGCAATGCGAGCGCGACATCGAGCGTTCGGCACCTGGCAACTAAACTCGTTACCAGGGTAAGACCGACAATACATTAAAGTAAGATATAAATACGCGATGCCAACGCGACATCGAGCGTTCGGCACCTGGCAACTAAATTCGTTACCAGGGTAAGACCGACAATACATTAAAGTAAGATATAAATACGCGATGCGAACGCGACATCGAGCGTTCGGCACCTGGCAACTAAATTCGTTACCAGGGTAAGACCGACAATACATTAAAGTAAGTAGAAAATATGCAATGCGAGCGCGACATCGAGCGTTCGGCACCTGGCAACTAAATTCGTTACCAGGGTAAGACCGACAATACATTAAAGTAAGTAGAAAATATGCAATGCGAGCGCGACATCAAGCGTTCGGCACCTGGCAACTAAACTCGTTACCAGGGTAAGACCGACAATACATTAAAGTAAGATATAAATACGCGATGCGAACGCGACATCGAGTGTTCGGCACCTGGCAACTAAATTCGTTACCAGGGTAAGACCGACAATACATTAAAGTAAGTAGAAAATATGCAATGCGAGCGCGACATCGAGCGTTCGGCACCTGGCAACTAAATTCGTTACCAGGGTAAGACCGACAATACATTTAGATAAATATGCGACGCGAACGCGATACAGAGCGTGCGGCACCTGGCGGCTAGATGTTGCCAGGATAAGTCCGACAAATCCATAAAATAGCAATAAGTACACATAACGGGGCGGAGGCACTGAAGCCGTCCGACCCATCAGCGAGGTACACGGTACAGCCACTGGAGCTGACCGACCCCGATAATACGCGAGACGTCCGAAGAGGTCTCAAGGGCGGTGGCATTATCCAAGCCGACCCTTAAAACAGCGCTGCGCGACATGTGCGCGCGTTAACACATTTGGCCAAGGGCATATTACCAATGTTCTTTATATTACAGATTTGAGCTCCATCGCTACGGCCGAGACCATCGAAAACCTCGGTCACAGGTAATGGCTATGCGCAAAGGCAGCATAATTCTCCTATAACACAACACTTGTTACACTACACTGTCCTATAGCGGGCTACACACTTACAAATACACTGGAGAAGGAGAGAGCAGTACAGATAACATGGTAAGATCCAGCCGGCTTAGACTAAAATAGACTAAGTGACGCCAAGGTAGAATATATGTCTTATGTGCACTAAATAGGTTTAATATTGTGCCCTTGCAGCAAGAAATATGCAAATCACAGTATGCCAGCATTGCTCAATTCGGGATTTTTTCGGGGCTGCGGTAAGTTCTCCCACTCTGTGACTTACATATTTTGGATTAAATAGAGGATACACTTGCAAAAATAACAACAAAATCAACTCCTATTTTAACACATTTAATTGATCAAAAATTATGGCGCTACAAACAAATAAACACATAAACTACTGACCAATATCATTCTACTTGTCCAAAGTGAACAAGGAATAGCATAAAAATAAAACAAATATTAGATTAAAACACATGGTTTTCTTTAAAACCAACAATTCACGATTATTTTCACTTCCATAAAGTACTTATCTTAAAGTTCCAAATAACTACGAGCTTCTTTGGCTCGATACTTTCCCATAATAATGGTGTCATATTTTTGTACACCTCAAGAATTATTTTATCTTTTCTTATCATCAAAACAAATATATAATTACATTTAAACTTACATGTTAATTATTCACTTCAATATTTGGGCATATCACATGTTCTCCATATTTACTATCTCTCTCAAGTTTTGCAAATTCACTACGGTGATCGGGAAAACTATTTGTGTACTCTAGAGTTATAAAGATTACTTGACAAAGTCAAAAAACTATGATCACTCCCGAAACCTAGTTATCTTCACAAAACTCGTGGATTCCTATTTTCCATCCAATATTACAATAGGGATTTTATTTAATTCATTTGTCTTATAAGACCATTATCACATAAGAAAACTACGATCTGAATTGGCAAGCGATGATATCAATCTACAAGGACCTCGGTTCAACGCCCGGGTCATTAACAACTTTAAACACTCACGGTGTATTTAACACATCTACAAGACGGTTTTTACCCACCCTCGCTCTATGAGGGTCAGGCCATTATACTCGGGCGTGATTTATGACAAGGAAAGCGACTCTCTGCCTAACCTACGGTGGCAGCTCTCTTCAATGCTTTAAAACAAACCTTCACATTATTCTCAGTTCTGTGGAGAGACCTGGCTTTTACTTCACTTATTTCCATTCAACAATATTATTTGGCTCATAAACCACTTTCGTAACCTTGGCATTTATTAATTATGAGAGGGTCCTCATTGATTGGGAAGATTAATACACATTCTACGACGAATAATTAGGGGCTTTAACAACAAAAGGATTCTAGGTTCGAATCTCTTAACATGCCTCGGGAACATTTCCACATTTGGAGGACTTATACAAGACGCGATTTAAAGTCGGCCGTGGCCTACATGACATACGCTCAATAATACCATACATTAGCTCCCTTTTAAATAATACACACATGGCCTCGTGATCTACGTCACAATTAGAGGACTTACAACATATCTCAATTCACTGCAATCAACTACCCTCCATAAGTAATTTACCAAGTACTTTAACTTTTACGCGTTCCTAGCGTAACTTTTTATTTAATTGCGTTCCATTACGTTACACATTACTTTACGGCCGAATGTCTTCCAAAGAACTGATAAATTTCATAGTAACAATTGATACATATCTTAATTCTTATATTAATCTTTTCCGTTGACAATAAATCGCTCCCTTTTTAAGAACACGCATTCACATCATGTCTTATACATTTGTTAAGGCTTCAACGCTCTATATTTTTATATCATTCAATTTAATCTTTATTTAGATTTCTTTACCTTGTTATTCACATTATGTTTTCATTCCTTACAAAAGCTCAAAAGCTATTTCTTTCATATAATTCAAATTTACCTTTATGTAAATATCTTTGTTATAATTATTATTATCACGCTTGCTTTTATAACATTCATTAAATACTGACATTTTATTCCATGCATTTCCTCTACAGGATTTATTATTTCACATAATTATTTATTATTTCTTAAAACTTTATTTTCGTTCAGATCGCGTTCTTAATTAGTTATTATTCATTTAAAAACATCCCTTCTACTCAAAACTCCGGTGGAATTGTACACAAAAATTTTCCCGACACCAAAACATAATGAAAATCTTTACTTACATGTTTAAGGCCGCTTTCTGACCTTTATTCTCGTTTGATGTGACATTTTGGCTCACCTTCTTGACCTACTCCATATTGTACAATCTCATCTTATGTACAGAAATTTCTTGACACATATTCACTATATTTAACACTGACAACATTTTTTTTTTTAATACACTGGTGTATCCGTTTTGAACACACATTAAAACACTAAAAAATATTACTCTGGTACATATTATAACACATATCACTGTGCATAAAACGCTTTCACTTTACCTAAAACACTTAAAATGATACTCTTATTTCTTTTCTTACAATATTTACACTTCACTCCTATCACACGGGTGTATCTCAACGATTTTTACAATTTCTGTCGGCTGTTGATGATCCCTGATGTGAATCCTATCGACCTGCATTGGACGTGTGATTTTACTCGTTCAAAGTTGCTCCCTCCTACAAAGGAAACTACTGGTTTCAGTCTCTCAAAACCGCTTCTATTGTCTATTACTCGGCTTTACTTTATCTGCTTTAACTAGGCGATAAATGTATTTTCTTTGCCGTCACCTCTATTTATATATGGTGGTCTATCGCACCCTATAGTTTCTATATCTTGGCCTCCCTTCGAGGACCGTATACTGTCTATCGTATATTTTTGACGTTTTCTCACTAGAGTACGTTTCCCTCTGGTTTCGAAGCTAAGTTCCTAAGTTCCTTTCGCTTGAACTTCTATCTTTCGCGATCGTAATTACTGTTTATTCTTGTCCTTTACAGGACTTAATGTCTTTAACAATGTCTTTACTAGACGTAACGCCGTTTATTTGTTGAAGTTCTTATAACTTCATAACTGTATTGAACTAGTATTCTTCTGGAACTCGAAGTTCCCTACTGATCGCTGTGTCTTACTTTGGCGATATTGCTTTCAAGTCCGTATATTTAATGTTCTTTATAATTTAGGACTCTTCAAAGTCTCGAACTGCTAACCCTCAGCGTAGCGTACTTATATCGTAACTGGTCTACACTCGGTGAACTTGTAGCCTAGCCTCCCACAGGCTCTGGATCGATGTCTGATACAGCTTAACGTCCCCCTCACGGGCTCTTGAATACTGCGTATACGATGTGGTGCAGCACTTCCGCTCACGGAATGCTCGTAGACTGAATGATTATGATGCTCCAGCGTCCCCCTGGACGGACTAATACTGCATGTACTGATACAGCGTGACGTTCCCCTCACGGGCTCTCGTAGACTGCATGATTGGCTTGGTGAGGCCAGGAGTTTTATACCTTTCAGTCACAAAAAGATAAAATCCTAGTCCTTTTCGTGACCAACTTCTGAACTTATTTTATTTATCGTATGATGTTAACACAACACAATCACCTACATAAATACAGATTCATATAACACAGCAATAATACTAACAAATTATATAAATTATAAAGCAGATAAAAAAAAATTATAAATCAACGTCCAACTCGTTGATCCATTTGACAGCCTCAGTTGTAGCAGAATGCAGGTCCTCCAGACTTCCTGGAAAAACTCGGAGAGGACATTCCAGTACTAAGTGCTCCATTGTCTGTGGAATGTCAGCGCAATCGCAATTCGGTGAGTCTTTCCAACCCCATTTGTGGAGAACAGAAGCACATCTTCCCAAGTCACACCTAATACGATTGAGTCTAGTCCAGGTATGTCTGGGCAGATTGAAGCCAGCAAGTTTTATGTGAGGATCCTCAACGTTCACGATGCCTGGTGGTGTAGATGTTGTCCACTCAACCCGCCAATTTTCATTAGGTTTAAAATTTCTGCTTGTTAAATCCAAGGCAGTTTTCCATGCAGGTTTACGGGATTTCAATCTAGATGGGCCAAGATGTTTCATGTCTTCATGTATTGGGAGGGCCTTGTTATTTTGCACTCTCGACCAAAGATGAACCAGATTTTTCTGCCTTCTGATATGAGGAGGTGCGATATTACTCAGCACTGGTAACCACTGGACTGGAGTAGGAAGTAGTGTTCCAGATACAATACGCATGCTCTGTCGGAGCTGAACATCCACCCGTTGAGTGTGGCAGCTATTAAGCCATACCCCAGAGCAAAACTCGGCTGAAGAATAGATTAGCGCAAGAGCAGTTGTTCTCAGAGTGTTGGCATCCGCTCCCCATGATGTTCCAGCCAGGCGCTGAAGGAGGTTATTGCGGCTCTTCAATTTCGCAGCAGATTTACACAGATGGGTTTTGTAGGTCAGAGATCTATCCAAAGTCATTCCCAGATATTTAGGGGTGCTATTATACTGTAATTCTTTACCTCTAAAATTGACTCTAGGATGGTAATTTGCATGCCTGTTGTCCAGATGGAAAGCAGTTATCTCACTTTTCTGAGGATTTGGTTGTAAGCGCCATTTTGTGAAAAAGTCATCCAGGACTTTGAGGTCTTGGGTGAGAACGGCCTCAGCTTCTGCGAAATTAGCATGTTGAACAGTGAGGTTGATATCGTCCGCATACATGAACTTGCGGGCTACTGTTTTCGGAAGATCATGGGTGTACAGATTAAAAAGAATGGGTGAGAGAACAGAACCTTGCGGCAGGCCATTATTCAGTTTACGGAATCGGCTTTTGTTCTGCTCAGAGTAGACTTGGAACAATCTGTTACTTAGCATGTTGTCTAACAAGTTCATAATCTTTAAACAAGGAACAGCCTTGATCAATTTCAATAGCAATCCCTCCTTCCAAACAGTATCATATGCTGCTGTGAGATCCAGAAAGGCTGATACGCTCTTCAGTTTCTTCTCAAACCCAGCTTCCACAAAGGTGGTCAGGGAAAGATGATGATGATGATAATTGTTGTTTTAAGGGGCCTAACATCTAGGCTATCGGCCCCTGATGGTTTGGGTGATCGTGAAGATGAAAATGAAATGCAAACTTAAAACTAAAACTAACTACCAACCTACATACTAGAAGAAGAAATGGAGAACTAAGGGAGAATAAGGAAAATAAAGGACAGGAGGAAAAGAAATGCCCTCAACCCTCGAAGAATGCGGATTGAGGGACTTGAAAGGAAGGAGAGCCATGAAAGGCAGATAGGAAAGTGAAAGAGGAGAGGGTCCGCCCCGAAGGTAAGGGACAAAAGGGGAAAACGGACCCAGCTCAGGAATCCCTCGGGGTCGCCAACTCCCGAACTCACCAGCCGTGAGCCCCTGAGGGTGTAGCATTATCTAGGGTGCACCAAAAGTGGTGGGGCTACATACACCCTGCCTCCTTAAGGGCCTAGAGCACAAGGCAGGAGGTAAAAGGAAGAGAAAAAGAAGGCTGACCCCTCGCAGAAGGAGGGTATCAGAAAAGATGAGACAAGGGCCAAATAAGGCGTGAAAGGAAGAGACTCCCTAGGCCTCGGATACCCTAATACCGTCGGGGTCAGAAGAGAACAAGAGTTGACCAAGTGAGGTCGACAGGAAAGAAGACAGAGAGGAGCCCGGCACAAGTAAGTGGAAGCAATGCCGGACTCAGCTGGGGCCCCGTGGTCGCCAACCCACGCCCACAAGATGTGAGCCCCTGGGGGGGGTCAGGGAAAGAACTTGGTCACTGCAATCACGGCCAGGTCGGAATCCTGCTTGTTCAATTGGGATCAGTGCCTCAATCGCTGGCGCTATTCTACTCAGGATCAATCTTTCCAGGAGCTTGAATGTCACAGATAGCAATGCTATTGGACGGTAACTTTGAGGTAAGTTCGGGTCTTTCCCTGGTTTTAAAAGGGCAATGATTTTGGTCTTCTTGAAGATTGCAGGTAACTTTCCTGATTCTAGTATACAGCTGAAAAATATAGCCAACCATCGTTTTGTAGCTGGACCACAGTTCTTTAATAATTCTGGATAAATCCCATCTAATCCTGCAGCTTTTCCATTTTGAAGAGAGATTAAACCTTCTTCCACTTCCTGTACAGAGAAGGGTCTCGAATATGTATCATGTGGCTGAGCTGAGCGTATGGCTTGCCTAAGCTTTGTTTTCACCAACCGGTTGAACTTCTTGTTCTTTGCTGTTCTAGAGGTTTGGACAATATGGTTAGCTATCGCATTTACATTAATAGATGTAGGTGTTTTCGATGGTATGGAAGCGGAATCTAGTTTCCGTATCAGAGACCACGCCTTCCTGCTGGAATGGGTGAAGTTTAAACCTTCAACAGTATTTATCCATCTCTCTCTTCTACCTCTGTCAAGTGATTGAAGAAGTTCAGTAGCTTTCTCCCTGCTGCTATTTTCATTATACTCTTCTTTCAGTCTGTTGGACTCCTCATTCCATCCTGGTATATACTCCTTCCTGAAGCCTCTCGGAATAGATCGTTTGGCTGCTGCTTTTATTAGACCTATGAACCTTAAGTAGTTTTCAGGTACCGCTTGAATCCATCTAATGTTGGCATCTGAGTATTTTGCATAGGTTTCCCAATCTGCCTTCAGAAAGTTCCAGCGAGGACGAGGTGTGGAATGAATAACAGGAATCTGTACTCCAATTTTGTATATTACTGGCCTATGCTGACTATGGGGAAAGTCTTGAAGCACTTGTCGCCGAATGCGAGGTACGGGAGTTGTAAGGCTATTGGAAACAAAGCATAAATCAGGTGAGTAATCTTGGTTCCATCGAGCTGAGTGAAATGTGCCCCTGTCTTTAGGGTCATACATCTGGGTAAGGTTATGTACTTCAGCCCATTCCGTCAGTTTAGTCCCATTTTCGTCATTCTGACAATAGCCCCAAGATGTATGATGACTGTTGAAATCCCCTATGATAATATTTTCGTTAGTAGGGACTATGGATATAGGGTCAGGCCAGGATGTGGATGGAGGTTTATATATATTTGTGACCACAGTATTCTCTATTTGTACTGATGTGGAGAAGAAAGTGTGACAATCACTGATTGGATGGACAGTATACTGGTATATATCGCTCTTAATGTAAGTGGCGATACCATACTGAGCATGGTGTTGCATTGCTATCGGTTTGTATCCAGGTATTCTTCCTCGAGCTAACAACTGTTCGTCATTTTCCGTGTGCGTTTCCTGCAATACTACAATGTCAACTGCGTTGTCCTCTAAGAACTAATTGTCGCACAATTATAAAAATCGTATCTCCAGACAGCTCGTCTTCCAAACGTAAAATAATCTTCCTGTGCATGGAAATCGATCGTGCATTTCCGAGATATTAATTAATTTCTCGTCCTCAACTGTGTGGGTGGTGCTGTTCTTTTTTTATTCTCCCACTCCTTGGGTCTCGGTGAACCCCCAATGACGTCTACTTGCGTTTGCAGTTTTCTCCTGTGCAATTTTTACAAGGTTTTTCTTTACACAAAAATCTCTAATCCAAATTGATTCACCGTACTGTATCTGTTTACTTATTTTTATACTCGTAAACGGGTTAAATTTAATTATGATGATGATGATAATTGTTGTTTTAAGGGGCCTAACATCTAGGTTATCGGCCCCTGATGGTTTGGGTGATCGTGAAGATGAAAATGAAAAGCGAACTTAAAACTAAAACTGATGATGATAAGTGTTGTTTTAAGGGGCCTAACATCTAGGTTATCGGCCCCTGATGGTTTGGATGATCGTGAAGATGAAAATGAAATGCGAACTTAAAACTAAAACTAACTACCAACCTAGATACTAGAAGAAGAAATGTAAAACTAAAGGAGAATAAGGCAAATAAAGGACAGGAGGAAAAGAAATGCCCTCAACCCTCGAAGAAGGCGGATTGAGGGACTTGGAAGGAAGGAGAACCATGAAAGGCAGATAGGAAAGTGAAAGAGGAGAGGGTCCGCCCCAAAGTTAAGGGACAAAAGGGGAAAATGGACCCAGCTCAGGAATCCCTCGGGGTCGCCAACTCCCGAACTCACCAGCCGTGAGCCCCTGAGGGTGTAGCATTATCTAGGGTGCACCAGAAGTGGTGGGGCTACATACACCCTGCCTCCTTAAGGGCCTAGAGCACAAGGCAGGAGGTAAAAGGAAGAGAAAAAGAAGGCTGACCCCTCGCAGAAGGAGGGTATCAGAAAAGATGAGACAAGGGCCAATTAAGGCGGGAAAGGAAGAGACTCCCTAGGCCTCGGATACCCTAATACCGTCGGGGTCAGAAGAGAACAAGAGTTGACCAAGTGAGGTCGACAGGAAAGAAGACAGAGAGGAGCCCGGCACAAGTAAGTGGAAGCAATGCCGGACTCAGCTGGGGCCCCGTGGTCGCCAACCCACGCCCACAAGATGTGAGCCCCTGGGGATAAATTTAATTATTCCTGTTCTGACTCAGCAGCGAGGTTGCCATATTCCTGCAACGTAAGAGCAATTTCCGAGTCCAGCTTCTTCGTCTTACAGTCAAAACTTTCCACTCGTTCTAATAATATCCATGACTGGCTCCTTATAAATGTCAAGAGGCATGAGCTCATCTAAGGAACACCTGGCCCTAGCGCTTGCACAATGTTAAGCTATAATCCTGGCTTGAAATCTCTCTCCGTTCCCTTAGAAACTGTATGATTCTTTCATTCTTTTCTCAAAGTACATGGATTCGACTCCCTTTGAGGCCTATGGTACATGGGTTCATCTCTCCCCTCCTTAGGTAAATAAATTTTCGAAAAATTTTGAGGAAATTTATTTTAATTATCCAAAAAAAATATCTTATTTTTCCTTTTTAACTGTCGAAGCCATCATAACGTTATCCGTACCTTCTGATTTTTCTTCTTTAAAAATCCCACGATAATTTGATTTCTTTCATCTTTTTAAGTCATATCCGGTAATTGTGTCGGTTGGGTACGCTCTGTCCCTACCCTTTCTTTCTCCTTTTTATTTGTCTGGATATTAGGTTTCCAGAACCTCATTCTTCTTTACGGGTGTGGTCTATCCCTACCCGTTCCCTTGTTTCATCATTCTCCTTCCTTAAATTGAAATTTTCTTCTTCAATAAAATCAATTATTTCTTTTATTTCCCAATATAATTTCTCCAATTCGCATTCGCACTCGAATGTTTGAGCTCTGTTTCCTTTTTCTATCTCATTCTCGTTTCTATCAAAATTGGATTCTTCATCTCTAAATGTTTCCATAACCAGGGCTTGTTCATTGGCTTCATCGAAGTCTTCGGGAGGGTAATACACTTTTAAATTTGCTGAATTCATGGTCACTTCATGATTCGTTTCACAGTGCCGAATTCTATAGGCATTATTTCTCAAATCCCTTATTATTTGATACGGTCCGTGGTACATTTTCTGGAACTTTTTGTACACGCGGTTCCCTAGATCCGAAATGGCGGGTCTTTTTACTAACACCATTTCCCCTGCTAATAATGGCCGATGATACCTCTTGTGCCTTTTTCGTCTTTGTCTCCTGTCGGCTTGAGCTTTTAGATGCTCAAAGGCTCTTCTTATACGTACATCTCTTCCAGGCTGAGCGTCTGCTGGCCTAGGAATTACCAGACTCCAAGGTCTCTCTGGTTGCTCATTCCGATGTAACGTTATTGGTATCTCTCCCGTAGATTCATGGATTGTGTTGTTTATACAAAATTCGATAATATCCAAGATATCTATCCACTTCCAATTTTCTTCGGCACAGTATATCCTACAATAATTGGCCGTCTCCCTCATCACTCTTTCTACAGGATTTGCCTCAGGATGGCGAATACTTGACAAAATCTGACGTATTCCAAGTCTTTCTAATTCTTGTCTGAACTCTACACTGGTGAAACAACTACCGTGATCCGACAACAAATTCTCAGGTTTTCCCAGAATCGGTATCACTTTTTCTTTGAGTCGTTTTAACACCTGTTTGGTACTAGTCTTCTGTATGGGAGCAAGGACAACCATTTTAGTGAAGACATCCATAGCCACCATTATGTGTCGATTTCCTCTTCTTGCCTTTGGCAAAGGTCCGAAGTTATCAATAGATATGATTTGACCTGGCCTTTCGGGCAACAATGGTATAGGCTTTTGTCTCATCAGAAATGCATTTGGTTTGATCCTTTGACATAAATCACATGTCTTTAGCGTGTCCCTTACAGTTTCTCTCAGTCTCGGCCATACAAATGCTTCTTTCAGCATCGAGACTGTTTTGTCGACTCCCATATGTCCGAACGATCTATGGGCTAGCCATACTATTTTCCTCTGCAAAATTGCAGGTACAACAATCCTTAATCGTGTATGGTCAGAGTCCACAAACTTATATAATAATCCATTATAAAATGTGTAATCTTGAGCTATCTTATTAGCTTCTGTGTACGCTGGTGTTCCCCTTATCAAACTTCCTTCGAGGAAAGATATGAGCATGTTCATCCATGGATCCTCACGTTGCCGTTGACTAATGCTCCTTAACTCATTTAGAGTACGCTGATCCCTGTCTTCCAAATCAATAGCCATTACTTCCTCTTCTGTGGACTCTGGCTGTCTACTTAAGTAGTCTGGAACTATATTTTCTTTTCCTGGGCAGTATTCTATCTTTACATCAAACTGTTGAATGTATAAAGCCCAACGCATCAACCTTTGACTGGATAGATCAGTCTTCATCAAAAAGGTTAAGGCTTTATGATCCGTTCTTAAAATGACCTGAAACCCATATACGATCTTTCGCCAATATTGCAGCGCGTGCAATATCGCTAACAGCTCAATTTCGCTGATCGTATAATTTTTCTCGTGTGGTTTCAGTCTCCGACTTGTGAAAGCTAGATAATTTTTCTTATCAGGGTTATCCGGGTTTTCCTGATATAGCATTGCCCCTATTCCAATCTGGGATGCATGTGTTTGAATTATAAATTTCTGATTAAAATCAGGATATCCTAGCTTCACATCGTTTAAGAGCATTTCCTTGGCCTCCACGAATGCTTTTTCTGTTTCCTCCGTCCATTTCCACTTGCCCCCTTCTTCAGAAGGTCCTGTAGTGGTGCAACAGTTTTTGTGTATGATGGACAATGTCCTGAGAAGAACCCAATCAATCCCAAAAACTGGCGAACGTTCTTCACCTTCAAAGGCCTTGGAAAATCCCTTATCGATTCCAATTTGCATGGATATGGTTTAACACCATCCTTATCAATCACATGCCCTAAAAATGTTACTTGCCTTTGACAAAAATTTGACTTCTTTAAATTGATTTTAAAATTTGCCCTTCTTAAGTCTTCCAGTAATTTCTTCAATTTTTCTAAATGTTCCTCAATATTCTCCGAGGTAAGCAAAATATCATCCACATAACGGATAGTGCACTCTTTCACTTCCTCTGACAGGTTTCGATCAAGCGCTCTTATTAAGGCAGATCCCGCGGTCTTCAATCCAAACGGACATCTCCTAAAGCAATAGGTTTGTTGGTCGAACTGAAATCCAGTCAACAAGCTGGTTTTCTCTTCCAGTTCGAGATGATGATACGAAGAAGTCATGTCAATATTTGTGAAAATCTTCTTGCCTTTGAACTTCCTCAGTATTTCTTTTATGGGTGGTGCCGAATCATTTTCTGGTATGATTTTTGCATTTAAATTTCTGGCATCTAGACACACCCTTACTGAGATATCCGGTTTGCTCACAATCACTAATGGACTAACATATGGTGTCGCCATCTTTTCTATAACACCTGCATTCATCATCTCCTGCAGTGTTTTCTTAGTTTGTGGGTAATGTTTTTCCGCAACCGGGTATGGTTTTTGTCTGAACGGTGCCCAATCATTGACTTGGAACGCGTATTTAAAATTTTCAATCTTCCCTGGCTTGGAATCAAATACGTCCCTAAAATTCAATAATAATTTCTTTAATTGTTCCTTATTTTCGAGGTTCACTTTAGCTTCCTCTACTTTTCCTGACAGGTTGGTCTCGAACTCAGTTTCCAAATTATCTTCGAGTTCTATGTTGAGGACCTCAAATATCCTTTCTATGTCCTTACAACCTTCTTCCGTTACTTCTTCCACATGCCATACCTGTTCTCCTATTTTCACATCCTGTTCCTGTAGGTTAATGTTTTGTTCATCCACATCCTCTCTTTGGATTCTAATGCAGTTTTGCGCTAGGTCTATGATGACCTTGTTCTCACGGATAAAATCAATACCTAATATGACATTATACGGTAATTGATTTACCAGCAAAAAGCATTTCGAAATTTCAGCATTACCCATGATCAGATCAATGTATACCTGAAATTTGCATGTTAAAGATTTTTCAGGGATAATTCGCTCAATCTTTACACTTGATGTGGGGATTTTTAATACGCGGCCTCTTGTTTCCAATCCATTCAGAAGGGTTTGCGTAATTAAACTTATTGTTGATCCGGTATCAATCAATGCCCTGACCAGTAATCCTTCCATTCTTAGCATAATTATGGGTAATTCTCTTTTGATAGGTGGGATTCCTTCCACATCCTCATTAATTAGCTCATCTGGTCTTGCTATCCAATTCACAATTTCTACCTCCTCCCAGCTCCTGGTATGTTTCCACTTTTGACGATTTAAATTTGGAGTTTTTTTTTATCCTGAGGGCTCCCTTTTCCCTCATTCTTTAACTGAGCTTGTAGTTCCAAGCTTTGAGCTCCATCTAGTCGGTCGGGTGATTTTCGGTTCTTGATTGCCTCACTCCAACGGACTTTTTGCCTTTCAGGTTCGTCTGGTCGTTCGTTCATGTAACGAAGACTTTCCTGATATCTTTCCTCTATTTCGGCCCGATATTCATCATCCCTATCCTCTGGCCTTACGTTCCTTCGGGGATAATTCTCCCATTTCTTTCTGTTTTCTTGCCTTTGATGGTTATTGTTATAGGGTCGGCTCTCTTGTTGCCTATAACCCGTATTCCTAGGATGTCTTCCTCGATATCCTCCTCTGTGGTATGGCTGTATTCCTCTAGGCTCTTGGTGCCCATACTCTCGACCTAGTCCTTGAGTATCAGTGCTGGTGGACTGATTCCTGGTCGATGGTTTTTCGCTGGTTTCCTGACTGCTGGCCATGTGTACCTGTTCAGTCTGTCTTTGGTGCCTAGGAGTTACGTGTGACGTCGTCATGTCTAATTGACGTAATACACTCTCCACTTCCACAGCACTTCTGGCTTTGGATGAGATTAACAGCCTCTGAATCTCATATGGAAGTTGTCTTGCAATGACGGCACACAGGTCGTTCTCAGCTGGAGCAATGTCAAGTTCGCGGAATTTACACAGCTGAGCGGTAAAAAATTCCGAGTACTTAGTTGGTGCATTTGTGCTGTACTTCCTAGAGTACAGATCTAGCCTCAAATTCTCCTGGACGTCTGCTGCCCAATATCGTTTTAAAAAGGCTTCTCTAAAGCCTTCCACCGTATCAAAGGTGTACCTGAAGCTTCTGAACCAGGTGAGACAATCACCTGCCAACAACTTCTCAATAGCTCTCAGTCTCCGATCCTGAGGAACCTTCATTTCGTTTAAGTACTCTGCGACTTCCTTTAGCCAGTATTTTGGAGTAATTGACATGTTATTACCCGTAAATTTTACCGGTCTGTCCTCATTCGATTTGATAATGTTTATTATCTGACCATTTGTCTGGTTCATGTATGGGGTTGACATCGCCATCGGATATCCTGGGTTCTTGTAAGGGCTCTCCCCTCCTAAGTCCCTATCGGTATCTGTGCCTTGTTCACGGGAATCTACCCATCCTGTCTTTGGAAACTCCTCCTGATTCTCAAATTCTAATTTCCTTTCCCTTCGGGCACTTTCTTCATTAGCCATGAGTTGGATTTCCATTTGACTGTTCTTATGTTCAGTCCTCTCCAACCGGGATCCTAATTCATTTTGAATTCTTTCCTGATTTTTCTTACTGGTTTCCAGTTCTTGTTCGAGTTGGTTTTTGTCGTTCCTGAAGCTATTCCTGATTTCATTTAAGTGTTCTGCTACCTCTTTCTTGATGACCATGACCTGTTCTGTTATAATTTCTGGTTTAACGTCACCTCTGGTATCTAGGTCTTCTCGTATTTCCTTTATCTTTTTCTCCATCTCTCTTTGTCCTTTGACCATATTTACTTTAATTCCTTCCAGTTTTTCCTCAGTTTTCCCTTGACTCTTATATAATATCATCAAGTCATTTTGGATCTGGCCTACTTCCATATGAGTTTTTCCTACTTCGACCTTTAATGTTCCGATGGTTCCCTGAACATCATTAATACCCTGACTTATTTCATCTATCTTATGGGTACTTTCCTTACTTTCGTCCTCTCGTTTTCTTTCACTCTGGAGATGCCCCTCGTATATACCTAATCTTCGATTTATTTCACCCTCATACTTCTTTAAGTTATCATCTACCTGCCCGGTAAACAGCTCAAATTGACTTTTCATATCCCGCGCATCCTTTTGATTTTTCATCTCAGTTACTTCGGTCTGAACTACACCGATTTTGTTCTCGAGGGTTCCTACTTTCTCCTCAACCTTTCCAAATCGGGTTCCTAGCTCATTCACACTTTGTTTTATTTCATCCCGGGATGTTTTACAGATATCGCTGTTAGATTTTATCTGATCTTCTAACTTTTTCTGCACACCTTGAATCTGGGTTACAAGTTTCTTTTCGCACTCATCACCCTTCTTTTCCATGTTACTTAATTTAGTTTCCATGGAAATCAAACTTTTATTTAAATTTCCAAAATTTTCTTGACATTTAGTTTGGGACTCTCCCATACTTTCGTTCAAAGCCTGTATTTGGGCTTGCAATCCTGAATGAAATTCTTTATTTTCCTCTTTAATCTCACTTGCGATTTCCCCTTTTAACTCATTTAACTTGTCCCCAAACTTAGTGTCAAAATCTTGAAATTTGGTATTCATTGTTTCTTCTAAAACCTCTCTGAGTCCATTTGACCCCCTTTTTATTCCCTCAATTTCAGCCTTCACTTCATCGTTCATTTTTATACAGTTAACCTCGATATCTACTAATTTAGTCCCCATATTAGCACTATCAGTTTTTAGTGACTCTAAACTCTCATTTATGGATTCGAACACTTTGTTATTTTCATCCTTTTGGAGGCCCAATGTATTGTTTATAGCCTCCAACTTCTCATTGTTATCGGCTTTTATAGCCTCCAAAAGCCGTTGCATCTCTTCACTCAATGCCATCTTATTAGAATATAGTGGGCTACTAATGCCACATCGCTAGAACATGCTTGAGAGATAGTAATCTGAACCATTGTGTCCCAATTTCTTTAAAAATTTACTTTGGTACGGGTGTTTACTACACCGTACCCTTTTGATATTCTTATTCAAACTCAAAGACCTTTATGGAAGTATTTAAAATTCAAAATTTCGAAAAACCTTTTTTTTCTTTCAAAAAAATGAAAATTTTGATTTTTCGAGAAAACTCGGGTTTTCCCTAGGAAAACTCAGCCCTGCGTACTGGGCGCCATGAAAGGTATACTGGTTGTTTATAGGTGTATGATAAAATCATACAGGCCCCACGTTGAAGCCACTACACAAATAATTTGCTGGGGGGGTTGTTTACATCCAGGGCTGCTCGGTGTGAGTTTCTAGGGACCCATGCGGTCAGTTAACATAATACGTTGTAGCTACTCCTATCATTACTTTACTTTTACATGAATCGACCGTCTTTAGTGTTCCTCTAATTATTAATCCAAGCACAGTACTTCTATTCACCCCCCCTGTGCCCTTGCAGCAAGAAATATGCAAATCACAGTATGCCAGCATTGCTCAATTCGGGATTTTTTCGGGGCTGCGGTAAGTTCTCCCACTCTGTGACTTACATATTTTGGATTAAATAGAGGATACACTTGCAAAAATAACAACAAAATCAACTCCTATTTTAACACATTTAATTAATCAAAAATTATGGCGCTACAAACAAATAAACACATAAACTACTGACCAATATCATTCTACTTGTCCAAAGTGAACAAGGAATAGCATAAAAATAAAACAAATATTAGATTAAAACACATGGTTTTCTTTAAAACCAACAATTCACGATTATTTTCACTTCCATAAAGTACTTATCTTAAAGTTCCAAATAACTACGAGCTTCTTTGGCTCGATACTTTCCCATAATAATGGTGTCATATTTTTGTACACCTCAAGAATTATTTTATCTTTTCTTATCATCAAAACAAATATATAATTACATTTAAACTTACATGTTAATTATTCACTTCAATATTTGGGCATATCACATGTTCTCCATATTTACTATCTCTCTCAAGTTTTGCAAATTCACTACGGTGATCGGGAAAACTATTTGTGTACTCTAGAGTTATAAAGATTACTTGACAAAGTCAAAAAACTATGATCACTCCCGAAACCTAGTTATCTTCACAAAACTCGTGGATTCCTATTTTCCATCCAATATTACAATAGGGATTTTATTTAATTCATTTGTCTTATAAGACCATTATCACATAAGAAAACTACGATCTGAATTGGCAAGCGATGATATCAATCTACAAGGACCTCGGTTCAACGCCCGGGTCATTAACAACTTTAAACACTCACGGTGTATTTAACACATCTACAAGACGGTTTTTACCCACCCTCGCTCTATGAGGGTCAGGCCATTATACTCGGGCGTGATTTATGACAAGGAAAGCGACTCTCTGCCTAACCTACGGTGGCAGCTCTCTTCAATGCTTTAAAACAAACCTTCACATTATTCTCAGTTCTGTGGAGAGACCTGGCTTTTACTTCACTTATTTCCATTCAACAATATTATTTGGCTCATAAACCACTTTCGTAACCTTGGCATTTATTAATTATGAGAGGGTCCTCATTGATTGGGAAGATTAATACACATTCTACGACGAATAATTAGGGGCTTTAACAACAAAAGGATTCTAGGTTCGAATCTCTTAACATGCCTCGGGAACATTTCCACATTTGGAGGACTTATACAAGACGCGATTTAAAGTCGGCCGTGGCCTACATGACATACGCTCAATAATACCATACATTAGCTCCCTTTTAAATAATACACACATGGCCTCGTGATCTACGTCACAATTAGAGGACTTACAACATATCTCAATTCACTGCAATCAACTACCCTCCATAAGTAATTTACCAAGTACTTTAACTTTTACGCGTTCCTAGCGTAACTTTTTATTTAATTGCGTTCCATTACGTTACACATTACTTTACGGCCGAATGTCTTCCAAAGAACTGATAAATTTCATAGTAACAATTGATACATATCTTAATTCTTATATTAATCTTTTCCGTTGACAATAAATCGCTCCCTTTTTAAGAACACGCATTCACATCATGTCTTATACATTTGTTAAGGCTTCAACGCTCTATATTTTTATATCATTCAATTTAATCTTTATTTAGATTTCTTTACCTTGTTATTCACATTATGTTTTCATTCCTTACAAAAGCTCAAAAGCTATTTCTTTCATATAATTCAAATTTACCTTTATGTAAATATCTTTGTTATAATTATTATTATCACGCTTGCTTTTATAACATTCATTAAATACTGACATTTTATTCCATGCATTTCCTCTACAGGATTTATTATTTCACATAATTATTTATTATTTCTTAAAACTTTATTTTCGTTCAGATCGCGTTCTTAATTAGTTATTATTCATTTAAAAACATCCCTTCTACTCAAAACTCCGGTGGAATTGTACACAAAAATTTTCCCGACACCAAAACATAATGAAAATCTTTACTTACATGTTTAAGGTCGCTTTCTGACCTTTATTCTCGTTTGATGTGACATTTTGGCCCACCTTCTTGACCTACTCCATATTGTACAATCTCATCTTATGTACAGAAATTTCTTGACACATATTCACTATATTTAACACTGACAACATTTTTTTTTTAATACACTGGTGTATCCGTTTTGAACACACATTAAAACACTAAAAAATATTACTCTGGTACATATTATAACACATATCACTGTGCATAAAACGCTTTCACTTTACCTAAAACACTTAAAATGATACTCTTATTTCTTTTCTTACAATATTTACACTTCACTCCTATCACACGGGTGTATCTCAACGATTTTTACAATTTCTGTCGGCTGTTGATGATCCCTGATGTGAATCCTATCGACCTGCATTGGACGTGTGATTTTATTCGTTCAAAGTTGCTCCCTCCTACAAAGGAAACTACTGGTTTCAGTCTCTCAAAACCGCTTCTATTGTCTATTACTCGGCTTTACTTTATCTGCTTTAAATAGGCGATAAATGTATTTTCTTTGCCGTCACCTCTATTTATATATGGTGGTCTATCGCACCCTATAGTTTCTATATCTTGGCCTCCCTTCGAGGACTGTATACTGTCTATCGTACCGTTTAGTTTCTATATCTTGGCCTCCCTTCGAGGACCGTATACTGTCTATCGTATATTTTTGACGTTTTCTCACTATAGTACGTTTCCCTCTGGTTTCGAAGCTAAGTTCCTAAGTTCCTTTCGCTTGAACTTCTATCTTTCGCGATCGTAATTACTGTTTATTCTTGTCCTTTATAGGACTTAATGTCTTTAACAATGTCTTTACTAGACGTAACGCCGTTTATTTGTTGGAGTTCTTATAACTTCATAACTGTATTGAACTAGTATTCTTCTGGAACTCGAAGTTCCCTACTGATCGCTGTGTCTTACTTTGGCGATATTGCTTTCAAGTCCGTATATTTAATGTTCTTTATAATTTAGGACTCTTCAAAGTCTCGAACTGCTAACCCTCAGCGTAGCGTACTTATATCGTAACTGGTCTACACTCGGTGAACTTGTAGCCTAGCCTCCCACAGGCTCTGGATCGATGTCTGATACAGCTTAACGTCCCCCTCACGGGCTCTTGAATACTGCGTATACGATGTGGTGCAGCACTTCCGCTCACGGAATGCTCGTAGACTGAATGATTATGATGCTCCAGCGTCCCCCTGGACGGACTAATACTGCATGTACTGATACAGCTTGACGTTCCCCTCACGGGCTCTCGTAGACTGCATGATTGGCTTGGTGAGGCCAGGAGTTTTATACCTTTCAGTCACAAAAAGATAAAATCCTAGTCCTTTTCGTGACCAACTTCTGAAATTGTCGCACAATTATAAAAATCGTATCTCCAGACAGCTCGTCTTCCAAACGTAAAATAATCTTCCTGTGCATGGAAATCGATCGTGCATTTCCGAGATATTAATTAATTTCTCGTCCTCAACTGTGTGGGTGGTGCTGTTCTTTTTTTATTCTCCCACTCCTTGGGTCTCGGTGAACCCCCAATGACGTCTACTTGCGTTTGCAGTTTTCTCCTGTGCAATTTTTACATGGTTTTTCTTTACACAAAAATCTCTAATCCAAATTGATTCACCGTACTGTATCTGTTTACTTATTTTTATACTCGTAAACGGGTTAAATTTAATTATTCCTGTTCTGACTCAGCAGCGAGGTTGCCATATTCCTGCAACGTAAGAGCAATTTCCGAGTCCAGCTTCTTCGTCTTACAGTCAAAACTTTCCACTCGTTCTAATAATATCCATGACTGGCTCCTTATAAATGTCAAGAGGCATGAGCTCATCTAAGGAACACCTGGCCCTAGCGCTTGCACAATGTTAAGCTATAATCCTGGCTTGAAATCTCTCTCCGTTCCCTTAGAAACTGTATGATTCTTTCATTCTTTTCTCAAAGTACATGGATTCGACTCCCTTTGAGGCCTATGGTACATGGGTTCAATATATATAATATGAATATACATGTATCATAACATTGAATTCCATTTCAGACGACCAAGGAAGCAACAGCAAGGCATCCATTGCCAAATAAATGCATAATTAACCATTCTTTCCAGTTGAAGCAGAAAATGTACATATACCCATTGTAAATATATTTCCTAACACACCAAAAAAACACTATACTCCTATAGTATCACTCACACACAAATACACTATCTGTCGTTCTTCAGTCGCGCCAATAAGGTGACGGCAACGTTGCTCAGCAGCAGACAGCGGTCGTGGGACGCTGAACGCCACTGGCACAAATCACACCGACGCTTAAATAATGAGCGACATGCGATGGCCAGGAATGGTACAATCTTGTAAGTGCCAAATCTAGCCATCAGGGTGAAAGTTCTCCCGCCCACGAGGAGAAAGTCACAAGGACAAGGTAAAGAGGTATTAGAAATTTGCCGCTAATCCACGGTCCAGAAAGGCCGAGTAAAAGGAAAGCAGTTAAAGTATGGAGATTAAGGGTTAGCCGGCATAAGAGAGGAAGACGCGGAAGAATGGCCACACAAAACGAGCTCTAGAGAAAGATATTATTAGATTTTATTACATTTTGTATTTTAAGTGAATTTTATTTTTGTATTTTATTTGTGTATTCTATTTTTGTATTTTATTTTGCACTTATCACAGTGCTACACTGTAAACAGCCAATACACTTGTTTTTTCCTTCCTTTCTTTCTAATAACGATAATTTGTAAAGGCGTTCTATTAACCCTAACACAATAAACTCATTTTAATATACACCCTTAAAAAACTACACCTCAGAGCGCCTATTTTTCTTTCTTCTTCACTCTTTCATACATTATATATCGGTGGCATACCAAGTGCAAACGCAGACGGCAATTTTTTCATCCTGCTGCAGGGCAGCATCACAGCCAAAACCGATGTTTTTTTCCCTTCTGTGACAATGCAAAATAACAATTTCCCACACTATGTATTCAAGATATGTATTTTTAATCTCCAAGTAACAAATTTTTATAATTGATTCTACACATATGTAAAGCATAAACATGTTCCATACCCAAAACCCACCCTCTCTGAGCACACACTAAACTCACATCACCACCAGGACAACACGACACCGACACTGAAGGAAAAGAAGAAGAGGGACAAACAGAAAACGACGAAAAATCATCGAAACGACACGCCTACTCTACTTCCCGTTCGCGAGGACGCAAACTAAACGACGAAGGGGACTTGTACAGCCCGGGGGGCAGTACCCCGTGAGAACCACCCCGCCATCTTTTACCAAAACCGCCCCAAATGGAAACACTATAATTCCAGAACATATCTCTACACAGCAAGCGGCGACCACCTAAGCCTAGGAAGTTAGCCAACAGCTTGAAAAACACACATAAACATTTACACTAACAACTATCTGGGACAGTTACACTGATGCAATGCTGACCAAGCAGCGCCGAAACGTATAAGAATGGAACCTGGACAGGAGGGATTATCTGTTATACTGTGTTCTTCGCCAGCGGCTCTGCCCGACGACGTCCGTTCCATTTCTTCACCAGGTGAGATCTAGTTTGTGCTCAGAGTCCTTTATCTTTGTAAAACACCTACCCTGACACTTTACAAATTGTACTACATTTATATTTGTTCAAACTCCCCAAGAGGGGCATCACGTTACATCAACTGGCCAATAAATACATGGTCAGTAAACTACACGCTTGTTACTAATTACACTCCACTTCACATCCTCATACCCCACCTGACCTTAGCCATAAGTGCCCATGACCGTAGAGGCCAGTAATTACATCATCAGATTTCATTGTACTGAAACACGCGACTCGACAGCAGAGCGTCGACTCGGCACATTCATTGGATTACTCGTTCCACTCAGCTGGCAGGCTAGTTTAGCAGCCTGCACTCAGACATTCATCCCCTAGCAGATAATTCCATTCTGCAGGGACGCCCCTAATAGATTAAAGCACTAACACCAACACACTACACCAGTAGTCTCTCCCGATCACGGGAAGCTACTCTCATCCGGAAGCAGCCTTCCAAATTAACACACTAACACAACCGTGTTTATCCCAACCACCCCCAACCAAGGGATAAAACAATACTCACTAAATGGCCCGTCTACCTGCATTGAAGACTCACTAAAAAGCAATTTAGATTGTCAATCTTTACAAAATGCAATTGAGGTTGAAAACAATCGCGAAATGTAATTTAGATCGAAAAAAACTTACAAAATGCAACGTAGATCCAAAATGCCTTAAAAAATCGCTAAAAGGGAATTTAGATACACGGTGAACCAAGTAACAAAACAGTGCGGGAATCTTAAAGAGAAAAGGACATATAAGGAAAAGAGGAGAGGAGAGTCGAGGAGAGGGGAGAGAGGAGAGGGTCCGCCCCAAAGGTAAGGGGCAAAAGTGGAAAACGGACCCAGCTCAGGAATCGCTCGGGGTCGCCAACTCCCGAACTGATGATGATGATGATAATTGTTGTTTTAAGGGGCCTAACATCGAGGTTATCGGCCCCTAATGATCTGGGTGATAGCGAAAATGATAATGAAATGGAAACCAGAACAAAATTATCTGAGACGGAAAATACGTATATAAAAGAACTCAGATGGAAACAACTCACAATATGGTCTGAAAAAAGGGAATTTAGGACGAAAAGTAAAACACACACAAAACGTAGGCTAGATTCAAAATACGTACAAAGTGCAATGTAGCGTCGAAATACTTACAAAATGCAACTGAAATTCAAAATACTCACAAAATGCAAATGAGATCGAAATGACGTACAAAATGCAATTGAGGTTCAAAATACTTACAAAATGCAATTGAAATTGAAAATACACAATGCAATTCAGATTGAAATATCCCTGTTCCAATCCAAATTAATCACAAAGTGCAATTGAAATTCAAAATACTTACAAAATGCAATTGAAATTGAAAATGCTTACAAAATGTACGGTAGATTCAAACGACTCATGAGGATTGACAATACTTACAAAATGCAATTTAGATTGAAAATACTTGACAAAATGTAATTTAGATTCAAAATACCCACAAAATGCAATTAAGAATCAAAATATGTGCAAAATGCCCACCAAACAAAATGCAATTTAGATTCAAAATTCGTGCGAAATGCGGGTTTGGTTGAAAATACTTACAAAATGCAATTGAAATTCAAAATTCTCACTAAAAGGCCCCGCAACCTGCATTGAAAGACTTACCAAAAAGCAATTTAGATTGTCAATCTTTACAAAATGCAATTGAAGTTGAAAACAATCGCGAGATGTAATTTAGATCGAAAAAACTTACAAAATGCAACGTAGATTAAAAATGCCTTAAAAAAAATGGTAGAGGTGAATTTAGACACACGGTGAACCAAGTAACAAAAAACAGTGCTGGAATCTTAAAGAGAAAAGTAAATATGAGGAAAAGAGGAGTGGAGAGGAGAGGAGAGGAGAGGAGAGGGGAGGGGAGAGAGGAGAAGGTCCGCCCCAAAGGGAAGGGATAAAAGGGGAAAACGGACCCAGCTCAGGAATCCCTCGGGGGCGCCAACTCCCGAACTCACCAACCGTGAGCCCCTGAGGGTGTAGCATTGTCGACGGTGCACCAGAAGGGATGGGGCTACATGCACCTTGCCTCCTTAAGGGCCTTGAGCACAAGGCAGGAGGTAAAAGGAAAAGAAAAAGAAGGCTGACCCCTCACAGAAGGAGGGTGTCAGGAAAGATGAGACAAGGGCCAATTAAGGCAGGAAATGAATGACTCCCTAGGCCTCGGATAACCTAATACCGTCGGGTTCGGAAGAGAACAAGAGTTGACCAAGGGAGGTCGACAGGAAAGAAGAAAGAGAGGAGCCCGGCACAAGTAAGTGGAAGCAATGCCGGACTCAGCTGGGGCCCCGTGGTCTCGTGAAGATGAAAATCGAACTTAAAACTAAAACTAACTACTAACCTACATACTAGAAGAAGAAATGGAAAACTAAAGGAGAATAAGGCAAATAAAAGGACAGAAGGAAAAGAAATGCCCTCAACCCTCGGAGAAGGCGGATTGAGGGACTTGGAAGGAAGGAGAGCCATGAAAGGCATATAGGAAAGTGAAAGAGGAGAGGGTCCGCCCCAAAGGTAAGGGACAAAAGGGGAAAACGGACCCAGCTCAGGAATCCCTCGGGGTCGCCAACTCCCGAACTCACCAGCCGTGAGCCCCTGAGGGTGTAGCATTATCTAGGGTGCACCAGAAGTGGTGGGGCTACATACACCCTGCCTCCTTAAGGGCCTAGAGCACAAGGCAGGAGGTAATGATGATGATGATGATGATAATTGTTGTTTTAAGGGGCCTAACATCTAGGCTATCGGCCCCTGATGGTTTGGGTGATCGTGAAGATGAAAACCAAATGCAAACTTAAAACCAAAACTAACCACCAACCTACATACTAGAAGAAGAAATGGAAAACTAAAGGAGAATAAGGCAAACAAAGGACAGGAGGAAAAGAAATGCCCTCAACCCTCGAAGAATGCGGATCGAGGGACTTGGAAGGAAGGAGAGCCATGAAAGGCAGATAGGAAAGTGAAAGAGGAGAGGGTCCGCCCCGAAGGCAAGGGACAAAAGGGAAAACGAACCCAGCTCAGGAATCCCTCGGGGTCGCCAACCCCCGAACCCACCAGCCGTGAGCCCCTGAGGGTGTAGCATTATCTAGGGTGCACCAGAAGTGGTGGGGCTACATACACCCTGCCTCCTTAAGGGCCTTGAGCACAAGGCAGGAGGTAAAAGGAAAAGAAAAAGAAGGCTGCCCCTCACAGAAGGAGGGTGTCAGGAAAGATGAGACAAGGGCCAATTAAGGCGGGAAAGGAAGAGACTCCCTAGGCCTCGGATACCCTAATACCGTCGGGGTCGGAAGAGAAAAATGCAATTGAAATTCAAAATTCTCACTAAAAGGCCCGGCTACCTGCATTGAAAGACTTACCAAAAAGCAATTTAGATTGTCAATCTTTACAAAATGCAATTGAAGTTGAAAACAAGCGCGAGATGTAATTTAGATCGAAAACCCTTACAAAATGCAACGTAGATCAAAAATGCCTTAAAAAATCGCTAGAAGGGAATTTAGACACACGGTGAACCAAGTAACAAAAACAGTGCGGGAATCTTAAAGAGAAAAGTAAATATAAGGAAAAGAGGAATGGAGAGGAGAGGAGAGGGGAGAGAGGAGAAGGTCCGCCCCAAAGGGAAGGGACAAAAAGGGAAAACGGACCCAGCTTAGGAATCCCTCGGAGGCGCCAACTCCCGAACTCACCAGCCGTGAGCCCCTGAGGGTGTAGCATCATCTAGGGTGCACCAGAAGTGATGGGGCTACATGCACCCTGCCTCCTTAAGGGCCTTGAGCATAAGGCAGGATGTAATAGGAAAAGAAAAAGAAGGCTGACCCCTCTCAGAAGGAGGGTATCAGGAAAGATGAGACAAAGGCCAATTAAGGCGGGAAAGTGAAAGACTCCCTAGGCCTCGGATAACCTAATACCGTCGGGGTTGGAAGAGAACAAGAGTTGACCAAGGGATTTCGACAGTAAAGATGACGGAGAGGAGCCCGGCACAAGTAAGTGGAAGCAATGCCGGACTCAGCTGGGGCCCCGTGGTCGCCAACCGACGTCCCACTAGATGTGAGGAGACGCATATGTATATATATTATATTACGCACACATATAACAATAATTTCAAATTTGCAAGCTGTACCGTAGGTTCATGTGCTATATAGAACATATTCATACGGCATTTCCCTTTTTGTGTTGGCAGCACTGACCGAACGAAACTTGCGTTACGTCATCCGAAAAATAGAGCTACAAACAACCGAATCTTCAGTATAATACTCGTAATAAATAAGTTTAATTAATGATGATGATAATTGTTGTTTTAAGGGGCCTAACATCTAGGTTATCGGCCCCTAATGATCCGGGTGATAGCGAAAATGACAATGAAACGGAAACCAGAACGAAAATTAAGTCAGACGGAAAATACTTACAAAAAGGAACTCGGATTGAAACGACTCACAAAATGTTCTTACAAAAGGGAATTTAGAACGAAAAGATTCACAAAAGGAATAGATTGAAAAATACCCACAAAATGAAGGCTAGGTTCAAAATACGTACAAAATGCAATGTAGCGTCGAAATACTTACAAAATGCAACTGAAATTCAAAATACTTACAAAATGCAAATGAGATCGAAAATACGTACAAAATGCAATTGAGGTTCAAAATACTTACAAAATGCAATTGAAATTGAAAATACACAATGCAATTCAAATTGAAATAGGCCTTATCCCAGTTCCAATCCAAATTATTCACAAAGTGCAATCGAAATTCAAAATACTTACAAAATGCAATTGAAATTGAAAATGCTTACAAAATGTACGGTGATTCTAACGACTCATGTGGATTGACAATACTTACAAAAAGCAATTTAGATTGAAAATACTTGACAAAATGTAATTTAGATTCAAAATACCAACAAAATGCAATTGAGAATCAAAATATGTGCAAAATGCCCACCAAACAAAATGCAATTTAGATTCAAAATTCGTGCGAAATGCGGTTTTGGTTGAAAATACTTACAAAATGCAATTGAAATTCAAAATACTCACTAAAAGGCCCCGCAACCTGCATTGAAAGACTTACTAAAAAGCAATTTAGATTGTCAATCTTTACAAAATGCAATTGAGGTTGAAAACAATCGCGAGATGTAATTTAGATCGAAAAAACTTACAAAATGCAACATAGATCAAAAATGCCTTAAAAATCGCTAAAAGGGAATTTAGATACACGGTGATTCGAGTAACAAAAACAGTGCGGGAATCTTAAAGAGAAAAGGAAATAGAAGGAAAAGAGGAGAGGAGAGGAGAGGGGAGAGAGGAGAAGGTCCGCCCCAAAGGGAAGGGACAAAAGGGGAAAACGGACCCAGCTCAGGAATCCCTCGGGGTCGCCAACGCCCGAACTCACCAGCCGTGAGCCCCTGAGGGTGTAGCATTATCGACGGTGCACCAGAAGTGGTGGGGCTACATACACCCTGCCTCCTTAAGGGCCTTGAGCACAAGGCAGGAGGTAAAAGGAAAAGAACAAGAAGGCTGACCCCTCACAGAAGGAGGGTATCAGGAAAGATGAGACAAGGGCCAATTAAGGCGGGAAAGGAAGAGACTCCCTAGGCCTCGGATACCCTAATACCATCGGGGTCGGAAGAGAACAAGAGTTGACCAAGGAAGGTCGACAGGAAAGAAGAAAGAGAGGAGCCCGGCACAAGTAAGTGGAAGCAATGCCGGACTCAGCTGGGGCCCCGTGGTCGCCAACCCACAACCCACTAGATGTGAGCCCCTGGGGGGTAAGTTTAATTAAATCAGGTGGTTTATTATATAATTTAGCCGAAAGATAAAGTGATTCTTCACGTAATGTAATGTAATAAGAACATCATCTTCACTCAAAAGATGCAGTGATTACTTGGGAATCCCCTGCTTGCTTGGTGGTGACCTTGGTAAGAAACATTTGCAGTGCAGTGCTCCGCCGCGAATATTGTATACAGAACTTACCTTATCTCCGCTGTAAATTAATAGCATACCGGTAATTAGAAATGGATTATCACCGCCTGAACATCCTGGACCTTGTGCCTATATTTACAAACGAGGAGGTATGCATTCAGTTCTTATATGACGAGGGACTGTTAAGAACTAGGATCCTTTGTACCGAGTATGACAGACCTCTTCATCCTTCACCTGTACGAGGTAAATTATATGAAGAATTTAGGTGCAGTAGAGACCACGATAAGATTACACAGTCGGTAAGAAAAGGGACATGGTTCGCTGATACGAAGCAGCTTCCGTCACGAGCAGTGGCGTGGCGTGGAATTTTTTCGAGGGTAAGCTGTGAAGAAGACTGAAAGTATTGGCTTACACCATAGAGCAACTTCAGCACTTGGTTCTAGCGACGCCCTTGTCAATGTAGAGGTTGATGTCTGAAGTAGCAACAACTACTCAACCGTACACACATAATTATGAGACCTTCACATTTAAAAAAATGAAGAAATTGTAATACAGCACAGGTCCCTTTTCAATTTCAGGCATGCCAATCCATTTAGCTGTATTAAGGGCGGATCAAATTATTCATCAGGGTTGGCGAGCTTTTCTGATCGTGTGTCATTTGACGATTGAACAGTGTGGCAGTTTGTGCTTTTGTTGTTTATTTATTTATTTATTTATTTAACAATTATTAGATACAAGCATGAAAATGTCATTTTACACGAATAATTTAACAATTTCAAATAATAATAACAAAAACAACAACAACAACAATAACAGGTAACAATTGGCAGTGACGGCAGAAAGGATAAATCTCGGGAAGGACGCAGGGAGTGATTGGGGTAGTGAGTGATTAGGAGGGCGAGGGGTTAGGAAAAGAGGGTGAAAGGGATCTTCTAATGTTATGTTTGAATGTTCGATAGGGAGAGAATATGACAATGTTTGGAAGGGAGTTGCTAAGGGTAGGTAGACGGTGGAAAATAGAGCGCTTCTGTACTTCAAGACGTGGGCGAGGTACGTGGTGTAAATGGTTCTGGCGTGTTGAACGGGAGGGAACATGAAGTGGGAAGTAGCTTAAGAGCATGTTACATTTTGTGTAACCATTCATAATTTTATGTAAGAAACACAGGTCAGTAAGTTGTAGACGGCTTCTCAGGTCGAGTACATTGAGCTGGTTTAGAATATCGGATTTGGCGAAGTGCCTTAGTGAAGGATTGCGAGCTTTGACAATTGATATGAAGAAATTAAAGACACTGTTCAATTTAGAAATATTGGTTATAGCCGAAGTAGACCAGATTGGAGAAGAGAAATCTAGGATAGGGAGAACATATGTGGTGAAGTATAATTTAAGTGCAGTGAGGTCTTTAATTTCTGTGAATCTGTATAGAATGCCGAGACTGCGCATTGCGCGAGATTTGATATGGTCAATGTGGGGAGAGAATGTCAGTTTATCATCGTGAATAATACCTAAATCTCTTACATGAGAAACGGTATCCAATTTATTTCCACTTATTTTATAGTTCGCCTGATTTCCAGATTTCAGTAGTGAGAAAGACACATTGAAGCACTTTTTCGGATTTGGGGATAACTTCCATTTGTTGAACCAATCAGTACAAGTATTCACTGCTTCCTGGAGGTCAGCGTGGTCGTCAGAATTGGAAATTTTTCTGAATATCTTGAGGTCATCAGCGTATAGAAGAAGGGAACACGGAGAATTTTGCACACATGTGTTTATATCCTCCATATACAGCACGAAGAGAAGGGGTCCCAGGATACTGCCCTGAGTTACTCCTGATAAGACTGGGAGCCAGGACGATACAGACCCTGGAAGCACTACCCGTTGTTGCCTATTGGACAGGAAGCTTTTTATTAGGGATAGGAAGGATCCATGTACGTTGTATCGTGAAGCAAGCTTGTGGAGGAGAAGGAAATGGTTCACGGAATCAAATGCTTTGGCCAGGTCGACGTAGATTACATCTAGCTGAGATTTTTGATCTATTGCAGAAATTATGTGATGGTTCAGAACAGTCAGATTTGTTAAACATGATTTTCCAGGGACGAAGCCATGTTGTTCTTCTGAGAGGTGTGGTTTGGTGAAAGTGAGGAGACGGCAATGTATTATTCTTTCGATGATGATGATAATTGTTGTTTTAAGGGGCCTAACATCTAGGTTATCGGCCCCTGATGGTTTGGGTGATCGTGAAGATGAAAATGAAAAGCGAACTTAAAACTAAAACTAACTACTAACCTACATACTAGAAGAAGAAATGGAAAACTAAAGGAGAATAAGGCAAATAAAGGACAGGAGGAAAAGAAATGCCCTCAACCCTCGAAGAAGGCAGATTGAGGGACTTGGAAGGAAGGAGAGCCATGAAAGGCAGATAGGAAAGTGAAAGAGGAGAGGGTCCGCCCCAAAGGGAAGGGACAAAAAGGGAAAACGGACCCAGCTCAGGAATCCCTCGGGGTCGCCAACTCCCGAACTCACCAGCCGTGAGCCCCTGAGGGTGTAGCATTATATAGGGTGCACCAGAAGTGGTGGGGCTACATACACCCGGCCTCCTGGAGGGCCTTAAGCAGAAGGCAGGAGATAACATGAAAAGAAAAAGAAGGCTGACCCCTCGCAGAAGGAGGGAATCAGAAAAGATGAGACAAGGGCCAATTAAGGCGGGAAAGGAAGAGACTCCCTAGGCCTCGGATACCCTAATACCGTCGGGGTCGGAAGAGAACAAGAGTTGACCAAGTGAGGTCGACAGGAAAGAAGACAGAGAGGAGCCCGGCACAAGTAAGTGGAAGCAATGCCGGACTCAGCTGGGGCCCCGTGGTCGCCAACCCACAACCCACTAGATGTGAGCCCCTGGGGGGATTATTCTTTCGAAGACTGAAGAGAGTATAGGGACGATAGATATAGGTCTGTATGAGGAAATTTCATACTTGCTGCCTGATTTAAAGACAGGTGTGACATCAGCTCTTTTCCATGAGTCAGGAAAAGTGCCGGAAGTCATGCACCAGTTGAGTATCATGGATAAGGGGATGCTGAGAGGTTTTTCAGGAATATAGGGCTTATGTCTGATGGTCCGGTAGATCTGTTTGCGGGAAGACTTTTTAAAATATTTTGAATTTCATCGGGGGTCGTTGAAATTTGAGACAGTGAATCAGAACAGACGCTGGTAAGCTGAGGGGGACTGGGGATTGGCACGGGAACTGAAAAGGTTGAATGGAAATATTCATTGAAATGTGTGGACCTCAATTCAAATGGGATTTCTTCATTATGGAGGTTTAGGTTAAGTGGAATTCTGGGAGTCTTTCTACGGGATGATATAAGTGTCCAGAACTTCTTCGGGTTATTCTTGAGATTTCCTGTTATGGAAGAAATGTAGCGGTTGTAATCTTCTGTCATATGAACTCTCGAAATTTTCCGTAGGTGAATAAATACATTGCGTGTATGAGGATTAGGAACTGATTTCCACAGTGACCACGCTCGAGTTTTATTTTGGAGAAGGAGTTTGGTGTTTTGACTTAGCCAGTGCGGGTATTTGTTGGATTTGGGTACGGAGAAAGGAACGTGTTGTTTAATGGCCGAGTAAAGTAAATCCTCAAACAAGGCCACTGCGCTGTTTACGTCTCTCTCAGCTGTTAGCAGGCACCAGGGTAGAGATGATAAATCCTGATTGACAACTTGCCAGTCGACCTTTCTCCAAAGAGGGAAAACTTTCTTATCGGTGGTGGGGCTATTTTTATGTCTGCTCGCTGGGACGGGGAGAGTGGCTTCTATTGAGCTATGGTCGGTGTTCAGGATATTTCTTCCAACGGTCACAGTGACATTGCGCAGGGTTGAAAATATGAGGTCCAGTGTTTCGGATTTCCTTGTTGGGTGTAGATTGAACTGTTTCAGATGTAGACCGTTTATAAAATTTGATAAAATGAAAGTATCTATTTGGGGAGAGTGTTGGTTGGTTGGTTCCTTAGTTTAGGGGCTGCGACAACGCGGTCATGTAGCCCCGTGTACTTTGGGTGTGTGTAGAATCTGTCTGATAACCGGTGTTAATTGTGATGACTGTATTAGTGTGTGTATCTGTTTTTTAATTCAAGTAGAGACTGCAACTTTGAATTTTCAAATAGTTCCTACTTTTGCCGCCAAACGCCACCGTCAACGACTACTAGGCCTAGTTCAGAACTAGCTACTAGACGCCACCGCAGTCGGCTCTTGGCAACGAACGTAGCAACCTAAGAGCGTTGTTTACATTCTTAACCTATCCAATTTAGTTTCACACAGGTGTAATTAGTGGAAAGATCTTTAACATGCCATAAATCTATGACATGGGACCGCCGGCTTTACTTCCCCTCCGAAGGAAGGCATACTGAGGGATTTTTAACGCTCTTAAAAAATCCGACGGCTTCGGCCGGGTTTGAACCCACTATCTTGGGCATAGAAGCTCAGCATGCTACCAACTACGCCACCGAAGCCGCTTTGGGGAGAGTGTATGGTACCATTGTCTATTGATGTCCAGGAGATATGGGAGTTAAAATCGCCTAGCAACACTATTTCATTTTCTTGATTGAGGGCAAGAACAGTAGAGTTGAAACATTCTTCTAAGGTGTCAATTTTGCTGGAAGGTGGGCGGTAGAAGCAACCTACGAGTAAATTCTTCCTTTTTGGGATAATAATCTCAACCCATATTATTTCGCAGGAAGTTTCTAAGTCAGGCCGATGTTTTGCCTTCAGTTTGTTATGAACTGCGTTTGCAACACCACCACCCCTTGAGGATCTGTCGCGCCGAAACACATTGAACTCTAATGAAAACGGAAGTTCCCCACAAGATACGAAGTCTGACAACCATGTTTATGAGAGGCAGAGGATATCAAATTGAATGATTTCGGTTATATTTGCTATACAGTCGGTTAGTTTATTTTTGATGCTCTGTGCGTTCTGGTAGTATAGGTTAAGGGGTCCTGGGTTTAAATGAATGTCACCTGATAGTAGTAGTAGTATCAAGTAAACAGTACTGGAGGAAGCACGGCAATGTTGTACAGGTCCACGAGGTGTGGTGGAAACATGGCGGAACACTGGGAGGTTACAAGCTGCAGCGGTCGAGAAAGTAAAATGTCTCTCTGCGCAGTACCACTGAATTTTCTGATCACACGACACATCACTGCGGTCGGAAATGTTTTCAGGCACAGTTGCACACCATATAGTACACTTGAACAGGTAAAATACTACTAAAACACTGTAATATGTCATGTTCGCATTTCTTGGTCTAAGGAGCTAAACGCTCAGGTTATTACCCGTAAATTTTCTATTATGACTGGCTGCGTGGCTCAGCGGCAACGTTTTCGCCAGCGAGCTAAAGATAGCGGGATGGAATCCCGGCGCAGTCAGTCGCCATTTGAGGGTGCGTAAATGCGAAGGAGGCGTGTAAGTAGATTTACTGGCACGTTAAAGATTCCCTTCCGGCATCCCAGCGTCTCTAAAAGCCTCAGTAGTTAACAGGGACGTAAAAACAATAACATTATTATTTTCTATTATGGGACCTAAGTGAACATTAAAATAATAAACATGCTACTAGTAATGGATAACCTTATGACATGGTATTGCATGTTCGGTTAATATTTCTTTTCAGATATTCCTCAAATTATACTGACGTAGGCTTTCACGGCCATCGTAGGTATCTTCAGAGTAACCCAACAACCCGAAAAGTTGCTCTGAATATCATTCAAATTAGGCCTATTTTCAAAGAGTAGGTGTCAAGGATAGATCATTTTAAATGTACATCCTTATAATTTGAATAATATTTTAAAGTCATATCACATTATTTAAAAAATAGTTGTTGCTTATTGCGTTAGAAAAGAAGTTGCCATTGATGCAAGAAAATATTACGAAAAACACGATTCAAATATAATAATTTGAAAAATTTGCATTTCAAAGGAAAGCATTCACTAAATTATCGAGATCATTTCTTAGAAGCAAGCGATTTCTCCGACGAGAAATAGAAATATTAGAAGTGAAGTGAATATGTATTTGCCATCCCTGTTGTGCAGTCTCAATTTTGAAATATCCATGCACCAAAGAGTACAAACTGAAAGGATATTAACGTGGGCTACTACTCGCTAAACATGCTAATTTATGACGTTCGGTAATTTGTTCAACTATACACTAAAACACAATAATATCTAGTTACGGTACCGTATACTAAATTTTGCTAATTGCACTCAAAAACATATACCGGACATATGCATACACCGGACGAAGCAGAATTGCAACTAACGCACCCATCAAAGGTGGGGGATCAGAAACTTTCTACGCGCGATGGAGGGTTGGGACTAGGGAAGCGCGCAGTGCTGGTGTTCCATGCTCACGAGGGCAAGCTCGGTAAGCTGTCCGAATCGTAGCAGACCCTGCTACCAGGTTTGACTTGATTTGAGACAGCCCTGTGGCTATGGAACGCCACACCCCCTGTCTTAGCCAATCAAGGACGACCTGACGTTCTTAGTGTACCACTCCATCGGCCATAGTGGTGTTTCGGGCCAGCCGCTGTCATAGCAACAGGCCGCGCTCTTTCTCAACAAAGTAGTGGTGGGCGATCGTGAAGAACTGAGGTAGAGAACGAGGAACTTCATCCAAAGCGGCGATTTTGCTGTTCGTCGCGCTTTAGAAATTCATAATATAAACTTCATTTTTATGAGAATATGCTACGTACGCGGTGCTTACCCCGTGGTATTGGAGAAAACGACACTGGTCACGAGTCATGATGGTGACGTATTGTTTCGCCCAGGGAAGGTCATATAAAGATACGGTAGTTCAATGTTCAACAACTGAGCGTACTACGAGCTCCAACACAGTAGCCGACTGGTTTAATTATTGTCGAAAAGTATGTGTAATGCCATGGAGCGTAAGTATGCCAATAGAGGAAGAATTGGTGGCGTCGAACACATCGTCCAGAATGACGAATGCAAAATCGGCAGAATCAAACATCATAGAGGGCGAGTCGTGGAAGGAACATGGATTCTGAGAATGATTGATACAGCGACCAAAGAAGTTCGGATGGTCGTATGTCCCAATAACATCAGAGACGCCAACACACTCCTCCCAACAATAATTCAGCATGTGGATTTGACCAGCACTATCCATACGGATGGTTGGAGAGCGTACCGTGGTTTGGTAGCTGCCGGGTTCGCAGGACATGGTACAATTCGTCAACCCAATTATGGGTGTTCACACGAATAACATCGAGGAAGAATGGCGACCTCTGCGCCGTCATCTTTCGAGGGGTGGCATTCGAAGGGATCAAGTCAATTCGCATCTCTGGGATTATCTGTGGCGGAAAGACTGCAATACCAGGAATGCGGACCCTTTCCAAGCTATTATAGAAGATATTCGAGAGGCGTATCCCGTCGTGTAGACATCGTCAGGTAAATCCCGTCGTTTCATGTTTTTTAGTGTAACTTGTATTGTGTTTTACCCTTCAGCTGGATTTTCGCAGAACTGAGGGCAATATATATTAAAAGACCGTAGCTTTAACATTACGAATTTGCAAGAAATGAAGTAATGTTGCATTATAGGCAACATAGTTACGATAATATTGTTGGTTGTTTTTTGACAGTAGTGTGTTCTTGTGGTCACTGAATAGGTGTGTGTGTAATTCAGGCGAGGATTAGAAGGAGGCGGTCGGTGCCTTTTAGTTAGAAACCATCCCAGTGTGAGCCTGGAGTAGAACAGGAAACCAAGATGGCTGAGGTCTGATTCAAAACCGTCTGTTCTCCGTTTTGTCCCACCTCGTTCAAACCCTCAAACCAGATTTAAATATCTTGGCAGAGTTGGGATTCTACCCAAGTCCGCGACTGCCAAGAAGGCAAGCCTCAAGACTTTGAGGTGGTCCAGATGTTCTTGCCATAAGACCCGTCTTGTCCGGCGAAAGAATCTTATACTCATCAGAACAAAGATCTTTACGAAAATTAATGTAGCCTAATATCCTCCCGTAATTCAGGTATGTTCTTGCCGTAGGACCCATCGAGTTCTGCTCATATTCTGCGAAAGTTGAGCCTTCACTAAGCCCTGGTTTATTGAAACGTAGATTGGAAGTAAAATGTTAATCTATTGAGTCTCTTTTCAATGATCAGGGCATGAGGCACATGACAAGCAGCAGTAGCACCTAATCCGAGCAGTGAAAAAATAGGCTAATGCTATTTCCGGAAAGGTAAGTTATTGATTAAACATTTATCTGTTAATTGTACACCTGTTTAGTGTATGTGGGTAGGCCATGTTGCTATTTAAAGAGCATGCAATGATATCAGTCTTCGGTATGATATTTAGGGAGCTATGTAGTTTTCGAAGTACGCTAATTAGTTCAAAGAGAGGCCCTGTCTGGTTCCTGGGCTCGGATTGTACTTTAAAATACAGAGTTTTAAACCATTTGTCGAATTTTAAAAAGTGTTTCTCACATTCTCACATAATTTGTGAACATCCATCCTGGCCCGTGATTGATATTGCTGCATCCGGGCGATGCACCCCCATCCCCTTCTATCTACGACACATACATCCATCCTCAAACAAACGCCTTCGGAATACATTATGAAATTCTAACATACATCTAAGCCTAATACATAGCAACAACCTCCAACAACCCCGGCCAACTCCTCAAATCCTGTGAAATGTGCAATTCAGCACACTCGACACTCAAAAGGCAATAAAACTGGAGAGGTGAGGTAACTCGAGGTCAGTCAGTCTTCCTCAGTGCCACTTTGTGCAAGACCGCTGCCGATAGCTGGGCTATATCATCCTCTGTCCTTACGTAGCATATATGCTACATGCGGTTTTTATTTTTTTCTGACTCAAGCACTGGCTTCTCTGCGGGTTGCCGGCTGTAGCATATAGTCTACTGGCCGGGCATCACGCACATTACTTTTTTTTGTTACCCGCTCGAGCGAATAGGTGGCAGCACCTCTGTGAATATTGAAGTTGGCGGACTGGTAACCATGCCAACAAGACGTGCGGGTAATTAATATGTATTTGTATATTAAAGTAATGTAAATGTTATAAAAATTGCTTACAATTGATCAACAGTTAATGTGCTATTGAATGTAAGTTTCGGTAGTATACTAAACTACTTACACGATCACGATTTGCATTACGTAGCATATACTCTACATCAGGCAATGACCTTGACATTTTATACTTGCTACTTGATTTTATGTCTGAATTTTCCTCATTTTTAGCATGTCTTTCAGTTCTGTAGGTAAGGCTTAAGTCACATGTGGCTTAAATGTTGAGAAATATGCGGTCTTTAAATATTATATAGCCTACTTTCTCTTACCACATAGCCTACTTTCTCTTACCATGTAATGAAAACGGTAACATTAAATTTCACTATTTATTTCTTCAGCCTTGAATGATGCAGACATTGTGAAACTGATTGACTCTATCGATCCAGATGTGTCTGATATTGAGCTGGAGATTGGAGATGATGATGATGGGAGGGAAGATGACCCGAGATTGAATACGGCATCTCCAACAATGAAGATGAAGCGAATGATGTACCTGATGATGATGATGGTGATGAGGACGATGGAAATCGAAACTTGAGGCGCCGCAGAATACCAGCGCCTATGCCGTCTGTTCAATCCAGGAAATTTCATGATTTGCATCTAGCAGACATGATGAGCAGAACGCAAAAAAGTAGATCAAGATGTAGACTACCGGGCTGAAAGGGATTCACTTTTGTACAGTGCAAAAAATGCAAAATGTACCTGTGCTTTACGGAAAAAAGAAACTGTTTCTCAGCATTTCATGAGTCATAACTGGATATTGTGGATTGTACTCTCAATTTTATGTTTTTTTAATATAACTTCTTTAGTGCTTTGACTTTTCAATCAAAAATGTTTAATTATCATTTCTTAATTATTTGTATTTTGACTTTAGATAATGCAAAATAAATATAGAAAAATGTACAAAAAATTATGTTACTATTGTAAATACTTTACAAGGCATTAAACCATTAGTAATCGTGTATCACAAAACAATTTAGCATTGCAAAGAAGTGGGAGGAGAGTCGTCATTAAGTCCTGATGTAGCATATATGCTACATGTCATAATAGCCCAGTGATTTCGAAAAAAAAATTTTTTTTTTGATAAATATGTATTATTTTACCTAATTGCAATAAGTTAAACACAGAAAAGTATATTTCAAAGTTCTGAACTTAGCTCAGGACTGAAGAGGATATTCAAGCTACCCGCCATTGGCTGCTTGCGGGGAGTGCAGCACCTTATCATTGCTTGGCTTCTATGGCTCACATGCCGGGGAGCGAAGAATGCTGTTGTTGCTGCAAGACTGCTGCAGCTAGAGAGGAAGCCATGTACGAAGTACCTAGACCAGTACCTCATGTGAGCTTTGTAGATACATCGTTCCCCATTCAACCCATGTCCAGTGTCCATTATGCAAACATCCGATCCTGCACAAGTACCGATGGATATTGTTGAAAATGAGAACATTCCTTAGGGGCCTTGGACTGAAAAAGGCGGCTTGGTGAACCAGAATGATGTATCCTGTTCATTTGTGTTTTTATTCTTGGAACATCCGATAGTTGCAACTTGTTGGCAAAATATAATGAAACATAGCAAGGCAGAAGCTGCAATAAAATTATGAAGTTGGACGTTTAGTTATTATTTCAGCGATATTGGGAAGCGGTGAATAGGGTCGATTCTTCGACGTTCCAACAGATGTATTGAAGTATATTAAGATCCATACTATCTTATGTTCTCTTGCAATAACCGCCTTCATGGTTACCATGATGATGATGAACAAGAAGCTACAGTACATGTACAGATGATGATGATAATTGTTGTTTTAAGGGGCCTAACATCTAGGTTATCGGCCCCTGATGGTTTGGGTGATCGTGAAGATGAAAAAAAAAAAGCGAACTTAAAAACTAAAACTAACTACTAACCTACATACTAGAAGAAGAAATGGAACAATAAAGGAGTATAAGGCAAATAAAGGACAGGAGGAAAAGAAATGCCCACAACCCTCGAAGAAGGCGGATTGAGGGACTTGGAAGGAAGGAGAGCCACGAAAGGCAGATAGGAAAGTGAAAGAGGAGAGGGTCCGCTCCAAAGGTAAGGGACAAAAGGGGAAAACGGACCCAGCTCAGGAAACCCTCGGGGTCGCCAACTCCCGAACTCACCAGCCGTGAGCCCCTGAGGGTGTAGCATTATCTAAGGTGCACCAGAAGTTGTGGGGCTACATACACCCATCCTCCTTAAGGGCCTAGAGCACAAGGCAGGAGGTAAAAGGAAGAGAAAAAGAAGGCTGACCCCTCGCAGAAGGAGGGTATCAGAAAAGATGAGACAAGGGCCAATTAAGGCGGGAAAGGAAGAGACTCCCTAGGCCTCGGATACCCTAATACCATCGGGGTCAGAAGAGAGCAAGAGTTGACCAAGTGAGGTCGACAGGAAAGAAGACAGAGAGGAGCACGGCACAAGTAAGTGGAAGCAATGCCGGACTCAGCTGGGGCCCCGTGGTCGCCAACCCACGCCCACTAGATGTGAGCCCCTGGGGGGAGTACATGTACAGACCACTCGGTTGATTCAATACATACACGGGTGTTACCCTATGAACATGATGATGATGATGATGACGATAATTGTTGTTCCAAGGGGCCTAACATCTAGGTTATCGGCCCCTGATGGTTTGGGTGATCGTGAAGATGAAAATGAAAAGCGAACTTAAAACTAAAACTAACTACTAACCTACATACTAGAAGAAATAAAAAACTAAAGGAGAATAAGGCAAATAAAAGGACAGAAGGAAAAGAAATGCCCTCAACCCTCGGAGAAGGCGGATTGAGGGACTTGGAAGGAAGGAGAGCCATGAAAGGCAAATAGGAAAGTGAAAGAGAGGGTCCGCCCCACAGGTAAGGGACAAAAGGGGAAACCGGACCCAGCTCAGGAATCCCTCGGGGTCGCCAACTCCCGAACTCGTCAGCCGTGAGCCCCAGAGGGTGTAGCATTATCTAGGGTGCACCAGAAGTGGTGGGGCTACATACACCCTGCCTCCTTGAGGGCCTTGAGCAGAAGGCGGGAGATAACAGGAAAAGAAATAGAAGGCTGACCCCTCGCAGAAGGAGGGTATCAGAAAAGATGAGATGATGATGATGATGATAATTGTTGTTTTAAGGGGCCTAACATCTAGGTTATCAGCCCCTGATGGTTTGGGTGATCGTGAAGATGAAAATGAAAAGCGAACTTAAAACTAAAACTAACTACTAACCTACACACTAGATGATGATGATGATGATGATGATGATAATTGTTGTTGTAAGGGGCCTAACATCTAGGTTATCGGCCCCTGATGGTTTGGGTGATCGTGAAGATGAATAAGAAAAGCGAACTTAAAGACTAAAACTAACTACTAACCTACATACTAGAAGGAGAAATGGAAAAATAAAGGAGAATAAGGCAAATAAAGGACAGGAGGAAAAGAAATGCCCTCAATCCTCGAAGAAGGCGGATTGAGGGACTTGGAAGGAAGGAGAGCCACACACTAGAAGAAGAAATGGAAAACTAAAGGAGAATAAGGCAAATAAAGGACAGGATGAAAAGATGATGATGATGATGATGATAATTGTTGTTTTAAGGGGCCTAACATCTAGGTTATCGGCCCCTAATGATCTGGGTGATAGCGAAAATGAGAATGAAATGGAAACCAGAACGAAAATTGTGATGATGATGATGATGATAATTGTTGTTTTAAGGGCCTAACATCTAGGTTATCGGCCCCTAATGATCTGGGTGATAGCGAAGATGATAGTGAAACGGAAACCAGAACGAAAATTATGTGAGACGGAAAATACGTACAAAGATAAACTCAGATGGAAACAACTCACAATATGGTCTTACAAAAGGGAATTTAGAACGAAAAGAGTCACAAAAAAATTGATTGAAAAAAAAAGTAGGCTAGATTCAAAATACGTACAAAATGCAATGTAGTGTCGAAATACTTACAAAATGCAACTGAAATTCAAACTACTTACAAAATGCAAATGATATAGAAAATACGTACAAAATGCAATTGAGGTTCAAAATACTTACAAAATGCAATTGAAATTGAAAATACACAATGCAATTCAGATTGAAATAGGCCCTATCCCAGTTCCAAACCAAATTATTCACAAAGTGCAATCAAAATTCAAAATACTTACAAAATGCAATTGAAATTGAAAATGCTTACAAAATGCACGGTGATTCTAACGACTCATGTGGATTGACAATACTTACAAACTGCAATTTAGATTGAAAATACTTGACAAAATGTAATTTAGATTCAAAATACCCACAAAATGCAATTGAGAATCAAAATATGTGCAAAATGCCCTCCAAACAAAATGCAATTTAGATTCAAAATTCGTGCGAAATGCGGTTTTGGTTGAAAATACTTACAAAATGCAAATGAAATTCAAAATACTCACTAAAAGGCCCGGGCACATGCACTGAAAGACTTACTAAAAACCAATTTAGATTGTCAATCTTTACAAAATGCAATTGAGGTTGAAAACAATCGCGAGATCTAATTTAGATCGAAAAAAAACGTACAAAAAGCAACGTAGATTAAAAATGCCTTAAAAATATCGCTTGAAGGGAATTTAGATACACGGTAGGCAAGTAACAAAAACAGTGCGGGAATCTTAAAGAGAAACGTAAATATAATGAAAAGAGGAGAGGAGAGGGGAGAGAGGAGAAGGTCCGCCCCAAAGGTAAGGGACAAAAGGGGAAAACGGACCCAGCTCAGGAATCCCTCGGGGTCGCCAACTCCCGAACTCACCAGCCGTGAGCCCCTGAGGGTGTAGCATTATCTACGGTGCACCAGAAGAGGTGGGGCTACATACACCCTGCCTCCTTAAGGGATGATGATGATGATGATAATTGTTGTTTTAAGGGGCCTAACATCTAGGTTATCGGCCCCTGATGGTTTGGGTGATCGTGAAGATGAAAATGAAAAGCGAACTTAAAACTAAAACTAACTAATAACATGATGATGATAATTGTTGTTTTAAGGGGCCTAACATCTAGGTTATCGGCCCCTGATGGTTTGGGTGATCGTGAAGATGAAAAAAAAGGAAAAGCGAACTTAAAAACTAAAACTAACTACTAACCTACATACTAGGAGAAGAAATGGAAAAATAAAGGAGAATAAGGCAAATAAAGGACAGGAGGAAAAGAAATGCCCTCAACCCTCGAAGAAGGCGGATTGAGGGACTTGTAAGGAAGGAGAGCCATGAAAGGCAGATAGGAAAGTGAAAGAGGAGAGGGTCCTCCCCGAAGGTAAGGGACAAAAGGGGAAAACGGACCCAGCTCAGGAATCCCTCGGGGTCGCCAACTCCCGAACTCACCAGCCGTGAGCCCCTGAGGGTGTAGCATTATCTAGGGTGCACCAGAAGTGGTGGGGCTACATACACCCTGCCTCCTTGAGGGCCTTGAGCAGAAGGCAGGACGTAAAAGGAAAGGAAAAAGAAGGCTGACCCCTCACAGAAGGAGGGTGTCAGGAAAGATGAGACAAGGGCCAATTAAGGCGGGAAAGGAAGAGACTCCCTAGGCCTCGGATACCCTAATACCGTCGGGGTCCTCCTTAGGGGCCTTGAGCACAAGGCAGGAGATAAAAGGAAAAGAAAAAGAAGGCTGACCCCTCGCAGAAGGAGGGAATCAGAAAAGATGAGACAAGGGCCAATTAAGGCGGAAAAGGAAGTGACTCCCTAGGCCTCGGATACCCTAATACCTTCGGGGTCGGAAGAGAACAAGAGTTGACCAAGGGAGGTCGACAGGAAAGAAGACGGAGAGGAGCCCGGCACAAGTAAGTGCAAGCAATGCCGGACTGGGCTGGGGTCCCGTGCTCACCAACCCACGTCCTACTAGATGTGAGCCCCTGGAGGGACCCTATGAACAGGTCAATCCTCCAACACCCCGGTGAGGTGCACTTGGTAGGGCTGTTTATATTTGATATCATCCGGTTGGGATCTGCTACACTGACCATTTGCTCCCATGCCCAGACCTGTACTATGCCTGGAGTGTTAAATGATTGGACATCTCCTATTTCTCCTAATCCTAACCAATTCATCACGTCAGGGTGACCGCTTTGTCGGTATGTTTCGGTTTTTGGTCGCCTAACTCAAGTTCACTGACTAGTCGTTTTATCTGGCGCTCTCCACTCTCTTTGAACACGGCTAAGAGCCTTTCTTTAGCCACGGAATATTTATTACATTCGAAACTACTAACTAAATCCCAGATGTTTTCAATAAAACGATGATGATGAAGATAATTGTTGTTTTAAGGGGCCTAACATCTCGGTTATCGGCCCCTAATGATCTGGGTGATAGCGAAAATGAGAATGAAACGGAAACCAGAACGAAAATGAAGTGAGACGGAAAATACTTACAAAAAGGAACTCAGATTGAAACAACTCACAAAATGTTCTTACAAAAGGGAATTTAAAACGAAAAGATTCACAAAAGGATTAGATTTAAAAATACCCACAAAATGAAGGCTAGGTTCAAAATAGGTACAAAATGCAATGTAGCGTCGAAATACCCACAAAATGCAATTGAAATTCAAAATACTTGCAAAATGCAAATGAGATCGAAACTACGTACAAAATGCAACTGAGTTTCAAAATACTTTCAAAATGCAATTGAAATTGAAAATACACGATGCAATTCAGATTGAAATATCCCAATTCCAATCCAAATTATTCACAAAGTGCAATTGAAATTCAAAATACTTACAAAATGCAATTGACGTTGAAAATAATTACAAAATGTACGGTAGATTCAAACGACTCATGTTGATTGACAAAACTTACAAAATGCAATTTAGGTTGAAAATACTTGACAAAATGTAATTTAGATTCAAAATACCCACAAAATGCAATTAAGAATCAAAATATGTGCAAAATGCCCACCAAACAAAATGCAATTTAGATTCAAAATTCGTGCTAAATGCGGTTTTGGTTGAAAATACTTACAAAATGAAATTGAAATTCAAAATTCTCACTAAAAGGCCTGGCTACCTGCATTGAAAGACTTCCCAAAAAGCAATTTAGATTGTCAATCTTTACAAAATGCAATTGAAGTTGAAAACAATCCCGAGATGTAATTTAGATCGAAAAAATTACAAAATGCAACGTAGATTAATGATGATGATAATTGTTGTTTTAAGGGGCCTAACATCGAGGTTATCGGCCCCTAATGAAATGAAATGACGTGAAATGAAAGGATGTAGATAAAAACAACTCTCTGCCATGGATGAAGCGAAAATGGTGTTTATAAAACAGACAGTGAGCCCCAAAAAAATTATGCCTTATTTGAATAAAAAGAATAAAAGGCGGATGGTAAAAAGGATAAAACAAATAAGGCATAGTGAACAATACAATACATAACACAATAAAAAACATAAAACAGATTAAACCACAATTAAAAGTCGTAACTACACATTAAAACTTAAAAAAGTAACCACTCTCCCTCATGAACCGGATGACGAGGTCAGCTGACGGCCCGTCATCACGGAGAATAAGGGAGAGGGTATTAGGCAGTTTAAGAGTCCCTCGCAGATCGGCCAGATCCTCACACTCCAAGAGAAGGTGTGCCACGGTTAGGTGGGCGCCGCAAGTACACACAGGAGGATCTTCTCTCTTTAGCAAGTGGGAGTGCGTAGCAATCCCATGGCCGATCCGGAGTCGACAGAGTACCACAGCTTCCTTCCGGAGAGATCAGAAGGAAGATTTCCACACCTTCGTTGTCTCCTTCATGCCTCTCAATTTGTTGGGTGGAGGCGTGGCACGCCATGCCTCCTCCCAATGCGACAGGATCGAATGCCGCAACTGAGAGCGCACATCACTAGCAGGCACCTTATACGGTAGCGAGGGCAGTGCAACTGCCTCTCTCGCCACCTGATCAGCAAGCTCGTTTCCCGCAATACCCATGTGGCTAGGAAGCCACACAAAGGTCACCCCGGTTCCAGCGTTACGCGAACTGACGAGCTGGTCGTGCACACGCTGGACCAACGGGTGCTTCGGGAAACACACATCGATCGCCTGCAGCGCACTCAGAGAGTCAGTACACACAAGAAAGTGCTGGTGATCGTCTGATAGCGTGTACCGCAGAGCCTCTAAGATGGCATAGAGCTCCGCAGTGTACACGCTACAGGCCTCGGGAAGTGAAAAGAGAAACCGACGATCCTCAACCACAAATGCACAGCCTACTTTCTAGTTTACCCTCGAACCGTCCGTGAATAGAAGCCCCGATCCCGGATACCGGCTCACAACGGACTGGAACAGCCTCCGATGGACGGAGGAGTCAGTGTCCGACTTGGGGCCGGTGTGCAGATCCAGGATGATATCAGGGCGAGAGACCATCCACGGAGGGGCCTTGCTAGGTACTCGGACGATACAGGAGACAGAAGGAAATCGGAACTGACGGTATAAGTCATCCAAGCGAATCCCCGCCGGCCGAGTGGCTAGGGCGAGCGCATCATACAGCCGGCGATTCGGATTGGAAAACAAACATGGATAGCTTGGATGAAGGGGCATCTGTCGAATAGTTGCAGCATAGGTCAGCAGTACTTGTTGGCGCCTCAGGTGTAAAGGAGGTACGCCAGCCTCGGCGAGCAAGCTGACGACTGGGCTCGTCCGAAAGGCACCTGTCGCCAGCCTCACACCGCCGTGGTGGACACTGTCCAGTTTAACAAGCACTGACTTACGGGCCGAACCATATGCTACACTGCCATAATCTAACCTAGATAAAATCAGGGACTTGTAAAAACAAAGGAGCACCGCGCGGTCCGCCCCCCATGATGTGCCGCTAAGAAACCGCAACATGTTGAGTTTCTTAGCGCAGGCAGTTTTCAAACACCGCACGTGTGGTTCCCACGTCAATTTCTGATCGAAAAGGAGCCCAAGGAACCGGTACGCAGCAACAACAGGCAAAGCTACATTGCGCAGATAAAGCTCAGGATCTGGATGGAGGGTGCGCTTTCGGCAGAAATGGACAACCGAGGACTTAGCGGTTGAGAATCGAAAGCCATGCTCCAGTGTCCAGCGTTCCACTCTCCGAATAGCTTGTTGTAGCTGTCGTTCAGCGACCGACATATTTTGCGCACTATAATGTAGATGATGATGATAATTGTTGTTTTAAGGGGCCTAACATCTAGGTTATCGGCCCCTGATGGTTTGGGTGATCGTGAAGATGAAAATGAAAAGCGAACTTAAAACTAAAACTAACTACTAACCTACATACTAGAAGAAGAAATGGAAAACTAAAGGAGAATAAGGCAAATAAAAGGTCAGAAGGAAAAGAAATGCCCTCAACCCTCGGAGAAGGCGGATTGAGGGACTTGGAAGGAAGGAGAGCCATGAAAGGCATATAGGAAAGTGAAATAGGAGAGGGTCCGCCCCAAAGGTAAGGGACAAAAGGGGAAAACGGACCCAGCTCAGGAATCCCTCGGGGTCGCCAACACCCGAACTCACCAGCCGTGAGCCCCTGAGGGTGTAGCATTATCTAGGGTGCACCAGAAGTGGTGGGGCTACATACACCCTGCCTCCTTAAGGGCCTAGAGCACAAGGCAGGAGGTAAAAGGAAGAGAAAAAGAAGGCTGACCCCTCGCAGAAGGAGGGTATCAGAAAAGATGAGACAAGGGCCAATTAAGGCGGGAAAGGAAGAGACTCCCTAGGCCTCGGACACCCTAATACCGTCGGGGTCGGAAGAGAACAAGAGTTGACCAAGTGAGGTCGACAGGAAAGAAGACAGAGAGGAGCCCGGCACAAGTAAGTGGAAGCAATGCCGGACTCAGCTGGGGCCCCGTGGTCGCCAACCCACGCCCACTAGAAGTGAGCCCCTGGGGGAGCAGGGTAGAGAGGATGCCGTAACGCCAAGTGGTGTCATAGGCCTTCTCGAGGTCAAAGAAAACAGCGACCAGGTGCTGTCTCCGGAGAAAAGCGTCCTGTATGGCAGTCTCCAGGCGTACCAGATGGTCGTTGGTACACCGAGACGCTCTGAAACCACACTGGTATTCAGACAGGAGTCCCCGTTTCTCCAGGACCCACACCAGGTGCCGATTGACCATCCTCTCAAAGAGCTTGCACAAACCGTTAGTGAGACAAATAGGTCTGTAACTCCCTGTCAATTTGGGATCCTTATCGGGCTTCAGGATAGGTATAATGATACCTTCCTGCCATTGCGCTGGAAACACACCTTCCAACCAGATACGATTAAACACCCTGAGCAAATAGCGAATGCTCTCATCGTTAAGGTGTTTAAGCATCTGGTTGTGAATATTATCCGGGCCAGGAGACGTGTCCCTGCAGAGCGCCAGCGCTCCGCGGAGTTCCCACTCCGTAAAGGGCACGTTGTACTCCTCCGAAGCGCGGGAAGCAAAACTAAGCTGGAAACGTTCCGCTTCGCGCTTCAGGGCCACGAAGGCAGGGTCATAGTTATCGGAACCGGATGTATCCGCAAAATACGAGGCGAGATGGTTTGCAACGCGATAAGGATCTGTAACCAGTTCATTAGCAATGGAAATTCCCGGTACAGTAGAAGATGTCTGAATTCCCGAAATGCGTCGTAGTTTAGTCCACACCTGAGAGGAGGGGGTATGTGCCGTAATAGAAGACACATACCGTTCCCAGGATTGTTTCTTACTCTGGCGAATAAGAATCCGTGCCTTGGCACGAAATTTCTTAAACGCCACCAAATTGGCCATGGTTGGACGCCGACGGTAGTGCTTATGAGCTCGACGACGGTCTCTTATTGCCGCTGCAATATCCTCTGTCCACCAAGGGACGAGTTTGCGACGAGGAGTCCCAGAAAAGGAGGGAATGGACTCTTCGGCGGCAGCAAGAAGCACATCAGTGATGTGCTGTACCTCGTCATCGACGCTCCGGCAACCAAGATCAACGAACACAGCTCGTTCTTGAAACGAGGGCCAATTTGCCCGCTTAAGAACCCAACGACTGGGGAACTCCACGGACGTCTGGGTCAGAAGGGTAAGAACGATCGGGAAATGGTCACTGTCACAGAGGTCGTCGTGTACATACCAACCAAATAGGGGGACCAGCGCACGGCTACACACACTCAAGTCAATGTGTGAGTACGTGCCGTGCGCTAAGCTAAAATGTGTAGCTTCCCCTGTATTTAAATAGACATAAATCCAACCCTTGATGATGATGATGATGATGATAATTGCTGTTTTAAGGGGCCTAACATCTAGGTTATCGGCCCCTGATGGTTTGGATGATCGTGAAGATGAAAATGAAAAGCGAACTTAAAACTAAAACTAAAAACTAAAACTAACTACTAACCTACATACTAGAAGAAGAAATGGAAAACTAAAGGAGAATAAGGCAAATTAAAGGACAGAAGGAAAAGAAATGCCCTCAACCCTCGGAGAAGGCGGATTGAGGGACTTGGAAGGAAGGAGAGCCATGAAAGGCATATAGGAAAGTGAAAGAGGAGAGGGTCCGCCCCAAAGGTAAGGGACAAAAGGGGAAAACGAACCCAGCTCAGGAATCCCTCGGGGTCGCCAACTCCCGAACTCACCAGCCGTGAGCCCCTGAGGGTGTAGCATTATCTAGGGTGCACCAGAAGTTGTGGGGCTACATACACCCGGCCTCCTTAAGGGCCTAGAGCACAAGGCAGGAGGTAAAAGGAAGAGAAAAAGAAGGCTGACCCCTCGCAGAAGGAGGGTATCAGAAAAGATGAGATGATGATGATAATTGTTGTTTTAAGGGGCCTAACATCTAGGTTATCGGCCCCTGATGGTTTGGGTGATCGTGAAGATGAAAATGAGAAAAGCGACCTTACAAACTAAAACTAACTACTAACCTACATACTAGAAGAAGAAATGGAAAAATAAAGGAGAATAAGGCAAATAAAGGACAGGAGGAAAATAAATGCCCTCAACCCTCGAAGAAGGCGGATTGAGGGACTTGGAAGGAAGGAGAGCCATGAAAGGCAGATAGGAAAGTGAAATAGGAGAGGGTCCGCCCCAAAGGTAAGGGACAAAAGGGGAAAACGGACCCAGCTCAGGAATCCCTCGGGGTCGCCAACTCCCGAACTCACCAGCCGTGAGCCCCTGAGGGTGTAGCATTATCTAGGGTGCACCAGAAGTGGTGGGGCTACATACACCCTACCTCCTTAAGGGCCTGGAGCACAAGACAGGAGGTAAAAGGAAGAGAAAAAGAAGGCTGACCCCTCACAGAAGGACGGTATCAGAAAAGATGAGACAAGGGCCAATTAAGGCGGGAAAGGAAGAGACTCCCTAGGCCTCGGATACCTTAATACCGTCGGGGTCAGAAGAGAACAAGAGTTGACCAAGTGAGGTCGACAGGAAAGAAGACAGAGAGGAGCCCGGCACAAGTAAGTGGAAGCAATGCCGGACTCAGCTGGGGCCCCTTGGTCGCCAACCCACGCCCACAAGATGTGAGCCCCTGGGGGAGAAAAGATGAGACAAGGGCCAATTAAGGCGGGAAAGGAAGAGACTCCCTAGGCCTCGGATACCCTAATACCGTAGGGGTCGGAAGAGAACAAGAGTTGACCAAGTGAGGTCGACAGGAAAGAAGACAGAGAGGAGCCCGGCACAAGTAAGTGGAAGCAATGCCGGACTCAGCTGGGGCCCCGTGGTCGCCAACCCACGCCCACAAGATGTGAGCCCCTGGGGGATCCAACCCTTGAATTAAGCCCTCCACGTCCCTTCCTCTGGGGCAGGAAGATGGTGATCCCCATTGGGGGTGATGAGCGTTGAAATCACCCACGATTAGGAAAGGGACTGGAAGTTGATCAACAAGATCAAAGACGTCATTAATATCAAAGGGCTGGTTCGGTGGAAGGTACACGTTACAAACAGTTGTCATAGCAGGCAAGGACACGCGAACTGCAATAGCTTCCAGAGGAGTGGCGGGTGGAAACTCCTCGCTATAGCAGTCAGAGCGAACGAAGGTACAAACGCCCCCGGAAGCCCGGGCGGCGTCTTGTCGCTCTTTAGAGTATAGTCGGAAACCTCTCAGAACAGTCACGTGATCAGGTCTGAGGTTTGTTTCCTGTAGGCAGACTATACTCGCTGCGTATTGGGCAATAAGCTGACGGAGTTCTGCCAAATGCCTGTCATAACTGTTACAATTCCACTGTAACAGTGCCATTGTGTGAACTTAGGGAATAACGTGGAGCAGCAAGCTACTCCAACTTTGACTCTGGAGGATCTACAGTCACTACGTCGACTATAATCTCCATGTCCTCAGGCGAGGTCGTGGAGTGAATCGACTCGGTGGAAGATTTCATAGACGCAGTTCGGCGGCGGGGGGATCTCCGTGGGGAGCGCGCAGATCTGGGGACCGAAACGTCCCCAGGCGCAGAAGCATCCGCAGGTGTTGGCGCGGATGGCTTCCCCTTTTTTTGGAGAAAGGGAATGCGTAGTGCGGGGTCCCTTCTTACCCGCCCCCGCCTCTTGAAGATATATAGACGGGTCAGGAGCCGAATTCCTGACCCTGGTCGACGATGCCGCCTCCGCCGGCTTCGGCGCGGCTTTCGCCGACCGTTTGGGTGGAGAGAAAGTCTTCGACTTCCTCCCCTGCTGTACGGGCGGAGCAGCCTTCGCTCGCACAGCCTTCGTGCTGGCCGAAGGTGGAGTTGAAGTCACCCTCGGGCTTTCCGTTATAATCTTAGGAGCTGGTTTCGGAACAGGAAACTCAGTTGCAGGTTTCACAGCTGCTACAAAAGATGAGGTAGCCGGGACCAAATTTGGTATTATGGCTCTATAATCAATCGTTGGAGAAGGCGAAGTCGTGATACGGTACACCTTGCGGGCCTCCTGGTAGGTGAGACCATCCAGGGTTTTGATCTCCTGGATTTTCTTCTCACTCAGGAAGACAGGGCAGTTCCTGTCCCGAGGAGAATGAAATCCAGGGCAATTAGTGCACTGATAAGGTGTTGTGCACTCTTCCGCTTCGTGTGGTACCTTACCGCATGTTCCGCAGATTGCGGGGCTCGAGCATCGGGATAACATGTGCCCGAACTTCTGGCACTTATAACACCTCATTGGTGGAGGGATATAAGGCCGTACGTCACAACGGTAACTTGTAACCTTGACTTTCTCCGGGAGCACCGAAAGCTCAAAGGAAATAATGAAAGCACCAGTATCCACGATTTGACCATTGACCTTGCGCGTAATGCGCCGGACATCAGTCACGTGACGGTGCCGCATATCCTCCTTGAGCTCCTCGTCAGTGTTCAGAATCAGGTCCCGGTGGAAAATAACTCCTCGGACCAGATTCAGGGACGTGTGCTTTTCCACTTTGACGGGAATGTCGCCAAAGTGGTCACATTGTAAAAGTTGTTCAACTTGCTCTCCAGTCCTAGTCTTGAGCAACAAGGTACCGTTCCTCATCTTTTGTACTTTCTCAAGCTCACCATTGACACCTTCTATGTGGCGAGAAAACAAAATACTCTTTACCAGCTTGAAATCACCCCCATGTGTTCTGGTAGCTACTAGAAATGATGATGATGATGATAATTGTTGTTTTAAGGGGCCTAACATCTAGGTTATCGGCCCCTGATGGTTTGGGTGATCGTGAAGATGAAAATGAAAAGCGAACTTAAAAACTAAAACAAACTTCTAACCTACATACTAGAAGAAGGAAATGAAAACTAAAGGAGAATAAGGCAAATAAAAGGACAGAAGGAAAAGAAATGCCCTCAACCCTCGGAGAAGGCGGATTGAGGGACTTGGAAGGAAGGAGAGCCAGGAAAGGCATATAGGAAAGTGAAAGAGGAGAGGGTCCGCCCCAAAGGTAAGGGAAAAAAGGGGAAAACGGACCCAGCTCAGGAATCCCTCGGGGTCGCCAACTCCCGAACTCACCAGCCGTGAGCCCCTGAGGGTGTAGCGTTATCTAGGGTGCACCAGAAGTGGAGGGGCTACATACACCCTGCCTCCTTAAGGGCCTAGAGCACAAGGCAGGAGGTAAAAGGAAGAGAAAAAGAAGGCTGACCCCTCGCAAAAGGAGGGTATCAGAAAAGATGAGACAAGGGCCAATTAAGGCGGGAAAGGAAGAGACTCCCTAGGCCTCGGATACCCTAATACCGTCGGGGTCAGAAGAGAACAAGAGTTGACCAAGTGAGGTCGACAGGAAAGAAGACAGAGAGGAGCCCGGCACAACTAAGTGGAAGCAATGCCGGACTCAGCTGGGGCCCCGTGGTCGCCAACCCACATCCCACTAGATGTGAGCCCCTGGGGGTAGCTACTAGAAACTTGGGGGTGTTAGCACCCAGATTTTCACGCACAGATTGTTCCCAGGGGGTAGATCCCCGTAGGGAATCAAATGTTAAAGACTTGGGTGTAGGACCACCCTGTTTGGGTGTAGGTCCACCCTGGTTGGGGATTTTTCGTTTTTAACCCATGGCCAGATCATCCTCCCCGAATGCCACCGACATCCGATCACGGGCCGTCACAGTAGGCGCTACCCAGCCAGGGCAAGGCCCGCCTAGCTCGGAAGGCATTGTACGGGGGTCCGATGTTTTACAATGCCGTATCGGCATGTACCCCTTGGCATATACTGGATTTTACAGCTCAGACATTCGGCTGTGCGGGGACCTGCGTAGTCAGGCGGATACTACTGAACGGGTACATGGCACACCCACCTGTCGGCGCGGCCAAGACCAGAACAGGCTTTCGAGCGTAGTCGCTAGCGTTATTGGCCCATCCCCTAACAGCACGCACATATAGAAATTTTGGTTGCCAGACCCTGAAAGCAGTGACGGAAAGAAGTGCGATATAACCTAATGAGAGTTATACCGCACGGGTGTATGTCTTTTTGAACTGACTGTCAAACCCTCGAAAGGGGACCGTTCCGAGAAGCCCTTTTAGTCGCACGACTGGCAGGGAGTACCGTGGATGTATTCGCTTCCTCCCACCCACTGAGGGTCCAATTCACGAAACAACGCTGAGTCCTTAAAGTATAGCCAAGGTCGCCCCTTTTAGTCGCCTCTTACGACAGGCAGGGGATACCGTGGGTGTATTCTTAACCCCCCACCCACAGGGGGGTCTGTGGGGAGCGCGAAGATCTGGGGACCAAAACGTCCCCAGGCACAGAAGCATCCGCAGGTGGTGGGGCGGATGGCTTCCACTTCTTTGGAGGAGAAAGGGAACGCGCAGTGCGGGCTCCCTTCTCTCCCGCCTCTTACAGATATTTAGACGGGTCAGGAGACTTAATCCTGACCCTGGTCGACGATGCCGCCTCCGCCGGCTTCGGCGCGGCTTTCGCCGACCGTTTGGGTGGGGAGAAAGTCTTCGACTTCCTCCCCTAATGTGCGGGCAGAGCAGCCTTCGCTCGCATAGCCTTCTTTGGGGCCGAAGTTGGGGTTGAAGTCACCTTCGGGCTCTCTTTCCGATTCTGGGGTGTAGATACAGATGTAGATGGCGGCGGTACATTAGAAGTTTTCACAGCTGGGACAAAAGATGAGGTAGCCGGAACTAAATTGGGTATTATAGCTCTATAATCAATCTTTGGAGAAGGCGAAATCATGGTATGGTACTTCTTGCGGGCCTCCTGGTAGGTGAGACCATACAGGGTTTTGATCTCCTGGATTTTCTTCTCACGCAGGAAGACAGGGCAATTCCTGTCCCGAGGAGAATGAAATCCCGTGCAATTAGTGCACTGATATGGTGGGGTGCACTCTTCCGCTTCGTGGGGTATCTTACCGCATGTGCCGCAAATTTGAGGGCTTGAGCATCGGGATAACATGTGCCCGAACTTCTGGCACTGATAACACCTCATTGGTGGAGGGATATAAGGCCGTACGTCACAACGGTAACTTGTAACCTTGACTTTCTCCGGGAGCAGAGAAAGCTCAAAGGAAATAATGAAAGCACCAGTATCCACGATTTGACCATTGACCTTGCGCGTAATGCGCCGGACATCAGTCACGTGACGGTGCTGCATATCCTCCTTGAGCTCCTCGTCAGTGTTCAGAATCAGGTCCCGGTGGAAAATAACTCCTCGGACCAGATTCAGAGACGTGTGCTTTTCCACTTTGACAGGGATATCGCCAAAGTGGTCACATTTCAGAAGTTGTTCAACCTGCTCACCAGTCCTGGTCTTGAGCAACAAGCTACCGTTTCTCATCTTTTGTACCTTCCCAAGCTCATCATAGATCCCTTCTATGTTGCGAGAAAACAAATAGACTTTACCATCTTGAAATCACCCCCATCCGTTCTGGTTGCAACCACTAACTTGGGAGTGTTAGCACCCAGATTCTTACGAACTGACTGTTCCCAGGGGGTTGAACCCCGTAGGGAATCATAAGTTAAAGACTTGGGTGGCGGACCACCCTGGTGGGAGATAATCCTATTCTGTCCCATGGCCATTTCATCCTCCCTGAATGCCACCGACTCCAATCACGGGCTGTCTCTGTAGGCGCTACCCAGCCAAGGCAAGCCCGCCTAGCTTGGAAGGCATTGCCCGGGGGTCCGATGTTTGACATGCCATACAGGCATGTACCCCTTGGCATATACTAGAGAGTTTTTCAGCACAGACATGCAGCTGTGCGGGGACCTGCGTTGTCAGGCGGATACTACTGCAGGGTACATGGCGCACCCACCTGTCGGTGTGGCCAGACCGAACAGGCTCTCGAGCGTAGTCGCACACTTAGGTGACCCTTCCCCTGACAGATGATGATGATGATAATTGTTGTTTTAAGGGGCCTAACATCCAGGTTATCGGCCCCTGATGGTTTGGGTGATCGTGAAGATGAAAATGAAAAGCGAACTTAAAAAAAAACTAACTACTAACCTACATACTAGAAGAAGAAATGGAAAACTAAAGGAGAATAAGGCAAATAAAGGACAGGAGGAAAAGGAATGTCCTCAACCCTCGAAAAAGGCGGATTGAGGGACTTGGAAGGAAGGAGAGCCATGAGAGGCAGATAGGAGAGTGAAAGAGGAGAGGGTCCGCCCCAAAGGTAAGGAACAAAAACGGGAAAAGAACCCAGCTCAGGAATCCCTCGGGGTCGCCAACTCCCGAACTCACCAGCCGTGAGTCCATGAGGGTGTAGCATTATCTAGGGTGCACCAAAAGTGGTGGGGCTACTTACACCCGGCCTCCTTGAGGGCCTTAAGTAGATGGCAGGAGATAACATGAAAAGAAAAAGAAGGCTGACCCCTCGCAGAAGGAGGGAATCAGAAAAGATGAGACAAGGGCCAATTAAGGCGGGAAAGGAAGTGACTCCCTAGGCCTCGGATTCCCTAATACCGTCGGGGTCGGAAAAGAACAAGAGTTGACCAAGTGAGGTCGACAGGAAGGAAGACAGAGAGGAGCCCGGCACAAGTAAGTGGAAGCAATGCCGGACTCAGCTGGGGCCCCGTGGTCGCCAACCCACATCCCACTAGATGTGAGCCCCTGGGGGAGGGGTCGGAAGAGAACAAGGGTTGACCAAGGGAGGTCGACAGGAAGGAAGATGATGATAATTGTTGTTTTAAGGGGCCTAACATCGAGGTTATCGGCCCCTAATGAAATGAAATGACGTGAAATGAAAGGATGTAGATAAAAACAACTCGCTGCCATGGATGAAGCGAAAATGGTGTTTATAAAACAGACAGTGAGCCCCAAAAATTATGCCTTATTTGAATAAAAAGGAATAAAATGCGGATGGTAAAAAAGGATAAAACAAATAAGGCATAGTGAACAATATAATACAGAACACAATAAAAAACATAAAACAGATATAACCAGAATTAAAAGTCGTAACTACACATTAAAACTTAAAAAAGTAACCACTCTCCCTCATGAACCGGATGACGAGCTCAGCTGACGGCCCGTCATCACGGAGAATAAGGGAGAGGGTATTAGGCAGTTTAAGAGTCCCTCGCAGATCGGCCAGATCCACACACTCCAAGAGAAGGTGTGCCACGGTTAGGTGGGCGCCGCAAGTACACACAGGAGGATCTTCTCTTTTCAGCAAGTGGGAGTGCGTAGCAATCCCATGGCCGATCCGGAGTCGACAGAGTACCACAGCTTCCTTCCGGAGAGATCGGAAGGAAGATTTCCACACCTTCGTGGTCTCCTTGATGCCTCTCAGTTTGTTGGGTGGAGGCGTGGCACGCCATGCCTCTTCCCAATGCGACAGGATCGAATGCCGCAACTGAGAGCGCACATCACTAGCAGGCACCTTATATGGTAGCGAGGGCAGTGCGACTGCCTCTCTCGCCGCCTGATCAGCAAGCTCGTTTCCCGCAATACCCATGTGGCTAGGAAGCCACACAAAGGTCACCCCGGTTCCAGCGTTACGCGAACTGACGAGCTGGTCGTGCACACGCTGGACCAACGGGTGCTTCGGGAAACACACATCGATCGCTTGCAGCGCACTCAGAGAGTCAGTACACACAAGAAAGTGCTGGTGATCGTCAGATAACGTGTACCGCAGAGCCTCTAAGATGGCATATAGCTCCGCAGTGTACAGGCTACAGGCCTCGGGAAGTGAAAAGAGAAAACGACGATCCTCAACCACAAATGCACAGCCTACTTTCTCGTTTACCCTCGAACCGTCCGAGAATACAAGCCCTGATCCCGGATACCGTGTCACCACGGACTGGAACAGCCTCCGATGGACGGAGGAGTCCGTGTCCGACTTGGGGCCGGTGTGCAGATCCAGGATGATATCAGGGCGAGAGACCATCCACGGAGGGGCCTTGCTAGGTACTCGGACGATACAGGAGACAGAAGGAAATCGGAACTGACGGTATAAGTCATCCAAGCGAATCCCCGCTGGCCGAGTGGCTCGGGCGAGCACATCATACAGCCGGCGATTCGGATTGGAAAACAAACATGGATAGGTTGGATGAAGTGGCATCTGTCGAATAGTTGCAGCATAGGTCAGCAGTACTTGTTGGCGCCTCAGGTGTAAAGGAGGTACGCCAGCCTCGGCGAGCAAGCTGACGACTGAGCTTGTCCGAAAGGCACCCGTCGCCAGCCTCACACCGCGGTGGTGGACACTGTCCAGTTTAACAAGCACTGACTTACGGGCCGAACCATATGCTACACTGCCATAATCTAACCTAGATAAAATCAGTGATCTATAAAAACGCAGGAGCACCGCGCGGTCTGCCCCCCATGATGTGCCGCTAAGAAACCGCAACATGTTGAGTTTCTTAGCGCAGGCAGTTTTCAAACACCGCACGTGTGGTTCCCACGTCAATTTCTGATCGAAAAGGAGCCCAAGGAACCGGTACGCAGCAACAACAGGCAAAGCTACATTGCCCAGATAAAGCTCAGGATCTGGATGGAGGGTGCGCTTTCGGCAGAAATGGACAACCGAGGACTTAGCGGTTGAGAATCGAAAGCCATGCTCCAGTGTCCAGCGTTCCACTCTCCGAATAGCTTGTTGTAGCTGTCGTTCAGCGACCGCCATATTTTGCGCACTATAATGTAGAGCGAAGTCGTCTACATATAGCGACGGTACCACTGCTGGACCAGCAGCTGCGACTATACCGTTTATGGCAATCGCAAATAATGTTACGCTAATCACCGATCCCTGTGGGACTCCGTTTTCCTGTATATGATATTGCGAATATGTCCCCCCTATTCGGACACGGAACAGGCGAAGGGACAGAAAATTCGCAATAAAAACCTGCAAGTTACCTCGGAATTTCCATTGATGCAGGGTAGAGAGGATGCCGTAACGCCAAGTGGTGTCATAGGCCTTCTCGAGGTCAAAGAAAACAGCGACTAGGTGCTGTCTCCGGAGAAAAGCGTCCTGTATGGCAGTCTCCAGGCGCACCAGATGGTCGTTGGTACACCGAGATGCCCTGAAACCACACTGGTATTCAGACAGGAGTCCCCGTTTCTCCAGGACCCACACCAGGCGCCGATTGACCATCCTCTCAAAGATGATGATGATAATAATGATGATAATTGTTGTTTTAAGGGGCCTAACATCTAGGTTATCGGCCCCTGATGGTTTGGGTGATCGTGAAGATGAAAATTAAATGTGAACTTAAAACTAAAACTAACTACTAACCTACATACTAGAAGAAGAAATGGAAAACTAAAGGAGAAAAAGGCAAATAAAAGGACAGAAGGAAAAGAAATGCCCTCAACCCTCGGAGAAGGCGGATTGAGGGACTTGGAAGGAAGGAGAGCCATGAAAGGCATATAGGAAAGTGAAAGAGAAGAGGGTCCGCCCCAAAGGTAAGGGACAAAAGGGGAAAACGGACCCAGCTCAGGAATCCCTCGGGGTCGCCAACTCCCGAACTCACCAGCCGTGAGCCCCTGAGGGTGTAGCATTATCTAGGGTGCACCACAAGTGGTTGGGCTACATACACCCTGCCTCCTTAAGGGCCTAGAGCACAAGGCAGGAGGTAAAAGGAAGAGAAAAAGAAGGCTGACCCCTCGCAGAAGGAGGGTATCAGAAAAGATGAGACAAGGGCCAATTAAGGCGGGAAAGGAAGAGACTCCCTAGGCCTCTCAAAGAGCTTGCACAAACTGTTTGTGAGACAAATAGGTCTGTAACTCCCTGACAATTTGGGATCCTTATCGGGCTTCAGGATAGGTATAATGATACCTTCCTGCCATTGCGCTGGAAACACACCTTCCAACCAGATACGATTAAACACCCTGAGCAAATAGCGAATGCTCTCATCGTTAAGGTGTTTAATATTATCCGGGCCAGGAGACGTGTCCCTGCAGAGCGCCAGCGCTCCGCGGAGTTCCCACTCCGTAAAGGGCACGTTGTACTCCTCCGAAGCGCGGGAAGCAAAACTAAGATGGAAACGTTCCGCTTCGCGCTTCAGGGCCACGAAGGCAGGGTCATAGTTATCGGAACCGGATATATCCGCAAAATACGAGGCGAGATGGTTTGCAACGCGATAAGGATCTGTAACCAGTTCATTAGCAATGGAAATTCCCGGTACAGTAGAAGATGTCTGAATTCCCGAAATGCGTCGTAGTTTAGTCCACACTTGAGAGGAGGGGGTATGTGCCGTAATAGAAGACACATACCGTTCCCAGGATTGTTTCTTACTCTGGCGAATAAGAATCCGTGCCTTGGCACGAAATTTCTTAAACGCCACCAAATTGGCCATGGTTGGACGCCGACGGTAGTGCTTATGAGCTCGACGACGGTCTCTTATTGCCGCTGCAATATCCTCTGTCCACCAAGGGACGAGTTTGCGACGAGGAGTCCCAGAAAAGGAGGGAATGGACTCTTCGGCGGCAGCAAGAAGCACATCAGTGATGTGCTGTACCTCGTCATCGACGCTCCGGCAACCAAGATCAACGAACACAGCTCGTTCTTGAAACGAGGGCCAATTTGCCCGCTTAAGAACCCAACGACTGGGGAACTCCACGGACGTCTGGGTCAGAAGGGTAAGAACGATCGGGAAATGGTCACTGTCACAGAGGTCGTCGTGTACATACCAACCAAATAGGGGGACCAGCGCACGGCTACACACACTCAAGTCAATGTGTGAGTACGTGCCGTGCGCTAAGCTAAAATGTGTAGCTTCCCCTGTATTTAATAGACATAAATCCAACCCTTGAATTAAGCCCTCCACGTCCCTTCCTCTGGGGCAGGAAGATGGTGATCCCCATTGGGGGTGATGAGCGTTGAAATCACCCACGATTAGGAAAGGGACTGGAAGTTGATCAACAAGATCAAAGACGTCATTAATATCAAAGGGCTGGTTCGGTGGAAGGTACACGTTACAAACAGTTTTCATAGCAGGCAAGGACACGCGAACGGCAATAGCTTCCAGAGGAGTGGCGAGTGGAAACTCCTCACTATAGCAGTCAGAGCGAACGAAGGTACAAACGCCCCCGGAAGCGCGGGCGGCGTCTTGTCGCTCTTTAGAGTATAGTCGGAACCCTCTCAGAACAGTCTCGTGATCAGGTCTGAGGTTTGTTTCCTGTAGGCAGACTATACTCGCTGCATATTGGGCAATAAGCTGACGGATCTCTGTCAAATGCCTGTCATAACTGTTACAATTCCACTGTAACAGTGCCATTGTGTGAACTTAGGGAATACGTTGGAGCAGCAAGCTACTCCAACTTTGACTCTGGAGGATCTACAGTCACTACGTCGACTATAATCTCCATGTCCTCAGGCGAGGTCATGGAGTGAATCGACTCAGTGGAAGATTTCCTGGCCGCAGTTCGGCGGCGGGGGGATCTCCGTGGGGAGCGCGCAGATCTGGGGACCGAAACGTCCCCAGGCGCAGAAGCATCCGCAGGTGTTGGCGCGGATGGCTTCCCCTTTTTTGGAGAAAGGGAATGCGTAGTGCGGGGTCCCTTCTTACCCGCCCCCGGCTCTTTAAGGTATATAGACGGGTCAGGAGCCGAAGTCCTGACCCTGGTCGACGATGCCGCCTCCGCCGGCTTCGGCGCGGCTTTCGCCGACCGTTTGGGTGGGGAGGAAGACTTCGACTTCCTCCCGAGTGGGGAGTAAGTCTTCAACTTCCTCCCCTGCTGTGCGGGCGGAGCAGCCTTCGCTCGCACAGCCTTCGTGCTGGCCGAAGGTGGAGTTGAAGTCACCTTCGGGCTTTCCATTATAATCATAGGTGCTGGCTTCGGAACAGGTAACTCAGTTGCAGATTTCACAGCTGGTACAAAAGATGAGGTCGCCGGGACCAAATTTGGTTTTATGGCTCTATAATCGATCGTTGGAGGAGGCGAAATCGTGGTATGGTACTTCTTGCGGGCCTCCTGGTAGGTGAGACCATCCAGGGTTTTGATCTCCTGGATTTTCTTCTCACTCAGGAAGACAGGGCAGTTCCTGTCCCGAGGAGAATGAAATCCAGGGCAATTAGTGCACTGATAAGGTGTTGTGCACTCTTCCGCTTCGTGTGGTACCTTACCGCATTTTCCGCAGACGTCAGGGCTCGAGCATCGGGATAACATGTGCCCAAACTTCTGGCACTTATAACACCTCATTGGTGGAGGGATATAAGGCCGTACGTCACAACGGTAACTTGTAACCTTGACTTTCTCTGGGAGCACCGAAAGCTCAAAGGAAATAATGAAAGCACCAGTATCCACGATTTGACCATTGACCTTGCGCGTAATGCGCCGGACATCAGTCACGTGACGGTGCTGCATATCCTCCTTGAGCTCCTCGTCAGTGTTCAGAATCAGGTCCCGGTGGAAAATAACTCCTCGGACCAGATTCAGGGACGTGTGCTTTTCCACTTTGAGGGGAATATCGCCAAAGTGGTCACATTGCAAAAGTCGTTCAACTTGCTCACCAGTCCTAGTCTTGAGCAACAAGCTACCGTTCCTCATCTTTTGTACTTTCTCAAGCTCACCATAGACACCTTCTATGTGGCGAGAAAACAAAATACTTTTTACCAGCTTGAAATCACCCCCATCTGTTCTGGTAGCTACCAGAAACTTGGGGGTGTTAGCACCCAGATTTTCACGCACAGATTGTTCCCAGGGGGTTGATCCCCGTAGGGAATCAAATGTTAAAGACTTGGGTGTAGGACCACCCTGTTTGGGTGTAGGTCCACCCTGGTTGGGGATTTTTCTTTTGAAACCCATGGCCAGATCATCCTCCCCGAATGCCACCGACATCCGATCACGAGCCGTCACAGTAGGCGCTACCCAGCCAGGGCAAGGCCCGCCTAGCTTGGAAGGCATTGCCCGGGGGTCCGATGTTTTACAATGCCGTATCGGCATGTACCCCTTGGCATATACTGGATTTTACAGCTCAGACATTCGGCTGTGCGGGGACCTGCGTAGTCAGGCGGATACTACTGAACGGGTACATGGCACACCCACCTGTCGGCGCGGCCAAGACCGGAACAGGCTTTCGAGCGTAGTCGCTAGCGTAAGTGGCCCATCCCCTAACAGCACGCACATATAGAAATTTTGGTTGCCAGACCCTGAAAGCAGTGACGGAAAGAAGTGCGATATAACCTAATGAGAGTTATACCGCACGGGTGTATGTCTTTTAGAGCTGACTGTCAAACCCTCGAAAGGGGACCGTTCCGAGAAGTCCTTTTAGTCGCCACGACTGGCAGGGAGTACCGTGGATGTATTCGCTTCCTCCCACCCACTGGGGGTCCAATTCACAAAACAACGCGGAGTCCTTAAAGTATAGCCAGGTCGCCCCTTACGACAGGCAGGGGATACCGTGGATGTATTCTAAACCCCCCACCCACAGGGGGAAGGAAGGAAGACAGAGGGGAGCCCGGCACAAGTAAGGGGAAGCAATGCCGGACTCAGCTGGGGTCCCGTGGTCGCCAACCCACGTCCCACTAGATGTGAGGCCCTGAGGGAGACGTTCAACTTTTCAGCTTGGCGAGTGACTTGATGTTTGCCCAATATTCGCGCATTTTCTGGCTACGTTTCTCCTTTCTCTCTTTTGTCCAGATGATGCCGGTTTTCTTACAGGGTGGACTCTCCTGAAAACTCTTCTATTTAAGTATATTTCTGAGCTGTGATCGGTTTCTAATATCACTTTCCATTATCTTCAGTTCTTGGATGTCCTTGTTAACTTCTGTTAACCGCGGTGTCACGCTCATTCATGTCCGTAGAAAGCCAGACGTCACTTCCTGGCCACATCTGTGATTTTCTCAGTATATCTATATAGCTCCTGATTTGATCTTCCTCTGTACCAGTCATCTATTTATTAGTTTATTAACTGAAATTAGTTTTCTGGGAATATCTCAGAAACATGGTTTTAGAGCCTTAAAACGTAGTAGCCTCCGAGCCAGCGAGGGGGCTGAAAATGAGTTTTGTCTCGTCGTTGTACGCCATAATATAATAATAATCATAATGATAATTTAATAATATAGGGATAGGGATATAATAATACCGCGCGTGTAAATCGCGTGAAGAAATTCAAGAGTACCCCTTGACCCCCTTAAGTGCCATTATATACGTATTGATGAATTTTACAGCTTAGTTGGTTCCGTGATAACCTTATAGCCGTTTGCGAACGTTCACAGTATTGTAATAAATGGATTGGCATTGCGTCTTACAGAAATAGATGGACTTCTGAGATTGTGTTGCCATGGTTACCGGTTTGCATTCTTTCAATAGCTTAATAAATGAAATTAGGTTTCTGGGAATATCTCAAAAACTGTTTTTTAGGACCTTAAAATGTGGTTTTCGGGGCCCCTAGGGCTCCCGAGTTTTGTTTCTCACATTGAGACGCTGAAAAGGAGCTTTGTCACGTCTTTCTACGCCCATTTCAGCATGCATTTTAAGGGGGTAGGCCCTCTTTTATGAGAGGTATGGAGAAGAGTTACATCAATGATTACTTTCGTGCCTCTGATGGACATCTGTACCAAATTTTACGTTGATCCACTCAGCCGTTCTCGAGTGATACGCGTGCAAAGTTGTACACAGACAGACAAACAAACAAACAAACAAACAGACAGACAGACAAAATTTTTGTTTTTGCGCGCAACCGTCATGAACCAGTCTGTAACGCGTTAATAACTCAGATTTCCGTGGAAATTCAGAAGAAAAAAAAACAGACAAGCTTTCATTTTTATACATAGAGTGATGCCAAATGCCATCAAAGGTTGCCATGACAACACTACTAAATTGATGACGAATGAGCCATCAGACTGCCATGACAACGCACTTGCACGAGATCACATTCAGTTTTCCATCTGACTAAGTTTGAAGCGGCTTCAGTGACGTAACTGGTAGCACGCTGAACTTCTATGCCCAAGGTCGCGGGCTCAAAGCCGGCCGAAGTCGTCGGATTTTCTAAGAGCGCTAAAAATCCCTCAGTATGCTTTCGTTGGAGGGGAAGTTCCAACGTTCGTTGCGAGTTGCTGGTTGCGGTGGCATCTAGTAGCCAAGTTCACAGCTAGGTGTCGTTGACGGTAGTTTTTGGGTAGCAACATTAGGAACTACTGCTTGAAATTGACCGTCTGCAGTCCTTACCTGAATTACAGACTAATACAGCCATCACAATTCACACCGTTTATCAGACATATTCTACACTCACCCAAAATACACGGGGTTATATGACCGCGTTGTCGCATCCCCTAAACTGAGGAACCAACCAAAATCTCTGCGGGAGATAAAATTTTGCGTGAAGAAGTAACTGACCGTTTGATAGTCGAAACCTTGCATAAGGACAGTGTGACAACAAGTATAAAAATGGACCCCAAATGACAAGATGATGATGATAATTGTTGTTTTAAGGGGCCTAACATCGAGGTTATCGGCCCCTAATGATTTGGGTGATAGCGAAAATGATAAGGAAATGGAAACCAGAAAAAACTTATCTGAGACGGAAAATACGTACCAAAAGGAACTCAGATGGAAACATATGGTCTTACAAAATGGAATTGAGAACGAAAAGTTGCACAAAAAGAATAGAGTGAAAAAAGACCCACAAGACGTAGGCGAGATTCAAAATACGTACAAAATGCAATGTAGCGTCGAAATACTTACAAAATGCAACTGAAATTCAAAATACTTACAAAATGCAAATGAGATCGAAAATACGCACAAAATGGAATTGAGGTTCAAAATACTTACAAAATGCAATTGAAATTGAAAATACACAATGCAAGTTAGATTGAAAAAGGCCGGTTCAGATTCAAAATACTCACAAAGTGCAATTGGATTTCAAAATACTTACAAAATGCAATTGAAATTGAAAATGCTTACAAAATGTACGGTAGATTCAAACGACTCATGTGGATGGACAATACTTACAAAATGCAATTAAGATTTAAAATACTTGACAAAATGTAATTTAGATTCAAAATACCCACAAAATGCAATTGAGAATCAAAATACTGTATGTGCAAAATGCCCACCAAACAATGATGATAATCATTGTTGTTTTAAGGGGCCTAACATCGAGGTTATCGGCCCCTAATGAAATGAAATGGCGTGAAATGGAAGGATGTAGATAAAAACAACTCACTGCCATGGATGAAACGAAAATGGTGTTTATAAAACAGACAGTGAGCCCCAAAAATAATGCCTTATTTGAATAAAAAAATAATAATAATAATATAATAAAGTGGATGGTAAAAAGGATAAAACAAATAAGGCATAGTGAACAATAAAATAGATGAACACAATAAAAAACATAAAACAGATTTAACCTTAATTAACAGTCGTAACTACACATTAAAACTTAAAAAAGTAACCACTCTCCCTCATGAACCGGATGACGAGGTCAGCTGACGGCCCGTCATCACGGAGAATAAGGGATAGGGTATTAGGCAGTTTAAGAGTCCCTCGCAGATCGGCCAGATCCACACACTCCAAGAGAAGGTGTGCCACGGTTAGGTGGGCGCCGCAAGGACACACAGGGGGATCTTCTCTCTTCAGCAAGTGGGAGTGCGTAGCAATCCCATGGCCGATCCGGAGTCGACAGAGTACCACAGCTTCCTTCCGGAGAGATCGGAATGAAGATTTCCACACCTTCGTTGTCTCCTTGATGCCTCTCGGTTTGTTGGGTTGAGGCGTGCCACGCCATGCCTCCTCCCAATGCGACAGGATCGAATGCCGCAACCGAGAGCGCACATCACTAGCAGGCACCTTATACGGTAGCAAGGGCAGTGCGACTGCCTCTCTCGCCGCCTGATCAGCAAGCTCGTTTCCCGCAATACCCATGTGGCTAAGAAGCCACACAAAGGTCACCCCGGTTCCAGCGTTACGCGAACTGACGAGCTGGTCGTGCACACGCTGGACCAAAGGGTGCTTCGGGAAACACACATCGATCGCTTGCAGCGCACTCAGAGAGTCAGTACACACAAGAAAGTGCTGGTGATCGTCTGATAACGTGTACCGCAGAGCCTCTAAGATGGCATAGAGCTCCGCAGTGTACACGCCACAGGCCTCGGGAAGTGAAAAGAGAAACCGACGATCCTCAACCACAAATGCACAGCCTACTTTCTCGTTTACCCTCGAACCGTCCGTGAATAGAAGCCCGGATCCCGGATACCGGCTCACCACGGACTGGAACAGCCTCCGATGGACGGAGGAGTCCGTGTCCGACTTGGGGCTGGAAAATGCCCATGAAACAAAATGCAATTCAGATTCAAAATTCGTGCGAAATGCGGTTTTGGTTGAAAATACTTACAAAATGCAATTGAAATTCAAAAGAAAAAAAAGGCCCGTCTACCTGCATTGAAAGACTTACTAAAAAGCAATTTAGATTGTCAATTTTTACAAAATGCAATTGAGGTTGAAAACAATCGCGAGATGTAATTGAGATCGAAAAAACTTACAAAATGCAACGTAGATCAAAAATGCCTTAAAAATCGCTAAAAGGGAATTTAGATACACGGTGAACCAAGTAACAAAAACAGTGCGGGAATCTTAAAGAGAAAAGGAAATATAAGGAAAAGAGGAGAGGAGAGGGTCCGCCCCAAAGGTAAGGGACAAAAGTGGAAAACGGACCCAGCTCAGGAATCCCTCGGGGTCGCCAACTCCCGAACTCACCAACCGTGAGCCCCTGAGGGTGTAGCATTATCTAAGGTGCACCAGAAGTGGTGGGGCTACATACACCCTGCCTCCTTGAGGGCCTTGGGCACAAGGCAGGAGGTAAAAGGAAAAGAAAAAGAAGGCTGACCCCCCACAGATGATGATGATGATAATTGTTGCAAGGGCCAATTAAGGCAGGAAAGTGAAATACTCCCTAGGCCTCGGATAACCTAATACCGTCGGGGTCGGAAGAGAACAAGAGTTGGCCAAGGGAAAAATGACAAGAAGGTTACCGTCCCCATAAGACAATAAATTGTTTAAAATATGCATAAAATGACGAAAAACAAAGTTAATTAAGTTCCAATTATAAAATACTTTCTCGCAATAAATGAGGTCTGATGCTTCTACGAAAACCTTCATATTCTTCCTATTTTCGCCTACCCCCAAGTTTGCCCGGTGAAATCTACCTCCGCCTTCCGGCGTGCCGAGAGGACTTTTTTCATTTTTAATTAGTGCGGGTACTTTTGTTTGGTATTGTATTCAGAAAATTGAAGTAACAATTGCTCACTAAAATTACATAATAAGTTCTACCTACTTTGTAACTGTACCTGTACTTGAATGTTTATTTGTTTCAAGGGCATCTGTTACTGGGATGAAACTTCCCATACATCACAATCATTCCCTTATCAGTTCCAATTATAAAATACTTTCTCGCAATAAATGAGGTCTGATGCTTCTACGAAAACCTTCATATTCTTCCTATTTTCGCCTACCCCCAAGTTTGCCCGGTGAAATCTGTACCTGTACTTGAATGTTTATTTGTTTCAAGGGCATCTGTTACTGGGATGAAACTTCCCATACATCACAATCATTCCCTTATCCGTTTACGATCAACTCTAGATCTCACCCCAGTATTTAAAAAAATCTCGGTGTTGTGCAGTCTTGGCAACTTCTAACAAACAATTTTGTCATACACTCGGATGATGGATGAAATGTGCATTAAGAAGCATATAGAGTTTAATGGCAAAAACTTTGTTGGATATGTGAGTTGTGGCCATGAATTAGAAGAAGACCAGGATTTACCAAAAGCTTTAGTGTTTATGGTTGTGTCTCTGAATGGACACTGGAAGATTCCAGTTGGCTATTTCCTCATTAGTGGGCTGTGGTACAGGGAAAGCAAACTTAATGCCTGAGGTTATTAAATGATTTGAATTTTACAGTTGTGTCCTTAACTTTTGATGGTGCTACTTCTAATATTTCAATGGCTCGCCCTTTGTGAGCTTCTTTTGATGAAGAATATATAGTGAACTGGTTCACGAATCCTTCCAATGGGTCTAGAGTGTTCATCATATGAGATGCCTGCCACAATGTAAAATTGGTGAGAAATGCTTTTGGGTATAATGTTTACCAGGAATGGCAAAGTCATAGACTGGAAATATTTAGAAGAACTCGAGACGCTGCAACACAGTGAAGGTCTTCACTTAGGAACGAAGCTTACGAAGAGTCAATTACTGGCAAAAGGAACCCATCAAGGTGAAACTTGCCTCACAGTTGTTGAGTGAAAGTGTTGCATGTGCACTGACGTATTATGATAAAGGCTTGAATCCGCCCCAATTTGAAGGATGTGAGGAAACTGTGATATTCATTAGAATTAGGAATAATGTTTTTCATATCCTACATAGCCGCGGACTACGATTCAGAACGATGATGATGATGATGATGATAATTGTTGTTTTAAGGGGCCTAACATCTAGGTTATCGGCCCCTAATGATCTGGGTGATAGCGAAGATGATAATGAAACGGAAACCAGAACGAAAATTAAGTGAGACGGAAAATACTTACAAAAAGGAACTCGGATTGAAACGACTCACAAAATGTTCTTACAAAAGGGAATTTAGAACGAAAAGATTCACAAAAGGAATAGATTGAAAAATACCCACAAAATGAAGGCTAGGTTCAAAATACGTACAAAATGCAATGTAGCGTCGAAATACTTACAAAATGCAACTGAAATTCAAAATACTTACAAAATGCAAATGAGATCGAAAATACGTACAAAATGCAATTGAGGTTCAAAATACTTACAAAATGCAATTGAAATTGAAAAAACACAATGCAATTCAGATTGAAATAGGCCTTATCCCAGTTCCAATCCAAATTATTCACAAAGTGCAATCGAAATTCAAAATACTTACAAAATGCAATTGAAATTGAAAATGAAAATGCTTACAAAATGTACGGTGATTCCAACGACTCATGTGGATTGACAATACTTACAAAAAGCAATTTAGATTGAAAATACTTGACAAAATGTAATTGAGATTCAAAATACCCACAAAATGCAATTGAGAATCAAAATATGTGCAAAATGCCCACCAAACAAAATGCAATTTAGATTCAAAATTCGTGCGAAATGAGGTTTTGGTTGAAAATACTTACAAAATGCAATTGAAATTCAAAATTCTCACTAAAAGGCCCGGCTACCTGCATTGAAAGACTTACCAAAAAGCAATTTAGATTGTCAATCTTTACAAAATGCAATTGAAGTTGAAAACAATCGCGAGATGTAATTTAGATCGAAAAAACTTACAAAATGCAACGTAGATTAGAAATGCCTTAAAAACCGCTAGAAGGGAATTTAGACACACGGTGAACCAAGTAACAAAAACAGTGCGGGAATCGTAAAGAGAAAAGTAAATATAAGGAAAAGAGGAGTGGAGAGGAGAGGAGAGGGGAGAGAGGAGAAGGCCACCCCAAAGGGAAGGGACAAAAGGGGAAAACGGACCCATCTCAGGAATCCCTCGGGGGCGCCAACTCCCGAACTCACCAGCCGTGAGCCCCTGAGGGTGTAGCATTATCGACGGTGCACCAGAAGTGGTGGAGCTACATGCACCCTGCCTCCTTAAGGGCCTTGAGCACAAGGCAGGAGGAAAAAGGAAAAGAAAAAGAAGGCTGACCCCTCACAGAAGGAGGGTATCAGGAAAGATGGGACAAGGGCCAATTCAGGCAGGAAAGTGAAAGACTACCTAGGCCTCGGATAACCTAATACCTTGGGGGTCGGAAGAGAACAATAGTTGACCAAGGGAGGTCGACAGGAAAGAAGAAAGAGAGGAGCCCGGCACAAGTAAGTGGAAGCAATGCCGGACTCAGCTGGGGCCCCGTGGTCGCCAACCCACGTCCCACTAGATGTGAGCCCCTGGGGGTGGAGAGAATTGAGAAAAGGCTGTCGACTATATTGGAGTGGGAATGAGGAAGGAAATAGGAATGGCGTGGGGGTAGTAGTGATGATGATAATTGTTGTTTTAAGGGGCCTATCATCTAGGTTATCGCCCCCTAATGGTTTTTTTGATCGTTGGGGTCGGAAGAGAACAAGAGATGGCCAAGGAAGGCCGAAAGAAAAGGTGACAGTGAGGAGCACGGCACAAGAAAGAGGAAGAAATGCCGGACTCAGCTGGGGTCCCGTGGTCATCAACCCACGTTCCACAAGCAGTGAGCCCCTGAGGGGATACACCTGCGTCTGATTCGGCTCTCCTGAATAGGAAAAACAGAGGTGGTCCTTTAATTCCATCACAGGACGTAGTTTATTTATGTAGAGAGGGTGAAAAGTCCTTGCGATATTTCCAGGACAAGGTCATAAAATTAATGGACCCTTATGTCCAGCGCTTGACTGCAGTTCTCAATAATGTTAAAGGAGAGGTGTTTGAGGAACTTCATAAATTCTCCGCACCTGCAAAATCACATCCAATAGCTCAAGCAAGCTGTTCTGGTTGAGTACTTCAAAGTGAGGTTCAAACCATGAGGCACGATTTCCCACAGAGGAACTCGATTGTGTGAGAGTAGGAAGCTTCTACACAAAAACCTTTCTGTTCAAAATCAGTAGGTTTAATTCAGAGTTGGATTTGTTATTAAATATTGACGAGAGGTGCTCCTGGATGTATGAGTATTACGGAACACGACAGCACTTTAAACCAAGCCCAATTACCACATCCCGCGACTCCTGAAATGCGCCGGCCCCAAATACTGTTCCCGACGGGATTCAGCTGACTGGTTACGAACCTGGAGTTCTTGGAAAAGGCAGGGATCCAAGAAGCACCAATGGGATGTGAACCCAGGCGTAGTTAGGGGTGAACTACGGCCTGAGGCACACAGAAATTAAGGAATTAAGAGGACCTATGAATAGAAATTAAATGGACAAGTTCACGGTTATCAAGAGGGGTCGTATAACCGGAGAAAATGAGCTAAATAATGCATATTGAAGGTACTTTAGCCAAGATTCAGGCTTGAAATCCCCAGAGGAGAGTTAATCCACGTGGGAGGAAGGTCCAAGGAAGGCTGTAAGTGCATTGTTGAAGAAATTGAGCTCCCGGAATGACACACGGACTCATTTTCAAGCCAGAAGCAATATAAACCGGCCGAGGGCTTCTCACACACAGTTGTTCTGAAGTTCAGACGGGAAACCTGCGACGGTTCGCGCTCCGTATAGGACACCGCGCCACTTAATAAAGTGATATTACGTGAACAGTATAAATCTTAAGTAATAACGTACACGTGACGAGTTGTGTTAAAACCGGTACGGAAATACGTCGGGTCGCGAACGAAAGTCACGCGCGGACGCATCATCGAGCGGAAGAATGATGATAATAATAATAATCGAACAAAGGTACAGGGTGAATATTGTTGGAGGACAAGGTGCTTAACAACTTGAGGGTATAAATGAAGACACGAGGGGCATTTATGAACGAATGTAAAGTTCGAGTGGACAGTACCACGTGCTAACTAAACGCACTCCGTTGCATAAAGAGCACATCGTGAGTAGTTAGCCCAGTCGACAGGTAGTTTCAGATTGAAAAAGGTCGGAATTTAATGAAACTTAGGGATGTTGTTGGAGGATGGTTAATTAACATTTACTCAACTTTTGAACCTCGAGGACCCTGTGCGAAAAGAGGAGGGGGGAGGAAACTCCGAAGTTTCGACCTTCCTCCGGTTTTTCCTCAACTGTTTTCCCTTACGTTCTACCGCAAAAGCATTCTTATGCGTTTTTGTAGAACGTTTCCTACAATTTTGACTGTTCAAACATTTTTGTATGTCAATTCCTTTCCGAGATATGGGGCTTCGTACAACTTATCATTTTACAAAATTCGCTAAAAAATGCTCAAAAATGCAGAATTCCACCTTATTTTTTTGTTAAACCCAAATTATGATGATATGTTGTAATTATGGTTCCTGGTTACAATCACCAACTTTGGAAACCCCCATCCCCACGTCAACCCACCGCCGCTCCCTCCCCCCCTCCCCACTTAACCCGAATTCACAAAAGCTAATTTTCTTCTCTGATGAAACCAACCATATTCACATTATGTTGTTACTGATATTATTTTTCGGATCGAGCTCCCTCCTCCCACCCCCCACCCACTACTTAATTATCCCAGGGCAGGTAAATAAAAGACGTAGTCCTTTCGTGGAAAGAATTAATGTAATTAAAAATATTCACAAGGCATACATTATATAGAATAGAGATATTTTGCGCACTATAATGTAGAGCGAAGTCGTCTACATAAAGCGACGGCACCACTGCTGGACCATCAGCAGCGACTATACCGTTTATGATGATGATGATAATTGTTGTTTTAAGGGGCCTAACATCTAGGTTATCGGCCCCTGATAGTTTGGGTGATCGTGAAGATGAAAATGAAAAGCGAACTTAAAACTAAAACTAACTACTAACCTACATACTAGAAGAAGAAATGGAAAACTAAAGGAGAATAAGGCAAATAAAGGACAGGAGGAAAAGAAATGCCCTCAACCCTCGAAGAAGGCGGATTGAGGGACTTGGAAGGAAGGAGAGCCATGAAAGGCAGATAGGAAAGTGAAAGAGGAGAGGGTCCGCCCCAAAGGTAAGGGACAAAAAGGGAAAACGGACCCAGCTCAGGAATCCCTCGGGGTCGCCAACTCCCGAACTCACCAGCCGTGAGCCCCTGAGGGTGTAGCATTATCGACGGTGCACCAGAAGTGGTGGGGCTACATACACCCTGCCTCCTTGAGGGCCTTGGGCACAAGGCAGGAGGTAAAAGGAAAAGAAAAAGAAGGCTGACCCCTCACAGAAGGAGGGAATCAGAAAAGATGAGACAAGGGCCAATTAAGGCGGGAAAGGAAGAGACTCCCTAGGCCTCGGATACCCTAATACCGTCGGGGTCGGAAGAGAACAAGAGTTGACCAAGTGAGGTCGACAGGAAAGAAGACAGAGAGGAGCCCGGCACAAGTAAGTGGAAGCAATGCCGGACTCAGCTGGGGCCCCGTGGTCGCCAACCCACTTCCCACTAGATGCGAGCCCCTGAGGGGATACCGTTTATGGGACTCACTTTTCCTGTACATAATATATTGCGATTATCCCCCCCCCCCCTATTCGGGCACGGAATAGGCGAAGAGAAAGAAAATTCGCAATAAAAACCGGCAAGTTACCTCGGAATTTCCATTGATTCAGGGTAGAGAGGATGCCGTAACGCCAAGTGGTGTCATAGGCCTTCTCGATGTCAAAGAAAACAGCGACTAGGTGCTGTCTCCGAAGAAAAGCGTCCTGTATGGCGGTCTCCAGGCGTACCAGATTGTCGTTGGTACACCGAGACGACCTGAAACAACACTGGTATTCAGACAGGAGTCCTCGTTTCTCCAGGACCCACACCAGTCGCCGACTGACCATCCTCTCAAAGAGCTTGCACAGACCGTTTGTGAGACAAATAGGTCTTTAACTCCCTGTCAAATTGGGATCCTTATCGGACAGGTATAATTATACCTTCCTGCCATTGCGCTGGAAACACACCTTCCAACCAGATACGATTCAACACCCTGAGCAAATAACGAATGCTCTCATCGTTAAGGCGTTTAAGCATCTGGTTGTGAATATTATCCGGCCCGGGAGAGGTGCCCCTGCAGAGCGCCAGCGCTCCGCGGAGTTCCCACTCCTCAAAGGGCGCGTTGTAACCCTCCGAAGCGCGGGAAGCAAAACTGAGCTGGGAACGTTCTGCTTCGCGCCTCAGAGCCACGAAATCTGGATCATAGTTATCGCAACCGGATATATCCGCAAAATACGATGCGAGATGGTTTTCAACGCGGTAAGGATCTGTAACCAATTCATTACCAATGGAAATTCCCGGTACAGTAGAAGATGTCTGAATTCCCGAAATGCGTCGTAGTTTAGTCCACACTTGAGAGGAGGGGGTATGTGCCGTAATAGACGACACATACCGTTCCCACGATTGTCTCTGTGGAGGATAAGAATCCGTGCCTTGGCACGACATTTCTTAAACGCCACTAAATTGGCCATGGTTGGACGCCGACGGTAGAGCTTATGTGCTCGACGACGGTCTCGTATGCCGCTGCAATATCATCGGTCCACCAGGGGACGAGTTTGCACGAGGAGTCCCAGAAAAGGATGGAATAGATTCCTCGGCGGCAGCAAGAAGCACATCAGTGATGTGCTGTACCTCGATATCGATGCTCTGGCATCCCAGATCATCAAATACAGCGCGCTCTGTAAATGATGGCCAATTTGCCCGTGTAAAAACCCAACGACTGGGGAAAGACACGGGCTTCTGGCTAAGAAGAGTGAGAACGATCGGGAAATGGTCACTGTCACAGAGGTCATCGTGTACATGCCAACCAAAATGGGGAACTAACGCACGACAACACACACTCAAGTTAATGTGTGAGTCCGTGCCATGCGTTAAGCTAAAATGAGTGGCTTCCCCCGTATTTAACAATGATAAATCCAGTCCTTGAGTTAAGCCTTCCACGTCCCTGACTCTGGGGCACGAAGATGGTTGATGATGATGATGATAATTGTTGTTTTAAGGGGCCTAACATCTAGGTTATCGGCCCCTGATGGTTTGGGAGATCGTGAAGATGAAAATGATGATGATGATAATTGTTGTTTTAAGGGGCCTAACATCGAGCTTATCGGCCCCTAATGATCTGGGTGATAGCGAAAATGATAATGAAATGGAAACCAGAACAAAATTATCTGAGACGGAAAACACGTACAAAAGGAACTCAGATGGTAACAACTCACAATATGGTCTTACAAAAGGGAATTTAGAACGAAAAGTTGCACAACAAGAATAGATTGAAAAAAGACCCACAAGACGTAGGCGAGATTCAAAATACGTACAAAATGCAATGTAGCGTCGAAATACTTACAAAATGCAACTGAAATTCAAAATACTTACAAAATGCAAATGAGATCGAAAATACGTACAAAATGCAATTGAGGTTCAAAAAACTTACAAAATGCAATTGAAATTGAAAATACACAATGCAATTCAGATTGAAATAGGCCCTATCCCAGTTCCAATCCAAATTATTCACAAAGTGCAATCGAAATTCAAAATATTTACAAAATGCAATTGAAATTGAAAATGCTTACAAAATGTACGGTGATTCTAACGACTCGTGTGGATTGACAATACTTACAAAATGCAATTTAGATTGAAAATACTTGACGAAATGTAATTTAGATTCAAAATAACCACAAAATGCAATTGAGAATCAAAATACGTGCAAAATGCCCACCAAACAAAATGCAATTTAGATTCAAAATTCGTGCGAAATGCGGCGTTGGTTGAAAATTCTTACAAAATGCAATTGAAATTCAAAATACTCACTAAAAGGCCCGGGCACATGCATTGAAAGACTTACTAAAAAGCAATTTAGATTGTCAATCTTTACAAAATGCAATTGAGGTTGAAAACAATCGCGAGATGTAATTTAGATCGAAAAAACATACAAAAAGCAACGTAGATTAAAAATGCCTTAAAAAAACGCCAGAAAGGAATTTAGATACACGGTGAACCAAGTAACAAGAAGCAGTGCGGGAATCTTAAAGAGAAAAGTAAATATAATGAAAAGAGGAGAGGAGAGGGGAGAGAGGAGAAGGTCCGCCCCAAAGGGAAGGGACAAAAGGGGAAAACGGACCCAGCTCAGGAATCCCTCGGGGGCGCCAACTCCCGAACTCACCAGCCGTGAGCCCCTGAGGGTGTAGCATTATCTAGGGTGCACCAAAAGTGGTGGGGCTACATACACCCGGCCTCCTTGAGGGCAGGAGATAACATGAAAAGAAAAGAAGGCTGACCACGAAGATGGTGAGCCCCATTGTGGGTGATGTGCATTGAAATCACCCACGAGTGAGAAAGGGGCGGGAAGCTGATCTACAAGATCAAAGACAGCGTTAATATCAAGGAGCTGGTTCGGTGGAAGGTACAAGTTACAAACAGTCGTCATAACAGGCAATGACACGCAAACTGCAATAGCTTCCAAAGGAGCAGTAAACGGAAACTCTTCACTAGAGCAGTCAGAGCGAACTAAAGTCCAGACGCGCCTGGAGGCCCGGGCGGCGTCTGTTCGCTCTTTCGAGTATAGTCGGAAACCCCTCAGGACCGTCTGATGGTCAGGCCTGAAATTTGTTTCCTGTAAACAACCTATACTCGCTGCTTATTGGGCTATGAGCTGACGGAGCTCAGTCAAATGCATGTCATAACTGTAGCAATTCCACTGTAACAGTGCCATAGAGAACTTTGAAACTAAGGAAACGAAGCAGCAAGCTACAACTTAACCTTGATCAGTCGGCCCGCTCCACGTCCTCGAACGAGAACGTGATCCCGTCTTCCCCGCCTATCTCCTACGTTTAGACGGGCCAAGAGAGGTACTCCTGACCCTGATCCTCCGCCGTCGTGGACTCCCCCCACTGCCGTGCGAGCGGAGGATCCTTCGCCCGCACAGTCTGTTTGGTGGTGGGAGGTGGAACAGGACCCACCTTCGAACTGGTATTCAATTTCTCGGGTGCTGATCTCGGGATCGTGGGAGTCAATACCGAGGGAACCAGGCCAAGTATAATTTTACTATAATTAATCGTGGGAGCGGTAGCAATCGTAGTCTGGTATCTCTTGCGAGCCTCCTGGTAGGAAAGACCATCCAGGGTTTTGATATTCAGGATTTTCTTCTCACACAGGAACACAGGACAGTCCCTTTCCCGAGGAGAATTAAATCCAGAGCAGTTGTTGCACTCATAGGGTTTTGTGCACTGCTCGGCATCATGAGGTACCTTAACACACGTTCCACAGATTGCCAAGTTCGAGCAACGAGATACCATGTGCCCGAACGTCTGGCAGTTATAACATCGCATAGGAGGCGGAATGTACGGCTTGACGTCACAACGATGGCGTGTGACCTTAACCTTCTCCGGGAGTACTGAGCACTCAAGGGAAATGATGACAGCACCCGTGTCAACGACCTGACCGTTGACCTTGCGCGTAATGAGCCGGACATCGATCACGTGACTGTGCTTCATATCCTCCTTGAGTTCCTCGTCAGTGTTCAGAATCAGGTCCCTATGGAAGATAACTCCCCGGACCTGATTGAGAGAATTATGTTTTTCCACTTTGACAGGAAGATCGCCAAAGTGGTCACATGTCAAAAGTCTGTCGACCTGCTCAGCCGTTCTGGTCTTAAGCAACAAGCTACCATTCCTCATCTTTTGTACTTTCTCAAGCTCACCATAGACACCTTCTATGTAGCGAGAAAACAAAATCGATTTGACCAGCTTGAAATCATCACCATCGGTTCTGGTCGCACCCAGAAACTTGGGGGTATTAGCATCCATATTCGAACGTACAGACTGTTCCCAAGGAGTAGAACCCCTTAGGGAATCAAAATTTAAAGACTTGGGTGGGGGACCACCCTCTTGGGGGAGTTGCGCTTTTTTCCCCATGTCCATTATATCCTCCCTGAATGCCACCGGCTCCAATCACGGGCTGTCTCTGTAGGCGCTACCCAGCCAAGGCAAGGCCCGCCTAGCTTGGAAGGCATTGCCCGAGGGACCGATGTTTGACATGCCATACGGGCATGTACCCCTTGGCGTATACGAGAGAGTTTTCCAGCACAGGCATGCAGCTGCGCGGGGACCTGCGTCGTCAGGCGGATACTACTGCAGGATACATGGCGCGCCCACCTGTCGGTGTGGCCAGACCAAACAGGCTCTCGAGCGTAGTTCCCTGACAGCACGCACATACTAATTTTTGAGTGCCAGACCTAAAAACATGTACGAAAAGCGTGCGATATAACCTAATGGGAGTAATACCGCACAAATGTTGCGTTTAGCGTTGTTTAGATTCAAAATACCCAAAATATGCAATTGAGAATCAAAATATTTGCAAAATGCCCACCAAACAAAATGCAATTTAGATTTAAAATTCTTGCGAAATGCGGTTTTGGTTGAAAATACTTACAAAATGCAATGGAAATTCAAAATACTCACTAAAATGCCCAGAACCTACATTGATGATGATAATTGTTTTAAGGATGATGATGATTGTTGTTTTAGGGGGCCTAACATCGAGGTTATCGGCCGCTGATGAAATGAAATGGCGCAAAATGAAAGGATGAAGAAAAAAAACAGCTCACTGCTATGGATGAAAAGAAAATGGTTTAGATAAAATAGACAGTGAGCCCCAACAACTATGCCTTATGTAGCAGGGAAAATACTTAAAAAAGGAACTCAGATTGAAACTACTCACCAAATGGAGAGCGGTAATACGTACATAAGGGAATTTCGAAAGAAAATACTCACAAAAGGAATAGATTGAAAAATACGCACAAAATGTAGGTTAAGTCCAAAATACGTACAAAATGCAACGTACAGTCGAAATATCTACAAAATGCAAGTGAAATCAAAATACTTACAAAATGCAAATGAGATTGAAAATACGCACAAAATGTAATGTAGATTCAAAATACCCACAAAATTGCAATTGAGACTTAACTACTTGAACAAAGCGGGGTAGGTTGAAAATACAAAATGCAATTGAAATTGCTTACAAAATGTATGGTAGATTCAAACTTCTCATTAGGATGGACAACACTTACAAAATGCAATTTAGATTGAAAATAATTACAAAATGTAATTTAGATTCAAAATACCCACAAAATTGCAATTGAGACTTAACTACATGAACAAAGAGGGGTAGGTTGAAAATACAAAATGCAATTGAAATTCAAAAAACTCACAAAAGCCCCGGCCCGGATATTGAAAGACTTACTAAAAAGCAATTTTGATTGGCAATCCTTACAAAATGCAATTGAGATTGAAAAACACTCACAAAATGCAATCTAGATCGAAAAGACTTACAAAATGCAACGTAGATTAAAAATACCTTTAAAAAATCGCTAAAAGGGAATTTAGATACACGGGGAACCAAGTAACAAAAACAGTGCGGGAATCTGAAAGAGAAAAGGAAATATAAGGAAAAGAGGACAGGATTGGAGAGGAGAGGAAAGGGGAGAGAGGAGAGGGTCCGCCCCAAAGGGAAGGGACAAAAGGGGAAAAAGGACCCAGCTCAGGAATCCCTCGGAGTCGCCAACTCCCGAACTCACCAGCCGTGAGCCCCTGAGGGTGTAGCATTATCTAGGGTGCACCAGAAGTGGTGGGGCTACATACACCCTGCCTCCTTAAGGGCCTTGAGCACAAGGCAGGAGGTAAAAGGAAAAGAAAAAGAAGGCTGACCCCTCACAGAAGGAGGGTGTCAGGAAAGAAGAGACAAGGGCCAATTAAGGCGGGAAAGGAAGAGACTCCCTAGGCCTCGGATACCCTAATACCGTCGGGGTTGGAAGAGAACAAGAGTTGACCAAGTGAGGTCGACAGGAAAGAAGACAGAGAGGAGCCCGGCACAAGTTGAAGCAATGCCGGACTCAGCTGGTACCCCATGGTCGCCAACCCACGTCCCACTAGATGTGAGCCCCTGGGGGGATTAAATAATTTTTAAGTGTCCAAATCCCCTGATGACTTGGAAGGGAAAAGTCATGGACTGTACGATGTGTGGAAGTCTATTAAATATCTTGCATGTGCTTCAGAAAACCTTTAATCTGAAAACACTGAACTACATGGGGAGTCTTCTCAGCCATCTGATTTGCAGTTACGGTACCACATAATCCTCTGGAGGAAACAGATGAGTCATCATTGACCTGAACAGCACTGAATTTATTATTGCTCCATCGGAATGCGAGCAGCTGAACAGTGATAATGTAATTATGGAAACAAGTTATGTTATTGAAGTTCCCAGTATGTCTGTTCCATTGGCCCCAAATGTTGCTGTTCCTGCTGCAGAAAATAGAAGCAGGGACACATCAAAATCGGACTTGTCTTTTGACATAGGCCAAAATTTGGACTTGGACGTCTCTGATACGTATAGGCCTACCTTTGAACATGAGTGGAGATTTAGAATTAGACCCATCATTGTCTGATACATCAGAAGCAACACAGGTCTTAGGCAGCTATGAAGAAAAATTACTTCACGAAGAACCAACCGGTCAATTAACTGAAGAAGTTCAAGAGGAAAAGAAGACGCAGACAGAAAAGAGTGTCTGGTCAAAGCATCTTCACTGGCCTGATAAGAGAACAAAGTTGCAAGGGACAAAACAAGAGGTGAAAGGAACAAGTGCCATTTGCAGTGAGTAGTGCCAAATGGAAGAGAGGATGGTTAAGGCACAGCAAAATAAATCTGTTTCGACTGCTCCTAAACGATAAAGGCTGACGAAGGAAAGCAAAAGGTGTGAACTAAGTGCAAAAGTAGTGTATATGATGATAATTGTTGTTTTAAGGGGCCTGACATCTAGGTTATCGGCCCCTAAGGATCTGGGTGATAGCGAAAATGATAATGAAATGGAAGCCAGAATAAAATTATCTGGGGTGTCAAAAAGGAACTCAGATGGAAACAACTCACAATATGGTCTTACAAAAGGGAATTTAGAACGAAAAGTTGCACAAAAAGAATAGATTGAAAAAGACCCACAAAACGTAGGCTAGATTCAAAATACGTACAAAATGCAATGTAGCATCGAAATAATTACAAAATGCAACTGAAATTCAAAATACATACAAAATGCAAATGAGATCGAAAATACGTACAAAATGCAAATGAGATCGAAAATACGTACAAAATGCAAATGAGATCGAAAATACGTACAAAATGCAATTAAGGTTCAAAATACTTACAAAATGCAATTGAAATTGAAAATAAACAATGCAATTCATATTGAAATATACCAGTTCCAATCCAAATTATTCACAAAGTGCAATTGAAATTCAAAATACTTACAAAATGCAATTGAAATTGAAAATGCTTACAAAATGTACGGTAGATTCAAAGGACTCATGTGGATTGACAATACTTACAAAAAGCAATTTAGATTGAAAATATTTGACAAAATCTAATTTAGATTCAAAATACCCACAAAATGCAACTGAGAATCAAAATATTTGCAAACTGCCCGCCAAACAAAATGCAATTTAGATTCAAAATTCATGCGAGTTGCGGTTTTGGTTGAAAATATTTACAAAATGCAATTAAAATTCAAAATACTCACTAAAAGGCCCGGCTACCTGCATTGAAAGACTTACTAAAAAGCAATTTAGATTGTCAATCTTTACAAAATGTAATTGAGGTTGAAAACTATCGCGAGATGTAATTTAGATAAAAAAAAACATACAAAAAGCAACAGATTAAAAATGCCTTAAAAAAACGCTAGAAGGGAATTTAGATACACGGTGAACCAAGTAACAAAAGCAGTGCGGTAATCTTAAAGAGAAAAGGAAATATAAGGAAAAGAGGAGAGAGGAGAGGGTCCGTCCCAAAGGTAAGGGACAAAAGGGGAAAACCGACCCAGCTCAGGAATCCCTCGGGGTCGCCAACTCCCGAACTCTCCAGCCGTGAGGCCCTGAGGGTGTAGCATTATCTAGGGTGCACCAGAAGTGGTGGGGCTACATACACCCTGCCTCCTTAAGGGCCTTGAGCACAAGGCAGGAGGTAAAAGGAAAAGAAGGCTGAGCCCCCACAGAGGAGGGTATCAGGAAAGATGAGACAAGGGCCAATTAAGGCGGGAAAGTGAAAGACTCCCTAGGCCTCGGATAACCTAATACCGTCGGGGTCGGAAGAGAACAAGAGGTGACCAAGGGAGGTCGACAGGAAAGAAGACTGAGAGGAGCCCGGCACAAGTAAGTGGAAGCAATGCCGGAGTCCCGTGGTCGCCAACCCACGCCCCACTAGATGTGAGCCCCTGGGGGGATAAGTAGTGTATAAAACTGGAACCTATGCGGTGGTAGAATATGATGGCGAGTTTTTTTCCTGGACTGGTTGTAGATGTTGAGTCAAAGGAAATAAAAGTGTGAACCATGGTGATGAGCGGACAGTTCGGGAAATGGCCAGAAAAGTATGATGAAATTTGGTATGAGTTGTGTAAAATAAAAGAGACTCTTTCTGTGCCAGATCTTATGGGTAGCCTACTAGAGGACTGTACAATATTCCTGAAATCAAGTAGTACAGAAAGAATGTATAAATGTGCTTGTTCATGTTCTTCATTAAATGTATGCAGCCTAGATCATGTAAGGTTATTTTTAAAACAGTTGTTCCTGTGTCAGGGTCAGGCAAGGTAATTGCAAACATGGTCTATAACTTGGTTCATATTTGTGACAGTTGGCAGCTCTAGGCAGCACTGTGTAGTACAGCAGTGGCGGCTGGTGTAGAAAATTAGTTGTGTGCTGTAGGCTTAACCCTCCCTCCAATTTTTTTATGTAACCATATAGAAACACTCACGCAGTGACGAAAAATGAAGTCCATACGTCGCTCTTCTTGCTGCAGAACTTGTCAATCACCCTGGCATTGAACCCCTCTATACTGGAGACCGTCTTCTTCTCAATGGAGAGCATAGCGAAGGCACTTAGTCTTTCTTGTGCCATGGTGTTCCGCAGAAAGGTCTTGATCCTCTTCAGCGATGAGAAACACCTCTCAGGCTCTGAATTAGTCATGGGTGTTGTTACTAATATCCTCAGAAGCTTGCTTGTTTGGCAGAACGTACCTTGCAGATTACTGGATATTATGAAATGCTGAAGAGGGACTGCCCCACCAATATTCCTAAAATCTGGCCTACAGTACAGAACCGATAGTTCTGTTCTGAGCCTTTTCTTTTCCAGCATGCTATAGGCATGAACAGTTACTCCTAGTATTTTTTTTTTTTTTAATCTGGAAACGTTTTGGAAAATAGTTCAAAGTTGGTGGAATCTAACAGTTTTGCTGCTTCCAGGTGATCCAAGATTTGGAAGCGATCGTGGGCTTCTCGTGTGTTCTCGTGACACAGCGGATTTTATCTTCACGGCATCAGCTGTTCTTGACTGCAACTGATTGTACATGGTAATAACACCTGCAATTACAAAATATTCACGAAACACTTGGTGTGACCGCGCAAAAACAGTACTACTCAGTATTACCAAAAGCATTAAAATGAAACCAGCAACGCCGTAATGCAAAATCACAGGTTATTTTGCAATAGTGAAATTTATGAACTAGGCATCACAATAATCATGTCCTTATTTTGACGACATAAACATTATAATTTTTATAGTACATCGATTTACACAATGTGGCTATAGAATAATTAAGTTGGGTGTATTGAAAAAGACCTTCTAGCGGGAACAGCTGATGGCTTCCTCTGCTTTTTTACCCCATTTTCTTTGAGCGATTCCCTCTTAAATTCTATTGCTGTGTCCAGATAGTGCCACTGGCCACGTTCACATTCCTTGTGACCAGTGCTGCCTCTCTGTGGTCGAACAAAGAATCGCTGTGATGACTGGTCTTAGCTGTTGTCCCAACAGCACATCCAGAACACAAGGGAAAAGTTGGGCGCGCATGCGCAGAAGACAAAATTCACGTATGCTGCCAATAAACTTGGAAATTCTCGCTGGGCTGTGATCTGCACAGCTAACGCCGTGCACGGAGTGGGAGCGCACGCCTAGATACCTCGTACCGTATCTGTTCTGTACCTCGTAGTGAGGGGAGTATAAATGTTTCCTACTCTTTGCTTGACGTCTTTTTTAAAGCGTTGTATTTGTAGATAATAAGCCTACTATTAAAATAATTTATTTTCAAATAAAGCAGTGTGCTGCAGCACTTCAGCACATAAGGAGCGGCCGCCCCTGTAGTACAGGAAGTTAGCTTTCCCTCCAAATAACTTCCCATCTCATGCAGTGGAACTGTTTAATGTTGTGAGCTTTTGTTTCTCATGTTCAAGATTAAAGGGAATGTTGTAATCACCACTAAATATTTGAACAAGAATAAGGCATACTAAGGAAAAGTTAGTTGAAACATTACAGTTATAATAATATCGTATGGCCTCGGGTGCAAGCTTTGTTAATTGACACCCAGAGGGCAGCTAGCATGTCGAATTTAATTCTCCTTGGAGCACTATGAATGTCAAGGAGGTTAGATATGTAAGCTCCTCAACGCTATACCGCTTTCTAGTAGAGAAATGAGGAACTTTGTGTTGGCGGAAAATCCCGAGATTAATTTTGCCATTATGAACACGGCCTACTGACTTCAAATGGAACATGCCAACAACGTATGACATGAGTATCGTGATTTTTGTCGCCCTTCAAAAATCACTTACCATGGCCAGGAGCGAACCTGCAAGCTTGGGTTGGTAGTCCGACACTACAACCACACACCCACCGTGGCAAGCATTATAATAATAAAGTAGGGAGATTAAACAACTGTTTAAGAAAAGTTTACATGATACTGAATAGGTTAGAATGGGAGTAGGCCTACATTGGTGTTTACAATTACCTCCAATAATGTCACATTGGGGATAAATGTAAACATCTTCAATTGTGTCACAGAAACCTGTAGGTGGCCTATGTAGCCTACTTAAAATTAGAAAATTTGATAAGATTCTTGGCAGATTGTTTTACTTACTATATTCATTTATTTAACAGGAACAAGATGCTAAGAACCTATGTGAAAAAAAAAGAAGACCCATCCTATACAATGATGATGATGATGATGATAATTGTTGTTTTAAGGGGCCTAACATCGAGGTTATCGGCCCCTAATGATCTGGGTGATAGCGAAAATGATACCAGAACAAAATTATCGAAGACGGAAAACACGTACAAAAAGGAACTCACATGGAAACAACTCACAATATGGTCTTACAAAAGGGAATTTAGAACGAAAAGTTGCACAAAAAGAATAGATTGAAAAAGACCCACAAAACGTAGGCTAGATTCAAAATACGTACAAAATGCAAAGTAGAGCCGAAATACTTACAAAATGCAACTGAAATTCAAAATACTTACAAAATGCAAATGAGATCGAAATTACGTACAAAATGCAATTGAGGTTCAAAATACTTACAAAATGCAATTGAAATTGAAAATACACAATGCAATTCAGATTGAAATATCCCAGTTCCAATCCAAATTAGTCACAAAGTGCAATTGAAATTCAAAATCCTTACAAAATGCAATTGAAATTGAAAATGCTTACAAAATGTACGGTAGATTCAAACGTCTCATGTGGATTGACAATACTTACAAAAAGCAATTTAGATTGAAAATACTTGACAAATGTAAATTAGATTCAAATACCCACAAAATGCAATTGAGAATCAAAATATGTGCAAAATGCCCACCAAACAAAATGCAATTTAGATTCAAAATTCGTGCGAAATGCGGTTTTGGTTGAAAATACTTACAAAATGCAATTGAAATTCAAAATACTCACTAAAAGGCCCGGCAACCTGCATTGAAAGACTTACTAAAAAGCAATTTAGATTGTCAATCGTTACAAAATGCAATTGAGGTTGAAAACAATCGCGAGATGTAATTTAGATCGAAAAAACTTACAAAATGCAACATAGATCAAAAATGCCTTAAAAAATCGCTAAAAGGGAATTTAGATACACGGTGATTCGAGTAACAAAAACAGTGCGGGAATCTTAAAGAGAAAAGGAAATAGAAGGAAAAGAGGAGAGGAGAGGGGAGAGAGGAGAAGGTCCGCCCCAAAGGGAAGGGACAAAAAGGGGAAAACGGACCCAGCTCAGGAAACCCTCGGGGTCGCCAACGCCCGAACTCACCAGCCGTGAGCCCCTGAGGGTGTAGCATTATCGACGGTGCACCAGAAGTGGTGGGGCTACATACACCCTGCCTCCTTAAGGGCCTTGAGCACAAGGCAGGAGGTAAAAGGAAAAGAACAAGAAGGCTGACCCCTCACAGAAGGAGGGTATCAGGAAAGATGAGACAAGGGCCAATTAAGGCGGGAAAGTGAAAGACTCCCTAGGCCTCGGATAACCTAATACCGTCGGGGTCGGAAGAGAACAAGAGTTGACCAAGGAAGGTCGACAGGAAAGAAGAAAGAGAGGAGCCCGGCACAAGTAAGTGGAAGCAATGCCGGACTCAGCTGGGGCCCCGTGGTCGCCAACCCACAACCCACTAGATGTGAGCCCCCGGGGGGCATCCTATACAAATGCAGATGTGCAGAATGCAGTTAATGATATTGTTAACCACACTTGCACATACAGGCAGGCACAAGAACGTTACGGTGTTCCCATTTCTGTTCTGTACCATCGCATAAAGGGAAGAAAAGTGCCCATCGATAAACCAGGTGCTGGAAGACCTACAGTTCTGAAACCTGGCATTGAACAGGAATTTGTCACTTGCCTGATAGCAAGATCACAAATTGGGTACCCGTGTGATAAACAGGAATTGAAACATCTTGTTGGTGAGTATGTACAGGCAAACAACAAAAAGTCAGGCTTTAAAGATGGCATATCAGGGGAAGACTGGTACCAGTCCTTTATGAAGCACCATCCCAATCTGTCACTAAAGAAAGCTGAACATCTGCAGAAATCTAGAAAATGTGCTCACGATCCAGCTGTGGTCTATGATTTCTATTAACAAATTCACAATGAAATTTGATAAAATGGTCCGGTTAACTCAAAACAGTTGCCAGCGTTTCGCCCCAGTGTACCATTGGGCTCTTCAGTTGGAATTGGTACACCTCTCCAAGACGCGTGGCTAGTACATACTGAGAAGGCCGCTGCAAGGCACAAATGTCACCACGAGCAGCGCCAATGTACTACGGAAGTCAAAACTTCCTTTCAAAAATAATGTTAGCTTACCTTGCTAATCCAAATTGGAAATATCTGTTCCCGAAAGAAACAGGATTTAAATTGTCCGATTGAGTTATGTATATTAACAAATTCACAATGAAATTTGATAAAATGGTCCGGTTAACTCAAAACAGTTGCCAGCGTTTCGCCCCAGTGTACCATTGGGCTCTTCAGTTGGAATTGGTACACCTCTCCAAGACGCGTGGCTAGTACATACTGAGAAGGCCGCTGCAAGGCACAAATGTCACCACGAGCAGCGCCAATGTACTACGGAAGTCAAAACTTCCTTTCAAAAATAATGTTAGCTTACCTTGCTAATCCAAATTGGAAATATCTGTTCCCGAAAGAAACAGGATTTAAATTGTCCGATTGAGTTATGTATATTAACAAATTCACAATGAAATTTGATAAAATGGTCCGGTTAACTCAAAACAGTTGCCAGCGTTTCGCCCCAGTGTACCATTGGGCTCTTCAGTTGGAATTGGTACACCTCTCCAAGACGCGTGGCTAGTACATACTGAGAAGGCCGCTGCAAGGCACAAATGTCACCACGAGCAGCGCCAATGTACTACGGAAGTCAAAACTTCCTTTCAAAAATAATGTTAGCTTACCTTGCTAATCCAAATTGGAAATATCTGTTCCCGAAAGAAACAGGATTTAAATTGTCCGATTGAGTTATGTATATTAACAAATTCACAATGAAATTTGATAAAATGGTCCGGTTAACTCAAAACAGTTGCCAGCATTTCGCCCCAGTGTACCATTGGGCTCTTCAGTTGGAAATATCTGTTCCCGAAAGAAACAGGATTTAAATTGTCCGATTGAGTTATGTATATTAACAAATTCACAATGAAATTTGATAAAATGGTCCGGTTAACTCAAAACAGTTGCCAGCGTTTCGCCCCAGTGTACCATTGGGCTCTTCAGTTGGAATTGGTACACCTCTCCAAGACGCGTGGCTAGTACATACTGAGAAGGCCGCTGCAAGGCACAAATGTCACCACGAGCAGAGCCAAGTTGGAATTCCAACTGAAGAGCCCAATGGTACACTGGGGCGAAACGCTGGCAACTGTTTTGAGTTAACCGGACCATTTTATCAAATTTCATTGTGAATTTGTTAATATACATAACTCAATCGGACAATTTAAATCCTGTTTCTTTCGGGAACAGATATTTCCAATTTGGATTAGCAAGGTAAGCTAACATTATTTTTGAAAGGAAGTTTTGACTTCCGTAGTACATTGGCGCTGCTCGTGGTGACATTTGTGCCTTGCAGCGGCCTTCTCAGTATGTACTAGCCACGCGTCTTGGAGAGGTGTACCAATTCCAACTGAAGAGCCCAATGGTACACTGGGGCGAAACGCTGGCAACTGTTTTGAGTTAACCGGACCATTTTATCAAATTTCATTGTGAATTTGTTAATATACATAACTCAATCGGACAATTTAAATCCTGTTTCTTTCGGGAACAGATATTTCCAATTTGGATTAGCAAGGTAAGCTAACATTATTTTTGAAAGGAAGTTTTGACTTCCGTAGTACATTGGCGCTGCTCGTGGTGACATTTGTGCCTTGCAGCGGCCTTCTCAGTATGTACTAGCCACGCGTCTTGGAGAGGTGTACCAATTCCAACTGAAGAGCCCAATGGTACACTGGGGCGAAACGCTGGCAACTGTTTTGAGTTAACCGGACCATTTTATCAAATTTCATTGTGAATTTGTTAATATACATAACTCAATCGGACAATTTAAATCCTGTTTCTTTCGGGAACAGATATTTCCAACTATGATTTCTATTCGAAGCTAATACGGTAAGTTCATATTATAAATATAATTTAAAGTATCCAGAAAAATCTCTGTTTATCTTCAAGTGTGATGAAAGAGGCTATTCTCATGACCGTAGTAGACTGAGAACAATTGGCGAAAAGGGAAATGCACTTAGTCGAGTATCGGGAGGATCTGGCCGGGAGTCAACCACTGTTCTGCTGGGTCTCTACTGATGGCCACCCTTGATAGTATTTAAGGGTGCTGCAGTACAAGCACGGTGGACACCTGAGGCAGCTTATCCAGGTACCCAGTATGCAGCATCCAAGAATGGATGGTTGAGCCGCAGTTCTTTTCTTGACTTACATGCTGTTTCATTCCCCATGTGAGAAATATCCGAGACAGATCAGACAGCAGTGCTCATATTCGATGGACATAGCAGTCACATAAGTATTAGAATAGTAGAAGCTGCTCTAAATAACAATATCCAACTTGTGCGACTGCCTCATTGGCGTAGCCAGGATCGACCAATGGGGGGTTACAGGTACTCAAGCCAAATTCCACAAGCATTTCGTCCCGCGGCATAGCCGCGCTCGTCAAACATGCACCTTGGTTGCAAGGCCAGCTGTGGTAATTACGTATATCGTAGGTTCAAATCCCGGTGCTGACGGCGGTTATTCTGAGTGGTTTTTTCCCCGGGTTTTACCACACTCCCTACAGGAAATTACCGGGATAGCGCAAATCTTTACAAAATGCAACTGAGGTTGAAAACAATCGCGAGATGTAATGCCCACTTTTGCTGAGACCTCTGTAAATCGGGCTCCATCACTTAGGTGTAAGGATAGTACAGTCAGAGCTACGATCAGAATATTGGATTCTTCGAGCCCGGCAAACCATAAAGAAAGTTCTGCGCACTTGTCTGCCATGTAAAATGGCACACAACCCCTTTGGCCAGGCTACTGAAGCACCCTTGCCAGCCGACCGTGTGAAGCCCTTGCAACCCTTCGAAGTGACTGGCATCGACTTTGCAGGGCCTTTATATATCAAGGTGGGGACAGAATCGAAGAAATGCTACATTGCTCTCTTCACATGTGCATCTACAAGGGCCTTGCACCTGGAATTAGGTTCAGATATTACTGAAACATTTCTCCCTGCATTACAAAGGTTTGCAGGAAGACGAGCGTTGCCTAACATAATCTATACGGATAACGCCAAGACATTCCACGCTACTAACTAAGAATTGTCTTCACTATGGCAACACCTCACCGGATCGTCCGTCCACCAGTACCTAGCACAGTATTCCGTCAAATGGTGATGGTTAGCACTAAAAAACGATGCCTAAGGAAGGTGTTAGGCAAGGCATTGACAACCGAGGAAAGGCTAAATACCATCCTAGTGAATATTGAAGCCGCCATCAACTCACGACCCATCACTCACAATGAAGACGAAGCAGAAGCTCTGACTCCTGCCCACTTCTTGATCGGACAAAGCCTAACTACCCTACCAACTGGTCCAGAACCAACGTTAAGAACGAACCTGACAAAGGAGTTTACTGCACGACAAAAGATCACTGACGACTTCTGGAAGCGCTGGACTAAGGAATACCTCATGGAGCTCAGGAGCTTTCATGAAGTCCGTCATCCTCGAGGCAACATTCCGCAACTGCGAGTTGGAGACGTAGCACTTCTGCAAGACAGCCAACCCCGACACATGTGGAGGAACGTCCGCATAGCGGAACTTCGAGCTGGGAGAGATGGAGTGACAAGAACTGCAATACTCAAGGACTCAAAGGGGACTATAATAACTCGTCCAGTGCAGCTGGTCAGCCCTCTGGAGATAGACCAGGGTGGGGAGGATGTCATGGATTATGAAGCACCACGGCCTATCAACCAGTAACATATATCTAGTCTGGTAATATTAATCTATGCCAACCAGAGAGTGTAGAAATAGAAACACGAAAATAAAGAGGGTCGAGGAAACAGAAGTGTTGTCCATCCCAGTTGTATAGAGCAGACGACTACATCAACTTGATGAAATTATGTAGAAAGAGAAATCCGCTATGTGTTCACAGAATGAGGTCTGAGGACTTTAGAAGCACTGAATTACTTGAGAAACAAATCGTGAAATGTAAAATAAATAGTCAGAAAGAAAAGATAAACTGGTTATAGGTAAAAGAGATACAGCTACATAAAGACAAGCCGTGGAGCATTTTCTTTATGCAGGAATATAAAGGCCAGCCTGTAGAAATTAACATACAGAAGAAGACAGCTATTGGGCATCCTGTACAAAGAGATGCAACGCAGTATTTCAGCAATGTGTTGTCATCTTTGTGGCCGAATGGGAAATCCATTTCGAGAGCGAAACTCACTGACATACACTCCTTGATGCCACTTATTCCAAAAGATGCCAGGGCATTTTATCGTAAACTGTGCAGTCATCCAGGTATCGAAGACGATAACGATGGAGTCGACTGCCAGGAACTTGATGATGATGATGATAATTGTTGTTTTAAGGGGCCTAACATCTAGGTTATCGGCCCCTGATGGTTTGGGTGATCGTGAAGATGAAAATGAAAAGCGAACTTAAAACTAAAACTAACTACTAACCTACATACTAGAAGAAGAAATGGAAAACTAAAGGAGAATAAGGCAAATAAAAGGACAGAAGGAAAAGAAATGCCCTCAACCCTCGGAGAAGGCGGATTGAGGGACTTGGAAGGAAGGAGAGCCATGAAAGGCATATAGGAAAGTGAAAGAGGAGAGGGTCCGCCCCAAAGGTAAGGGACAAAAGGGGAAAACGGACCCAGCTCAGGAATCCCTCGGGGTCGCCAACTCCCGAACTCACCAGCCGTGAGCCCCTGAGGGTGTAGCATTATCTAGGGTGCACCAGAAGTGGTGGGGCTACATACACCCTGTCTCCTTAAGGGCCTAGAGCACAAGGCAGGAGGTAAAAGGAAGAGATAAAGAAGGCTGACCCCTCGCAGAAGGAGGGTATCAGAAAAGATGAGACAAGGGCCAATTAAGGCGGGAAAGGAAGAGACTCCCTAGGCCTCGGATACCCTAATACCGTCGGGGTCAGAAGAGAACAAGAGTTGACCAAGTGAGGTCGACAGGAAAGAAGACAGAGAGGAGCCCGGCACAAGTAAGTGGAAGCAATGCCGGACTCAGCTGGGGCCCCGTGGTCGCCAACCCACGCCCACAAGATGGTGATGATGATGATAATTGTTGTTTTAAGGGGCCTAACATCGAGGTTATCGGCCCCTAATGATCTGGGTGATAGCGAAAATGATAATGAAATGGAAACCAGAACAAAATTATCGAAGACTGAAAATACGTACAAAAAGGAACTCGCATGGAAACAACTCACAATATGGTCCTACAAAAGGGAATTTAGAACGAAAAGTTGCACAAAAAGAATAGATTGAAAAAGACCCACAAAACGTAGGCTAGATTCAAAATACGTACAAAATGCAAAGTAGCGCCGAAATACTTACAAAATGCAACTGAAATTCAAAATACTTACATAATGCAAATGAGATCGAAAACACGTACAAAATGCAATTGAGGTTCAAAATACTTACAAAATGCAATTGAAATTGAAAATACACAATGCAATTCAGATTGAAATATCCCAGTTCCAATCCAAATTATTCACAAAGTGCAATTGAAATTCAAAATACTTACAAAATGCAATTGAAATTGAAAATGCTTACAAAATGTACGGTAGATTCCAACGACTCATGTGGATTGACAATACTTACAAAAAGCAATTTAGATTGAAAATACTTGACAAATGTAATTTAGATTCAAAATACCCACAAAATGCAATTGAGAATCAAAATATGTGCAAAATGCCCACCAAACAAAATGCAATTTAGATTCAAAATTCGTGCGAAATGCGGTTTTGGTTGAAAATACTTACAAAATGCAATTGAAATTCAAAATACTCACTAAAATGCCCTGACGCCTGCATTGAAAGACTTACTAAAAAGCAATTTAGATTGTCAATCTTTACAAAATGCAATTGAGGTTGAAAACAATCGCGAGATGTAATTTAGATCGAAGAGACGTACAAAATGCAACATAGATCAAAAATGCCTTTAAAAAAATGGTAAAAGGGAATTTAGATACACGGTGATTCGAGTAACAAAAACAGTGCGGGAATCTTAAAGAGAAAAGGAAATAGAAGGAAAAAAGGAGAGGAGAGGGGAGAGAGGAGAAGGTCCGCCCCAAAGGGAAGGGACAAAAAGGGGAAAACGGACCCAGCTCAGGAATCCCTCGGGGTCGCCAACTCCCGAACTCACCAGCCGTGAGCCCCTGAGGGTGTAGCATTATCTAGGGTGCACCAGAAGTGGTGGGGCTACATACACCCTGTCTCCTTAAGGGCCTAGAGCACAAGGCAGGAGGTAAAAGGAAGAGATAAAGAAGGCTGACCCCTCGCAGAAGGAGGGTATCAGAAAAGATGAGACAAGGGCCAATTAAGGCGGGAAAGGAAGAGACTCCCTAGGCCTCGGATACCCTAATACCGTCGGGGTCAGAAGAGAACAAGAGTTGACCAAGTGAGGTCGACAGGAAAGAAGACAGAGAGGAGCCCGGCACAAGTAAGTGGAAGCAATGCCGGACTCAGCTGGGGCCCCGTGGTCGCCAACCCACGCCCACAAGATGTGAGCCCCTGGGGGAACCAGGAACTTGATTTCGATCAAAAATTAAAAGAGGTTCAAGAAGCTCACCATTCCAGCATCAGCTTGCGTACTCCGAACGTTCATTCTACTTTTTATTATTATGTTATTATGCTTGTAAGAAACCAATCTGTAAAGTGCAAGTGATAATTGTGTATTATGGTCTGTATAGTATGTTTAAATGTATTTTAATAGCACTATGCAACAATAGAAGTATGTTTTGTTCAACATTACTTATTTAATTTTGTAAGACTATTTGCCTAGAATAGTACCCCCTCATAGTTGAAAAATCCCCAGCCTGCTTCCAGTCTCCGACCGGGTCAGGAATGGAATGAATGAAGCCCCCATCTAGCGACGAGGATATGAACTGTGCCGGCTGCCGAGGCCTGACGCACTCCTCTGGGGCAATGATTAAATGAATGACAGATGAAATGAAATGATAGTGGAGAGTGTTGCTGGAATGAAAATGAAATTGTGACAGGGAAAACCGGAGTACCCGGGGAAAAAAGTACCCCCTCATAGTTACAATCCCTAATGTAAAACGTAAGTAAAAGCATAACATTAATAAGCATCAAGAGACCAAGAGACATAACTGTCACTTGTTCAGTTGATGCGAAATAGAAAGAGAGAATTAACTCAAAAAGAGTAAATTCATAAATAATGAGGCACTTACCAACTTGCTATGCTATTGGTGATTGGTTTAATCAAAGAACATATCCCTGTCCCTCTTCTGGTGAAAGAAATCCGTCATTTCATTCAAAACTCGAATTTATATGCTAACTGACGAGTTTGCATCAATATTTAATATTTGACTTTTAATCAATACGGAACCATGATTGATTCTACGAATATTTGCATCAACACCTCGAAATGACAATTTGGTGCTTGGTCAAGTTATGCATAACACCATCCAATTGTAAGTTACATTGTTTATTTATACGACTGTATTGTTGGTTTGACAGATACATACTTCCATAGCCTAAGTTCCAATATTTCACTTGTATGGCTAGAAATATTTAACTCTAATTCTGAATACACTTTTTTGAAGTAATACATATGGAACCTCAAAAAGGTGTTTCCAATGGTAACAGTGCAGGAGACATGAACCCAGGGGAGGAAAGATTTGCAATAAATACCTTTTCTATTGATTCAAAATTGATCTGGGAATAACTTAGTGTAGTTCACTCCTCGGCTGTCTATAACCCACCACCCCACCCAAATTATAGCATGACTTATATAGCAAAAATTCCAGCTGTGGCATCCATTTTCGGCATTGATGATGATGATGATCATTGTTATTTTAAGGGGCCTAACATCTAGGTTATCGGCCCCTAATGATCTGGGTAATAGCGAAAATGATAATGAAACGGAAACCAGAACGAAAATTAAGTGAGACGGAAAATACTGACAAAAAGGAACTCAGATTGAAACAACTCACAAAATGTTCTTACAGAAGGGAATTTAGAACGAAAAGATTCACAAAAGGAATAGATTGAAAAAGACCCACAAAATGAAGGCTAGGTTCAAAATACGTACAAAATGCAATGTAGCGTCGAAATACCTACAAAATGCAATTGAAATTCAAAATACTTACAAAATGGAATTGAGATCGAAATTATGTACAAAATGCAATTGAGGTTCAAAATACTTACAAAATGCAATTGAAATTCAAAATACTTACAAAATGCAATTGAATTTGAAAATGCTTACAAAATGTACGGTAGATTCAAACAACTCATGTGGATTCACAATACTTACAAAATGCAATTTAGATTGAAAATACTTGACAAAATGTAATTTAGATTCAAAACACCCACAAAATCCAATTGAGAATCAAAATATTTGCAAAATGCCCACCAAATGCAACTTAGATTCAAAATTCGGGCGAAATGCGGTTTTGGTTGAAAATACTTACAAAATGCAATTGAAATTCAAAATTCTCACTAAAAGGCCCGGCTACCTGCATTGAAAGACTTACCAAAAAGCAATTTAGATCGTCAATCTTTACAAAATGCAATTGAAGTTGAAAACAATCGCGAGATGTAATTTAGATCGAAAAAAACTTACAAAATGCAACGTAGATTAAAAATACCTTAAAAGAATCGCTAAAAGGGAATTTAGATACACGGTGAACCAAGTAACAAAAACAGTGCGGGAATCTTAAAGAGAAAGGAAATATAATGAAAAGAGGACAGGAGAAAAAAAAAGGAAGATTGTAGTTTTACGTGACCGTGAATCTTGTGATTATAAGCCACGGGACCTCCTTTTTACGTGGAATCCGAACCACAGGACATGGCATTTCACTTCGAAAATCTCACATGCATTGACCGGGAATCGAACCCGGACCGCCTCGGTGAGAGGCACACAGCTAGACCGCTGAGCCACCACACCCCCAGGACAGGAGAGGGTCCGCCCCAAAGGTAAGGGACAAAAGGGGAAAACGGACCCAGCTCAGGAATCCCTCTGGGTCGCCAACTCCCGAACTCACCGGCCGTGAGCCCCTGAGGGTGTAGCATTATCTAGGGTGCACCAGAAGGGGTGGGGCTACATACACCCGGCCTCCATAAGGGCCTTGAGCACAAGGCAGGAGGTAAAAGGAAAAGATAAAGAAGGCTGACCCCTCACAGAAGGAGGGTATCAGGAAAGATGAGAGAAGGGCCAAACAAGGCGGGAAAGTGAAAGACTCCCTAGGCCTCGGATACCGTAATACCGTCGGGGTCGGAAGAGAACAAGAGTTGACCAAGTGAGGTCGAGAGGAAAGAAGACGGAGAGGAGCCCGGCACAAGTAAGTGGAAGCAATGCCGGACTCAGCTGGGGCCCCGTGGTCGCCAACCCACGCCCACTAGAAGCGAGTCCCTGGGGGGAAACTAATTTAGGCGGTTTTCTAAAACAGAAGAATGCCAATCTCAAATCGTAATTTTGTGTGTGTGTAAAGATTATGCACCTTTTCGGAGTAAATATTTTATTTTTTGTTATATAGGCTAATAAAATGATAAAAGCCCAAAAATTAACATGGTCTACATATAAAAGAAAATGTCTATCAATAGCAACAAAATTAAAACATTACAAGACGGTGGTTCAACCAGAGGTGACATATGAAGTGAAACTCTCTTTAAAGTTACTCAGAAAAACAGAATCGACAAAATTTTAAGAGTAGAAAGAAGAATAAACATGCATAAATAAAAAATATCAGACAGTTGGACAGTGGCGGATAGTACCAAATGAAGTGGTATACAGAGAACTGGAGCCCATCACTGATACTATTCGGAAGAAATGGATTTCTTTTTTTGGTCACATCATGAGGACACCAAAAACCAGGTTATCTACAAAAATTGTAGTGAAACTTTGGAATATGAAACAACAAGTAGGAAGGATTAAGGAAATTAGAGAAGATATGAAAGAATTAGAAATAACCTTGGATGACTTGCAAAACAAAAACAAACAAAAAATTAAAATAACTGAGAGATATAAAAATAAGATTTCAGGCTAAAATGGACAAACGTAACACAGTAAAAAGGGTATTTACAGATGAGGAACGCCTTAGAAGATCAGAGCGAATGAAAAGCTACTGGGCGACTCTGAAAGGAAACTTACTGAAGAAGAGGACCAAGAAATGATTGAAGTGGTCCAATGAGGCCGTAAAAGCAGAAGAAGAAGAATAATAAGAAGAAGAATAGGCTATTATTTTTTTTCTGCTATATAAAATTTGTTTTAGTAAAAGTTACATTTGCCTAGACCAATATCTTTGACAATGGTTACAACCTAACACGTCCAACCCAATGGCTTTTCGTCAACCGTGCCCCGCTAGCTCCCCGTGGCCTTTGGCCGCACCTAACCTAACCTTCATTTTGTCCAAGCCTATGGTTTTGACAATGGTTACAGCCTAGCCTGCCCAGATCAATGGTTTTTTGTAAACCTTGCCCCATTAGCTCTACACCGGACCTAACCTTCGTTTTGTCTAATCCAATGGTTTTTGACAATGGCATAACGAATAGAATAAGAAGTGATATCACTGGCCTAGTACGCATGGTCCGCCGCAGCGTTGGCTCCGATCTGTGATGTAAGTTAGCATTGGCGCTTACGATACTTTTAAAACCTTGCGACCTGTTTTACAGTTTAAAACACTGCATGATATCCTCATAGGCGCTAATAAGTTCGACATCTCCACTTACTTCACTGTGCCCAATTATAATTTAATAAGTTGTCTCCTGTACAGGCCGGACGTTTGTTTTAGACGAAGCCTGCGGTTGAGCCTACACACACTCACTCTCTCACCCTTCACATTTGTCACCACCGATCTGATGTAAAGGAATTTCAGACTTGAACACGTGGCGACACCGACTTGCAGACAGTACAGTCAACGTCGAAGTATTGTGTGACGCAGATGTACATGTTACGTATTTACGAACAGAACGTCATTATATTTGCCAATGACTGTACTTCAGTAGGAGTGTGAGACAGCTTTGTCAATCTTCGGACTGCTTGGGGCAGCTGCAGTAACTCGCCTCCAGGCTTCCATTAAGATTTTTCACTCGTCTAAAAGAAACGTCCGTCCTGTAATAGTCCAGTTTCGACAATAAGCGAAGACAGAGAGCAAGTTCAAAATGCAATTAGTTTTGCCAGCTATCGGTAAATTTTAAAAAAGAACGGAAAAATTAACCTCGCTATCAGAAAGGATTTCTTCACATTGTTACACATTTTACATTCCCTTAACAGTCTTGCAACACAGCCAAAAAAAAAAAGCCGTACGAACGCAACTTTCAACTTTACCGTAGATTACTATAAAATTCAATAACCATAAATTTCACTACACAAACACCAAAATCAGTAAACTACCATCATTTCAGAAGAACTTAACATTAAACAGACATAGAAGGCACAGTCATGACCCCTTCTTAGAGTAAGCAATTGCCTAAAACAGATCACGCCTCCTTCAGCATTACGGTAGATAGGCCTATATGTTTTTAAACTCGTCTTTTTATTCTCATCCCTTTCTTCATAGAAGTAGTCTTTAATGGCATCAAGAGCATTTTATTTACACCATACTGAACAAATACAAATTAGGAAATATGTGGAACAGAATAGTCTTTCAATCGCCAGTTGGTTCTTGGGAGAAGTACTACTTCCTTCCCTCCTAACACAAATTTGTCAAATTTAACAATTAAATCTTCTGAAAAGTGAGCATCACAGAAGTAGGACTTTTCAGTAAGTTCCCTATCCTTCCCTGGTATGGCCCCATTGCACTTGATAAAACGTTCCTTATCTTTAGGAGGTTTGAAAAACCGTCTGACCCAAGGGGTGTAACTTGTATGGATCCGTCGCTTCCGACATCCGCAAGTTTAATGACGAGTTCCTTTAGCGTTCTCAAGAGGCGCTGTTCACCCATGTGAGCCTGGCTTAGGCTTCCTATTGGCTAAAGCCTAATGTTTGCTGCTATTGGTTAGGCGCTCCAACATGGCATCACTCTGTATAGTTTGAACTCAGTTTGTGTGTCTTTCCGTCATCAGCTGTTAATGGTTCAAATGAGATATTTCGCAGGATTATTATCTAACAAGGTAAGAATTCTTTCAAATATATATTATTTGATGAATAATAGCACCTACTTGTACTTCAATGTGATGTAAAAATTCAAGTAATACAGTACTGTGTTTATTCATTAGGGCCCTGTCCTGAGATACCGTACTGTACTTTTACCAGAATGTTATGGGAGTAAGCAAATACAATAGATAACAGTGGCCTGTTTCTTCTTGTTTTACAGGTAATGGGACACCGTACTACTGTAGTGCATCTTCTAGTCTATCACAATTATTCAACAGCGAGACCTGTTACATGCTGTATAATGTAGGCCTACCCGCTCTGATTGAAGGTAAGTTATTTTACATATCTTTAGGCTATGTAAGAGCCCTGGTGGCTCAGTATGCAAGGCGTTAGATTCACAACTGTAAGGACTGGGTTTGATTCCTGCTGTAAGAAAGACGAGTAGCCTGCTTTAGGCTCCCATGGGGTTGTGTTTATTCGTATCATACCACACGTTAAAGCAAGTGAGAAGCATTAGGCTACCTTCCTCAAACCGTATCGGCCAATAAGTTGGGTGTGAGTTGTTTTTAAGGGGTAGAAAATTGCTGTCATCTGGCCCCCATCAACAGGAGGAGAATGCAAATCTTGTCTGTAAATGTCTGATGATGATAATTGTTGTTTTAAGGGGCCTAACATCTAGGTTATCGGCCCCTGATGGTTTGGGTGATCGTGAAGATGAAAATGAAAAGCGAACTTAAAACTAAAACTAACTACTAACCTACATACTAGAAGAAGAAATGGAAAACTAAAGGAGAATAAGGCAAATAAAGGACAGGAGGAAAAGAAATGCCCTCAACCCTCGAAAAAGGCGGATTAAGGGACTTGGAAGGAAGGAGAGCCATGAAAAGCAGATAGGAAAGTGAAAGAGGAGAGGGTCCGCCCCCAAAGGTAAGGAACAAAAGGGGGAAACGGACCCAGCTCAGGAATCCCTCGGGGTCGCCAACTCCCGAACTCACCAGCCGTGAGCCCCTGAGGGTGTAGCATTATCTAGGGTGCACCAGAAGTGGTGGGGCTACATACACCCTGCCTCCTTAAGGGCCTTGAGCACAAGGCAGGAGGTAAAAGGAAAAGAAAAAGAAGGCTGACCCCTCACAGAAGGAGGGTGTCAGGAAAGATGAGACAAGGGCCAATTAAGGCGGGAAAGGAAGAGACTCCCTAGGCCTCGGATACCCTAATACCGTCGGGGTCGGAAGAGAACAAGAGTTGACCAAGTGAGGTCGACAGGAAAGAAGACAGAGAGGAGCCCGGCACAAGTAAGTGGAAGCAATGCCGGACTCAGCTGGGGCCCCGTGGTCGCCAACCCACAACCCACTTGATGTGAGCCCCTGGGGGGGTGTAAATGTCTGCTACTGTCGGTCAGTGTTATGTGATACTGGTCTTAAATTCTATCCTGTACATTCTTGTGCAGCTTCATCAACCATGTGCATATGGGAGGCTAAAACTATTTTACAGCTCCTTTGGGGAAGAGAGAGATTAAATTACCTCTATATGTCATAAGTGTGAATACCCAAATGCCATTTAATCACTTGTAGGTTTATTTGTTTGTTTGTTTATTTATTTACAAAGGCTTGCATGCTAGACTGGGTACTGAGAGACATAACAGTCTGCAAACAATGAATTTATTTTCTTTTCTTCTTCAATCTAGAAGCCGTGCAAGATAATTCTAAGTAACTACACAATTTGTTTGGCCATTTGAATAATTTAATTCCTCTAGTGACTATATTATTGTAAATTCTGAAAAATAGTGCTAGGCTTTCTTTGGATTAACTATGGTAATTGGTAATAACCCCTGGCACTACAGCCCATGAAGGGCCTAGGCCTACCCAGCCTTTTGGCCTACATATATTGGGGTGACATGTGATCAGCGCATCGGGTCCCCTCGGCCGTTAATCTTGGTTTTTGTGATCGGGGCGCTGCCTCACTGTGAGACAGCAACTCAATTGTCCTCACGAGGCTGAGTGCACCCCGTTCCTGCCCTCACGTCAGTTTCAAAAATCCCTGATGGAGCCGGGAATCTAACCCGGGACCTCCAGGTGATAGGCAGAGGCCCAACACCACGGGGGCCGGCACGGTAATTGGTACTTGTGACAATACATCACCATTGTGTTTAGTCTGGGTGCATGAATAATATTTAGGCTGTACTGTGTAATATCAAAGTGGAAAGGGGTGGGGGATTAAAAACTGCCAAAGGCCACTACTGCATATTCTGTTAGATCCAGTGGTGGGTGACCTATTGGATGCACTAAATAAGAGTGCATAATATTCATGACCAATGTTACTACAGTTGTCTCTCATGATTTTTCAAGTGATGCACTTTGCCATGTTTGGTTATATTACTTTTTTTTTCTCTTACAGGTTGTAATGTTTGGTGGCACTGCAATGGAATGACAAATCTATGTTGAAACGATAATTTGTTGAAATGAAGTACAGTTTTCTGAATGTAGGCTATGTAAGAATGAGAAATGTATAATATACACCACAGTATACGGACTTGATTTTGTAATTATTTTATATTGTTCCAATTTCCTTATTTACATCCTGATTTCCTTTAAGTATTCCATTTAGTGAAAGCAAAATTTTGGTCTATATTTAATTGGCGATGGCTTTATTCATATTTATTTTCTGTGTTTTTTCTTAATCTATTTATAGCAGTGTATGCCTATATTAATTTGTGGGTCAATAACCCAGATGTTAGGTCTTAAATCAATAATTAACATTAACTTTTATTCCTCACATGCAATGGACAAGTAGTCTTAAGTTTGCTCTGTGTTCTATGAAGCCATAATAAAGAAATGAGATTGATACTATCCATTGAAATACACATTCTCAGGAGGAGGGAAATGAGGGGGGGGAGGGAGTAGGCTACAGCTAGCCACAGGTTACGGTTCAAATTTTCCACGCGCGAAAAAGTTAGTTCGTTCAGCTTCCTCAGGAGGCGCCTTAGTGCATGCGTGCGCAGGCGGCGTGTGGGCGTGATCGGAACTGAATTCAAAGCTGGAGTAACCGTTCTTACCCTTATTCTTTGGTCTGACCTCTTTACAGTCCCCATAGCTAGATCTGCATCCTGGTACCAAACAGCAAGGCATCTTCACTACTCACATTAAGCACTCATGAAAATGTAAGGGCTAAACTGCTGTTCACTTACATTACACATGACAAGAAATTAAATTCCATTTCAGGTAATGCTTCCTACAATAGCATTTCAGGTATTAATACTATGAAGTAATAGTGTAAGCACTTGTATATCAATCAACGTTTGCACAGAAAACCACCAAAACACTCCGACCGATTAAATACTTAATATATCGCACATAAACACATGTGGAAATCAACAATCTCAAGTCGACTGTAGCACTGCGTAGCGGCGAGTGCCAACCCGATCCCTATTCATTACATGCTATTGAGGGAGAAGAGATCACACTTTTTATTCTATTCGTTATGACAATGGTTGCAGCCTAACGCGTGCAGATCAATAATTTTGACAAAGGTTACAGCCTAACGCATCCAGATCATTGATTTTGACAATGCTTACAGCCTAACGCGTCCATATTTCTTAGTGGTGGTGTATTTTATATCTTACATTTTGGGCACACTGCCGTTGCATCAATGTCTCGTCATATCTCACCCAGCTGGAGTGAGCAATATGGCCACTGTAGTTGAAATTCAACAAGAAACACACATAATTACGTAATTGAGCACATATTTCCAGTATATCAGTCATAATGAAGGACAATTTCAATAGGTACTGTCCCGTGGAACCCCTGAAAAGGTATGAAAATCAAATATCACTTACGATGTAAGTGAAACTGTGAAAGTCAGGTTCCCTTCTCATGCACTAGTAATGTTTACATTTACCCCCCTCCCCTAACCCTATTGTGTCATGATCATTTTTTTAATAGGCCTATATGCTAATGTACGTTTAAATAGACTATCTGATCTCGCAAACGTGTTCATATTGTAATTTATTGAAGGTGTTCATTTATAGGCTGGAACATAATGTTCATTAACTGGTACTGGTAGGCCTAAGTGTTGTTCAATCACTAGGTAATTGTGTGCATATAATATTATGTGCAATTACTTCTTAAATAACACACACAAATTTAATGAAGGCACTGCAGTTGTAAAGTCCAATCAATTTTGAAGCGATGGGAAGTGTACAAATATGCCATTGCAAGTACTTTTCGGCTTAATAATAAATAAATCCTGCGTTGTTCTTAAGTGTTCATTTACTGGTCTGGTGACCCTACCAGGAAGAATAAACTGCAGAATTATTGGCAGTTAAGTTTGAGCATCTCGTCGTTGAACAGCAACCATGAAACTTTCTTTCGTTCCAACATGGTATCCTCCAAATACCCACTGTTCACGCCATAAGTGTCCTCGATTGAGTTTTCGTCCTACAAAACAGCTTTCATCAATTTCAACAGTATGGCCTTCTTCTCACAGCTGAATGGGATTCATGGCATATTGAATATTTGTTTCAATAGATTTTTGGATGGATAATCTTATTATTTTGTGTTCTGGAACTATTTTCAGCAAACCCCTCGATGCAGAGTTCATTTTATGTCCACATACATAGTGTAGTGGATTGATACCTAACGTCGTAATATATTACACTTAAAATTTGCACCTTTCTCTTGGCAACTTTTCGACTAAAAATTTGACTATTTTTGCACCTTCAATTCCTAGCTCTAGTTATAATACACTGGTCACACGGGAGCCTCGTGATGCCAAAATCCCATCCATATAGGCCAGTTATATCGCATACAATAAAGGATCGGATGTTATCCTTGTGCACACCTAAATTAAAAGCACCTTCACTTAACACTGGTTTAATGAACATTATGAAATGCTAGTAGAATGTTATATACAATACTAAGAGTACGGTACATAAACACACACGCAAACTTGCACGCAAATCCACAGCAAGGATCATGATCCACAGCCTTGAACACAGCCAAGGAGCATATAATAAGAGAGACGACACTCAATGCTAATTTTCTGGACGCTTATATTGGCTAGAATTTCGTAGAATTTCAGGTGCACGTGGCAATGTTTGGGCTACAATGGCTACCAATCTCGCATATAAAGTAACTACGATTGACTGTGACCATTACGAACGCACATTACTACGTTCGGAACCGATTTTTAGTGTCTGACATTGAATCAAAAGCATTCGTTATTGCACCTCAGGAGGCGATATAGTTCTAAAAATGAAATACCAATGATGAGTTTTGATGTGACATGTTGGTACTTGGTATGACTTCCAAATCTACGAGAATTATTTTTCCATTTATTTGCCTATTTGAAAGCCTACCGGTGCTTTTAATACAATATAAATGTTCTTAATAATGACTAAAAGCTGTTAAAAATGATATAATCGCGAGTAATTTGAGTTTGCTTCATTATACCATCATAACCTCAAAACATTCGTAACCCCTCCTCGCCCCCAACCATGCTGCACTTTATTCACCAGTAATGTAGCTGCAATGAAATGCTATGTTCATAAATTTCATTCTCCCATAAATTCTACCCCACCCTCCTCTACTGCATGAGATCAATATAACCTCAATATTCCATACAGTAATGTGGATTCAGGATGAGGAGTAGGTTTCGAGGAATGATAATTACTTTGTGAAAGACAGATTTCATTTATTTGAATACCGCTTTCTGCATGTGTACATTTTGTCTTTTACATTTGATTGTGCAGCTGAAAACAACCTTCAGAGATGTGAATACCAATGGTTAAGCTCGTTTAGAACACAGAAACACATGAGATCTTGAACGTGGTCAGTACGCTACTTGGATGGTTGATGGCACGCTGTTTTAAGCCACCCGAACGCCAACTCCAGCCTCGGAAACCCTCTTTGGAAAACTGGATCAGCCCCGGGTGGAAGATAAACTGCAAATGTCCAAAGCACAAGTCGAAGCAAAAATTAAATTTCAATGTAGGCCTACACAGATAAATGCAATGCATGTAGTAGTATTATTGCAAATCAACACCACATATATGCAAATGGTCGGTAATCCGCCTTTCAATATAGCAGAGGCAGAGTGGGGGAATGTTTGTTTGCAGTAGGACTGTGAAGAGGAGCAGCACACGTGAGTTGCTCTTCTGCCCAGTTCTAGTGTAGGCTGGGCGCCTGATACTTGTTTCATTTATTACCCCTTATCTTCATGAAGCTAGAGAAGGTCTCAAATGACGAATGTGATAAAGCTGAAACAGATTTGTGAACAGAAAAGTTTGGCCAGGGGTCTCTTATAGTTCAGAAGTTTTCAACACTGTAGCACAACCACTTTTAACACAAGTTGTTTTGTTGTTGCTTTTATCATTCGAGGGGCTTGGACATGGTGGTCATTGAGACCCATGTACTTAGGTGTGTGTATTTTTTTACGATAACATGTTGTAATATGGTGACTGTATTAATAATATGTTTATTACAGCCAATGGCCAAAGCAAACAAAATAAGAAATATAACTACATAACTAGTCACAACAAATTTCCTTCAAGGACTTATTCCTCTTCATGCAAGTAGCAAGGTGATAACGCTCACATGTTTTCTCACAGAGAGAACAAACACAGTTTATATCAGGTGTGTGAAACTGTAATGTGCGGCAACCTCTGTGGTGAAAACCATGTACCGCATATCGGGTAACAAGAAGACGCAATTCGTAATTGGCAACTGACCACTCTCTGTTTATCATAGCGTCAGTAGAGTAAAAATCGCTCCAAATCTCTGCTTTCTTCTGATGATGTTCTCGCAATAGTTCTTGATATGCTGACTGTATTAGTGTGTCTTTGTACTTTAGGTGAGGATTGGGAGGCAGCCGTGGCCATAAATAAGGAACCATCATGGCATTTGCCTGCAGTAGACGTGGTAAACCACTTCCAAGATCGCTTAGTTGGGAATCGAATCCACCTCGCCTCAGGATTGCCACATGAGGCTTAGCATACCCCGTTTCAGACCTCAGATCAGAATTACTTTTATGGGCAGGGCCAGGAAACGAACCCAGACCTCTGGGGAAAGAACCGATAATGCTAGCCACTACACGAGGTGGTCAAACAAGAATTGTGTCCAGGCATGTATCTAGGCCTAATGGGTAAGACTAGGGAGTTGTGTGTCTACAAGGTATAGGGGAGCTGAAAACATGGTAACCTTACTTCCTGGAACTACAAACTGTCATTCACTCATTGAGAACAGTTTCCAGCTAGACTGTAAAGAACCCATTACAGATTTGGGTGCTATTCAGCACCTAGAACAAATACTAGGTACTGAACTCCATTGTCATGCACAGGAATACAATGCTAACTTTCTTACATATTTCGAGTGATCAAGCTAAGAGAACTTTAACCCTCAGTGTAAGAAAAATGTCCCTACGATGCCAGAACAACCCTTGTTCTCTCAGCTATAAAATGCATGTTAGCAGGCTCCACCATCAAATAGGGAGGTACAATTTGACAAGCTGCATACATAAAATGATTACTAACACAGTAAGACTGAAACCTACCATTAGGCAGCACTCAAAAGGAGCTACGGGCTAACGTGCACTACTGAATGAAGCCCTACTGTACTCCTAGGCTTTTACATCCAACAATGTAGTAGGCCTACGCCTTGCAGGCTCTAGGCTAAGCATAATAGAGGACCAGAGGGAAGATAACAAAGTAGCCAATAAAGCCTACTATTATTTTGCTGGAGGGTATCTGTATTAATATCTTCTAGCAAGTACACAAACAAACAATATTAACATATATTTCTAGAGCCAACAAACATTCTTTGTCGACTTCATCGCCCATGCCTAGGATTGTATCAATCCTTGCCTTATTCCCTGGTGCATAGGACACCAGAAGTCACAGCTATGCAGAGTGTATGTCAAAATAGGACCAGGGTCCAAACCAGGGTGCTTCCATCACAAGTCACTTTGTATCTTTAATACTGTACTTGTAGTATTTGATTAAGACAGCTGCATGCATGCAAGTATTAGCATAGATAGGAAAATTATGGACATGGATAGGCCCTACGGCATATCAAACTACTTAAGTAGCTTACCGTTAACTAAACTAAAGCTGATCCTGCACAAAGACTTGACAAAAGTCTTCAGCAAGATGAAAACAATTTTTTGGTACATTTGGCAGGAATAAATTACATATTGTCCAATATGTACAAGACTATCATACCTATATTCGGATTTTTACGGAACGCGAAAAACAAACAAATAAAAGTAAATCCATAAATTCTGATTAGTCAGTATAATTATACCGACAGAAACTATGACAAAGGTTTACATCTTAGCAATTAAAACCTACCCTACATATCAATTATGTTGTCCCACGTTTAGAGCGAACGTAGCTGTCGCCATTTCTAATAACACCGCTAGTCACTTGTTAATCAATTTAGTATTGGATCCAACATAATACAGATTAAGTCACTAAAAATGGAGTATACTGCAACAGCTGTCGGCATGCGGGCCCAAACAGTAAACAAAACGCACATGGCGGTCTTTGTTTTGATTCGAATCGCCCATAACAATGTCCCGCGCCTGAACACAGCCACGGCAAAAATAATGGTTTCAAGCAAAGAATAAGGGTGACCCGATTCGCGGTGCACGGTTTTCACCAAGGAGCATGTAAATTATAAGAGACTCGTCACTTTCGGGAAGGGTGACCTGATTCGCGGTGCACGGTTTTCACCAAGGAGCATGTAAATTATAAGAGACTCGTCACTTTCGGTTATAGAATTTCCACGAGAGAGAGCAACGCCTGAGGCTATGTGCTGCTCGGGCAAGTTTGGCAACATGAAAAGTAAAACACGAGCGGCTAGGTACAGAGCTGATCCACTGTTTGATTGGCTAGGGGCTGCTGGGTTCTTATTGGTTGTTGGTGGAACGTATCTATATTCCTTGGATTTTAAGCTGCTTCTTGCTGTTTGTTCCGAAGCGATGCAGCGCTCGATGGCGCTTTATGCAGCCAGCAACCAGCAAGAAAGGCGTCTTGGGTTATTGGTCAAAATGGCGTCGCTTCGCTTGCTTTGAAGATGCGGGCGTGCCGTTTAAAATCCTAGGAAAGCAGATTTTGAGTTTGTGGCTGTAGTTATATGTGTACATGTGATTTTATATTGATTGATAAAGTGATTACCTTTAGCCAGAACATTACATCTAGGAGATTTGTGTGTGAGAATGTTTTGGGGAGTTTTGATGAGGTTATGGCATTACGTGGGTAGATTTTTACTTGACATTTTTAACTTTTTTCGGTTGGATATAATATTATGTAACACGCGGAAGTTGCCTTCATTTACAGAAGTAGTTGCTACCTTGTGTTATTGCATATTAAAATGCTTAGTTCGTAATATCATTGGGTATATGGGGTGGTGCAATAGCACCTAGTGTAGTGTTATACAGTGTTGGTACTGCTACTAGTGGAGTGACACAGTGTGGTGCAATAGCACCTAGTGTAGTGTTATACAGTGTTGGTATTGCTACTAGTGGAGTGACACAGTGTGGTGCAATAGCACCTAGTGTAGTGTTATACAGTGTTGGTATTACTACTAGTGGAGTGACACAGTGTGGTGCAATAGCACCTAGTGTAGTGTTATACAGTGTAGGTATTACTACTAGTGGAGTGACACAGTGTGGTGCAATAGCACATAGTGTAGTGTTATACAATGTTGGTATTACTACTAGTGGAGTGACACAGTGTGGTGCAATAGTGCCTAGTGTAGTGTTATACAGTGTTGGTATTGCTACCAGGTGAGTGTTACAGTGTGGTGCAATAGCACCTAGTGTAGTGTTATACAGTGTAGGTATTGCTACTAGTGGAGTGACACAGTGTGGTGCAATAGCACATAGTGTAGTGTTATACAGTGTTGGTATTACTACTAGTGGAGTGACACTGTGTGGTGCAATAGCACCTAGTGTATTGTTATACAGTGTAGGTATTGCTACTAGTGGAGTGACACAGTGTGGTGCAATAGCACATAGTGTAGTGTTATACAGTGTAGGTATTGCTACTAGTGGAGTGACACAGTGTGGTGCAATAGCACATAGTGTAGTGTTATACAGTGTTGGTATTGCTACTAGTGGAGTGACACAGTGTGGTGCAATAGCACCTAGTGTAGTGTTATACAGTGTTGGTATTGTTACTAGTGGAGTGACACAGTGTGGTGCAATAGCACCTAGTGTAGTGTTATACAGTGTTGGTATTGCTACTAGTGGAGTGACACAGTGTGGTGCAATAGCACCTAGTGTAGTGTTATACAGTGTTGGTATTGCTACCAGGTGAGTGTTACAGTGTGGTGCAATAGCACCTAGTGTAGTGTTATACAGTGTTACAGTATATATATATAGTATGATCAAGTAGGGAGTGATAGAGGAGTAACACCTCTTTAAAAAACCTTGGTCCAGCTGGCCCGGCTGGTAGTACCTTGTTAGGGTCCCTTGCCAGGGTTACGGTGAAGTCCTCAACGGTAACTGCAGTGAAAGAGGTGAACTCTGGCACAGTGTGGTTGGCGGAAGGGGCAGCCTATTGCTCAGGTTTAATAGGGCAAACTATTGTCCATAGTTATGATGGGCAGGTTTTGGCCCAACGGCAAAATGAGCGGATGAGGAGCCAATCACTCTCATGGCTCCCAACGGTCATAGAGGCGGAAGAGGCCACGCCAGACGGACTGGCTGTAAAGGCGCACCTCAGTAGTACTTGAGTATGCGGCAGTTCGTTGCAGTCTCTGTGTTCGGTCCTGCATGTCTCATTCTTTGTGAGCCGCAGGATAAGGCTCAGAGATCATAGTGTGTGGGTCTCGTCCTGGCAAGCTGAGATCCACCCTAAACAAATTCACGCCAGTGGCACTTCTTCCGAACGTCACTTTTCAAAGTCCAACGGCGATGGGATATGGACGGTGGGGGCAGGTTATGGGTGTAACTGGAAGCCCCTAGTTCGGACCTGCACGTTGGCAGCAGATGTGTGATGGTCGTCTTCCGGAGACTCTGTGACTACTCAGGAATTCGGTCCTGCATCTGTGTTTGGGCAGGCCTATTTAGGATCACCGCTGCCCACCCCACATGGGGAAGGCCCTAGAAAAGGTGGGCTAAACATCGGAAGTCACAATCTTGGTCCGGCTGGGCAACCGCACTCAGCAGGTCACCCCTCATGCGGTCGAAACTCAAAAACAGTAAAGAATCACAATTTGATTATTGGATCATGGAACATCAGAACCTTGCTTGATTTTGACAATAACATTAGACCTGAGAGAAGGTCAGCTCTCGTAACCCATGAGTTATCAAGACTCAACGTTGACATTGCTGCTCTCAGTGAAACTAGGCTGTCTGCTGAAGGCAAGATTACTGAATCTGGAACAGGATATACCATCTTCTGGAAAGGAAAGGATGAGGGTGAATGTCGTATTCATGGTGTGGGCTTCGCTGTGAAGACCAAACTGGTAAATTATCACCAACTTACGCCCATTGCAATCAGCGAAAGGCTCATGACTCTCCGCATACCACTCTCAGGAGGTTCCTTTATGACACTCATCTCTGCCTATGCTCCTACCTTAGATTCTGATGATGAAGTAAAGGCTCAGTTCTATAATCAGCTAAGTGAAATCATCTCCAAGGTACCATCTGCAGATAAACTCTTGCTCCTCGGTGACTTCAATGCCAGAGTTGGGAAAGATCACAGGCTATGGAATAATGTGATGGGCAAACAGGGACTTGGAAAATGTAATCCCAATGGACTGTTGCTTCTTGGTCTTTGTGCAGAACACGAACTTTTCATTACCAACACGCAGTTCCGGCTACCTGACCGCTTCAAAACCACGTGGATGCATCCTCGTTCCAAACATTGGCACATTCTTGATTATATCATTACCCGGCAATGTGATAAGAAGGACACTCTTATTACCAGAACAGCAAGGAATATAGACGATTGTTGGACAGATCATAAACTTCTTATATGTAAGCTCAGGATATCCATCAGACCTAAACCACCTAGGAACATCAAAAATTTGCCAAGAAAGAAGTTTAATACATCCAAACTTCAGGATGAATCCATGTACAAACATTTTGGAAACAGGATCGTCACCCAGTTATCAGAAAACCCAGTAACAAATGATATTCAGCAAGAATGGGCCACATTACAGAAGATTATCACACAGTCAGCTGAGGAAACCATTGGTTTTATAGTGCGGAAAAGACAAGACTGGTTTGATGACAACAATGAGGAAATTCTGTCTCTCATCAATGCCAAAAGGAATGCCTATCTTGCCCATCTTCAAGACCCAACTTCCAACACAAAGAGAGATAAACTACTGGAACTCAAGGGTAAATGCCAGACGCAGATAAGGCAGATTAAAAATACTTGGTGGCAACAGAAGGCTCAGGAACTGCAGAGACTATCGGATGCTCGAGACTTGAGGAACTTCTATGCCGTACTCAAGGAAATATATGGACCATCTCGCTCATCATCAGGTACACTGAAAAGCGCTGATAATTCTACTACCTTTACTGATAGTCAAGAAATCTTGGAACGCTGGAAGGAGCACTTCTCCAATCTCCTAAATCGTCCATCAGAAGCTGCTGAAGACTTCCTCTGTGATGTGCCGCAACAACCTGAACAACTGTGGTTGGCAGTACCTCCTACTTATCATGAATTCAGTGCAGCTCTCACCCAATTGAAACCCAGAAAAGCACCTGGCCCAGATAACATCCCTCTGGAACTAATTCAAGCCGGAGGTCATTCCCTCAAATCAAGAATTTTCATCCTTATCCTCAGAATTTGGGAATCAAGAAAGGTACCTGGAGACCTAAAGAATGCCACTATCGTCACTATCTTTAAAAAGGGTGATCGCAGTGTTTGTGGCAACTACCGTGGTATATCACTGCTATCAATTGTGGGGAAGATTCTTGCAAGAATTCTACTTAACCGCCTCAAGGTTATCTCTGAGAGGATCCTCCCAGAGTCACAATGCGGATTTAGAACTTCCAGAAGCACAATTGACTTGATTTTCTGTGTGAGACAGCTACAAGAAAAATGTAGAGAACAACAGAATCCACTCTTCTTAGTCTTTTATGACTTGGAAAAGGCATTTGATTCGGTTCCAAGACCAGCCATGTGGGCAGTGCTGAAGCGGTTTGGTTGCCCTCAGCGTTTTGTAGATCTAATCAAAGCTCTCCATGATGGCATGACAGGTCAGGTTTGCCATCAGAATAAGATGTCCGATGAATTTCCCATTACCCATGGACTGAAACAAGGATGTGTACTGGCTCCAACTCTTTTTGCGCTGTACTTGGCTGCAATGCTTTATGATTCACCCACAAACATCCCAGGTGTGGAGATCAAGTATCGTTTTGATGGAGGGCTTTTCAACCTAACTCGTCTCCGCTCCTTGAGGAAAACTCAGGTTACTAAGGTTACTAACATGTTGTATGCAGATGATGCTGCGTCACCAACTCTCACACCAGAAGAGCTGCAAGAGTCAGTTAACTGTTACAAAAGTGCATGTGATCGCTTTGGTCTTACCATAAATGTCAATAAGACTAAAGTCTTGGCACAACCTTCACCAGGCACACCTCTTCCTCAGTTCAATATCTCCATTTCAAATTTGCCATTAGAACAGGTTGACCACTTCTCGTACCTGGGCAGTACCATTTCTGTGAGCTGTACCTGTGAGCAGGATGTGGATAAGAGAATTGGCGCAGCCCATGCAGCATATGGACGATTAGCGCACCGGGTCTTCATGAATAAAGATCTATCCGTGAGTACAAAGCTTATGGTGTACAAAGCAGTAGTCATTTCTACATTGTTGTATGGCTGTGAAACGTGGACCCTTTACCGACGTGATCTTAGGAAGCTTGAGCGTTTTCACCTACAAAAACTTCGATCAATCCTGAGGATTAAATGGGAAGACCGCATTACCAATATTGCTGTTCTGGAAAAGGCTCAAATCAACAGCATAGAATCATCCATAATAGGTCACCAATTTAGATGGATTGGTCATGTCCATCGGATGGATGATGTGACATTACCTCGTCAAATGCTATATGGTGAGTTATGCTATGGCACCAGACCTCATGGTGGTCCTAAGAGGCGCTACAAGGACCAATTTAAGCAGACCCTGAAATTGACAGGTCTTGATCCACAAACCTGGGACATGCTGGCTGAAAACCGCTCAACTTGGCGCCGTACCATCTCGGATTCTGTAAAGACGTTTGAAAGGGATCGACGCATACATGAAGAGGCCAAGCGTCAAGCTAGGAAACTTCGAGCAGCCCAACCACGTCCTCCTCCAGCAATACTATGCGACTTGTGTGGTCGCTTGTTCCATGCCAGGATTGGACTCTTTAGTCACCGTAAACACATCCACAAACTGGACTGAAGGAAGAAGATTTATACTCGGATTCGAGTTAAAGCCGATGATGATGGGTATATGGAAATGTGCTACCGTACCTCGAGCGGCCTACGGTACTGCATGCTTTAGATACCGTAATTATCATGTGAAATTCTGCAGTAGAAAACTTCATAAACGTTCGTTGGTTTCTGTAGAAAATCATTCTTACTGGTCTAGGGCTCTCTCCTATAATATTAAAACACGTGGTATATCACAATTACTACGTTTACATGGCGAACTCAAATCGATTTGAATACGATCCTGTTTTCAGTACGCTGCCCGTTTACATGAGCAGTTTCAGTTCGTATTGAAATCTATTTCAATACGGTATATAATTTATGGTGGCCAACCTGCAGTTATGTTGGCTAACTCGTATTACACAGCAAAATAAAAGACCCGTACCGTGATTATCATATTACTACTGCATGAGACAGGACCCTGACTTTCACAGTTTCACTGGATGTGTTAGGCTGTAACCATTGATCTGGACGCGTTAGGCTGTAACCATTGGATTGGACAAAACGAAGGTTCGAATTGTCGAGTGTAGGTACAGCCTGTGGCCGCAGGAAGTTAGCGGGGCGCTCACAGTTTCACTGGACGTGTTAGGCTGTAACCATTGTCAAAATCAATCGTCTGGACACGTTGGGCTGTAACCATTGTCAAAAACCATTGGATTTGACAAAACGAACGTCAGAATGGTCGGGTGTAGGTGCGTCCTATGGCCGCCGGAAGCTAGCGGGGCACTCACAGTTTCACTGGACGTGTTAGGATGTAACCATTGTCAAAAACCATTGGATTGGACAAAACAAAGATTAGAATGGTGGGGGTAGGTGTGGGGAGCTAGCAGGGCATGATTGACAAAAAGAACATTGATCTGGTACTGGACGAAAGACCACATATACAATTAGTACCATATGCGTGGGGTTGGCAATTCTGTACTGTTGTAACGCCGATAATGGCAGACACAGCTAAGTCATGTTATAATTTGGGATGGCGGGTGGGTTATAGACAGCTGAGGAGTGAACTACATCATTCCCAGATCAATTTTGAATCATTTGAAAAGATATTTATTGCAAATTTAAGAAGTTTTTTTCCCCCTGGGTTCGTGTCTCCTGCACTGTTACCATTGTCATCCGACGTTTCTTTGACGGGTTGTTTGTAAACATGAAAAATGGATACGCCGAAGATTTTGATGTTGTTTGTTCTTACGAAGATTATGGGTAACAGTCGTCCCTTTTAATTACTGAATCTTTTAGAGACGCCGGGCTGCCAGAATGTTGCCCCGAATGGTATCTGTAACGTGCCGGTAAATCTACTGACACGGCTCCCTCGCATTTAGGCCTAAGCACCCTGACTGCGCCAGGATTCGATCCTGCTACCTTGGTAAAAGCAGGTGAGAAAGTAACCGCTGCGCCACTCGGCCAGTCTGTGTTGAATTTATTCAAATGGAAAAAGTAATGGATTAATCGTCAAAGAAAGACGGTGTATTTTCACTTTTTCTGTTGACCACATTTTACCTACGGATACACCAGACATTCAAAGTAAAACAGACAAAAATACATTAACGCTAAAAACGCGTGCAAACAAACTACGCTTATCAACCACGAAAAGAACACAGACAGTAACGAAGAATATGGGCAGGAAGTAAAACAAGCGATTCGAGTCAGGCGACGGACGAAAGTAGGCCTAAATTAGTTTATCATTGTAACTCAAGAGCGTGCAGAATCGCTTTCTTTCAGTACGATCCACGTTTACATTTTCCTGAATACCTGTTTAGATACGATACGATCCCACAATTTTACCGTATCGAGCTTGAAAATCAATACGAACTGAGTCCCGTTTACATGACCGTATTCAATACGGTAAGTGTACTCAAATTGATTTGAGTTTGCTGTGTAAACTCAGTAAATATCATGGTGTATACAATAATATAAAATATTCTCAGCGTTACAAGTAGCCTACCGGTAAATCTGAACATAATGTGTTGTAGGTTAGGTAGAGTATTTCGCCGAGGGTGGGGGTTGAGGGAAATGCTTTACTCAAAACGTTCGAGCAATACATCATGTTAGCAAGGCATGTTACGCATACCGTAAGCTATTGTGAAATCCAGAAAGTTTTCCTACAAATTTGTTAATGCATGAGGAAAATTGGAATAACCTTCCTGATTAATGCAGTTATCAAAATTAATTTAGGAGGGCTATGGGTACTACCTAGACGTGATGTTCTGCTATATAATTGAGTACTGTAATCAAGTTCCATACTCATAATGCTCCTTGAGAATAAGGTTCATTGTAACCAAAATCTTGCCCCATGTCAAGACACAGAATCAAACTCTGTAGAGGGTTTGTTTGAGTTTAAGTGGTTTGAAATAGGGCAAATACCAATCAAGGTGATTCTTGTTCATATTGTTGGATATTAGAGTTTTGAAATTGAACAGCTCATGGCAAATAAATGGAATCACATGTCACTATTAATACAGTGCTGCAACAATTGTGTGTATATATAGATATTAATATATGATTTACAATGATTAAAAAAGGATGCCCCAATAAAGAAGAATTATGTTCCTATCATTGTCCAGATAGCCTTCTGTTCCCTATTTCCCGTTTTAGGCCGGTATATATTGTTCACAATGGAATATCCATCTCATTTGGGTACAATCGTGTTGACAGACTGAAAAGATCAAACTATTGCATTAAGAAACTGCTGTACTCGGGGGGGATTGGTATTGAAATTCTGACTTTATTCTCTATTACATCAAATAACTACAGTCGAACCTCCCTTCTGCGGACACCGTCGGTTTCGAATGAAAATGTCCGTTATGAGAGTTGTCCGCTGAAACAAGTTTGTAAAAATAATCAAACATTTTAACGATAAAGTGCATCCACCTAAACATACACATCTTTATTTTGATTATTTATTAGATTTTTCCCGCATTTGAATTTTTCAGCAAGCTTTCTCACTGAAAGTCCCTTCTCACTTTCTACAATCACATTTCATCTTTTGAGGTTTAAACACGTTCATCCCTTGTTACTCATGTTTACTCGACGACTGAAATGCTACGATATTTCTGTCTCACTAATTAGCGCATGTACTGCAAGTCTTTTCCTTCTCACATTGACTACCTGAGCTCGGCCTTAGCGGTGGCAATCTGAGTTATGAATCGAATGATGCAAGCAGGGAAGAAAATCACCAGGTAACTCTTGAGTAAACAGTCACTGGCAGCAATCCTGAACAATTCGAATTCTCGGAATGTACAGCAGTCGGTAGAACACCATAAAAAAAGGTTTGGAAAGAGGAATGTATAGAAGAATTAACTTTACGGCTACTACAGCGTTGCCATGTAGCCCGTATTTCACTCTCTCTTCTTTGACCCGAAATAGGTGTAGTACAGATATTCAAGAGGGATTTCCGTATGTCTGCAGAATGGTTTTAAAAGAAAGGATGGCATGGTCCGGTGTAAAATATGTCCTGCAGCGTGTGAAGTGTCCGCTTAAGTCAAGTGGATGGGACAGATGGCGATGTCCGCTGTCCGGACTTCAAGGTGTCCCCTGAAATGAGGCTAATTTAACACTTGTCTTAAGTAAAATAAAATCGGTTCCAAGGAAAAATGTCCGGATAGGCAGGTGTCCGCTGAATAAGGGTGTCCGTTAGGGCAGGTTCAACTCTACTAACATTTGCTGTCCTAAAAGGGAAAAACAAAAAAAATACTTTTGCACTAAACCACTCATATTAAAGCACCACTTTGCTGTGGGAACTAGAGCTCCCTAGGTTTTATCTAAAAACCAAATGAATTGTAAATACAATTTTAAAACATACATACATTTTCATTTGAGACTGTTTCAAAACATGTACCTGTAATGTAATAAAAACATGAAACTAAAGGTTTTTACTAGGCAGACTGTTAATTTAAAACCCTCACGATAAATGAATAAGGACCATGGTGGTCGAGAGTGCTAACGACCTACCTTGTGCCTCGCTGGCATCGGGAGAGCGTAGGTTCAAATCCCACCTCAGCCTCCTGAAAATAGTTTTTGTGGTTTCCCATTTTCACCACCAGGCAAATGCCGGGATGGTTCCTTTCGATAGGTCCACGGCCAATTTCCTTCCAATATCCCTTCCCTGACCCGTCCTGAAAAGAAAAGTTCATGGCCATTGGCTGCGTTAATAAAGAAATAATAAGGAAAGATAATGACTTGTAGACTTAGAAAAGATTTTTGATAGTGTTGATTGGAGTAAATTGTACGACATTTTGAAAAGCATTGGAATAAAGTACAGGGATAGGAGGGTGATCTACAATCCATACAGAAACCAGACGGCAGCTATGCAAGTTGAAGGGCCATGATAAGAGTCAGTAATGTCAACTCAAGCGAATGAATTATTGTTAACGGTCATCACTGTTGAAAGCTGGCTAAACCTTTTACTAAATTCTGCGACTAGCATTTCAAGGCAGTATTCAGAAAGATGTAAGGTAAGGCTGGAACTTATCACCCATACTTTTCAATGAAGGAATTGAGAGAAAAATTTTAAGTAGGAGTAAAGATTCGAGGAGAAACTTTCAACTTTGAGATTTGCTGATGACATTGTCATATTAGCCGATTCACCAGAGGATTTGAATGAGATTTTAAATGGAATGCACTCCGTCTTGAGGAAAGAATTCATGATGAAAATCAACAAATGTGATACAGTATATGATACAAGAATAGCAGCCAATGGCCATAAGCTGGGCATGTTTGATTGAACGCCCGAGAGCTCCCAACAAGTTCAATTTCAAGTAGTTCCAACTTTTGCTACCAGATGCTACTGTCACTAACACTAGCGGCGAACGTTGGAACTTGATAGACCGTTTCCTAACCAGCCAAATATAGCCTACAAATTTTGCTACACACCACTAATTGCAGTGATAGGTTCTTTCAAATGGCATGGGCCCGCCAGCTTTACTTCCCCTCCGAAGAAAGGCAAAGTTCTAAAAGAACAATTTGTGTGTTCCTGGATTTAAGAAAGGCTTTTGACACCGTAAACCACAATATACTCATTAGAAAACTTGAAAAGGAAGGTATTCGTGGTACTCCTCAAGAACTAATAAAAAGCTTCCTTTTTAACAGAATACAAAAGGTGCGATTCAAAGATACTCTAAGTAGAAGTGCTGAAGTAAAAATTGGAATACACCAAGGAACAGTTTTAGGTCCTATTCTTTTTCTGTTATATATTAACGATTTGTGTGAGCTGAACTGTAATGTGATGATTACCTCATATGCTGATGACACTGCCATCACAGTCACAGGAACAACTTGGGAGGACACTTTTAATAGAACTCAAGAAACCCTTGCTACAGACCAAAAATCACCTCCTTACCTTAAATGAAACCAAAACACAATACATATGCTTCTCACACAACAAAACATTACAACCCACAGACAATTTAACACTCAAGATCCACACACCAATTTTTAACAATGGTGAAAGATGCAACTGCTATACCCTACAGAAGTCAATGATGCTACATATTTAGGGATTATTATACATACCGTAGTCATTTAACATGGAACATGCATGCATCAAAATTGGCCAATAAACTTCAAAAGTTAATTTACATATTTTACTGAATCAGAAATATCCTTTCAGCAAAAGTCTTGAGAACTGTATATTTTGCCTTAGTCCAGTCATAACTACATCATCATCATCATCATCATCATTCCCCTTATCCAGCTTCTGCCGGGTCGGGGTATTTATGGCACTTCTCCACTTTCCTCTTTCCTTCCACCATTCTTCTTCCACGATCTTGTCCCAGTCCAGATTTCTTTTTCTTACGCTGTTATTCACTGAATCAATCCACCTTGTTCTAGGTCTTCCTCTTGCTCTCTTACCCTTGCATTTTGTCTCCAGCATCTGTCTTGGTATTCTATTTTCCTCCATCCTCTTTACATGTCCAAACCACCTTAGTTTATTCTTCTCAATTCTCTCATTTAGTTTTCCCATCCCAACTTCCTTCCTAACATCTTCATTCCTCACTCTGTCTTTCCTATCATACTTCTTAGGAATTTCATTTCACTGGCTTGGATTCTACTCTCTTGCCTGCTTGTCAAGGTCCAAGTCTCAGCTGCATAAGTTAATATGGGAACATAGTACACTTTATACATTACCTCCTTGCTTTTCCTTGGTACTTCCTTATCCCAAACAAGTTTTCTTACACTTTGATAGAATGCATTGCTCTGCTGTACCCTCCTGCCAATCTCAATTTCCAAACTCTGACTTCCAATTTTCACAGTGCCCTTTCCTTGTCTTTCCCCTCTTGTCATCACCATAGTCTTGCTTTTCTCTATACTGATTTTCAGGCCATACTTCTGAATATTTTCGTTCAGTGCATCTAGTTGTTTTTGCACTTCTTCGGTGTTCCTTCCCCAGACCACAATATCATCTGCAAATAACAGTAACTTCATTTCTTTATGTCCATATGCTTCCTTTGTTTCCTTTACAATTTCATCCATCACCATTATGAACAAGAGAGGTGACAGCACACTCCCCTGTCTTAGTCCATCCCCCAGGGGCTCACGTCTAGTGGGCGTGGGTTGGCGACCACGGGGCCCCAGCTGAGTCCGGCATTGCTTCCGCTTACTTGTGCCGGGCTCCTCTCTGTCTTCTTTCCTGTCGACCTCACTTGGTCAACTCTTGTTCTCTTCTGACCCCGACGGTATTAGGGTATCCGAGGCCTTGGGAGTCTCTTCCTTTCCCGCCTTCATTGGCCCTTGTCTCATCTTTTCTGATACCATCCTTCTGCGAGGGGTCAGCCTTCTTTTTCTCTTCCTTTTACCTCCTGCCTTGTGCACTAGGCCCTTAAGGAGGCAGGGTGTATGTAGCCCCACCACTTCTGGTGCACCCTAGATAATGCTACACCCTCAGGGGCTTACGGCTGGTGAGTTCGGGAGTTGGCGACCCCGAGGGATTCCTGAGCTGGGTCCGTTTCCCCCTTTTGTCCCTTACCTTTGGGGCGGACCCTCTCCTCTTTAACTTTCCTATATGCCTTTCATGGCTCTCCTTCCTTCCAAGTCCCTCAATCCACCTTCTCCGAGGGTTGAGGGCATTTCTTTTCCTTCTGTCCTTTTATTTGCCTTATTCTCCTTTAGATTTCCATTTCTTCTTCTAGTATGTAGGTTAGTAGTTAGTTTTAGTTGTAAGTTCGCTTTTCATTTTCATCTTCACGATCACCCAATCCATCAGGGGCCGATAACCTAGATGTTAGGCCCCTTAAAACAACAATTATCATCATCATCATGTCTTAGTCCAGTCTTGTTCCTAAACCAATCTGTCTTTCCAACTGGGGTCAGTACCCTTCTAACACAGTGGCGCCGAATCTTTTTTTTTCAGGTCTAGCAGTCACCCACCCCTCTCGTTCTGTAGGACCCCCCCCTTGTTAAACCGGACCCCTACCCCAATAATTACGTTTTTACAGCTTATTTCGCACAGTTCTCCCCTTCTCTTCTCTTCTCTCTCCCTTCTTTCCTTTCCTCTTTTCCTTCTCCTTCCCTTTCCTCCTCTATCCGTAACCCCCCAACGGAACCCACCCCCGAAGGGGACCGGGAGACCCACCCCCTCGTCAGGTCTAGCGGTCGCTAGACCTCGACCATGGATTCGGCGCCCCTGTTCTAACACAGTTGTTGTACATTGCTTGCACCATTTCCAACATTTCTCTTCCCAGTCTCTTCTTAACCATGGTTTCCCATACCTTCTCTCTGGGGACACTATCATATGCCTTTTCTAGATCTATGAAAGTTATGATCAAATCCTCTCCATATTCCCAGTTCTTTTCCATCACCTGCCTCAAGCTAAAGATTGGGTCCACTGTGGATCTTCCACTCCTGAAGCCATACTGTTCCTCTTGCAACTCTCCTTCCACCTTTCTTCTCATTCTTCTTTCTAATATCCTTTCCAGTATTTTTACTATCTGTGATAAGAGGGTGATCACTACAATATTGAATAAATGGTTGGGATGGAATACTTGATTCACATTTGGCTCAGAATCTCATTCTAAAAGTTATGTACAAAAAGCCATCAACTTTTCCAACATGTGAACTGTATCAACAAAGCATGGTGCTTAACATACGACAGTTATTTGTTCAGTCATCAATCATATCTATACTTAAAAATATGAAGCTCTTCTCAAATGGACAGGAACTTAAAATGTGCACTAGACTTCAAGACAGAACTGGAATAAATAACCCTCATCAAAACACACTACCTGTCCAAAGGAATTGAAGTTGTCTTAGCACTACGATATACAATATATTGTCAGTAAATGTGACAAATAACACCCTTAATATACTGAAGAAAAGGCTTTTTACATGGCTCCTTAATAACTTTGATAAAGTAAATGAACTTATAAATTTTCACCAACATATTTAAACCAACTCAGTCACAAATTAGTAATGTATCATCTTCTTTTATTTTTAGTGTCCTCATAATAAACTTTTCTTACTATTATCAGTCAAATGCTATGTTGCAAATAAATTAAGAAACTGTATTCATGAAGCCTACGCACAAGTTTATCTTATGTGGGATTCACGCTGTATTTTGATGCATCTGTACATGTACATGTTTTCTGTCAGTGAATAAAAATGTTTTCTCATTAAAAAAAAAAAATGCCCTTAAATAATCCGACAACTGTAGGCCGGGTTTGAACCCGCCATCTTGGGCATAGCCGTTCAGCATGCTACCGACTGTGCCACCAACGCCACAAAATGTAAAACAAAAGGAATGGAATGCAGCCGTAAGAAATCAGAAACACCTATTGACATCAAATAAAGGCAGATGGAAAAGCTAAAGGAAGTAGGGAGCAAAATAAGCAGTGATGGACGAAGCAACGAGTGTATAGAAAGTAGGCTGGCACAGGAAAGGGAAGAATTTCTGCAGGAAAGCAATGTGTTGACATCAAATATAGATTTAGATATTTGAAATACATTTTTAAAGCCTTTTCCTGGAGTGTGGTGGTGTGTGGACTGTTGATGCAGGAGAACAGAAGCATTTCAAATGCGGTAGCGCAGGAAAATGATTAAACTGAAATGAGTAGATGGAGAAAGAAGACGAGCGGAAGAGCGCTAATGAAGATAAGATATAGATTGATAGGGCACATACAGTACAGTACTAAGACAACCAGGATTGGCAATTTTTTTTATGGAAGGAAGGGTAGAGGATAAGAATTGTAGAGGTAGACCAAGGTTACAATACAAGTCATAGTATTGCATCACATGTGGTAGGGTAGCTATGTGGAGATGAAACGATTAGCTGCATCAAACCAGTCTAAGGACTGAAGACTCAAACAGTAACATGGAAATACAGTCGAACCTCCATTACTCGAATTTTCAATATCTCGAAGTAATTTCTACTTCCCGGCCATTTGTCCTATTCTTGACGTGTATTTATTTCTCTATTACTCGAAATTCGATTATAAGAATTTCTCGATTTTTCGAAGCAAACTTTTCCTCCCTAGAAGCAAAAATTGTTCTCTAACTCGAATTTTGTTCCTAAGCGTTTATATTGCGGCTTATCTGTCCACCCCTGCTCTGACTGCCCACCCCTGCTCTGTTCATTAACCTTAGTTGGTGTGAGAATTCCCAGTGCTGATAAGATTCCACGGGCCATCCCCGCGCATTGCGTCAGCACCAGGAAAACTTGCAGCTTGTATCTGGCTGTTCAGTGTACGCTTACAGCCCTGTAGATGCAATCATGGAGAAACGTAAAGTGAAATGCCTGAGCCTGAGTGAAAAAGTTCGAGTGATAAGTGAAGTGGAGAAAGGTCAGAAAAAGAAGAAGGATATTGCAGCTGAGTATGGATTTCCTCCCAGCACATTATCTACAATACTGAAAGATAAAGACAAGATTCGTCTGGCTGTGGATGAAACACGATTTGCACCACAGCGGAAGAGGCTTAAAACTTCAACATTCCCGGAGCTGGAACAAGCAATGATTCAATGGGTGACCCGTGTGAGAGGCAAAAACATTCCAATAACCGGTAGCTTAGTTCGTGAACAAGCAGAAAAATTTGCTAAAGACTTCGGTTATAAATCTTTTCAGGCCAGCAGTGGGTGGCTGGAAAAGTTTAAACTTCGGAATGGAATAGTGCAGATGGTAATGTCAGGTGAAAGTGCTGCTGTCAGTGAAGTGGACTGTGAACATTACAAAAAAAAAGTTTTACCAGCCCTGTTACAGGAGTACAGTTCTAATGACGTGTTTAATGCTGACGAGACTGCTTTATTCTGCAAATGCCTGCCTGGAAAGACACTGGCCTTTAAGGGTGAAAAGTGTTTTGGTGGTAAAAGAAGTAAAGAAAGGGTTACGGTAATGCTGGGAGCTAATATGACGGGAACAGAAAAACTAAAACTTTTAGTGATCGGAAAATCGGCGAAGCCTCGCTGTTTTTCGGGTGTTAAGTCTTTACCGGTCCTGTACCAAAGCAACCGGAAGTCATGGATGACAAGCTCCATTTACGAATCATGGCTGCATGGTATTGACAAGAAGTTTCAACATGAACGGAGGAAAGTTCTACTTTTTGTAGACAACTGCCCAGCTCACCCCAAGGTGCTCACTCAGGAGCTGAGAGCAGTGCGCGTGGTCTTCTTGCCACCGAACTTAACATCCAAACTACAGCCAATGGACCAAGGGGTGATTAAAAACTTGAAACATTACTATAGGAAGAGGGCTGTTCAGAGAATTCTGAGAGCAATTGACTCCGAGGAGTCATTAACAGACATCAATCTACTAGAGTCGATAACAATGCTAAGTAAATCGTGGGCTGATGTGAAACAGGAAACAATTGCTAAGTGCTTTCGCAAAGCAGGATTTTCGAAAGATTACTCGCAAGCTGCAGAAGACGAAGAGGACGAAGTCATTTCTGTTCCTGAGAAATGGGCGGAATATCAGCAGCTTGTTAATTGCGAAGCTGATTTTGAGAGTTACATAAATGTGGACTGTGATGTTATAGTGGCGGAACAACCTACGGGTATCGTCAACACTGCTGCCGAGCAAGAAGGACTGAAAGACGACGATGATGATTCCCAACAAGAAGAGTTGGAGCTGCCCTCTCCCGCACCGTCAGCAGATCAGGCGTTAAGTGCAGTGGCTGTTCTTCGATCGTACATACAGAGTCAGCTGTATGTAAATGACAGTGTTTTCACAGCAATAAATGTTGTTGAAAACTATGTTGAGGAAAAGAAGCGTAACAGTAAAAAACAAAAGAAACTAACGGATTTCTTCCCAAGGTGCTAACGGAGGTACTGTATGTTCCTTTTTTAATCACTGTACGTACGTATTCTGTCTGCTACTGTAAGCTATACAGTATACCTAGGTACAATTGTTATACTGTAATTGAAGTTATGCCATAAAGAACTGTATGAGTTTTTTGTTGTTAAATGCTGTCAGATATTGTTGCACTGTATTCCGTAATGGTTCATAGACAAATGTGATTAAATAACGCGCTAAAGATGCCTAAAATCGGTATTTCTCTATTTCTCGAAATTTCGATAACTCGAAATAAAAATTTTCTCCCGAGGTGATTCGAGATATCAAGGTTCGACTGTACTCACAGTATTAGCCTTTCAAGATGGGAGTGCTGCTGCGCCAGCATTTGTTGGTCATAGCAGCAGGAGCCTTGCGGGATGAGGAGAGTGAAAGAGGGATGATGGAGTACAGTCTCCACATAAGTCAAGTATCATTACATGTGCTGCTTGTGTTCCTCAGAACTTATAATGTGATTTGTGAACAAAAAGCAAAGCCAACTCTGTACAGGCCATGGAGGCCCTGGGAGCAGTGGAAGGTAGAGGCCTCCACTCTTTGGGACATCGGCACTAGATGGGATGGAGTTGTCAGCTCCATGCCCGGCCTTCTTTGCTCCCAGGAATTACCCTGGTACTCATTTCTGGTGTAGGCTCGCTTTGACAGCCAACGATAGACTTATTTAAATATTCATACAGTTACACCCCATTGGAAGTGCCATTTCCATTTTAGGCTATTATTACGATGGGGTCGCCACTCCCAAAGGCATTTTATGAAGCTACTGCCAGCTATTAGTCAGGCCGCCCCTAACATGGGAAACAGACGCCCTTGCAGCCGCCCCTAACATGGGAAACAGACGCTGCCGATTGATGCTGTACTCATACTATTCCCTGAGTACTGGGTTGCCTCTTCCGCAATCTCCACCGTTCTGAAGTCCATCTTCTCCGCTGTAGATTCCGTTGATGTCTTCGCACGTAACCCTGTGCACGGGGCCTATGTTATACCCCATAGGACTGGGTCCTCACCAGAACTTAGCCGGTACTGTAGTTCCATGGTATATTACAGTACCGTTGCCCACCCCCGCGACGTGGACGCGCCTGGCAAGAATTATCCATGTAGCCAATTAGGATTGACTCATGGACCGGGTTAAGGAGCTGTCTAAATCCAGATAGTAAAAATACTGGAAAGGATATTAGAAAGAAGAATGAGAAGAAAGGTGGATGGAGAGTTGCAAGAGGAACAGTATGGCTTCAGGAGTGGAAGATCCACAGTGGACCCAATCTTTATCTTGAGTCAGGTGATGGAAAAGAACTGGGAATATGGAGAGGATTTGATCATGACTTTCATAGATCTAGAAAAGGCATATGATAGTGTCCCCAGAGAGAAGGTATGGGAAACCATGGTTAAGAAGAGACTGGGAAGAGAAATGTTGGAAATGGTGCAAGCAATGTACAACAACTGTGTTAGCAGGGTACTGACCCCAGTTGGAAAGACAGATTGGTTTAGGAACAAGACTGGACTAAGTCAGGGGAGTGTGCTGTCACCTCTTTTATTCATAATGGTAATGGATGAAATTGTAAAGGAAACAAAGGAAGCATATGGACATAAAGAAATGAAGTTACTATTATTTGCAGACGATATTGTGGTCTGGGGAAGGAACACCGAAGAAGTGCAAAAACAACTAGATGCACTGAACGAAAATATTCAGAAGTATGGCCTGAAAATCAGTATAGAGAAAAGCAAGACCATGGTGATGACAAGAGGGGAAAGACAAGGAAAGGGCACTGTGAAAATTGGAAGTCAGAGTTTGGAAATTGTGGACAAGTTCAAATACCTAGGAAGTGAATTGATGCAAACTGGTAGGTTGGACATGGAGATTGGCAGGAGGGTACAGCAGAACAATGCATTCTATCAAAGTGTAAGAAAACATGTTTGGGATAAGGAAGTACCAAGGAAAAGCAAGGAGGTAATGTATAAAATGTACTATGTACCCATATTAACTTATGCAGCTGAGACTTGGACCCTGACGAGCAGGCAAGAGAGTAGAATCCAAGCCAGTGAAATGAAATTCCTAAGAAGTATGATAGGTAAGACAAGGAAAGACAGAGTGAGGAATGAAGATGTTAGGAAGGAAGTTGGGATGGGAAAACTAAATGAGAGAATTGAGAAGAATAAACTAAGGTGGTTTGGACATGTAAAGAGGATGGAGGAAAATAGAATACCAAGACAGATGCTGGAGGCCAAGTGCAAGGGGAAGACCTAGAACAAGGTGGATCGATTCAGTGAAGGACAGCGTGAGAAAAAGAAATCTGGACTGGGACAAGATCGTGGAAGAAGAATTGTGGAAGGAAAGAGGAAAGTGGAGAAGTGCCATAAATACCCCGACCCTGCTGGAGCTGGATAAGGGGAAATGATGATGATGACAGTTACACCCCAATTACCAGCTTTTGAGGACCCCTACAGTAGTACAACACTAAAATACTTCTGACATTATATAAATAATTCATGCTTTTGGGCTAATGCCATGTGTATTTTTAATTTAAACCATACGTTTCGGAGAAACCTTGCCTCCTTTTTCAATGGAAATAAACAATGTGGCCAAAGAAAGTATATCAATGAGATTACAAAAAATATAGATTAATTCCTCTGTTCGTGACCAGAGAGCAGCTGCCAGAAATTACTGTATGGACCAAGGTGGAACGGCGGACAGAGTAGTAAGTAACAAGAAGGTAAAGGGGGCTGTGTGAAAATATAGAAACTCCTCGAAGAATGAGGAGGGTGTGGGGGGGGAGGTGGGAGGGTTAGATGGATATAAGGAAACATAAACAAAAGGGAAGTGTAGCTGAACGATACCTAACGTCATACAGTCAACGGCGAAAAAACAGATGGAAACTCCTCCAGTGACGAACAAAGGAGATCAAATCCAGGCTCTGAGCCCTAGAGGGAAAATGTACAATTTTAAATATGTGAAGAACAGAGAGACTGAGAGGAACTATCTCCCTAGATCCTTAATAACTGGTAGCCAAGTGTCACTTTGCTGATATCCAGAGTCTCTGTTAAAATTATTGGGATTTTTACGAATTTCAACTGCCTCCCTTATAATTCTAGACCAGTTGTGCTTAACAAGGGCAAGCGCATGAGCATCCTTGAAACATACATCGTGCCCTGAAGACAGGGCATGTTCAGCTATAGCTGATTTGTCAGGTTGGTTTAGACGGATGTTCCTTTGATGCTCTTTGATGCGAGTGGCAATGGACCTTTTTGTTTGTCCAATGTAGACTTTTCCGCAAGTACATGGGACTTCATTCACCCCAGGTTGTAGTATTGGGGACAATTTATCTTTGTTTAATGCTAAACGTTGACCAATTTTCGTCATAGTGCCGAAAACTGTTTTTATCTTGTGCTTGCGGAGAATCTTAGCAACGTGGTCAGTGGTGTTGTGAATATAAGGGAGGTAAGCAGTTCCTCTCACGTCGGAGCTCTGAGAAGGTTGTCTATCCCTCCTTCTGGGATGTAGGGACCTATATATAGTGGATTCATTATAGCCATTACCCTTAAACATGGTTTGTAAGGCATGTAACTCTTCCTGAAGAGTTGATGCCTCACAAATACGTTCCGCTCTTTTGGCTAGAGTTGTTATAATTCCTTGTTTTTGTGCTGGGTGGTGGTGGGAGTCCGCATGTAAATAACGGTTAGTGTGAGTTGGCTTACGGTAGACGCTGTGCCCCATGGAGCCATCCGCCTTCCTCCTCACAAGAACATCCAAAAAAGGTAAGCATCCACCTGACTCTAGCTCCATTGTGAAGTGGATTGAAGGATGCAGCTGATTTAGGTGGTTCAGTTTCTCAGAACCCTCCTCCCACACCACGAACGTATCATCCACATACCTCCAACAAATCACAGGTTTGAAAGATGCCGAAGATATAGCCTCCCCCTCAAAATGTTCCATGAAAATATTTGCCACGACAGGCGAGAGTGGATTTCCCATGGCCACACCATCAGTCTGCTCGTAATATTTACCATCCCACAAGAAATAACTGGAACACAAGCAGTGGTGGAATAATCGGGCAATTTCCTCAGGAAACAAATCCTTGATGAGTGACAAGACCGAGTCCACCGGCACTCTGGTAAACAAGGACTCTACATCAAAACTCACCAAAATAGCATTTGGTTGAACGGCGATGGTTGACAATTTTTCGACGAAATAGGTTGAATCCCTAATATAGGACTGTGTGCGCCCCAAGTGCGGCTGAAGCAACTTGCTGAGATATTGCACAAGAGCCTAAGTTGGAGAACCTATTGTGCTAACAATTGGTCGAAGAGGGACGTCTTGCTTATGGATTTTTGGAAGACCATACAATCTCGGAGGAACAGCATCTCTCGGAATAAGACATCTTCCCTCTTCTTTTGGAATAGATGACAGTTTAACAAGCTTGGTTCTAGGGCCTTAAAAAGTGGTTTTCAGTCCCCTTTGTCTGTTATTTATACAAATTAACACCGTTTCACCAAACTGGACGAAAGTGTACATCCTGAGCTTTGTTTCTTGATTTATGAGGCTCAAAATGACCCTAGGTTGGTCCTTCTATGACAATTCAATATTTAGGGAATGGAGAGGGCTGTCCAAATTTCAAGTAGATACGGGTCCAAAAGGTAAGTACATAAAATTTTATTTAGGTCATTGAAACGATGTGGACTTGTTCCAGAGGGGCTAAATCTAGGAAATGGAGGGAGATGTCCAAATTTCATGTTGACAGTGTTACCGGCAGAGTTCCAAAAGGTAAGTATGTAAAATTTGGTTTAGTTCGGTGAAACAGTTTAGACTTGTGCCAAAGAGCCTAAACACAATGTGTACAGGTAGATATACAGTTTACAATACACACATTCAAGTATATGGGGTTGAAATGACCATGATCTTCAAGCCCCTAATTGAAAGAACCACAATGTAGGATTTTTGCAGCCATGGGAGAACGCGAACTTCAGTATGAACGGATTGCTGCCATGGAAAATCCATCAGAAAATGAAAGGCTGGAGGACAAGAACTGTACAGATCGGTCAAGGTTTGATATGTTTAACAGCCTTTGATGTGGAATGTGGAGATAATACAAAACAAAAGTTTGGTGCTTTTCAGTCGGTCAACACGATTGTACCCAAAAAGAGCTGGGTTATGCCCTAATCCTGAAATAAATTTCATGAGATTAATAAATACACTAGGATGACCAGTGTCGATCGTCAAGCGATCATCATCAGATCCAGTTGCGTTATCATACACTGACAGTTGCATTATCAATACTGCAACTAAATAATTGTACATATTGTAAATATTTTTCACCTGTATTCTCAAACATAGATGTTATAGCCTAAGTGTAATGGCTCTGATGATGATCGCTTGACAATCAAAACTGGTCATCCTCGTGTATTTATTGATCTCATGTAATTTATTTCAGGGTTAGGGCAAAACCCAGCTCTTTTTGGGTACATTCGTGTTCACCGACTGAAAAGCACCAAACTTTTGTTTACTTAGGCAACACTGAAAAATGGCTTCAAACCCCACAATGGAGATAATACTATAACATGCTTGTGGTGGAAAAATATTCTCCACAATCAAAAACTCCTTAATAATTTTGCCTATGTCCACCTGCTCCAATAAAATATTTTCCACTCTTTGATTCCCAAAAATTAACAATAAAAAATTCCAACCCGGAGGTAAACTAGATCACCGGGTGGGGACTACTCGACAGGGTAGTGACAAAGAGGGAATCTAACAGTCTATGGATGGGAATGTGGAAAGTTCTAAGCCTGATGGACAATGGAAGGTTTCAAAGGGAAATAGAGAGATTGAGGTTGGAATAGGGAAATGCGCTGGCAAGAAGAACAGGACTTTTGGTCAGGAGACTATAGGATCATTAGCACTAAATCAAACTATGGTTATGCAGGGGTAGGTCTCATACTGACTAGGAAACTTGGTCAGTGGGTGGAATAATATGAGCAATGCAGTGAATTGCTTATTGTAGCTAAAATCGATACATCTACTTGCCCCACAGTAGTGCAAGTCTATATGCCTACCAGTGAAGCAGATGATGAAAAAGTTGAAAAGTTTTATGAAAAATCAGATGGAATTCTGAGGTATGTCAAGGTTGATGAAAATGTAATAATAATAGGAGATTGTAAGCCTTCATGGCTTAGGCGGCAGCACGCCAGCCTCTCATCGCTGGGTCCGTGGTTCAAATCCCGGTTACTCCATGTGAGATTTGTGCTGGACAAAGCGGAGGCAGACAGGTTTTTCTCCGGGTACTCCGGTTTTCCCTGTCACAAATTTCATTCCAGCAACACTCTCCACTATCATTTAATTCATCTGTCATTCATTTAATCATTGCCCCGGGGGAGTGCGACAGGCTTCGGCAGCCGGCACAATTCATATCCTCGCCGCTAGATGGGGGCTTCATTCATTCCATTCCCTGACCCGGCCGGTCGACTGGAAGCTGGCTGTGGATTTTCATTTTCAATGGGAGATTGTAATGCTGTGGTAAAATAAAAATAAAGTTGAGAAGGGAAGATAGAAGGAGAATTCGGATTGGGTGAAAAGAATGATTGAGGGAGCAGGCTGATAGAATTCTGCAGTGAGCACAAGTTAGTTATAGCTATCACATTATTCAACAACCACAACTGGAGAATATACACATGGATGAGGGGAAATTAGGAGATATAAGACATTTCCAAATCGACTTTATGAAAAGTAAAAAACCATAAAGGTGGGCAGTAGACAAACAAAAAGAGGACGTGAACAAAAGACTCAGAGGGATTATTCAGGAAGGACTAATATGAAGAACCCTGAACAACCATCTAATGTAGAGGAATGGACACTTCAAATCAAAATAACTTTATTTGCAATGAGGTGTCAACCTCGGTGGCAAATGAGGTACATAATTTACAGACACTAGCCTACTCAATATTAAAAGAATACAGTAGCTTAATGTACTATTCACATATTGATTGAACTCCCCTCATACAACTGCTGTAGGAATTACAAGCACGTTTAATGTTTCTAGGAATACAGCACTAAGTTATACCACTTCTTTCTTTTACCGATTTTGTCTTCTCTGCTCTTGAATATCTGGACTGATTTTGGAAAGGGATCAAACACCGCCCTTGGTAAACTGTTCCATTCCTTCACATCCTTCCCAATAAATGAAAATTTACCCCAATCGCTTCTTCTAAAGTGCCATCCAATTTTGAATTTGTGGTCTGCCCTGCCAATATAATTTCTTTCCAATTGTAGCCTCTCACGGATTTCCCCCCATGCTTCCTCTCCTGTATACGCTCTATATAACCCTACAAGTCTGTTTTTCTTCCTTCTCTTACTTAATGTTTCCCACCCAAGCTTCTCTAACATATCTGATATGCTCCTTCTTCTCCTAAAATCCCCTATCACAAATCTTGCTGCTTTCCTTTGCACACACCCAATTTCTTTTATTAGGTATTCCTGGTGCGGATCTCATACACTGCTTGCATATTCCAATATTGGACGAACCAAACTTAGGTAACTTTTCTCTTTTATTTCTTTGTTGGATCCTTTAAGAAGTCTCATAATGACATGCAACGATCTGTATGCTTTCCCAACAATGTCTCCAACATGACCCTTCCAGTGCAATTTACTATCAAATCTCACACTTGCACTTGTCATCTTTTGGTACGATTACCCCATCCAATGTATACTGTATTGAAATTCAATTATTAATCTCTTGTTTGTGAATATTGTGACAGTTGATTTACCTCTGTTAACCTTCATGTGGTTCTCTTCAACCCAATGATGGATACTATTGAGGTCCCTTCGTAATATTTTACAATCCTCTATGTTATTTATTTCCCTATAGACGATAATGTCATCTGCATACAATCTTATTTTTGATGCTATATTGTTCCCTAAATCATTTGCGTATATTAAGAAAAGCAATGGACCAATTTTACTACCCTGTGGAATTCCCTTCTTAACTTTCTCTTCCTGTGATATGTAATTCCCTACTCTGACTCTCTGAACCCTTGAATTTAGGAATGTTCCTATCCAATGTACAACCTTTGAGTCCAATCCCATTCTCTCCAGTTTCTTTAATAATACTCCATGTTCCACTCTGTCAAAAGCTTTGGAAAGGTCTATAGCTATGCAGTCCAACTGTCCCCCTAGATCCAACCGATCTGATATGTCCTGCTGAAATCCCACCGGTTGTGCCTAACAAGAAAATTTCTTTCTAAATCCATACTGGCTCCTCAGGAACCAATTTTTATCTTCACATACTCCTCTAATATATTTTACTGTTAAACTCTCCAAGATTTTACAAACTACACTGGTTAGACTTACTGGTCTGTAGTTCTCAGGTTTACTTCTATCTCCCTTTCCTTTATAAATTGGTATTATTATAGATTCCTTCCATTCCTTTGGTATTCTACTATTGTTCATGATGTAGTCGAAAATAAACTTGAAATAAGGCACTATGTACCACCCCATTGCCTTTATTAATTCCCCAGTAATTTGATCACACCCTGCTGCTTTTCCTTCCTGAAGCAGTTTGATTTCTCTAAAAATATCCTCATTTGAAAAGGTGAAAATACTTGTGTCTTTATTGTGCCCTTTGGAAGAGATGACATTACACGAGAAAACTGCGGGGTCATGATCGGTCACTAATTGGTTTATAGAACATGCCTCTCATAAAGTTTCCAGGGTCCATAAGGTTCTAAAGTTATGAATAATTAAAACGACAGGTTAAAACAAAATACAATTTAATACTGAATCAGCCATAGAACAAATATATCCTCCCTTGCGTGTGCTGATAACCCTACCGTCTGTTAGGAGTAACAGCTGGGAGTTCATCAACCCACTTAGCGAGTATGAGGACTGGCGATCTGCCAACGTCAGCTGAAAGACGGAAGCTCCATTTGCCCGTGTTGACAAAATTGCCACTCACCACAACAGCTAATAAAAATGAATAACTGATCTGCATGTCAGTTTAAATAGAATTATCTAAACACTTGGCTTAGACAGCCTTAAACCCACGTGATCGAACACATCACGATACAAAATTTTACAAAATGATCAAACAAAATAAAAATACCTGAAATAAAATACAATATTATGTGCCGCGCTATACGTTTTTCGAACTACACTTTGATTAGTTGAGTATTTAGACCGGAATTCACTTCCATGCGCTACATACGACTGGGCCGTGAACTCCTGTCTGTGGGAAAATTAATCACGTCACTACTGGAAAGTATAAGAAAGGTAAAACAAATTAATATCTATGCCGGCATGCACTAACCCTTTTATAAAATAAACACATAGTATCACGAATTGATATTTACAGATTACAAGCGGCCTGTGAGCAGGTCTTATGCCATTTACTCAAATCAGAGCGCTACGTGACAAGGCAAAACAGAAAGAACCGCCGAATGCGTCCCGATAATTACATTAAATTCACACGGCCGACGCCGGTCACACAACAAGAATGCTTACAGCAATAAATGACATGAAATGCAATGCCAAATGGACAAGCACAAAAACACTCCGATTAATACGACGAAAAATCTTTAGACAAAGCGGCGTGGGCATCTAATCCCTTAATTCAATAAAAGTATTTACGCATCGTTAAGCAAGACATTTATACAATTTATGGGCCTAATATCTCAGCACAATGCCGGATGCATAATGAATATTCCAATTCTGGGTCCAAGGTCAAACAAGCGCTGAGTCGGTGCCATGTGTGTGCAATATAATATTCAAGCCCAAAGCCTGAATCCTCGTAGAAGTCTCGCAGCTCCTGTAATCGCGACATAATAAATTCATCGTTCTTAAAAACACAAAATCCCTACCTGGGATATCAAGATTCAATCTCAGCAAATACGCCCCATAGGTCACGTACCCTGAAATATATTAGCAACGGCACTGGATATCACGTCCCCGCCAGCTCTCATGTAGAATCACACCGTAGCACACACACATAATATAGCTTGTCAAAAAGACCCAACTGGTACCACAGATCAGAACTGAAGCAATAAAACATCAAATACGGTGAGGTAGAAATTCCTCCCGTGCAACTACTGTTGCTTAAATTACAAAGTACAAAATCACTGCGTTTGCATAACGATCGTAAATATCAGAATTCCCAAACCAGACCTGACATTAATATTATCAAGTCCCACTTGTCACCGCTTATCTAACGTTTCCGTGATAATTAACCTCATAAGTACTAGGCTTTTCAAGTACACAACAACTTGAAGAACTTGTACTCTAATCATAACAGATCAACATCAGCAAATGCCAATAGAATATTAAATGCAAAAAGAATCAGCAAAATTGTCACGTATCGCTATTTAAAATATCATGCCGGCAGAATCTACATATTCGCACACAAAACAAAGTTATTTACAAAATATACAATTTTCCAGTTATACGCGATTTTTTTTACCCATCAAAATGAATTAATTCAAATTTTTACTCAACACATCTGCGTCTAGTCCGATGCCATGGAATTGACCTCGTCATCATCCAGTATTATGGACCTAGCCTTCCATAATTTCAACTCTTGAAGTCGTTGCTGATGATACCATGTTCCTTCTGCCGTCGGTCGTCATCTTGGCGCTGAATGAAAGTGTAATGGTTAATATCAAAAATATAACTGCTTATTTGTGCTACTAAATTCACACAAGAGTCCTATCGCAGTATCGCTGACTTGCCCTGACTTTGTGGTGTAAGAACCACTTAAGTACTCACTAAAATCAATATGTTGCTCGACACACAACTTACTAAGTTTTAGTCACTAGCACAAGTAAAAAGTAATCGCTATACAGCCCGGCCTGGCTTCGCCGTCCGCTTCACAAAATCAAGTGTCTTTTCCGTGTTGCTCGGCTCCCAGTATTCATTCAATCACTCAAATCTTTAGGAGGGGGATATCCGCTCCTCAATAAATCGATAAAATTGTCCTATCACGTTTGAACACATATCAAAAGTCTTGTAAAAATTCGCACATTACAGCCATACTATTGCGGAGAATATTGCATCGTAGGATCTATTAATTCACTGTCGCGTGGGTACTTTTAGATTCGGGCCACCCTAAGCATTCGCCTTTCATTGGTCACAAGTTCAAATCCTTTTAAGCATTATGTTCGTGGTCACACCTATTTGTGACGTCAATCAGCGCGAAGATCCATTGCGCATTCAACCTTGGCTATCTTATACAAGGAAACTTCTGTATTGTGCCTTCAAGCTTATGACGACTTAGTTCAGTTTCATTGTTCGCAAGATGCGAGCCAAAAATAGATTGTGCAGACTTCACGTCTCCAGTATTGTGACATCGCTCGGCTCTCAGAGCATCACAGCCTCCCTCAAGCTAACCAGAACTTCCTTCAAATAACATAAATCTATGCCCAAAGAAAAGAATAATATGAACACTGAAATATTAGCATAGGATTTTAGGGTTCATTCACCCCATAAAAGGTGAAATTTAACTTAGAAGAAGTAGATTTCACTTCCATACGGCACCTCTTTTCTGCGAGAGTAAGCCCCTCTTCAAACCGTAGATCTTATACGCCCCTGCTATCAGCCTAGTACTCAGCTACCTTTCACTAATGAGTTTCCTCAATGTCTCGTCGCCTCAAGCGTGTCTGGTATTTCTTCTCTCTCATTCCACTTAGACGTCATTAGCATTAGACTACCTGCTTTCCTCCTCATATGTAAACAACACAATGTTTACGTTCTTCACAACGAGTACTCACCGATGCTAGCCAAGTGTACTTGTGCATGGTACTATGTCCGTGCAATTTGCTCCTATGACATTATTCCTTCTCGGCTCCCAAGGTTCCTGTTCATGATAAATCTTCATGTTACAAATGTTGTACACGGCCTGAGCTCCGGTACTCACTTCTTCTACTCGATAAGCATTGTTCCCCAGATTTCTGATTATTTTGAATGGTCCCAGATATTTAACACAGAACTTGTGGAATATCTTGTTCGATGGATTAGATAGCGGTGGTTTCTTTATGAGGACCAACTCTGACTCGTTCAGTTCCCGATGGAATCTCTTTCCTCTTACCCTTCTTAGCCGTCTGTCAGCCTGTGCTCTCATGTGTACTACAGTATTTTGAATCCTTAAGTCGTGTGTTGGCATAGGATCACGTGGACAGATGACAATGTTGTCCCACGATCTCTCAGGCACTCTGTTATGGTGGAGAACCAAAGGAATTTCTCCCGTTGACTCATGTCTTGTGTAATTGATACAAGTCTCAACATCCTTAATACGATCCACCCACTTATAGTGTTCATTTGGAATCAAGACCCTAAAGAATGACGAAATATTTCTCATCACACGTTCACTCGGATTTGCAGCTGGGTTGCGAATCGATGAAAATATATGTTTTACTCCAAGATTAATTAATCCTTGTTTAAATTCATTGCTGGTGAAGTAACTTCCGTGATCTGACAAAATAAACTCAGGTTTTCCCATGGTCGGAATCACTTTAATTTTAAGGCGGCTAAGAACCTGTTTCGAAGTGGTCTTTTGTATGGGACACAAAACCACAAATTTCGAAAATACATCTAAGCACACCAATAGATGTCGGCATCCTCTTCTTCCTTTCGTTATTGGCCCATAAGTGTCAATCGCCATCAGCTCACATGGTTTAAGTGGTAGCAAAGGTTTCGGGTACTGCTTCATTAGGTAATTGTTAGGTTTTGTGCGCTGACAAGTATCGCACGTCTTGATTACCTCACAAATAGTGGTTCTCATACGAGGCCAGGTAAATGCCTCTGCTATAGTTGCTTCAACTTTATCGATTCCAATATGTCCCAAGGTTTCATGTGTATGCCATGTTAATCCACGCTGTAAAGACGCTGGTACCAAAATTCGTAGTTTCGAATGTTCTTCATCAATAAATTTGTGTAATAAATTATTGCGGTACATGTATCTTCCTTCCTTTATCAGAGCTTTCTTGTACGCTGGTGTTCCTCTCTGTAGTTCTCCTTTAAAGAATTTTATTAACTGCATCATCCATGGTTCTGCCTCCTGTTCTCTGGGTAGTTCTTTCAGTTCGTCAAGAAACTCACGATCCTTATCTGTTAACTCAAGGTGATTCACGACAGCTTCCTCATCAACTTCCGCCTCAGGATTCCTGCTAAGCGCATCTGGTATTATATTCATCTTACCAGGGCAATGTTCAATTTCCAAATCAAATTGTTGGATGTAAATGGACCATCTGGTGATTCTTTCGCTGAGCATAGTAGTCTTGGATAAGAACGTTAGTGCCTTGTGGTCAGTTCTTATTGTTATGGGGTAACCAAATACTATTTTACGCCATTGTTGTAAAGCGTGAAGTATAGCCAAAAGCTCCAGCTCTGTTACGGTGTAGTTACGTTCATGTTTGCGCAATTTGCGACTTACGAAGGCAAGGTAAGACCGATGTTGAAGGTTGTTCGGATCTTCCTGGAATAGCATAGCTCCGATTCCTATGAATGAGGCGTCCGCCTGAATAACAAATTTTCGGCTAAAATCTGGGTACGTAACCCAGTTTGATACAATTTTTTAGAAGTAACTTTGTAGCCTGGAAAGACTTATTGCAAACGTCATTCCAAAACCACTTGTTATTCTTTTTGAGCAGTTCCTGCATAGGGGCGACCGTCTCTGTATACCCCGGGCAATTTTCCTTGAAAAATCCCGTAACTCCCAGGAAAGCACGAACATGTTTCACCCTAGTTGGTGTGGGGAAGTTCATAATTGCTTCAATCTTGGCTGGATTTGGTCTCACTCCATCCTTATCGATAACATGTCCTAAATACAAAATTTCATCTTTAAAGAAATGCGACTTTTTAAGGTTGATTTTGAAGTTCGATGTGCGTAGGTTGTCCAGTAACTTGTCCAGATTATTCATGTGATCTTCAATATTGTCAGACGCCAACAATATATCGTCAATGTACCTCACTGTCATCTGCTTGACCTCCTCTGTCAAATTGCGATCTAGGGCTCTTATTAGGGCACAACCGGCTGTTTTAACGCCAAAAGGCATTCTCGAAAATACGAATGTTTGATTGTTGAACAGGAAGCCTGTCAACATTTGGGATTTTTCATCCAATTCGATGTGGTGAAAACTTGAGGTCAAATCCACACTCGAATAAATGCTTTTTCCTCGGAAACCCTTAAGGACGTCTCTGATTAACGGCGCTTGGTCATATTCTGGAAGAAGTCTATTGTTGAGGGGTCTGGCGTCTAAACATAGCCTTATTGAACCGTTAGGTTTGGCAACGGCCAATATAGCATTGAGAAATGGCGTGGGAGTCTTGCGTATAACTCCAGCCTGTAGCATCCCGCCAATAATCTCGCTTACTTGGTTCTGATATTTTTCAGGTATTGGATACAATCGGCTTTTAAATGGGGACCAATCACTGACTTGCATAGAATATTTAAAATTTAAGATTTTCCCAGGTATTGTATCAAAGACATTACGGTGTTTTCTGAGTATCTGTTCGAGTCTTTCTTTGTCTGCACCCCTTAAATTGACTCCATCTAGGCGTTCTTGTAATTGTTGTTCGAAGTCGTCTGCGTTGCCATCTGCTTCAGCCAACAATGCCCATATCTCAGCTCCTTCTTCTTCTTCTTCTTCTTCTTCTTCAAGTTCCACGAGTGCAGTGTTTATGCCATCAGTTCCAAGCTCCAATTCTTCCCTTATCTCCTCACTAATTGCTTCGAGCAGCCAGGTGTTTACCTCTCCCCCTGTAGTCGCTTCATTCATGTTCAACCCCACATTCCTCATTCCTTCTATATTCTTGAAACTCACAGTGTTTTTATGCAAGTCGATGACTGCTTGATATTCACATATGAAATTTGATCCCAGTATTATGTTGAAGTTTAGCTTAGGTAGAATTATGAAACTCTGAGCGAATGTATGCTCCAGAATTTCTAGTTCCAAGTACGCTTGTGTTTTACAAGTCACGGTGCGCTCAGGAATAACGCCACGTACTTTCATTTGAGGGACCGGAATTATAGGTACTGTGTAATTCCGCCCTATCTCTCGCACTAAGGCCTCAGATACTAGACTTATCTGACTACCCGTATCAACTAAACATTTTACCCTTAATCCGCCGAATCTAGCATAAATAACAGGTAATTTCATAATAGTGTCATTGTGAGGTTTAATGATTTCTTCTAGGCAATCCTCTGGTCTCGCGATCCACTCCGTAATATTTGCCACAATCCATCCATCTCCTTCAGCACACTGGTCGCTCGTGAGACTGTCTTCTTGGTCGTTTTTTATAGTTTTTTTTTATCCTGGCGACCTCCATTTTGATTTTGTCGTCCAGATTCCTGTCTTTCACGCTGCATCTGTAAGCTTTGCGCCCCGTCATCTTCCGTGTAGTTGTCTGGATCCTTACGTCTGTTCATCGCGTTTTCCCAGCGATTTCTCTCTCCCCCTCCAGTATTTTGTAGCTCCTCTAAATAACGTTGCGATTCCTCGTATCGTTTGTCTAGATTACGATAGTCATCCTGTAGTCCCGATTTTTCGTGATACCGTTGGTTTCTGCGGTTACCATGGTTCTCGTACCGTCTTTGTTGCCACCTCTGATTATAATTGTTGTCGTAATTGTTGCCTCTATATGGGATCTCCTGTCTCCCATAGAATCGTCCCTGGTTCTGGTATCTCCTCTGCGGATATCCTTCCTCATAATATTTTCTCCTCTGCTGGTCGTCGTACCTCGTTTGGAACCTCCTTTCATTTCCCGTGTCGTTTCTTTGGTTCTGATTATTTCCCATGTCGTTTCTTTGGTTCTGATTATTTCCCGTGTTAGTCGACTGCGATTTAGTGTTTCCGGCCTGAGGTTTTACTATTTCAGTGGTGTTAACCATCTCGTCCCTGTTTACTCTTTTTTCCCTTCCTTGAAATTGATTGTTGGACTCATCTAAATGCCGTAATAATTCTTCCGCTTCGACTGCTGTACTTATATTTGCTGCTGCTAAAAATTGCTGAGCATGTGTAGGGAGTTGCTTGCTAATCGTCATTATGAGATCCTGTTCATTCGGTGGGTGGTCAAGATCGCGCAAATTTAACATCTGACGTGTGAAGTAGTCTGCAAATCTGGTTTGTTGTGAACCGTGGTATTTTCTTGCGTAGAGTTCCAACCTCAAGTTTTGCTGATGGCTCGGCCCCCAAAATTTTTTTAAAAACGCCTGTCGGAAACCCTCCATTGTTTCAAATGTATAGCGGAAGCTTAAGAACCAAATTAATGCTCCGCCGCCAAGATAGCGTTCTACTGTCCTCAATTGTCTCTCCGGACTTAGATTTTGGTCCATAAAGAAATTTTCCAATTCTTTCAGGAACATTTTCGGTGTAACTCCAGTATCAGGTATAAATTTATTCGGGCGGAAATCATTCGCTCTAATAACCTGAATAACTTGAGCTGGTAATTGGTTTGCCTGAGGGGTAGAAGCACGTCCCTCGCATTCTCTAAATAGCTGTGTGTTCACGGTGTCTGGGCTCCGACCTGTCTCCGAATTGTTTGAAGTTATCTCCTTATCTAAGTGTTCATCTTTCTGCCTGTCCACTAATGAGGCAAGTATGGTCCCTCTTTCCATCGATTTCAACTCGCTCTTTATCAGACGATCATTGTGTTCTTGTAACTTAGCTTTCATGTTCTCTTCAATGTCGCGGATTCGATTGCAGTTATCGCCTAATTGTTTTATCATAATCAACTTCTCGTCCTTCGCCTCTGCCGTCATCCGATTCCAGTCCTTCCTAATGCTGTCCTTCGCCTTTTCCAGCTCCTTATCTAGGCCCTTATCTACATTTGCTTGGTTAGTTTCAATTGTAGTCAACCTTGCTATTACAGTGTTATTGTTAGACTCCATTGTTGTTAATTTCGCTAGTATCCCGTTATTGTTCGACTCCATCGTTTCCCTTAGTTCTAGTTGCTCGGTTTCAATTTCTTTCCACCTACTTCCTGATACAAGTTCTAGTTTACTCATCTCCTGGACCAATCCGCTAATACCTCCGTCAATAGTATCGATTTGTGTCTGGACTAACTGTGCCCCTTCTTCGATTTTAATAAATTTCTCTTCTAAATGATTTTGCGCCCGCTTTATCTCTGCTGTATTCATTGAACATGCATTTTCAATTTGTGCGAGTTTACCCATCACGACTTCATCTAGATTATCAAGTTTTAAGCTGAAAGTATCCTCAATCTTTTTGATTTCGGCTAGTTGTTTCTTATTATTATTCTCCACGTCACTGGCTAATAAAATTAATTGCTGTTTTGTGTAATCTTTTATCTCGGTTGAAAGTGCTACAAGACCGTCGGTATTCTGTTTGGTTATTGTGTTCAATCGCCCCTCTAACTCGTTAGACTGTTTTTCACTTTGAATTTCGAGTTGCGTGTGTAATTGTTCCTTGAGTTCATTCGATTGTTTTTCACTTTGAATTTGCATGTCGTTAGACTGTTTTTCGCTAGCCTGCGCTATCTCATTTGTCATTTCAACCCTAAGTTCAGTTAATTTTTGTTGAGTGCGTTTCGCTGCCTCCTCAACCACTTCACGTATTTCTGCGAGAGTCGCCATATCTTCACACAATATAATATCACACTTTAGAAATATAGGACAATGACAAGACCATCACCAAATTGGCACATATGCACGCACATAATTATCCCCAATTTAACCCTTTGATTACTCAATTCATTTACATTTACCCTAAGCAACACATCCTTGAGTATATCAATTATTTTTATTAATTCTGTCTTTAAAACCCCTTTGATTCAGTACCAAATTTCTAGCCTTATATCTGACTAATATAACTAATTGACCAACATATTAATTAGCTCTTAAGGTATAACCTTCCTGTCATTCAAATTTTTGGAGTTTGGATTGCTAACAAAAGTATTATTTTAAATGGTTGGGCGCCTGGAACATATGCTCTAGTATTTACTTATCAAATCTCAATTCAACTACTATGTTCCAAATTTAATTCTATTACAAACTCCAAGATTTTACATAACAAATTTCTAGCGGTAACACATCGCTTATCTAAGTAAATAAAATATCACATCCGGTGATCTATTTATACGTACGACGTGTTTCACTGGTCTAGCCATTCCATATTGCTTTTCCCAGCTTCCACACTTTGCACCAATGTACGCATACACAAAAAAATTGGCTTACGTGTCGGAGTCATAGAATCCTTACTGTCACCTTGTGATACATAAAGAAACCAATTTGACCCACGTGGCAGCGCCATAGAAATCTTATGTGCCCTTTGGAAGAGATGACATTACACGAGAAAACTGCGGGGTCATGATCGGTCACTAATTGGTTTATAGAACATGCCTCTCATAAAGTTTCCAGGGTCCATAAGGTTCTAAAGTTATGAATAATTAAAACGACAGGTTAAAACAAAATACAATTTAATACTGAATCAGCCATAGAACAAATATATCCTCCCTTGCGTGTGCTGATAACCCTACCGTCTGTTAGGAGTAACAGCTGGGAGTTCATCAACCCACTTAGCGAGTATGAGGACTGGCGATCTGCCAACGTCAGCTGAAAGACGGAAGCTCCATTTGCCCGTGTTGACAAAATTGCCACTCACCACAACAGCTAATAAAAATGAATAACTGATCTGCATGTCAGTTTAAATAGAATTATCTAAACACTTGGCTTAGACAGCCTTAAACCCACGTGATCGAACACATCACGATACAAAATTTTACAAAATGATCAAACAAAATAAAAATACCTGAAATAAAATACAATATTATGTGCCGCGCTATACGTTTTTCGAACTACACTTTGATTAGTTGAGTATTTAGACCGGAATTCACTTCCATGCGCTACATACGACTGGGCCGTGAACTCCTGTCTGTGGGAAAATTAATCACGTCACTACTGGAAAGTATAAGAAAGGTAAAACAAATTAATATCTATGCCGGCATGCACTAACCCTTTTATAAAATAAACACATAGTATCACGAATTGATATTTACAGATTACAAGCGGCCTGTGAGCAGGTCTTATGCCATTTACTCAAATCAGAGCGCTACGTGACAAGGCAAAACAGAAAGAACCGCCGAATGCGTCCCGATAATTACATTAAATTCACACGGCCGACGCCGGTCACACAACAAGAATGCTTACAGCAATAAATGACATGAAATGCAATGCCAAATGGACAAGCACAAAAACACTCCGATTAATACGACGAAAAATCTTTAGACAAAGCGGCGTGGGCATCTAATCCCTTAATTCAATAAAAGTATTTACGCATCGTTAAGCAAGACATTTATACAATTTATGGGCCTAATATCTCAGCACAATGCCGGATGCATAATGAATATTCCAATTCTGGGTCCAAGGTCAAACAAGCGCTGAGTCGGTGCCATGTGTGTGCAATATAATATTCAAGCCCAAAGCCTGAATCCTCGTAGAAGTCTCGCAGCTCCTGTAATCGCGACATAATAAATTCATCGTTCTTAAAAACACAAAATCCCTACCTGGGATATCAAGATTCAATCTCAGCAAATACGCCCCATAGGTCACGTACCCTGAAATATATTAGCAACGGCACTGGATATCACGTCCCCGCCAGCTCTCATGTAGAATCACACCGTAGCACACACACATAATATAGCTTGTCAAAAAGACCCAACTGGTACCACAGATCAGAACTGAAGCAATAAAACATCAAATACGGTGAGGTAGAAATTCCTCCCGTGCAACTACTGTTGCTTAAATTACAAAGTACAAAATCACTGCGTTTGCATAACGATCGTAAATATCAGAATTCCCAAACCAGACGCGACATTAATATTATCAAGTCCCACTTGTCACCGCTTATCTAACGTTTCCGTGATAATTAACCTCATAAGTACTAGGCTTTTCAAGTACACAACAACTTGAAGAACTTGTACTCTAATCATAACAGATCAACATCAGCAAATGCCAATAGAATATTAAATGCAAAAAGAATCAGCAAAATTGTCACGTATCGCTATTTAAAATATCATGCCGGCAGAATCTACATATTCGCACACAAAACAAAGTTATTTACAAAATATACAATTTTCCAGTTATACGCGATTTTTTTTACCCATCAAAATGAATTAATTCAAATTTTTACTCAACACATCTGCGTCTAGTCCGATGCCATGGAATTGACCTCGTCTTCATCCAGTATTATGGACCTAGCCTTCCATAATTTCAACTCTTGAAGTCGTTGCTGATGATACCATGTTCCTTCTGCCGTCGGTCGTCATCTTGGCGCTGAATGAAAGTGTAATGGTTAATATCAAAAATATAACTGCTTATTTGTGCTACTAAATTCACACAAGAGTCCTATCGCAGTATCGCTGACTTGCCCTGACTTTGTGGTGTAAGAACCACTTAAGTACTCACTAAAATCAATATGTTGCTCGACACACAACTTACTAAGTTTTAGTCACTAGCACAAGTAAAAAGTAATCGCTATACAGCCCGGCCTGGCTTCGCCGTCCGCTTCACAAAATCAAGTGTCTTTTCCGTGTTGCTCGGCTCCCAGTATTCATTCAATCACTCAAATCTTTAGGAGGGGGATATCCGCTCCTCAATAAATCGATAAAATTGTCCTATCACGTTTGAACACATATCAAAAGTCTTGTAAAAATTCGCACATTACAGCCATACTATTGCGGAGAATATTGCATCGTAGGATCTATTAATTCACTATCGCGTGGGTACTTTTAGATTCGGGCCACCCTAAGCATTCGCCTTTCATTGGTCACAAGTTCAAATCCTTTTAAGCATTATGTTCGTGGTCACACCTATTTGTGACGTCAATCAGCGCGAAGATCCATTGCGCATTCAACCTTGGCTATCTTATACAAGGAAACTTCTGTATTGTGCCTTCAAGCTTATGACGACTTAGTTCAGTTTCATTGTTCGCAAGATGCGAGCCAAAAATAGATTGTGCAGACTTCACGTCTCCAGTATTGTGACATCGCTCGGCTCTCAGAGCATCACAGCCTCCCTCAAGCTAACCAGAACTTCCTTCAAATAACATAAATCTATGCCCAAAGAAAAGAATAATATGAACACTGAAATATTAGCATAGGATTTTAGGGTTTGATCACACCCTGCTGCTTTTCCTTCCTGAAGCAGTTTGATTTCTCTAAAAATATCCTCATTTGAAAAGGTGAAAATACTTGTGTCTTTATGTGTTTCACCCTCTCCAGCCTCATTAACGGTTTCCAACTCCTGACAATCTTCCACTGAATCTATGAATTCCCTACTAAATAGGTTTGCTTACTCATTATCTGCAAATAAATGCTCACCCTCTTCTCCCTCCATTGTGGGAATGTGGATTCCGTTTCCCTTTTGATTTTTAATATATGAATACAGCTTTTTCCATTTCCCTATGTGGTCTTTACCCTCATGAAGTATGCCATTCATGTAATTTTCCTTTGCTTCCTTTTTCAACCTATTGAACTCCTTTATTAGCTGCTTTCTGGTTTCCCCTGCCCTCTTTGATTTGTCTGTTTACCATTCAACATTTCCTTTTTAATTTTCGTACCATATGTCCTTTGTATAGTAAACAGGGCCTGAGGTTGTTTTTCCCTTCTTAACAGGTACAAATCTCTTCTCACCCTCCCAAATGATTTCCTTAAAATTTGCCCAGAGTGTATCCACATTACTCCCTTCACTTATCCAAGAATTAAATTTTGATTTCAGGTAAGCTCCAAATTCATCGAATTTAGTTTTTCTGTATAATTTCTTGTCCTGTGTGACCCTCCTATTAAGCCTTTTTGGTACCAGACCAACGTCCATTATTGTAGCCTTATGGTCACCTATTCCTTCAATTACGTGTTTTTTTTCAACAAGTTCCCCTGGTTTTATCAGGAATACATCTAGCAAGTTGCTGAGCCTAGTTGGCGCTTGCACTACTTGTGTAAATCCTCCCTCCCAAAGTAATTTATTTGCAAGTTTCTGTTCATGGGCTTCCAATCAACTTCTGGAAAGTTTAAATCCCCCCCAATTTTTACCATGTCATTATTGTTTTTATGAGTGTAATCTATTACTTTCTCAAATATTTACATATATTCCTATAATTCCCACTTCTGAAGAAAGAAATAATGAAATCCACCACAGAAAGCATTGAAAGAAAGGAAAGAATAGATAGAGAACCTTGAATCACTCAGGATATACAGTACGGTACCAGAATTAATGGATGAAATATGGAAGCACAAGAATGCAAGAGATGGAAGTGGGAAAGCAGAATACAGATGTCTGAAAAATGAAGTAAACTAGAGGTGCAAGGAAGTGAAAGAAGAGTGGTTGAATGAGAAATGTGCAAGTATAGAAAATTGTTTGAAAATAGGAAAAGTAGATGCAGCTTTTCGAAGAATTAAGAGAACTTTTGGGGAAAGGAAGACTTGTGCTGTAATATTAAGGACTCAGATGAAAAACCTCATACACAGGCCTTCTCAACCGTCTTGAGACTGTTAGCACCATCCTCATGACATACCAAGAACCCGAGCACTTTTAAATCGAATATAATAATAACAATGATGCTTACCGGTACCTATAAAAAAAAATCTCGAATTCTTCTCAATAGAATTAAAGTACAACTTGAAAATGAATTAGGAGAATATCAATGAGGTTTCAAACCGAGGAGAAGTTGCCCAGAAAAATCATGAGCCTAAAACTGATAATGGATTATAATAGAAAAAGGAATAGAGATATGGTGATAACATTTATCGACTTCAAAAAAGCATATGATTGTATTCATAGAGAATCTTTATTAAAAATTCTAAGACACAAGGGATTACACCCCAAATTGACAAATCTCATAAAACTAACGCTTACAGGCACCAAATCAAAAGTTAAATTCAGAGGTGAATTCTCAGACCCATTTGAGGTCACAACCGGTTTACGACAGGGTGATGGCTCATCACCATTACTATTTAATTGTGCATTGGAAAAGGTAATGCGAGAATGGTCTAAGAAATTCCCTCCAAATATGAAAATAAGGAGAAAAATACAAACAAGCTGTCTTGGTTTTGTAGACGACATGGCATTATTGGCGAAAGATTTAGAGGAAGCCAAAACACAGATATCAGAGCTTCAGACCATTGCAAATAAAATTGGCCTTAACATATCATTTGAAGAAAACAGAAATCATGCCACAAAAACCATCACCATTAAAGGAAATCCAAATTAATGACACAAAAATTAAAATTGTAACACGATTCAAATATCTAGGAGAGTTAATAGCAAACAACTTAAATGAGAAAGCATCAATTCAAATAAGAACCAACAAGTTATCTAGGGCACAAAAATTAACATGGGACACTTACAAAAAGAAATGCTTATCAATTAATGCAAAAAATAAACATTACAATACAGTCATAAAACCGGAAGCCACATATGCAGCAGAAACATTATTCCATCTAAATGAACATTCTAAAACCGACAGATTACAGAAGATTGAAAGGCGAATTGGAAGAACTTGTATCAATAAAGGATATAAAAAAGATGGGCAATGGTGAATAATACCTAACAATATGGTCTATAGAACCCAGAACCCATTACTGATACCATGCGAAAGAAAAGACTAGGATTCTTTGGGCACATCATGAGAATGCCAGATTCACGTCTTCTAAAACAACTACACACATCAAAAAAAGTTTTGCATCACCTCGGTTCCCAGATCTCCGGCATATAGACGTTGACTGTGTATATTGTATCCAAGATACAGTCCCTTTGACTGTTCATAGATGTCACTAAAACTGCTCAAAGATGTAAACAACCATGCATGAGCAGGGCCTATTAGACGGAGGGGGTACGACAGCCGATCAGTTCCAGTCATTCCACCAGGACGAAGGTACGCTGCTCATGTTGTCTGTAGTTCTACCATGCCTAGAAGGTCAATACCGCAGTTCGATCGCGTCCGCATTGTTACTTTGTGTCAAGAAGGGCTCTCAACAAGGGAAGTTTCCAGGCGTCTCAGAGTGAACCAAAGCGATGTTGTTCGGACATGGAGGAGGTACAGAGATACAGGAACTGTCGATGACAGGCCTCGCTCAGGCCGCCCAAGGGCTACTACTGTAGTGGATGACCGCTACTTACGGATTGCCGCTCGGAGGAACCCTGACAGCAATGCCACCATGTTGAATAATGCGTTTCGTTCAGCCACAGGACGTCGTGTTTCAACTCAAACTGTGCGCAATAGGCTGCATGATGCGCAACTTCACTCCCGACGTCCATGGCGAGGTCCAGCTTTGCAACCCCGACACCATGCAGCGCGGTACAGATGGGCCCAACAACATGCTGAATGGACCCCACGGAATTGGCATCACGTTCTCTTCACCGATGAGTGTCGCATATGCCTTCAACCAGACAATTGTCGGAGACGTGTTTGGAGGCACCCTGGTCAGGCTGAACGTCTTAGACACACTGTCCAGCGAGTGCAGCAAGGTGGTGGTTCCCTGATGTTTTGGGGTGGCATTATGTGGGGCCGACGTACGCCACTGGTGGTCATGGAAGGCTCCGAAACGGCTTTACGATACCTGAATGACATCCTCCGACCCATAGTGCAACCATATCGGCAGAATATTGGAGAGGCATTTGTCTTCATGGACGACAATTCTCGACCTCATCGTGCACATCTTGTGAATGCGTTCCTTCAAGATAACGACATCGCTCGACTACAGTGGCCAGCATGTTCGCCAGACATGAACCCTATCGAACATGCCTGGGATATGTTGAAAAGGGCTGTTTATGGACGTCTTGACCCACCAACCACTCTGAGAGATTTAAGCCGAATTGTCGTTGAGGAGTGGGACAATTTGGACCAACAGTGTCTTGATGAACTTGTGGATAGTATGCCACGGCGAATACAGGCATGCATCAATGCAAGAGGACGTGCTACTGGGTATTAGAGGTAGTGGTGTGTACTGCAATCTGGACCACAAATGCTGAAAGTCTAGCTGTATGATGGTACAACATGCAATGTGTGGGTCTCATGAGCAATAAAACGAGCTGAAATGTTGTTTGTGTTGATCTCTATTCCCTTTGTATTTAACGGTTCCGGAACTCTTGGAACCGAGGTGATGCAAAACTTTTTTTGATGTGTGTAGTACAGTACAATCTTGCTTCAAAAAACTCAACAACTGGTTGCCGATGGTTAAATCAGAGAGGACTTAAAAGAAATTGCCCTAACAGCAAAAGATGCTGCAAATAAGAAAAGTTTAACTACAGCACTTAAAAATATGACGTTTCATTTTCCACTCACTAAAAAGAAAATTCCTACAAGAATATTATCCGCCCAAGGAAGGGCAAGACGATCAATATGCATGAAGAAGTACTGGGAGGACGGCAAGGCTCGTAGAGTTCCTACAAGTCGACAAACTAATGGTTGGTTAAAGTGATCCTATGTGGTCTCAAAAGGTGAAGAAGAAGAATAACAATGATGCAACAAGGATGCGCCTCTCTTTCCTTTTCCTGTCTCTACCTCCCTCAGAAGTTCTGAAATAGCTACAGATTCACTGTTTACCAGGCATGCTGCAACAGACTCATGCGGGTAAGATACATTTACATGTGGAATCAGCATCTTTCATATTACTCACAAAATAGGCATATCCTATTATTTATGTTATTTATATTTTACAAAACGACTGTGAAAACACTATTATTCTGGTTCGTCCAACAGAATTTGAATTGTAGAATGGATCTCAGGAGAGCTTGTGCTCAAGAGCGCTTGCTGGCTCATATGACGAGAACACCAGGTTGAGAAAGCCTGCTCTAACAGATACAGAAGAAAAGGTTGAGAGATGGAAAGCTTACATAGAGCGTTCGTATAGGTGTAAGGACATTGAGAATCATGTTGTGGAGAGGGAAGAGGAAATTGATGAGGATCAGAAAGGAGATTTAATATTGAGATCAGAATTTGATAGAGGAGACATAGTAGGAAGAAAGCACCAGGCATAAAATGATTTACCAACTGAGTTGTAGCGTTGCATCGGGGGATGAAGGTCTGATCAGGTTATTTCACTTAGTATTCAGGATTTATGAAACATGTGAGGTGCCCTCTGTTTCTAAGAAGAATTTTAGCAACCGTATATACTTCTTTTATTTTTAACATAAAATAATTGGTGCCCACTATATGGCACCCTGCTCTCAATGATTCAAGATTTTTGAAGAAGCCAAAGTGTACCAGAGGTAGGGCATAGTAGGCTCCTTTTCAGTGCAGTAGCATTTTCCAACAGTACCATGACTTAATAACCGTTGCAATGTTGTACAGTTTGTGTCTTACCATACGCAATGTTTGATTGAAAACAATAAATCTGCCATTATGAAATATATGTGATGTACATTTCATTAGTTTTGTCTACCTGCTTTTCCTATTCCTTAATTCTGCCACACCCCAGTGGTGCTAAAAGGTTATTGGTGTATGTAACATGTATTCAATATTGACTTTTTTCCATAGCACATACAGGGTTAGAACGAATGATTTAAGCGATTTCATGCAAATGTATTATCGAAAGTGGTATATAGCTTACAGCATTGATGCATATACCAATTAAAAGTGAAACTCATCAAGTTTCTTGAGTCTGCTTGCTACAAATTCTCGATGTGCCCTCCTCGCGTCACACGGAAAATATCGATACGGTAGTTCAACTCCGACTACACACGCTGGAGCATGTCCTGGTCAATTTTAGCTACAGCCGCATGGATCTGTTTCCTCAGTTCAACATGATTAACTGGCATGGGTGATACATAAACTTCATCTTTGATAAACCCCCATAAGAAGAAATCACACGGGATCAGATCAGGCCAGTTTATAAGACACCAATCTGCATCTGTCACAAAATGACAATAATCAACGCTATCAGTTTTGCCTGAAATTGACCAGGGCATGCTCCAGTGTGTGTAGTCGGAGTTGGACTACCGTATCGATAATGCCGTCTGGCGCAAGGAGGGCACATTGAGAATTTGTAGCGAGCAGACTCAAAAAAAACTTGATGAGTTTCTCTTTTAATTGGATGCATGTGAGATTTTCGAAGTGAAATGCCATGTCCTGTGGTTCGGATTCCACGTAAAAAGGAGGTCCCGTGGCTCATGATCTCAAGATTAACGGTCACGTTAAACTACAAGCTTCCTTCCTTTTTTCTTTTAATTGGTAGAGGCCTATGTGTCAATGCTGTAAGCTATATACTTTCAATAATGCATGTGCTTGACATTACTTAAATATTTTGTGCTAACCCTGTATAATTTAATACAGATCAATTATGAACGTGATTACTCCTGGAGAATAGCACATATAACTTGTATTAGATATATAGACTCTTTCCTCATGTCATCTTAATGTTCACTCACTGTTCGAGTCATGAAGCACCTGCTTGGTTGACAGGTACAGTCATGTGAGTAGGATATGACTCAGCAACCTCAAACATCGTTTTACTCTCCGTGGTGACATGAGCTCCTGTTACACTTAGCTGTGATGTTGCAAAATAATTACAAACCAAGCTTTTTTAAATTTTTATTTTCTGAGCTTCTAACTGAAAGGGAGTGGGTTCGATCCCCATCCAGGTAGTGGATTTTAGAAACTAAACTACCACTTTCGGAAACGCAAATAGCCCTGGAGTTCACTCAGCCTACACCAGAAATGAGTACCAGGGTAATTCCTGGGAGCAAAGACGGCCGGGCATGGAGCTGACAACTCGATCCCATCTAGTGCCGATGTCCCAAAGAGTGTAGGCCTCTACCTTCCACTGCTCCCAGGGCCTCCATGGCCTGTACAGAGTTGGCTTTGCTTTTTGTTCACAAATCACATTATAAGTTCTGAGTGACACAAGCAGCACATGTAATGCAACTTGACTTAAGTGGAGACTGTACTCCACATACCTCTTTCACTCTCCTCATCCCGCAAGGCTCCTGCTGCTATGACCAACAAATGCTGGCGCAGCAGCGCTCCCATCTTGAAAGGCTAATACTGTGAGTATTTCCATGTTACTGTTTGAGTCTTCAGTCCTTAGACTGGTTTGATGCAGCTAATCGTTTCATCTCCACATAGCTACCCTACCACATGTGATGCAATACTATGACTTGTATTGTAACCTTGGTCTACCTCTACAATTCTTGTCCTCTACCCTTCCTTCCATAAAAAAATTGGCAATCCTGGTTGTCTTAGTACTGTACTGATGTGCCCTATCAACCTATCTCTTATCTTCATTAGCGCTCTTCCGCTCGTCTTCTTACTCCATCTACTCATTTCAGTTTAATCATTTTCCTGCACTACCGCATTTGAAATGCTTCTGTTCTCCTGCATCAACAGTCCAAGTTTTACTTCCTCACAGCACCACACTCCAGAAAAAGGCTTTAAAAATGAATTTCAAATATCTAAATCTATATTTGATGTCAACACATTGCTTTTCTGCAGAAATTCTTCCCTTACCTGTGCCAGCCTACTTTCTATACACTCGTTGCTTCGTCCATCACTGCTTATTTTGCTCCCTACTTCCTTTAGCTTTTCCATCTGCCTTTATTTGATGTCAATAGGTGTTTCTGATTTCTTACGGCTGCATTCCATTCCTTTTGTTTTACATTTTGTGGCTTTGGTGCCACAGTCGGTAGCATGCTGAACTGCTATGCCCAAGATGGCGGGTTCAAACCCGGCCTACAGTCGTCGGATTATTTAAGGGCATTATTATTATTATTATTTTTTTTTTTTTTTACGAGAAAACATTTTTATTCACAGACAGAAAACATGTACATATACAGATGCATCAAAATACAGCGTGAATCCCACATAAGATAAACTTGTGCGTGGACTTCATGAATACAGTTTCTTAATTTATTTGCAACATAGTATTTGACTGATAATAGTAAGAAAAGTTTATTATGAGACACTGAAAATAAAAGAAGATGATACATTACTTATTTGTGACTGAGTAGGTTTCAATATGTTAGTGAAAATTTATAAGTTCATTTACTTTATGAAAGATATTAAGGAGCCATGTAAAAAGCCTTTCCTTCAGTATATTAAGGGTGTTATTTATCACATTTACTGACAATATATTGTATATCCTGGTGCTAAGACAACTTCAATTCCTTTGGACAGGTAGTGTGTTTTGATGAGGGTTATTTTTTCCAGTTCTGTCTTGAAGTCTAGTGCACATTTTAAGTTCCTGTCCATTTGAGAAGAGCTTCATATTTTTAAGTATAGATATGATTGATGACTGAACAAATAACTGTCGTATGTTAAGCACCATGCTTTGTTGATACAGTTCACATGTTGGAAAAGTTGATGGCTTTTTGTACATAACTTTTAGAATGAGATTCTGAGCCAAATGTGAATCAAGTATTCCATCCCAACCATTTATTCAATATTGTAGTTATGACTGGACTAAGGCAAAATATACAATTCTCAAGACTTTTGCTGAAAGGATATTTCGGATTCAGTAAAATATGTAAATTAACTTTTGAAGTTTATTGGCCAATTTTGATGAATGCTTGTTCCATTTTAAATGACTACGGTATGTATAATAATCCCTAAATATGTAGCATTCATTGACTTCTGTAGGGTATAGCAGTTGCATCTTTCACCATTGTTACAAATTGGTGTGTGGATCTTGAGTGTTAAATTGTCTGTGGGTTGTAATGTTTTGTTGTGTGAGAAGCATAGGTATTGTGTTTTGGTTTCATTTAAGGTAAGGAGGTGATTTTGGACTGTAGCAAGGGTTTCTTGAGTTCTATTAAAAGTGTCCTCCCAAGTTGTTCCTGTGACTGTGACGGCAGTGTCATCAGCATATGAGGTAATCATCACATTACAGTTCAGCTCACACAAATTGTTAATATATAACAGAAAAAGAATAGGACCTAAAACTGTTCCTTGGTGTATTCCAATTTTTACTTCAGCACTTCTACTTAGAGTATCTTTGATTCGCACCTTTTGTATTCTGTTAAAAAGGAAGCTTTTTATTAGTTCTTGAGGAGTACCACGAATACCTTCCTTTTCAAGTTTTCTAATGAGTATATTGTGGTCTACGGTGTCAAAAGCCTTTCTTAAATCCAGGAACACACAAATTGTTCTTTTAGAACTATGCCTTTCTTCGGAGGGGAAGTAAAGCCGGCGGGCCCATGCCATTTGAAAGAACCTATCACTGCAATTAGTGGTGTGTAGCAAAATTTGTAGGCTATATTTGGCTGGTTAGGAAACGGTCTATCAAGCTCCAACGTTCGCCGCTAGTGTTAGTGACAGTAGCGTCTGGTAGCGAAAGTTGGAACTACTTGAAATTGAACTTGTTGGGAGCTCTCGGGCGTTCAATCAAACATGCCCAGCTTATGGCTGCTATTCTTGTATCATATACTGTATCACATTTGTTGATTTTCATCATGAATTCTTTCCTCAAGACGGAGTGCATTCCATTTAAAATCTCATTCAAATCCTCTGGTGAATCGGCTAATATGACAATGTCATCAGCAAATCTCAAAGTTGAAATTTTCTCCTCGAATCTTTACTCCTACTTAAAATTTTTCTCTCAATTCCTTCATTGAAAAGTATGGGTGATATGTTGCAGCCTTACCTTACATCTTTCTAAATACTGCCTTGAAATGCTAGTCGCAGAATTTAGTAAAAGGTTTAGCCAGCTTTCAACAGTGATGACCGTTAACAATAATTCATTCGCTTGAGTTGACATTACTGACTCTATCATGCCCTTCAACTTGCATAGCTGCCGTCTGGTTTCTGTATGGATTGTAGATCACCCTCCTATCCCTGTACTTTATTCCAATGCTTTTCAAAATGTCGTACAATTTACTCCAATCAACACTATCAAAAATCTTTTCTAAGTCTACAAGTCATTATCTTTCCTTATTATTTCTTTATTAACGCAGCCAATGGCCATGAACTTTTCTTTTCAGGACGGGTCAGGGAAGGGATATTGGAAGGAAATTGGCAGTGGACCTATCGAAAGCAACCGTCCCGGCATTTGCCAGGTGGTGAAAATGGGAAACCATTAAAACTATTTTCAGGACGGCTGAGGTGGGATTTGAACCTACGCTCTCCCAATGCCAGCGAGGCACAAGGTAGGGCGTCAGCGCTCTCGACCACCATTGTCCTTATTCATTTATCATGAGGGTTTTAACTTAACAGTCTGCCTAGTCAAAACCTTTCGTTTAATGTTTTTATTACATTACAGGTACATGTTTCGAAACAGTCTCAAATAAAAATGTATGTATGTTTTAAAATTGTATTTACAATTTATTTGGTTTTTAGATAAAACCTAGGGAGCTCTAGTTCCCACACCAAAGTGGTGCTTTAATATGAGTGGTTTAGTGCAAAAGTGGAAAGTCCAAAAGTATTTTTGTTTTGTTTTTCCCTTATAGGATAGCAAATGTTAGTAGTAATAATAATAATATCGTATGGCCTCGGGTGCCGAGTGCAAGCTTTGCAATTTGACACCCAGAGGGGAGCTTGCATGTCGAATTTCGTTGTTCCTTGAATCACTATGAAAGTCAAGGAGCTTAGATATCTAAGCTCCTTGAACACTATAGCGCTTTCTAGTAGAGAAATTAGGAACTTCGTGTTGGCGGAAACTCCCGAGAATAATTTTGCCATTATGAACACGGCATACTGAATTCAAATGGGTTCTTTGACATGCGTGTCGTATTTTTGCCGCCTTTCAAACATCACTTACCACGGCCAGGAGCGAACCTGCAACCTTGGGGTTAGTAGACCGACACACTATCCACTCACCCACCGTGGCAAGCTGTGTTAGTAGTTATTTGATGTAATAGAGAATAAAGTCAGAATTACAATACCAATCCCCCCCGAGTACAGCAGTTTCTTAATGCAATAGTCTGATGCTTTTCAGTCTGTCAACACGATTGTACCCAAATGAGATGGATATTCCATTGTGAACATAATTTATACCGGCCTAAAACGGGAAATTTATTTATTCGTGTCAGAAGTACAAAGTATGTGTTAAACAGACGACTTCAAACAGTTTCTGCCCAGAACTTAGCCACTTCGATAGCACTTGAATTAGCTTCAGTCAAGTCATTCATTGTGCAGCTGTACGGGCACAATGGACAGGAGAAGAGGTGTTGTGTTGTCTGGGTTGCGCCACAATCACACAGGTCTGTCTTGGTCGGAAAATGCCACTTATATAAGTTGTCCCTGGATCTTGCAACTTCCACCCTCAGTCTGTTCAGGGACTTCCAGATTAGCCAGTTCTCTGTGTGACCAGGAGGTAGAGATTCCTTTGGTTCCATCCATTCAGACAGACTGCTGGTCCTCTCCTTCCACACGGCAACTCGAGCTGTTGCTGCTGTTCCTTGTAATGGTTGAGTAGTTGTTAGGAAGCTCTTTCTCGATTTTAATCTCCTCTCAGCAGGTTGATATCCGAAGAGTGGGTGTGAGGTCATAACAGATGATTTACTTCTTTCGTCGTTTGCAGCCACTTCTCTTCTGATGTCAGTTGGAGCAATCCCTGCAAGATAGTGCACTTTACTGATGAGAGTTGGCCTCAAGCAACCTGTAATAATCCTGCAGCTCTCATTTAAGGCTACATCCACCTGCTTTGCATGGGCTGACTTGTACCACACAGGACTGGCATATTCTCCTGCTGAATAGCATAAGGCCATTGCTGTTGTCCTTAACGTTTGGGGATGGGTGCCCCAGTTAGTCCCTGCCAGTCTACGGAGGAGGCTGTTCCTCGAAGAGATCTTCTGTTTTAGCTTAAAGCACTGCTCCTTGAATGTGAGTGTACGGTCCAAGGTGACACCTAGATATTTGGGATGGAAACAATGATCCAATAACATACCATTCCAGAATACTTCAAGTTTCTGACTAGATTGTTTATGTTTCAGGTGGAAGGCACAAACTTGAGTCTTATTAGGATTGGGCATGAGTTGGTTCCTTTCATAGTAAGTACCCAGCTGTTTGAGAGCACGAGTGAGTGTATGCTCTACAACTTCAAACTGTTCTGATTGGGCAGAAAGAGCAAGATCATCAGCGTAAATAAAGCTTTTACACCCTTGAGGCTGTGGTTGATCATTGGTGTACACATTAAATAAAATAGGAGACAATACACTTCCCTGGGGCAATCCATTCTTCTGAGTTCTCCAACGGCTGCGATGTCCTTGGAAGTCAACGAAGAACCGGTGATCCTGAAGAAGTGTAGCTATCATGTTAGTGAATCCGTAGTTGTTCGTTAGGTTATAGAGTTTATGTAACAGTATTCTGTGGTTTACGGTGTCATATGCAGCAGAGAGATCAACAAAAGCTACACCTGTGATCTTTCTCCTTTCAAAGAACTGAGTAAGGTGTAGGACTTGAGAAGTGCAGTTTTTGCCTGGTCTGAACCCAGCTTGTTGAGGGATTAGAAGAGGATCAACTACAAGAGTTAAACGATTCAGGATCATTCTCTCTAGGATCTTATAAAGATGACAAAGAAGAGAGATTGGTCTGAAACTTTTAGGATCATTTGGCAATTTACCAGGCTTTAAAATAGCTATTACACGAGCCTTGCGCCATAATTTTGGGATCTTGAAAAATGCAATGCAGTGATTATAAAGATTTAGAAGCCAAATTTTCGTGACATTGCCAAAATGTTTAATTTGTTCAACACAAATATCATCCAGTCCTGCTGCCTTGCCATTCCGACATGTACGGACGGCAGCTTCTAGTTCATGGAGATCAAATGGTCTTGTTAGTTCACTGTTCTGATTGTGTACCTTATCCTGAAGTTTGAAATCTGATTTTCTAAATGACGATCTTGGTGTGCTATTATTTATGAGCTGTGATGCGATGTTATTGGCAGTGATGTTTGCATGTGTGGAACTCTTAGTTGGATCGTTATTTAATTTCTTTAGCAGCCTCCAAGCCTTCTGACTATTAACAGAGAAGTCAGTTTCCTCCATAAGTTTCAGCCATCTTTCTCTCTTGTTCAATGCTATGGTGGATATTAGCTCTTTTCCTGCTGAAATGGTTTCGTCACTAAATGATGATGATGATGATAATTGTTGTTTTAAGGGGCCTAACATCGAGGTTATCGGCCCCTAATGAAATGAAATGACGTCAAATGAAAGTATGTAGATAAAAACAACTCACTGCCATGGATGAAGCGAAAATGGTGTTTATAAAACAGACAGTGAGCCCCCAAAAATTATGCCTTATTTGAATAAAAAGAATAAAAGGCGGATGGTAAAAAAGGATAAAACAAATAAGGCATAGTGAACAATACAATACATAACACGATAAGAAACGTAAAACAGATTGAACCACAATTAAAAGTCGTAACTACACATTAAAACTTAAAAAAGTAACCACTCTCCCTCATGAACCGGATAACGAGGTCAGCTGACGGCCCGTCATCACGGAGAATAAGGGAGAGGGTATTAGGCAGTTTAAGAGTCCCTCGCAGATCGGCCAGATCCACACACTCCAAGAGAAGGTGTGCCACGGTTAGGTGGGCGCCGCAAGTACACACAGGAGGATCTTCTCTCTTTATGATGATGATATGATGATAATTGTTGTTTTAAGGGGCCTAACATCTAGGTTATCGGCCCCTAATGATCTGGGTGATAGCGAAGATGATAATGAAACGGAAACCAGAACGAAAATTAAGTGAGACGGAAAATACTTACAAAAAGGAACTCGGATTGAAACGACTCACAAAATGTTCTTACAAAAGGGAATTTAGAACGAAAAGATTCACAAAAGGAATAGATTGAAAAATACCCACAAAATGAAGGCTAGGTTCAAAATACGTACAAAATGCAATGTAGCGTCGAAATACTTACAAAATGCAACTGAAATTCAAAATACTTACAAAATGCAAATGAGATCGAAAATACGTACAAAATGCAATTGAGGTTCAAAATACTTACAAAATGCAATTGAAATTGAAAATACACAATGCAATTCAGATTGAAATAGGCCTTATCCCAGTTCCAATCCGAATTATTCACAAAGTGCAATCGAAATTCAAAATACTTACAAAATGCAATTGAAATTGAAAATGCTTACAAAATGTACGGTGATTCCAACGACTCATGTGGATTGACAATACTTACAAAAAGCAATTTAGATTGAAAATACTTGACAAAATGTAATTTAGATTCAAAATACCCACAAAATGCAATTGAGAATCAAAATATGTGCAAAATGCCCCCAAACAAAATGCAATTTAGATTCAAAATTCGTGCGAAATGCGGTTTTGGTTGAAAATACTTACAAAATGCAATTGAAATTCAAAATACTCACTAAAAGGCCCCGCAACCTGCATTGAAAGACTTACTAAAAAGCAATTTAGATTGTCAATCTTTACAAAATGCAATTGAGGTTGAAAACAATCGCGAGATGTAATTTAGATCGAAAAAACTTACAAAATGCAACATAGATCAAAAATGCCTTAAAAATCGATAAAAGGGAATTTAGATACACGGTGATTCGAGTAACAAAAACAGTGCGGGAATCTTAAAGAGAAAGGGAAATAGAAGGAAAAGAGGAGTGGAGAGGGGAGGGGAGGGGAGAGAGGAGAAGGTCCGCCCCAAAGGGAAGGGACAAAAGGGGAAAACGGACCCAGCTCAGGATCCCTCGGGGTCGCCAACGCCCGAACTCACCAGCCGTGAGCCCCTGAGGGTGTAGCATTATCGACGGTGCACCAGAAGTGGTGGGGCTACATACACCCTGCCTCCTTAAGGGCCTTGAGCACAAGGCAGGAGGTAAAAGGAAAAGAACAAGAAGGCTGACCCCTCACAGAAGGAGGGTATCAGGAAAGATGAGACAAGGGCCAATTAAGGCGGGAAAGTGAAAGACTCCCTAGGCCTCGGATAACCTAATACCGTCGGGGTCGGAAGAGAACAAGAGTTGACCAAGGAAGGTCGACAGGAAAGAAGAAAGAGAGGAGCCCGGCACAAGTAAGTGGAAGCAATGCCGGACTCAGCTGGGGCCCCGTGGTCGCCAACCCACAACCCACTAGATGTGAGCCCCTGGGGGGCTTCTCTCTTTAGCAAGTGGGAGTGCGTAGCAATCCCATGGCCGATCCGGAGTCGACAGAGTACCACAGCTTCCTTCCGGAGAGATCGGAAGGAAGATTTCCACACCTTCGTTGTCTCCTTGATGCCTCTCAGTTTGTTAGGTGGAGGCGTGGCAAGCCATGCCTCCTCCCAATGCGACAGGATCGAATGCCGCAACTGAGAGCGCACATCACTAGCAGGCACCTTATATGGTAGCGAGGGCAGTGCGACTGCCTCTCTCGCCGCCTGATCAGCAAGCTCGTTTCCCGCAATACCCATGTGGCTAGGAAGCCACACAAAGGTCACCCCGGTTCCAGCGTTACGCGAACTGACGAGCTGGTCGTGCACACGCTGGACCAACGGGTGCTTCGGGAAACACACATCGATCGCTTGCAGCGCACTCAGAGAGTCAGTACACACAAGAAAGTGCTGGTGATCGTCTGATAACGTGTACCGCAGAGCCTCTAAAATGGCATAGAGCTCCGCAGTGTACACGCTACAGGCCTCGGGAAGTGAAAAGAGAAACCGACGATCCTCAACCACAAATGCACAGCCTACTTTCTCGTTTACCCTCGAACCGTCCGTGAATACAAGCCCTGATCCCGGATACCGTGTCACCACGGACTGGAACAGCCTCCGATGGACGGAGGAGTCCGTGTCCGACTTGGGGCCGGTGTGCAGATCCAGGATGATATCAGGGCGAGAGACCATCCACGGAGGGGCCTTGCTAGGTACTCGGACGATACAGGAGACAGAAGGAAATCGGAACTGACGGTATAAGTCATCCAAGCGAATCCCCGCCGGCCGAGTGGCTCGGGCGAGCGCAGCATACAGCCGGCGATTCGGATTGGAAAACAAACATGGATAGCTTGGATGAAGGGGCATCTGTCGAATTGTTGCAGCATAGGTTAGCAGTACTTGTTGGCGCCTCAGGTGTAAAGGAGGTACGCCAGCCTCGGCGAGCAAGCTGACGACTGGGCTCGTCCGAAAGGCACCCGTCGCCAGCCTCACACCGCCGTGGTGGACACTGTCCAGTTTAACAAGCACTGACTTACGGGCCGAACCATATGCTACACTGCCATAATCTAACCTAGATAAAATCAGTGCTTTATAAAAACGTAGAAGCACCGCGCGGTCCGCCCCCCACGATGTGCCGCTAAGAAACCGCAACATGTTGAGCTTCTTAGCACAGGCAGTCTTCAAACACCGCACGTGTGGTTCCCACGTTAATTTCTGGTCGAAAAGGAGCCCAAGGAACCGGTACGCAGCAACAACAGGCAAAGCTACATTGCCCAGATAAAGCTCGGGATCTGGATGGAGGGTGCGCTTTCGGCAGAAATGGACAACCGAGGACTTAGTGGTTGAGAATCGAAAGCCATGCTCCAGTGTCCAGCGTTCCACTCTCCGAATAGCTTGTTGTAACTGTCGTTCAGCGACCGCCATATTGTGCGCACTATAATGTAGAGCGAAGTCGTCTACATATAGCGACGGTACCACTGCTGGACCAGCAGCAGCGACTATACCGTTTATGGCAATCGCAAATAATGTTACGCTAAGCACCGATCCCTGTGGGACTCCGTTTTCCTGTATATGATATTGCGAATATGTCCCCCCTATTCGGACACGGAACAGGCGAAGGGACAGAAAATTCGCAATAAAAACCGGCAAGTTACCTCGGAATTTCCATTGATGCAGAGTAGAGAGGATGCCGTAACGCCAAGTGGTGTCATAGGCCTTCTCGAGGTCAAAGAAAACGGCGACCAGGTGCTGTCTCCGGAGAAAAGCGTCCTGTATGGCGGTCTCCAGGCGTACCAGATGGTCGTTGGTACACCGTGACGCCCTGAAACCACACTGGTATTCAGACAGGAGTCCCCGTTTCTCCAGGATCCACACTAGGCGCCGATTGACCATCCTCTCGAAGAGCTTGCACAGACCGTTAGTGAGACAAATAGGTCTGTAACTCCCTGTCAATTTGGGATCCTTATCGGGCTTCAGGATAGGTATAATGATACCTTCCTGCCATTGCGCTGGAAACACACCCTCCAACCAGATACGATTAAACACCCTGAGCAAATAACGAATGCTCTCATCGTTAAGGTGTTTAAGCATCTGGTTGTGGATATTATCCGGGCCAGGAGACGTGTCCCTGCAGAGCGCCAGCGCTCCGCGGAGTTCCCACTCCGTAAAGGGCACGTTGTACTCCTCCGAAGCGCGGGAAGCAAAACTAAGCTGGAAACGTTCCGCTTCGCGCTTCAGGGCCACGAAGGCAGGGTCATAGTTATCGCAACCGGATATATCCGCAAAATACGAGGCGAGATGGTTTGCAACGCGATAAGGATCTGTAACCAAGTCATTATCAATGGAAATTCCCGGTACAGTAGAAGATGTCTGAATGCCCGAAATGCGTCGTAGTTTAGTCCACACTTGAGAGGAGGGGGTATGTGCCGTAATAGAAGACACATACCGTTCCCAGGATCGTTTCTTACTCTGGCGAATAAGAATCCGTGCCTTGGCACGAAATTTCTTAAACGCCACCAAATTGGCCATGGTTGGACGCCGACGGTAGTGCTTATGAGCTCGACGACGGTCTCTTATTGCCGCTGCAATATCCTCTGTCCACCAAGGGACGAGTTTGCGACGAGGAGTCCCAGAAAAGGATGGAATGGACTCTTCGGCGGCAGCAAGAAGCACATCGGTGATGTGCTGTACCTCGTCATCGACGCTCCGGCAACCAAGATCAACGAAAACAGCTCGTTCTTGAAACGAGGGCCAATTTGCCCGCTTAAGAACCCAACGACTGGGGAACTCCACGGGCGTCTGGTTCAGAAGGGTAAGAACGATCGGGAAATGGTCACTGTCACAGAGGTCGTCGTGTACATACCAACCAAATAGGGGGACCAGCGCACGGCTACACACACTCAAGTCAATGTGTGAGTACGTGCCGTGCGCTAAGCTAAAATGTGTAGCTTCCCCTGTATTTAATATACATAAATCCAACCCTTGAATTAAGCCTTCCACGTCCCTTCCTCTGGGGCAGGAAGATGGTGATCCCCATTGGGGGTGATGAGAGTTGAAATCACCCACGAGTAGGAAAGGGACTGGAAGTTGATCAACAAGATCTAAGACGTCATTAATATCAAGGGGTTGGTTCGGTGGAAGGTACACGTTACAAACAGTTGTCATAGCAGGCAAGGACACGCGAACTGCAATAGCTTCCAGAGGAGTGGCGAGTGGAAACTCCTCACTATAGCAGTCAGAGCGAACGAAGGTACAAACGCCCCCGGAAGCCCGGGCGGCGTCTTGTCGCTCTTTAGAGTATAGTCGGAAACCTCTCAGAACAGTCTCGTGATCAGGTCTGAGGTTGGTTTCCTGTAGACAGACTATACTCGCCGCGTATTGGGCAATAAGCTGACGGAGCTCTGTCAAATGCCTGTCATAACTGTTACAATTCCACTGTAACAGTGCCATTGTGTGAACTTAGGGAATAAGTTGGAGCACCAAGCTACTCCAACTTTGACTCTGGAGAATCTACAGTCACTACGTCGACTATAATCTCCATGTCCTCAGGCGAGTTCATGGAGTGAATCGACTCAGTGGAAGATTTCCTGGACGCAGTTCGGCGGCGGGAGGATCTCCATGGGGAGCGCGCAGATCTGGGGGCCGAAACGTCCCCAGGCGCAGAAGCATCCGCAGGTGTTGGCGCGGATGGCTTCCCCTTTTGTGGAGAAAGGGAATGCGTAGTGCGGGGTCCCTTCTTACCCGCCCCCGGCTCTTTAAGGTATATAGACGGGTCAGGAGCCGAAGTCCTGACCCTGGTCGACGATGCCGCCTCCGCCGGCTTCGGCGCGGCTTTCGCCGACCGTTTGGATGGGGAGGAAGACTTCGACTTCCTCCCGAGTGGGGAGGAAGTCTTCATCTTCCTCCCCTGCTGTGCGGGCGGAGCAGCCTTCGCTCGCACAGCCTTCGTGCTGGCCGAAGATGGGGTTGAAGTCACCTTCGGGCTCTCTCTCTGATTCTGGGGAGTATCTAGAGATGTTGATGGCAGTGGTAAATTAGTAGGTTTCACAGTTGAGACAAAAGATGATGGAGCCGGTACCAAATTTGGTATTATGGATCTATAATCAATCGTTGGAGAAGGCGAAATCGTGGTATGGTACTTCTTGCGGGCCTCCTGGTAGGTGAGACCATCCAGGGTTTTAATCTCCTGGATTTTCTTCTCACGCAGGAAGACAGGGCAGTTCCTGTCCCGAGGAGAATGAAATCCAGGGCAATTAGTGCACTGATATGGTGTTGTGCACTCTTCCGCTTCGTGGGGTACCTTACCGCATGTTCCACAGACGTCAGGGCTCGAGCATCGGGATAACATGTGCCCGAATTTCTGGCACTTATAACACCTCATTGGTGGAGGGATGTAAGGCCGAACGTCGCAACGGTAACTTGTTACCTTGACTTTCTCCGGGAGCACCGAAAGCTCAAAGGAAATAATGAAAGCACCAGTATCCACGATTTGACCATTGACCTTGCGCGTAATGCGCCGGACATCAGTCACGTGACGGTGCTGCATATCCTCTTTGAGCTCCTCGTCAGTGTTCAGAATCAGGTCCCGGTGGAAAATGACTCCCCGGACCAGATTCAAAGACGTGTGCTTCTCCACTTTGACAGGGATATCGCCAAAGTGGTCACACTTCAGAAGGTGTTCAACCTGCTCACCAGTCCTAGTCTTGAGCAACAAGCTACCATTTCTCATCTTTTGTACCTTCTCAAGCTCGCCATAGACCCCTTCTATGTGCCGAGAAAACAAAATAGACTTTACCATCTTGAAATCACCCCCATCCGTTTTGGTTGCGACCAGAAACTTGGGAGTGTTAGCACCCAGATTCTCACGAACAGACTGTTCCCAGGGGGTTGATCCCCGCAGGGAATCAAAAGTTAAAGACTTGGGTGGCGGACCACCCTGGTGGGAGATATTCCTTTTCTGTCCCATGGCCGTTTCATCCTCCCTGAATGCCACCGACTCCAATCACGGGCTGTCTCTGTAGGCGCTACCCAGCCAAGGCAAGGCCCGCCTAGCTTGGAAGGCATTGCCCGGGGGTCCGATGTTTGACATGCCATTCAGGCATGTACCCCTTGGCATATACTAGAGAGTTTTCCAGCACAGGCATGCAGCTGTGCGGGGACCTGCGTTGTCAGGCGGATACTACTGCAGAGTACATGGCGCACCCACCTGTCGGTGTGGCCAGACCGAACAGGCTCTCGAGCGTAGTCGCACACTTAGGTGGCCCTTCCCCTGACAGCACGCACATGTAATTTTGAGTGCCAGACCTCAAAAACATGAACGGAAAAAGGCGTGCGATATAACCTAATGAGAGTTATATCGCACAAAGTAGGGCGTTTAGAGCTGGCTGTCAAACCCGTAAAGGGGACCTGGGCCAAGAAACCCTTTACGTCGCCTTCTACGACTGGCAGGGTATACCTGTGAGTGTATTCCATCCCTCCCACCCACGGGAGGTCCAATTCGCAAGACAAGCCGGAAACCTAAAAGGATAGCCAAGGTCGCCCCTTTTAGTCGCCTCGTACGACAGGCAGGGGATACCGTGGGTGTATTCTAAACCCCCCACCCACAGGGGGAGTCACTAAATGGGTTATCTTCGAAGAGTGAAAGATAATTACTCATCAGATCGGCTGTTTTAGGTGTTAAGCCATGGAAGTATTGTGTCCTGCACCCTCGAGGCATCGACAACCGTGAAGCCTTCTTCACAGCATTCACAAATGTATCGTATTCATCTGGTGTTGGCTGGATACCAGCTACAAAACTATCCAAAGTAGAACTAAATTTCTCCCAATTAGCTTTCCGGAAGTTGAATCTTCTGCGGTGGGGTATAGTGATCGGTTGGGCTAATGCAGTAACTTGGCACATCACAGGCCGATGTTGAGAGTTAGGAACTGGAGAGCATACTGTCTTCATGCATTGTTGGCTGATGTGCTCACTGGCAAAGATCAGATCTGGATTGTATCCACGATGCCAACGCCCACTATTGAAGGATGGAGGAAGTTTACTGTCATGTATGAGGGTTAATTGGAAGGTATCGGCCCATTTTAACACCTCTTCTCCATTATCATCGTCTTGAGCATAACCCCATACTGTACTGTGACTGTTAAAGTCACCAACTACAAAATGGACACTATGTTTATGGAAACTATCAGGGGTAGCAAAGGAAAAAGCAGCACCAGGTGGTTTGTATACAGAAGATACGGTGCAATTACTCAGCTCAACAGTTAATATTTCCATATCCTCGTGTTCAGAGATTGAAGTAGACACGATTTGAAGATCAGGTCGAACGAATAAAGCACTTCCGTACTGTCTGTGAGGTCTCTCGGCAATAAGTCTCAAGCCAGCAATTTTGGGACGTCGTAGCTGATTGGCTCTGTGGGTCTCTTGTATGCGAAGTATGTCACAGTTGTTACTTCGACATATTTCACTCAGGAGCTCTTCTTTTGGGGATGAAAGTCCCTCTGTATTAAACGTAATTATAGTTAGCCTTGAAAAAGGCCTTTGTGGAACAGATGTCATCATCTTGTTTGTACTTCTGGAATGCTGATGCTCAGTTCAGTACTGGAAAGTGTAATCCAGGTACCTATGCAGGGGCACCACGTGCAGGAATCAGCTTCACCCCCAAACGGGAAATAGGGAGCAGAAGGATATCTGGACAATGATAGGAACATAATTCTTCTTTATTGGGGCATCCTTTTTTAATCATCGTAAATCATATATTAATATCTATATATACACAATTGTTGCAGCACTGTATTAATAGTGACATGTGATTCCATTTATTTACCCTGAGCTGTTCAATTTCAAAACTCTAATATCCAACAATATGAACAAGAATCACCTTGATTGGTATTTGCCCTATTTCAAACCACTTAAACTCAAACAAACCCTCTACAGAGTTTGATTCTGTGTCTTGACATGGGGAAAAATTTTGGTTACAATGAACCTTATTCTCAAGGAGCATTATGAGTATGGAACTTGATTACGGTACTCGATTATATTAGTGGGGAGGTTAAGACGAAAATCAATGGGGTACCGTTCATTTTTTGATATTAGTATGAGACTTGGCACACTTATAGTTATGACCATAAACTTTCGATCTGAGATGGTAGCCACTTCCGGAAGTGCCTATTTTGCAAGGTTGCCTACCCACCCGGAGTGAACTATGAAATCTACGCTTAAGTCGATTACAAATGCCGTTTCTCATTTTCAAAAACTCGCCAATGTATTTCTTATGGGCCCTCGCCTCTATTGGAGACCGAGAATCAGACGAGTCGGCTGATGAAGCGAGATGCAGAAGTACGCGTGACGTCACACGCTCCTAGTCTCTATGCAGCTTGACGCAGGTAAGCGACGCGACGCTACCGCCGGGTATTGTTGCGGTCAGTAACGGAAGCTTGGTGCTGTGTTGTTTTGCTGTGTTTGGAGAACTGATTTCTTGGAGATAATTGTGCGTCATTTATCCTGTGCATGCAAATATATTGATAAGTACATACACAGTAAATATTTTCTTTGCTTTTAAAGCTGTTGTCCCTCTTATATTTCGACTATTCATTACATCCCTGTGTTATAGGTTATGTATACTTACAGTTGAAAATTGTTTTTAGTTACTACTAACAACTGTAGGGTTTACATTTTATGTGTTTCGTGTTGTTTGTTTAGGATGTGGTGGCTTGGTGATTGGTCCATGTACCTTCAAAATGTTTCGAAACACTAATCCTGACCTAGTCCCTGACGATGTCCCATGTCTGCCCATTAATTGGCAAAAATGTGTTAGACACCGTGAAGCAAAATAAATACCCTCTTTTTACGTCAGTTTCAAAAGCATCGCCAACCAAGACAAAAGATAAAATCGCCGGCCTCAAAAATGACTGCAGTCTTTTCAGTAAATTATACATAGCTACAAGTTGAGCACCGATTGGGAGACCAACCAACACCACCGTCTCTCTCCACAAACGGCAAACTAAGACCAGGCAAAAAAATGAGATCTTTTGAAATGTTTGATGGCTGCAAGTCCAGATGGCATCCACACCAGTGATGTACCCGCCGTACAAGCAAAAATTATCGATGGACCTACCCTAGTCCATATGCTACATCCCGGACAGTCAAGGACGTTTCAGGAATATGCCGACAGCATTTTTATGCCATTCCTCAGGAAATAACTTAATACTGTTCATCGCGTTGATGTCATTTTGGACAAGTATATACAGGGTAGTCTGAAAAACCACAAAGGGGCAGAACGGGGCGAAGGAATACGCACGAGAGTCACAGCTGGAACACGCATTCCTAAAGGATGGCCCATCTTTCTGCGCAACTCCGAAAACAAATGCGAGTTATTCCAATTCCTGAATACGCAAATACAAAAGATCACACAGGAGGGCAAAGACATGTACAGTACACAGGATTCGTCTGTGTTCGCATCGCCTCATCGAGAAGATATGGATATATTGTCTCCATGCAATCACGAAGAGGCAGACACAAGGGTAATGATTCACATCGCGGATTGTGTTAGTCAGGGATACCGAAGATTCTTGTGCGAACTGTGGACACCGATGTCCTTGTATTGGCCGTGAGTATTGTGCCTAAATTGACGGATATTGAAGAGCTCTGGGTCCACATTGGCACGGGAACGAATCACCACATTGTAGCTGCACATAAAATTGCCCAAGATTTAGGTAGGGACCAATGTCGGTGACAAAACAAATGTTATCATGGAAAGGCAATGGTGACTAAAGAGTCTTTTGGCAGCTCAGGAGCACGATTTGGACAAAGCTTTACCTTATATGGAAACGTTGGTAATCGCTATGTATGATAGGTAGGAAAAAATGATTCATAATCGTTACCGATGCGTTTTTGTTGAACTTCGTCGTTAACACTTGTCTTTTATTGCATTGTATGTCAGAGTTCATTTGTCAATGTAAATGCCTGCCGAAAGGAACATTTTATCAAGAAAAAACGATCTTTAGAGAGTATTCCTCCAACGCAGAATGCACTGGAGCAACACATCTGGCGTGCCATGTACCAGGGTGTTTATGTGTGGGAACAATCTCTGAACCCCATCCAGGAACTACCCTCACCTTCAGATTGGGGCTGGGAAGAAAGTCCATCAGGACGAACACCGCGGTGGACGACTATCCCCATTGCAACTAAGCTTAGAACTAATCTGTTGCAGGTGAAAAAGTTGTGCAACTAGGCCTCAGCAATGTGTATGCAGGAGGGGAGACTTGAAGTGCACGGAAATGTGCTCTTGTGACGAAAAGTACTAAGTAATATTTTCTGCTTATTTTCTACTTCCGTCTTTATTTTCTGGTGATGGCTGTCCACTTAATAGCTAAGAGATTATTTTAATACATTTTTTCCCTTATTTAGGAAGTTTGTTGAGCCTCCAAGATTAGTTTTGGTGAGCCTGATGCATAGCGCCACACGCATTACAAAACATGGACTTCTGCCTTCTTATTCTTTGTTTTTTTCACGCATTGTTATTCTTCCTTTATCGCTTTTTCGGAAGTTATCAAAATGATTTGTCGTAGGAAGGCGGAGAGGTGATACTCCGACGTGGCGCGTCCCAGGTGGCGGATAGGGGGGTCCTCACCAGTTTTGCTGGCGGACTTGAGCGAAATAAAATAGCTCTCGCGGACCAAACACACTCCCATTTCTCATCAATCATCTTATCATATTCCATTCATCACCTTTCCAGATCACATCTGGAATTGTAATCCCTGACTACGGTCAGATCATGGGTCCTAGACCAGACAATCAACTCAAGTATGAACAGTCTTCTAATGAACTCTTCCACCGCAAGGCACCATTCGGATACGGTGGGGTGCCGCGTAGAAGAGTCAGGTGAGTCGGAGCGCCTGGAAACCCGAAAGTCCAAATACAAACTCAAAATTAACAAACATGGGGAATTTTCATTCTTTGCAACATTAAACATAAATTCGTTAATTAAAATTGGAAAACTTAAGCATTTAACCGATATATTGGACCAACACAAGATCTTAATAACAGCACTTCAAGAACTTAGAAACACAGATCAAGACCCCATTGAATCTGGAGGATACCGTCTCTACAAGGGACCTCCAGGACCACGAGTTATGAAAAATGTCCCCCAATTTGATATGGGATTTTTAGTACATACCAGTATTATTGATTCAGTGGAAGACTTTTCGTCGAACTCATCAAGGTTAGCAACTTTAACAATTAGGACAGGAAACAAAATATACTCTTTGATAAACGTTCATGCCCCAACTAATGACAAGAATGTCAAAAAAATTAGGGATGAAACGGACAATGTTTGGGAAGAACTTGCCTTACTAATATCAAACATTCCAGACACTCATGTTAAAATCTTGCTTGGGGATTTTAATGCAAAAATTGGTCAAGAAAGAAAATTTCGTCCAATAGTAGGTAAGTGGCCAGCTCACAAATTCACTAACAAGAATGGTCAAAGATTAATCACCCTTTGTGAAGAAGATGGCCTACGTCTCGAAACTACTAGATTTAAGCGAAGACCACACAAACTTATGACCTGGAAATGCCCTAACAGTGCACTAGGGGAATTCCAGATAGACCATGTTGCAATGGATAAAAAGTTCTACAAAGAAATATATAACGTGAAGGTACTACGTGGGGTCGATGTTGACTCTGATCATTATATATCCAAGATAAAGATCAAGTTAACTCCACGACGTAAACAAAAATCGTCAAACTCGACCATGCAAAGGCAATATGACCCTAGTTATTTAATAAATAATGTGTCCCATAAGGAAAAGTCTAAAACTCTCTTAAGTGACAAGCTAGAAACGATGGTTGACACACTGAAAACCGTTGCTGTCGAAATTGCCCCTATTAGGAAAAGGATAAAGCATGCATGGTGGAATGCGGAATGTGATGCTGCAATTCGGAAAAGACACACAGCATGGCTCAATGATCAGCAAAAGAGGACCACACAATCGCGAGAAGAATTAACCATTGTTCGAAGGGAAACTGCCAAAGAAATTAGGAGAATTAAAAGAGAAAATCAAAAAAAGTCCATACAAATTATTGATGATTCCTTTAAGCAACACAAAACAAGGGACTATTACAGGACATTTCGTCAATATCATTCTAAATACAGCCCTCCTACACTATTAATGAAAGATAAATCAGTTAAACTAGCCCACAATGATACTGATAATGCTAAAATTCTAGCAGATTATTTTAGAGAACTACTAAATGCTGATGAACCTAAGGAATATCTTGATTTTGAGCCTAATCCAAAAAACAAAACAAATTTACAGAACATTATTCCTCCTGACTTGACTGAAATATATGCAGCGATTAATTGGCTCAAAAATTATAGAGCAGCAGGAGAGAATTCATTGGTAGCAGAACTATGGAAATATGCAAATGAACAAACCATCTCCAACCTCCATAAACGCCTCATCGATGTATGGAATTCGGAACAAATACCAGAGGAATGGAGAATGGCTGTAATCCACCCAATTCATAAAAAGGGTGATAGATCAGACCCGAACAACTACCGTGGGATTTCTTTGCTTGATGTAACATACAAGATTCTATCTAGAATTATATTGACAAGAATTCAACAACAACTCGATCAAGAACTAGGAGAATATCAAGGAGGGTTCCGACCAGGTCGCAGCTGTCCGGATCAGATCATCAGTCTGAAATGGATAATGAAATATCATAGAATGAGACAAAAGGATTTGGTCATTACTTTTGTGGATTTTAAGAAAGCTTATGACAGTATCCATCGAGGGTCATTACTTAATATCCTTAGGGAATTTGGGTTACATCAAAAGCTTATCAACCTCATCGGCGTTACTTTGAAAGATACTAAATCAAAGGTTAAATTTCGAGGCACCTTGTCTGAACCATTTGATATCCGGACTGGACTTCGACAGGGAGATGGTCTATCACCGTTATTATTTAATTGTGTTCTTGAAAAGATCATGCGTGAGTGGAACAAAACTTGTCCTCCAAATGTAAAGATTGGTACTAATATAAAACTGAATTGCTTGGCCTTTGCGGATGACCTTGCACTGCTTGCAACCAGTATAGATGAGGCTAAACACCAAATTGAAGAACTTGGGTCTATTGCAGCAAAAGTAGGACTTCAAATTTCATTTGAAAAGACTGAAATAATGGCATCCTTTGATGTGGAAACACAAGCTATTACATTGATCAACAATAAAGAAATTAAAGTTGTACATAAATTTAAATATTTAGGGGAGATTATAACATGGAATTTGAATGAGAAAGCATCAATCGAAAATAGAACAACAAAGTTAAGACAAGCGCAATATATTACTTGGTCTAGTTACAAAAAAAAAATCACTCTCCATAAATGCCAAATTACGACATTACGAATCAGTTATTAAACCGGAAGCAATATATGCTTGTGAAACACTTTTCAAGTTAAACACTCGATCAGTTACTGACACATTACAGAAGATTGATAGAAGAATTCTCAGGACTATAATTAATAAAAAACATCAGGTGGGTGGTCAATGGCGTCTATTACCAAATGAAGTGGTTTATAAAGAAACAGAGTCTATAGTCGATACTATGCGAAAAAGGCGAATTGCCTTTTTTTGTCATATCTCACGCCTGCCGGATACCAGACAATTAAAAGTATTATTTAATTATTTTTTCAAAAGTAAAACAAAGAACTCTTGGTTTTTGGAAATTCAAAATGATCTGGATGAACTCGGCTTGACAATGTCCCAAATTGCTAACAAAGATGAGAAGAATATCTTGAAAAACAAGAACATCCGACTTCCCTTAAAAACCTTTACCCGCAAAACTTACACTATAAGCGATGCAGAGAGAGCGGCAAGGTCAACTAGAATGAAAATGTTTTGGGAAAAGAAGAAAAATAAGAAGCTGAATCTCTAATATTGTTTTTGAGATACGGTATGTATATACTTGTTTTGGTTAAGTGCTCCAATGCGGGCGTAACATATGTAAATAAATAAATAAATTAAAGCTTGAAGAATGTGGTGCCTTGTTTTTGCAGCTTAAGGAAAGATGTGCTACAAATTTAAATCCTTCCACTCCAAATCGTGTTAACAACGTTTTCCAGGTAATTCTGAGTGCAAAAAGTATTCATCGCGAAGCAAAACAAGCATTTGTAATCGGCTTAAGCGTTGATTTCGTAGTTCACTCCGGGTAGGTAGGCAACCATGCAAAACAGGCACTCGGCGCGACTTCCGCAAGTGGCTACCATCTCAGATCAAAAGTTTAGGGTCCTAACTATAAGTGTGCCAAATCCCATGCTTCTATCAAAAAATGAACGGTGGTTTTACCTAACCTCCCCACTATATAGCAGAACATCACATCTAGGTAGTACCCTTAGCCCTCCTAAAAGAATTTTGATAACTGCATTAATCAGGAAGGTTATGGCAATTTTCCTCATGCATTAACAAATTTGTAGGCAAACTTTCTGGATTTCACTATAGCTTACGGTAAGCGTAACATGCCTTGCTAAGATGATGTATTGCTTGAACATTTAGAGTAATGCATTTCCCTAACCCCCACCCTCGGCGAAATACTCTACCTAACCTACAACATATTTTGTTCAGATTTACCGGTAGGCTACTTGCAATGCTGAGAATATTTTATATTACTGTCTACACCATGATATTATTGTGATATACCACGTGTTTTAATATTATAGGAGAGAGCCCTAGACCAGTAAGAATGATTTTCTACAGAAACCAACGAACGTTTTTGAAGTTTTCTACTGCGGAATTTCACATGATAATTACTGTATCTAAAGCATGCAGTACCGTAGGCCGCTCGAGGTACGGTAGCACATTTCCATATACCCAATGATATTACGAACTATGCATTTTAATATGCAATAACACAAGGTAGCAACTACTTCTGTAAATGAAGGCAACTTCCGCGTGTTACAAATTATATCCAACCGAAAAAAGTTAAAAATGTCAAGTAAAAATCAACCCACTTAATGCTATAACCTCATCAAAACTCCCCAAAACATTCTCACACACAAATCTCCTAGATGTAATGTTCTGGCTAAAGGTAATCACTTTATCAATCAATATAAAATCACATGTACACATATAACTACAGCCACAAACTCAAAATCAGCCTTCCTAGGATTTTAAACGGCAAGCCCGCAGCTTCAAAGCAAGCGAAGCGACGCCATTTTGACCAATAATCCAAGGCGCCTTTCTTTCTGGTTGCTGGCTGCATAAAGCGCCATCGAGCGCTGCACCGCTTCGGAACAAAAAACAAGGAGCAGCTTAAAATCCAAGGAATATAGATATGTTCCACCAACAACCAATAAGAACCCAGCAGCCCCTAGCCAATCAAACAGTGGATCAGCTCTGTACCTAGCCGCTCGTAGTAAAACGCCATGTGAAAGTAGCCTTTATTACACGTATTGAACAATATGTTCTGCGATGAGTTATTGATTATTCATGAAAATAACACAAACATAACTGCGCCTTTCGCTAGGCGCTGAAATATACGTCCAGATAGGAAAATAATACATTTTGATATATATCAATGTTGGCAGTAGATTTGTCTCGAAGGACACAGTTATGCCATTCTAGAGCTTAATTCACCTTTAGGCTAATTAAACATTGCTCTCCTACTCTATAGAATTGTTGGGATATTCGATGAATATAAAGAAAACTGTCCAAATGCACACTACATTGCCATTATTATAATATTGTAGTAGAATTATAAATATATTTTACTTCCAAATGTGAGAGCATGTAAAAGATACCTGAAAAGGGTGCCATCCCCTCTCAGAAATTGCCACTGAGATCATTGGATAAGAAGATATCTTCTCCCCTGAAACTACAGGCAGAGGACAGGATGCACGTGTGCTACATAGACATGAAGCTGTGGCACCACCATCTCCAACTGAAGACAGTGAAGTGGTAACTGAAGACACATAGACTGTGGCAGAGGAGATGTTTGCAGCTCTGGTGGAAGATCCCACTCGAAGGAAATGTGTAGAAGATAAAGGGATACAAGTAACGCCAAGTGTAATTGATGATTGCAGAAAAAAAACTTTAGAGGACATGATGAAAACAAATAGAGAAATTAATGCATTTACTGGTATCCCATCGGTTACATTATTAGATAATATATGTGTTGCTACAGAAAAATTAGAAAGACAGAGTGCCAAACCACTAACCTTGTCATTAAGACAGCGTATCATTTTAGTGTTCGTGAAATTGAAAATTAATCTTTCTTTTAGGTGTTTAGCTGTTCTATTTGGGAGAGCTAATACATGTAAGAACTATTTCCATACAACAGTAGAGTTATTACGTGAGGCACTAAAACAGCTGTTCCATGACTGGAGAAAGATCTGATTAAGAGGAGGATGCCAATATGTTTTCAACATTTTCAGAATACTAGAGTTATTTTGGATTGTACAGAAATTCCCCTGGAGAAAAATAAGTGTTTAAAGTGTCGTGTGATGTCCTACTCTCATCACAAAGGCGATTACACACTGAAAGTACTTGTTGGTGTTGCACCATCAGGTTTAGTAACTTTTGTAAGTCAAGTGTATGGTGGAAGGGTTACGGACAAAAAAATATTTTTGCAATCAAATTTATTAGGCATGTTATCAGGATGCTGTAATGGTTGATAAAGGATTTTTGATAGAGAGTGAGTGCATTGAAAGGAATATACAATTGATCAGGCCACCCTTTCTTGGTAAGAATCAGCAATTGTCAACAGAGGATGCACTCAGGACTGCTGAAATAACAGCAGCTAGAGTGCATGTAGGAAGAACAATTCAGAGGATGAAAATATTTAAAGTATTAAAAGGGAGAGTCAATTTATGAATGGTTCCATACATGGATACTGTAATGACTATTATTGCAGGAGTAGTAAACTTTTCAGCTCCTATTCTTAGTGTTGATAAGTATGACTAAGGAGACTCTTGCTACAGGTACTGAACCCATAATTTAAAGGACCTAGGATAAGGTATGGGTCGGGAATCGAACCGACAGCTCTCAAGAATAAAAGCGCCAATGCTACGCGTCTGTTTTGGAAACAGACAGCATAATTATGTGTATCAGGGCTGTAGCTAATGCCAGAATTAATTTGAAAGATTTCCGTATACGTTTAGCACGGAAACACGAAGAAATATAAAACGCTATTTTATTAACATGGAGAGGAATGAGATTTAATAGACGCTGGAAACTGGCAGGATTGGCAAAGATTAGTGAAGGCGGCAATTGGGAAAATCCAGTTTTGGAGAAGCACGTGTCAAGGTGACATTGAAGCGTGGCAGAAGAAATATATGACCGCGTAAATGAAGGAGTTTCATCACGTGACCACATATAATCCAATAGCAAACTTATATATTGGCGGTCCTCAATATTTTAATAAATATTAAAAATAACTTTTAGAAGAGAATATTTGGCAGAAATGGAAAGAAGACGAAAAATGAAAGCCGATGGTATAAATTATATTATAAGATTTAATGGGATGAGACCGATATTTATTGATAAAGAAATTTACAAGGTCGAATGCCAGAAACGCCATTTTTTAATTGCTATCAGAGTGGGGACGCGACTAGGAGAAGTCATTCTATACTTGTCTTCGAAAATGTATAGACGTATAATCTAAAAGCAGAAAAAGTTAACCGAGCTACATGAAGAATATTTGACGGGAAGGACAGCATTGCCATCAAGGCAAGATGAAGACGAACACCGATGAAAGTTAATCCAATGGAAAATAAAAGCTATAAGTCTACAAAAGCAACTAATACAATGGACAGAGATATGAAGAGAAGTCTTTGAAATAGCGAAGGGAAAATCAATCTACAGTGTGGAGATATAATTGCCAAGCAGCAGCAACGTTTTTCGCAAACTACAAGAGTTGTTCGAAAACTAAGGAAGATTTATAAAACCTTACTCAACGAGTTAGTTCAAACTGCAATTGAAAATTAAGAAGATGGTATTTGAACTGGGGTCAACGAGGATATTTGACATGAAACATTACTCGATTGTCATGGAAAGCTACTAGATCATGAAGGGGAACTCTTTGCAATATGAGGATTCCGGCAGTGACTCAGCCCGCATATCAAGGCTTTGTCGAGTAGGGTGAAAGCTTACCATCATGTTTCACCGAATGAACATAATTGCATCTACAACTGCAAGGTATTGCCATAACATCGGAAGAAATACCTATGAACTACAACAACAAAAACCATTCAACGGAGAACTTCAAATATGCTGTTCGCTAGAAGAAATCGCCAATGACGCCCGTATAAGAAGAATGCAGCGAGATTCGAGCCCCGGGTTGGAGAGTGAAGGGAGGCACGCGATCCAGGCTGAAGGACGGACGAACGAGAGGGCAAGCGGGCAGGTGTCCACCAGACAGACCAGCACGTGACCACAACCGATCCCGTTAGGTCAGCTGTACGAGGAGACTGCGGCGGGGGAACGACGAGTTCAATTTGGATTCCGAAAAAAGATTCTGACAGAAGGTAAAAGAGACCCAACGAATACTATTGTAGTTAGAATGCAGTAACGTAGATATCCTAGACCTGACCTAGTTTTTGTGTGGCTAATTTTGAAAGACTAATTTTTAAACTATTTAATTGTTTTAATTAAGTGTAGAGCATCGATATTGTCGTTTAAATGTTTTAGTAATTGTATTGATAACGTCCTCATTAGAATTTTGACGTATTAAGGATTTGTAGTCGTCATTGTTAGGCTTTACGAGTTTATTTTGATTTTATTAAGATTTGCTAGATTAATTGGAATATTTTTAAAATTGCGTTAGTTCTGACATCTAACTAAGCAGAATGTCGTTGTTGACATATTTATGAGACGATCCGTAGAAAAGATTTATTTGAAATCTGACTAGATAAACAAGTTATTGTTTGGTTCTGTTGAGAACAACAATTGACTTGTATTCTTTAAAACCAGATTTAGTGAAGGAGACGTTTCATTAAACAATCTGATGTTTTGACACAGATGAAAAACGCTATATTACGGCACGGAAAAATACGGAATGTATAATGTAATACTCATGTAAAGGAATTGTCGTAAGAAATGAAAGAAATATACAAGATAAAATGTCTCAATACAGGAATACTAGAATGGAAATGAAATGTAACGTATTTTTATTTGGTTAAGACGAGAATATACAGACCATTCTCTAATTTTCGAAAGTTCTATGAACTTTGGTACCATAAAATAATAGAAAGATAATGAGATCGCATAGTAAAAGGTTTTTAAATGATGTTGTGACAGAATTTGCATACGAAAGGAACAGGAATGAAAATACATGAGGTTTTTTAAGTAATAGTGAAAGGAATGGAATGTATAAGTGGTAGAAGACTTGTAATTTGAACTCTACAAGGAAAATTACTGAATTACGTGGATACCTAGAGTATTCAGAGAAATGGGATTAGTCATTATTATTGCGTGTACTAGAGATGAATATGAAAGTGTAGGTATTGACGCTACCTTGTGTTTTGTGGTAACATATTATGGTGTTCCTAAGGAAGTATAAAATATAATGCGAATGTATAATGCAGTTCCGACTCAGTTGTCGAGGTGTAATGTGTGGAAAGATGCGATGAAGATAATAAGTCACTATTGGAGTAAAGCATTGTGTTACGTAGATGTTGGGAACCGTAGAGACGCCTGATATGTCCGTCTTATTTTATTATACTTATTTTAACGGATTTGTCTATATCGAGCAGTTTTTATCTTCATTGTTTGAAACATTATGCTAAATGGGAGTGAAAGTTAACCCATGAAATGACACTGAAGTAGAAGTATTATTATCAAAATGGCAGAAAGATACTGTAACGAGAAGGATCAGTGGGATCGAACCGTTATCGGGTAGCTAACGATAATGTTGTAAATATATTTGTTTAAATTAATAATAAGAATGTTTTTACGGTTAGTTAAAATATGTGAAGTTTAGGTTTATTTAAATATCAGTATGTAATGTATCATAAGGGGATGAATGTTAGACGTTTGAGTGAGAAAGAATTTATGTGCACAACAAGTACAGTATGAGCCACAAGTGTGACTACATTTTAAAATATTAAATGTTTTATTTTAAACGTTGGAGAAATATTTTCTCTATGATATGGTCATGAGGACTAAGAATAGTGACAGGAAGCTCTCCATGTTTTATTTTTATTTTAAATATACTTAATAGTTTTATTTCTGAATGTATTAATATTGTGACGAGTGAATGTAGGTGTATTAGGACTGGGGAGTGTCCTTATTTTTTAAATAAATACGCAGGCACTTGTTAGTTTGCCTGATCGATTTTTTATAGAACATCTCGACTTTCTCTCTTTAATAATCAGGAAACGATAGTGCTGCTAGGTAGGTACTGACGCTCATTGCAAATTTTAGTAACTGTTCACCCTCGAGATTCGAAGAATCTCGTCCTACCACATTTTGATTGTAGGATGTTTGTATTAGTGTAGCTAAGTAGATGTACTATCGTATTTTGATTAATATACCAGTATTCAGAGGTTACTACCTATCCACCTAGCAAGGATCCGTTGATCTTTCTAGCTGGGTATCAACGCCCTGTTCGATCCCTTCCATCCCTTAGGATAATAGGTGTGGGCTACGTCAACTTCTGGTGCATAAGAGTATATTTAATTGGCGTCACCCAAATTGTGGGGCATGATTTGAGGTTTGCACGCGTAGGCAATATCTAATCATGGGCTCAGTTTGAGCAACGATCACTCAGAGATGAGGGGTAATATTTTATTGGAAGATTATTTATTTTCCGATCCCGATTATGGTATTTATTAAAGTGAATTAATGTAACCATTATTGAGGAATACTCTGATGTTTGAGGCACATTGTTAAACCAGCTGATGACATGTTCGGTCATAGTAATTTAAAGGTAATGTGATAGTTAAATTGTTGGTTAATAAAAGATTATTAGAGAAGGATGTTCGGGATGTTATTACAACGATGAGTTGATGACGTAGGAACGTAATTATAGAGGTAATATATTTTTATACAGTTAGGCTCTCGCATTTTAAAATATTCCAAAAAAATCAAAGATGCTATAAAACTATGGTCACTCAAGGTATCCACATTGTTGTAAATAGAGATGTTTCCCTAGTCTCCAAGAAAGAAGAATGTCATCGAAGGATATGGACGCTATAAAGAAGATGTATGGGCAATTGAAGGAGTCTCAAACCCAAATATCAGTAGATTTTGAGACATTGCATAAATACACACATGATAATTCTAAGAAAGTACAGGAGGAGATAAAACAATCTGCAGCCACAGTAAAAACATATTTAAAAGCTGAACTTACACTTGTACGAACACGCACTAAAGAAAGTATTGAGGAAGTACATAAGGAATTTAGATTAGCCCAGGAAAAGACACAAAATGAAATTCAAAAACCTCAGGATAGGAAAGTCCAGGAAGAGAGTAGGAAGGCTCAGGAAAAGGCAGAGAAAGCTCAGGAAGAAATTAGGAAAGCCCAGGAAAAGGCAGAGAAAGCTCAGGAAGAAAATAGGAAAGCCCAGGAAGAGATTAGGGAAGCTCAGGAAAAAGCAGAGAAAGCCCAGGAGGAAATTCAGAAAGCTTTAGAAAAGGCTCAGAATGAGGGAAGAATATCCCAAAAATTAAGTAGTCCTAAACTGGCACAAGAAGAAAGTCGACTAGCCCAAGAACAGAGTAGAAAGGCTTTAGAAGAAACCAAAACTAGAATAGAAGAAGCACAGAAAATAAGTAAAAGTAGTGGTGAGAAAATAGATCAGGTTTCCACAGATTTAGGTACACTTAGAGGAGAGGTAACTAAAAGAGTAGTTGCTGCCCAAGTAGAAAACGGTGAAAACATACTTAATCTTAATGATAAGTTACAAAAAGGTATAGATGAAGTAAAACAAGAAAACACAGTGCATTATAATAAGATTACAGAATCACATGCTGCATTAAACATTATTTTGAATGGTCTACACAACACGGTTAATGAATTACGAAATGAATTAGAGGATCAAAAAAGGTTGATTGAAGAAGGCATAAACATAGATATAACCAGTAATATTGTGAAAGCTGTTGATACGATGAATGAAGATGTTATTAGATCTAATAGAAAATATATTCAAGAAATGCATGCTAAAATTCTTAAGGATATGGGAAAATTTGAATTAGATGCAAATAGAGATATTTCTAGTTCAAGAGAAGATTTAAATAAACGTATTGATTAAGTACAGCAATCTAGCGTTAATAGGATTTCAGAATTAACTAATAATTCAGATACTAATAGATCAGATGAACTCGATAAGATTTAAAAAAAATAGTAGATGAGGTAACGACCGAACTTGCGAAAATTAAATCAATTCAAGAGTCGGAACTATCTGCATTAACTTAACACATGAAAAACGTAAGCATTAGAGAAACGGGTCATCGTGAAGATTTAAGAACGGATATACGGAAGGATTTAAGGGAAGATTTAAATAGATTCTTTCAAGACCGAAAGGATAAATCACGAGAAGAACGTGTGACACACGAGAGCAGAAGAGATAGAAATGAAGGGATTGATAGACGGGTAGAAGAAGATAGAGAAAGCCTATAGTCAACAACATAGAGATGGAGCGGAATTTCGGCCTAATATCGAACGAATTAGAAGAGACTATGCGGAAGGAGGAAGATATTTTGATTCAAGAGAGAATAGAACAACTCAAAATATAGTATTCTTGAAAAACATAGATGATAAGCCAATCTGTTTTAGTGTCGAGGGAAATGTGACATCCGTAGAATTTCTGAGGGATATTAAATGTTACCTAGATGACAATCGCTTTCCTAAAAATAGGGGGATGAGGGTTGTTGAGAAATACCTGGAACGAGAAGCACTTCTTTGGTATCGCCATTCCGGTATACATGTGCTAGCTTTGAACAGTTTGCCGAAGCTCTGCAAAAGAGATTTTGGGGTTTGTAACTCAGCAAGATATACGTGCAGAAATATATTCTAAGAAATACGCATTTTCAACCCCAACCAGATACGCTAGCTTCTTCACAAAGCAATTAGCCCAGCTTCAGTACCTTCAACTTCCGTTAACAGAAGGGGAGCTAGTTCATGCAATTTCTAGGCAGCTTCCGACAGAAGTACGCCGTCACTTAATATCAGCAAATGAAAAAACATTAGAAGAGATGGCAGAACTGCTCAGACAGCTTGACCACACAAGTTTGAACACAAATACACCCAGTATTAGGAGAAGGCCTGAAAATAGAGAAGTGTATACTGTACAAGTAGACCTAACTCAGCTAACGGAAGAAAAGAAGCAATGTAGGTACAACACGAACGCCATACTTTAGACAAAATAGATATGAACCGAGCTATAGAAATGGAAGAGAAGGAAGACCATACCAGAACAGGTATTGGAACGGTAATCTACGTAGGACAGGATTCCACCGAAATAATAACAGTTTCCAGAGGAACAGTTATTATAATCGTGATACTAATCAAAATAGACCAGGCTACAGACGATATAAGAATTGGAATGACGACAATTTCAGTCTTCAAAGGCAACAGCAGCAACAACAGCAACAATCCAATAATAGAGGCTGGGGAAACAACGAAAATGTAAGGCAATTCTATGACGAGAGGGAAAGAGAAAGTCAAAAATATATAGCCGACTTAAGAGAGAAGGAAAGAAGAGATGCTGAAAGTCAAGTAGACGAAGAAATATAGCAACAACCTTCGACGAGTGGACAAAATCATGTTAAAGACTCGAAGAAGGGAGGACGAAGAAAAAACGTCATATGCCAAGAGGAACTAAGAGATAATGGAAATTCTACTTCAAACTAGACTGTCATAAAGGAATTATACTAAGTTAAGGAGGAAGATATCTGGACGGGATATTTAATGTTCCGAATGATATTGATCTGCCGAGGAATAGAAGAATTGAACTTGCGAGAGAACATGTGAACAAGCAGGAGGAGAAGAGAATGAAGAGAGGAAGAGATAAACGGTACAATCGACCTTTAAAAGTTGGAGATCTAGTCCTCATAAGATCCAATGTAAAGGCCGATGTTTCTAAGAAGATCTTTATCAAGTTCTCGAATATTTACAAGGGTCCGTTCAAACTTGACCGTGTCAATGGAAATAATTGCTATAGAATAGTAACAGTGGAAGAAAATCGCCTAATGGGAAATTTCAACCATGCTAAGTTGAAACGATTTGTCCCAGAGATACATTGAAGACTTTAAATTAGTGTTCTGATAAAAAAAGAAGAAGATCAGTAAATAAAGTACATTCTATACTTTATTTATGGGGTCAATGAGGATCTCAACTCATAATTTAAAGGACCTAGGATAAGCTATGGGTCGGGATTCAAACCGACAGCTCTCAAGAAAAAAGCGATAATGCTACGCGTCTGTTTTGGAACCGACAGCATAATAATGTGTATCAGGACTGTAGCTAATGCCAGAATTAATTTGAAAGATTTCCGTATACGTTTAGCACGGAAACACAAAGAAATATAAAACGCTCTTTTATTAACATGGAGAGGAATGAGATTTAATAGACGCTGGAAACTGGCAGGATTGGCAAAGTTTAGTGAAGGCGGCAATTAGGAAAATCCAGTTTTGGAGAAGCACGTGTCAAGGTGACATTGAAGCGTGGCAGAGGAGATATATGACCGCGTAAATGAAGGAGTTTCATCACGTGACCACATATAATCCAATAGCAAACTTATATATTGGCGGTCCTCATTATTTTAATAAATATTGAAAATAACTTTTAGAAGAGAATATTTGGCAGAAATGGAAAGAAGACGAAAGTAGGGGGGTGATAGGAATTCCAACTCACTCCAGAACCCTCCTCGACCCACTACTAAGCCTCAGCCATGTTAAATATCTCTCGAACGCATGGTCCGATTTTGACAAATGATGTGTCGTTGAACTCGAGCTGACGTCCTCTTTCCTATGGACCACTCGTTATATTTTTGATTTTTTTTTGAAAATTTTCGTTTTCGAAAATAGGTAATAGTTTGAAAACCAAACACGGTAGAACGTTGTGCTATGGCTCAAACAAATGGTCTTTATGACCTTTATTTTTCGTAATAAAACTTTTTTATTTTTTATGTTTTTTTGAAAACACTCGAATTTTGAAAATCCTATATTTTGGAAAATAGGAAGTGTACAAAAAAGTTTGTTTGATGTAAATCAATGATCCCTACACCCTCTACCCCTAAAATAAATTTCAAGTCTCTAGGACAAAAACCTGACAGTAGTGGGATGGGGACTGAGCTGCACCACTTCTTATTGAGCCACCCTCGTATTTGCCCCGAACCTAATATCTCGCTAACCAATGGTCGGATTTGAACATACAGGGTGTCCTAGCACTCGTAGTGATGCCCCCTACTTTCCTATAGGCTCTTTATTTAATTAAACGACCAAAACTAAAAGGTCATGTGCTTTTAATATCTCGCGAACCAATCATGCTAGAGGTGTGTTCGACAGGTCCAAGGACTCGGGCTGACGTCCTCTTTGCTATAGACCACTCGTTATAATTTTTAATAAAATTGGAAACTCGATTTTGAGGTAAAAACGTGTTTTTTTGTGATTTTGCCAATATCTCACGAACCAATAACGCTAGAGGCATGTACGACGGGTCCAAGGACTTGGGGTGACGTCCTCTTTGCTATGGACCACTCGTTGTAATTTTTAAAAATTTGGGAAACTCGATTTTGGGGTAAACACGTGTTTTTTGTGATTTTTGCCGATATCTCACGAACCAATAACGCTAGAGACGTGTACGAGGTGTCCTAGGAGTCGGGCTAACGCTCCCTTTCAAATGTGGTAGATATTTTTTTTTCAAAAAATAATTCACAAAGGGCCTAACGCCATACATGTTGAAAAAACGTTTTCTTTTTCTTTACTTGTTTATAATGTTTATGAAGCGTGGTGGTTGAGAGAGACGATACGGCTGAGTGTGTGTGTGTGTGTTTCAACGAACCCGTCGCTGACCACGGTGGCTGTGTTCAATAAATCAATTGCTATTTCGGCGGGTCGGTGTATGACAGAGCGAGCGTGCGTTTTCTGATATTTTACCTTTGACGTGTAAACGGTGATGAGAACTTGGTTCTATGTTGGTCGAAGCGAGTACAGAAAACAAACCTGCCGAGGAGCAGGAGGTGAATGTCATTTGAGCTTATTGAAAGGCGTTGATCTGACTTGACAACAGGTGACGCTTGAAGGTGAAATAATCTGACCATCGTGGTGGCAGGGAAGTGCGAAATGCATGTGAACTTGTGTGAAACCAGATGTAGGCTAAACCAGTGACATTCTGTCTTGCTTCGTACGTGACAAAATGCAAGTCCATGTGAAATTTGATCTTTCACAGGTGTTCGCTTGGACGTTAGCTGTCCACGTGCGCGATAACTGTTAACAAGTGACATCCTGTTTTGCTTCGTACGTGACAAAATGCAAGTTGACGTGAAATTTGATCTGGCACAGGTGTTCACCTTGGACGTTAGCTGTCCACGTGCACGATAAGAGAATCTTCAAAGCGTGGGAATCGCTGAATCAGTAAAAAGTATGATGCAACTTGTGGGAATGATGTCACAACCAATAGATAGGCAAGAGCTGCAAACAGCAGTGGTGGGCTGGTGAAGGGAGGGAGAGGGGGAGGGGTAATGTAAGAGAGAACACAGGTGGAAAGAGAAAGAAATATGTGGAGCTGAGGACTGTACACACAGAGCTATAGGGGGTGTACAACATGTGTGAATAAATAAATTAAAAATTGCACAGGTTCACACAACATGTAATTTATTGATCCAAGAATTAAACATAGAGTTAAATCCTAACCATTTGACGTAGAGTTTATTTCCTTTTTGTTTCAACACTTTTTCCACAAGATAATGCTGAGGAAATGCTGTTTTCTGAAGTTCATGGAGATAAAATCTACCTTTTATGGGTTGATGGTTGAGGTCCTCGAGTAAATAGGTGACTGGAGTGTCCAAGTTGACTCGACGAATTCGAAATAGTTCAGTACCCCACTGAGGCGTGTAGCCCTTATTGAAGGCAGACTTAAATTTGCTCACACGAACAAAATCCCCAATGTTCAGTCGGTGACGTTTAGGATCGGCTGTTTTTATGGGGTTAAACAGTTTATCCAATCACTGAATATTTTTAGTCACGAGGCGTGGCTTGGTCCCAATCGTTCTATGTTTGGTGTCATTGTAACGTGACACTAGTTCAGGTAACATGTCCAACCAGCGATAACTGCCCTGAGCGGTAAACGCTTTCCACATATGGGTTTTCAATGTTCGGTTGAACCGCTCGACCACACTGGCTTTGAGGTTGCTGTACGTGGTGTAATGGTGAATATCCTTAGATTTGAGAAAACTGGAGAAATCCTTGTTGAAAAATTCTTTCCCCTTGTCGGTTTGTAGCAGCTGAGGTTGACGTTTGGAGTGTTGAATAATATGTTGAAAGGCCTTGGTAACTAGTGGACCAGACTTGCGACGCACAGGTTCAATAAAGGCCATTTTGGAATAGACATTTATTTTACAATAGGTAGCGCACGAGTAGTTTCTACAAATGAGTTACGGCGCACGAGTCGATTCAACAAAGTTCCGTTTGCGTTCATATACCATTCATTCGATTGCGATTGAACTTCAATTGTTTGGTTTTCAAATGCAGTGGTAGATAGTTGTTATTTTGTAAAACATTCTTACTTGCAGTAGTAATAAGACTCTATGGTTTCGCTAACACATAGATAGACTGTATTATTGCCATGGTCAAGCACTCACATTAAGATCATTTACAAAATCATAAAATGAAAAATAAAAAATCTTGTTTTGAAAATATCGTTTTTCAACATACACAAAATAAATATATAAAAAATTTGTAAACAGCAAAATGGAAAATCCATGGTCAAGCACTCACATTAAGATCATTTACAAAATCATAAAATGAAAAATAAAAAATCTTGTTTTGGAAATATCGATTTTTTTCAACATACACAAAATAAATATATAAAAAATTTGTAAACAGCAAAATGGAAAATCCAAGTTTCCATATAGACAAAATTTAAAAACCTTAAACGTACATTTAAGTAAATATATGCAAATGGGAAATTGACAAATGTGTAAATATGAAAATGGAAAAATCCATGTTTCCATATCTTGAAATTGAAAAACATCAAACTGTCATTTAAAAAAATGCAAATGGAAAATTGACAAATTGCAATGTGTGAAATGTGAAATTGAACAAATGGCTATCATTATTTTAAAAAAAGAACATGGTGCTCTATGGTTGAGGTGTGAATCAAACCCTCTCTACTTATTTGGACCACCCGAGACTGAGTAGACTAGTTTTAGTTGTCATACCACTTTTAAAAGTTTGTGTTAAATCTAGGAATTGAACCCAAGAGCTTGTAGGGGAGATCCAAGGTTATAATATGTTAAACAGATAGCCTTGAATGTAGGGTGTGGTAGCTATATAGAGATGAGACGTTTCGCTCGGGGCAGGGAGACATGGAGATCAGCATCAAACCAGTCAAAAGACTGACGATTTAAACAACATGTAGAGCTCACCAAAATAATGTTGTGTAACGGTAAATGTTAGTCAACGAACAGTAATGCATTACTAAAACCCATGACACGATACCTAAGAGCTTTTCTAAAATTATTTTAAAATGCCTTTAACCCTATATTAAACACCCAGTTCACAAGACTCATAACTGCAATGTTATGGTCAAACAAAACAAAATCTATATTTCAAAACAAACAAGTGGTTTAGTCAATGTATACTGGAAAAAGTTTTATAAACACTCAAGTCCACAAAAATAATTAAATTAGTAACAGTCAGGTTGACCGAGTGGTTATGGTGTTTGACTTAAGTTCAAATTTTCTGTACAAGAAAGCAAGGGTTCGAATCCCTTACCTGATATAACTATTGCCTCAACATGGCTTGACCACACTCTATTATTGTGTACTCGGTACACAAACCATAAATAGAGTGTATTGTTTAAGGTCACTCTCTTTGCGAACATAGTCAGAGACTGTTGATGGTTAACAATTGCATTAATAGTGGGACATAGGGATAGCAATTAAGAAAAACAGACAATACACATACACTATTTTTATTTATTTAATGTAAGTACTTGTACAATAGTTATATACAAACTACAATTCTCTTTTGTCTATTACTATCTAGTCCTTTTCGATCCACTTGCATATCAAGGGCAGATGACTTTGTAGTTCAGCCCCTTTAAACAACAATAACACTACTTCTTGCATAGTCTGTGATGTTGATGACTCTTGAGGCGTGGAAGATGGATACAACATAACTTTTACAACAGGGGTTAAACGTTGCTCAACAAACAATGCACTATTTTGAGTAGCAACATCTTTCTCTTGTACTAACTTTTTAGCATTCTGATGATTTTTTGTCAACACCATTAGTGTTTTGTCTGGAGCACTACATCGCCTGATCACTCACACTTAAAACCACACCATTTCTACTTTTCATATTGCCTCGACATCTTGTTGACCTCTGTTTTGAGCATTGCCAGAATATTATTCCTTTTACATTTTGTCGTCTATAGATATAAGAGTAGCCTTTATAGAGTACACGTTGTTTACCTCGGTTAGTTGTAGTAAGTTCCATAGTAGTAACTAACCTGTTAGTATGATTTGCACACTACAAAGGTTATCTCTGTTCTGGTAATTGAATTATTTAGCGTTGGCTTTTATATTTAATTCGTACAGTTTAAAGTGATAGAAAAGTGGTAGAAACGTGGTAGCAAAGTGGTAGACAATTGGTAACATAGTGGTAGAAAAGTGGTAGCAAAGTGGTAGAAAAGTGGCAGAAAAGTAGTAGAAAAGTGGTAGCAAAGTGGTAGAAAAGTGGTAGCAAACTAGAAAAGTGGTAGAAAAGTGGCAGAAAAGTAGTAGCAAAGTGGTAGAAAAGTGGTAGCAAACTAGAAAAGTGGTAGCAAAGTGGTAGAAAATATTACATGTATTGTTAAGAAATAGTTTAAGCGGTTACATGGATTCATTACACTATAATTTTAGCATCACGAAGCTCATTTTCTATATCCAAAAGTTCTTCCTCATATTTAGTATGACCAGCCTGTTTACAGGTATGCAAGTACTGAAGCCGCTGGATTAGCTTACTGGGATTGTTCCAGTAAACAAATTTAACATATGATTTTTTTGGGTGTAAACCATTATCATCATCATCATCATCATCATCATCATTATCATAATCATCATCATCATGGTTATCATCATCAATATAATTATCATCAATATAATCATCATCACTATTACTATCTAATCCTTTTTGTTCATCTTGCAATGCAACAACCTTTGGCATAGTTTGTGTTGTCTTTGATAGTGTTAGAGGTTTCTTAGACGTTAACGACTGTCCTAACATGTCTTTTTCAGGAGATAATAAATGCTCTTTAACAAACAAAGCACTATCTTGAGCCACAATATTTTTTTCTTGGTCTTGCTTTTTTACCTTGGTTAGAGTATTTTGTCCATTTAAATGAGTATTATTTTGAGATTTACAATGATGATCGATTGAAATAAGTATGTTGGAGCCTTTTGTCTTAATCATTCCTCGACACTTTTTAGATCGTTGTTTCGAACAGCACCAAATAACAGTTCCATTTTTATTAGTTCTTTTTACAATATATGCATATCCTTTATAGTAAGCACATGGCTTACCATAGCTAGTCGTTGATACTTCCATGTCAACTGTTCAGCATAAACTAATCTCTAGTAAAGTTAACTCGATAATAAAAATGATTGTTTGTAGTATGTGCAGTTTAAAGTAAGAGCAAAAGTGAGAGTCAAATGGTATAAAAGTGTTAGCAAAGTGGTGGAAGAGTGGTAGCAGTTTATAGTAGTCATGATCTTTTTTAATAGAATGTGATTTGAGTAAATGTAATTTCTAATCCTTAGCAGTGAGTAGTCAGTTAGTCTTGGTTCAGACAAGCGTAAACAGTTCTCCAATGAATCAGAGATCAAGATTTTCATTATGAAACAGTTGTGTAACCAATTAGGTATCGGTACTTGATAGCTTCACACATGAACAAAAATTCCAACATATCTGACTTGAATTACATGATTTGAAAGTTGACAAAGAATATCCAATCAACCATTGTAGTTACAATGTCAAACACACAAAGACAAAATCAGCATGAAATTTTAAGTTACAGGAAAATTCTATGAAATAGACTATGCAGGAAATTTGGAAATACACATCAGAAGTTTGCAACACCATCCTTCTAGCCTATATAAATTTTCGACATGGAAAGTGTGCACTGCCCCTAACATTAAACCAATTTATCAATAACACAAGTCAACAATCAAAACATTTTGTGTTGAGTCTATCATTTAATGCATATATTCTGTCTACATTGAACAGTAACAAAAAACGCCATTCATAATTAATTAAGTTTGCTTTAATTCTTTATGTAATGATATATACATATTTAAAGTTTTGGCTGACTGTTCAGGGTGAATCGGCTTTGAACACATAAGAGAGGGAATATTTTAAGACTTAACCTCAGCTCACCTAACATAACCTAAATTTACCTAACCTAACCTTGTCATATAGGTAAGAAACGGGTCAAGCTATGCTTTCGACTACCGAGTTTCAGCTACTTTTCATGGTTACTCTCCCGAACATTGCCGGAGACTGCTGATAAACACTTATATTCTCACGGCGGTGGCGCGCAACGACTTACATGACGCGCTCCCCCCTTTTCATTGATCCCTGTTGATTTGTCCCTTTGGACTGGTCCCTGTTGACTAGCCCCTTTTGGACGGGCCCTTTTTGAATGGAGTCATTTTTGACGGGTCCCTGTGGACAGGTCCTTTTGGCTGATCCCTTTGGACCGGACCCTTTGACATAATTTGGATAATTGGATAACCTATGGACTGGCCCATGCAATTATCCAAATTATGTCAAAGGGTCCGGTCCAAAGGGATCAGCCAAAAGGACCTGTCCACAGGGACCCGTCAAAAATGACTCCATTCAAAAAGGGCCCGTCCAAAAGGGGCTAGTCAACAGGGACCAGTCCAAAGGGACAAATCAACAGGGATCAATGAAAAGGGGGGAGCGCGTCATGTAAGTCGTTGCGCGCCACCGCCGTGAGAATATAAGTGTTTATCAGCAGTCTCCGGCAATGTTCGGGAGAGTAACCATGAAAAGTAGCTGAAACTCGGTAGTCGAAAGCATAGCTTGACCCGTTTCTTACCTATATGACAAGGTTAGGTTAGGTAAATTTAGGTTATGTTAGGTGAGCTGAGGTTAAGTCTTAAAATATTCCCTCTCTTATGTGTTCAAAGCCGATTCACCCTGAACAGTCAGCCAAAACTTTAAATATGTATATATCATTACATAAAGAATTAAAGCAAACTTAATTAATTATGAATGGCGTTTTTTGTTACTGTTCAATGTAGACAGAATATATGCATTAAATGATAGACTCAACACAAAATGTTTTGATTGTTGACTTGTGTTATTGATAAATTGGTTTAATGTTAGGGGCAGTGCACACTTTCCATGTCGAAAATTTATATAGGCTAGAAGGATGGTGTTGCAAACTTCTGATGTGTATTTCCAAATTTCCTGCATAGTCTATTTCATAGAATTTTCCTGTAACTTAAAATTTCATGCTGATTTTGTCTTTGTGTGTTTGACATTGTAACTACAATGGTTGATTGGATATTCTTTGTCAACTTTCAAATCATGTAATTCAAGTCAGATATGTTGGAATTTTTGTTCATGTGTGAAGCTATCAAGTACCGATACCTAATTGGTTACACAACTGTTTCATAATGAAAATCTTGATCTCTGATTCATTGGAGAACTGTTTACGCTTGTCTGAACCAAGACTAACTGACTACTCACTGCTAAGGATTAGAAATTACATTTACTCAAATCACATTCTATTAAAAAAGATCATGACTACTATAAACTGCTACCACTCTTCCACCACTTTGCTAACACTTTTATACCATTTGACTCTCACTTTTGCTCTTACTTTAAACTGCACATACTACAAACAATCATTTTTATTATCGAGTTAACTTTACTAGAGATTAGTTTATGCTGAACAGTTGACATGGAAGTATCAACGACTAGCTATGGTAAGCCATGTGCTTACTATAAAGGATATGCATATATTGTAAAAAGAACTAATAAAAATGGAACTGTTATTTGGTGCTGTTCGAAACAACGATCTAAAAAGTGTCGAGGAATGATTAAGACAAAAGGCTCCAACATACTTATTTCAATCGATCATCATTGTAAATCTCAAAATAATACTCATTTAAATGGACAAAATACTCTAACCAAGGTAAAAAAGCAAGACCAAGAAAAAAATATTGTGGCTCAAGATAGTGCTTTGTTTGTTAAAGAGCATTTATTATCTCCTGAAAAAGACATGTTAGGACAGTCGTTAACGTCTAAGAAACCTCTAACACTATCAAAGACAACACAAACTATGCCAAAGGTTGTTGCATTGCAAGATGAACAAAAAGGATTAGATAGTAATAGTGATGATGATTATATTGATGATAATTATATTGATGATGATAACCATGATGATGATGATTATGATAATGATGATGATGATGATGATGATGATGATAATGGTTTACACCCAAAAAAATCATATGTTAAATTTGTTTACTGGAACAATCCCAGTAAGCTAATCCAGCGGCTTCAGTACTTGCATACCTGTAAACAGGCTGGTCATACTAAATATGAGGAAGAACTTTTGGATATAGAAAATGAGCTTCGTGATGCTAAAATTATAGTGTAATGAATCCATGTAACCGCTTAAACTATTTCTTAACAATACATGTAATATTTTCTACCACTTTGCTACCACTTTTCTAGTTTGCTACCACTTTTCTACCACTTTGCTACTACTTTTCTGCCACTTTTCTACCACTTTTCTAGTTTGCTACCACTTTTCTACCACTTTGCTACCACTTTTCTACTACTTTTCTGCCACTTTTCTACCACTTTGCTACCACTTTTCTACCACTATGTTACCAATTGTCTACCACTTTGCTACCACGTTTCTACCACTTTTCTATCACTTTAAACTGTACGAATTAAATATAAAAGCCAACGCTAAATAATTCAATTACCAGAACAGAGATAACCTTTGTAGTGTGCAAATCATACTAACAGGTTAGTTACTACTATGGAACTTACTACAACTAACCGAGGTAAACAACGTGTACTCTATAAAGGCTACTCTTATATCTATAGACGACAAAATGTAAAAGGAATAATATTCTGGCAATGCTCAAAACAGAGGTCAACAAGATGTCGAGGCAATATGAAAAGTAGAAATGGTGTGGTTTTAAGTGTGAGTGATCAGGCGATGTAGTGCTCCAGACAAAACACTAATGGTGTTGACAAAAAATCATCAGAATGCTAAAAAGTTAGTACAAGAGAAAGATGTTGCTACTCAAAATAGTGCATTGTTTGTTGAGCAACGTTTAACCCCTGTTGTAAAAGTTATGTTGTATCCATCTTCCACGCCTCAAGAGTCATCAACATCACAGACTATGCAAGAAGTAGTGTTATTGTTGTTTAAAGGGGCTGAACTACAAAGTCATCTGCCCTTGATATGCAAGTGGATCGAAAAGGACTAGATAGTAATAGACAAAAGAGAATTGTAGTTTGTATATAACTATTGTACAAGTACTTACATTAAATAAATAAAAATAGTGTATGTGTATTGTCTGTTTTTCTTAATTGCTATCCCTATGTCCCACTATTAATGCAATTGTTAACCATCAACAGTCTCTGACTATGTTCGCAAAGAGAGTGACCTTAAACAATACACTCTATTTATGGTTTGTGTACCGAGTACACAATAATAGAGTGTGGTCAAGCCATGTTGAGGCAATAGTTATATCAGGTAAGGGATTCGAACCCTTGCTTTCTTGTACAGAAAATTTGAACTTAAGTCAAACACCATAACCACTCGGTCAACCTGACTGTTACTAATTTAATTATTTTTGTGGACTTGAGTGTTTATAAAACTTTTTCCAGTATACATTGACTAAACCACTTGTTTGTTTTGAAATATAGATTTTGTTTTGTTTGACCATAACATTGCAGTTATGAGTCTTGTGAACTGGGTGTTTAATATAGGGTTAAAGGCATTTTAAAATAATTTTAGAAAAGCTCTTAGGTATCGTGTCATGGGTTTTAGTAATGCATTACTGTTCGTTGACTAACATTTACCGTTACACAACATTATTTTGGTGAGCTCTACATGTTGTTTAAATCGTCAGTCTTTTGACTGGTTTGATGCTGATCTCCATGTCTCCCTGCCCCGAGCGAAACGTCTCATCTCTATATAGCTACCACACCCTACATTCAAGGCTATCTGTTTAACATATTATAACCTTGGATCTCCCCTACAAGCTCTTGGGTTCAATTCCTAGATTTAACACAAACTTTTAAAAGTGGTATGACAACTAAAACTAGTCTACTCAGTCTCGGGTGGTCCAAATAAGTAGAGAGGGTTTGATTCACACCTCAACCATAGAGCACCATGTTCTTTTTTTAAAATAATGATAGCCATTTGTTCAATTTCACATTTCACACATTGCAATTTGTCAATTTTCCATTTGCATTTTTTTAAATGACAGTTTGATGTTTTTCAATTTCAAGATATGGAAACATGGATTTTTCCATTTTCATATTTACACATTTGTCAATTTCCCATTTGCATATATTTACTTAAATGTACGTTTAAGGTTTTTAAATTTTGTCTATATGGAAACTTGGATTTTCCATTTTGCTGTTTACAAATTTTTTATATATTTATTTTGTGTATGTTGAAAAAAATCGATATTTCCAAAACAAGATTTTTTATTTTTCATTTTATGATTTTGTAAATGATCTTAATGTGAGTGCTTGACCATGGATTTTCCATTTTGCTGTTTACAAATTTTTTATATATTTATTTTGTGTATGTTGAAAAACGATATTTTCAAAACAAGATTTTTTATTTTTCATTTTATGATTTTGTAAATGATCTTAATGTGAGTGCTTGACCATGGCAATAATACAGTCTATCTATGTGTTAGCGAAACCATAGAGTCTTATTACTACTGCAAGTAAGAATGTTTTACAAAATAACAACTATCTACCACTGCATTTGAAAACCAAACAATTGAAGTTCAATCGCAATCGAATGAATGGTATATGAACGCAAACGGAACTTTGTTGAATCGACTCGTGCGCCGTAACTCATTTGTAGAAACTACTCGTGCGCTACCTATTGTAAAATAAATGTCTATTCCAAAATGGCCTTTATTGAACCTGTGCGTCGCAAGTCTGGTCCACTAGTTACCAAGGCCTTTCAACATATTATTCAACACTCCAAACGTCAACCTCAGCTGCTACAAACCGACAAGGGGAAAGAATTTTTCAACAAGGATTTCTCCAGTTTTCTCAAATCTAAGGATATTCACCATTACACCACGTTACAGCAACCTCAAAGCCAGTGTGGTCGAGCGGTTCAACCGAACATTGAAAACCCATATGTGGAAAGCGTTTACCGCTCAGGGCAGTTATCGCTGGTTGGACATGTTACCTGAACTAGTGTCACGTTACAATGACACCAAACATAGAACGATTGGGACCAAGCCACGCCTCGTGACTAAAAATATTCAGTGATTGGATAAACTGTTTAACCCCATAAAAACAGCCGATCCTAAACGTCACCGACTGAACATTGGGGATTTTGTTCGTGTGAGCAAATTTAAGTCTGCCTTCAATAAGGGCTACACGCCTCAGTGGGGTACTGAACTATTTCGAATTCGTCGAGTCAACTTGGACACTCCAGTCACCTATTTACTCGAGGACCTCAACCATCAACCCATAAAAGGTAGATTTTATCTCCATGAACTTCAGAAAACAGCATTTCCTCAGCATTATCTTGTGGAAAAAGTGTTGAAACAAAAAGGAAATAAACTCTACGTCAAATGGTTAGGATTTAACTCTATGTTTAATTCTTGGATCAATAAATTACATGTTGTGTGAACCTGTGCAATTTTTAATTTATTTATTCACACATGTTGTACACCCCCTATAGCTCTGTGTGTACAATCCTCAGCTCCACATATTTCTTTCTCTTTCCACCTGTGTTCTCTCTTACATTACCCCCTCCCCCTCTCCTCCCTTCACCAGCCCACCACTGCTGTTTGCAGCTC